>JACAXG010000105.1:2236055-2921003 GCA_018881555.1 Amblyornis subalaris
ATTTGTACTCGGTACCCCCCCCCCGGGGCGGCCCAGGTCCAACTCGTGGCTTCCCCGGTTCCATCCGAAGAAATATTCTGTAAGGAACCGGCTGATGTTTCATGATCACTAGCCCTTGTTCTTGTGGGAGACTTCAATCTGACAGATGTCTGCTGTAAACTCAACACAGTGAAGAGGCAGTCTACGAGGTTCCTGGAGTGTGTGGAAGATAAATTCCTGACACAGCTGGTGAGCGAGCCTACCAGGGGTGGTGCCTTGCTGGACCTGCTGTTTATGAGCAGAGAAAGGCTGGTGGGAGATGTGGTGGTCAGAGGCTGCCTTGGACACAGCAACCACAAAATGATAGAGTTTTTGATTCTTGGTGAAGTGAGGATGTGGGTCAACAAAACCTCTACCTTGGACAGCCCTTTATAACAAAGGGGTCCAGGAAAGCTAGCCATATTTTAAGAAGAAAATGTGAAAAGCACAGAAGCAGGCTGTCCCCATGTGCCAAAAGAAGAGCCGGTGGGGGAAGAAGACTGGCCTGGCTGAGCAGGGAGCTTTCACTGGAAATCAGAGAAAAAGCATTGATGACCTTTGCAAGAAGGGGCAGTCAACTCAGGAAGAGTACAAGGGTGTTGTTATGCCATGTAGAGAGAAAATTAGAAAGGCGAAAACCCACCTAGAACTCAATCTGGCAACTGCTGGGAAAGATAATAAAAAGTGTTTTTATATATAAATTAACAACGAAAGGAGAGCTAAGGAAAATCTCCATCCTTGGATGTGGGGAGCAGGAGAAACATTGTAGCCAAGGGTGAGGAAAAGGCTGAGGTACTCATACCTTCTTTGCCTCAGTCTTTAACAGCAAGACTGGTCATCCTCTGGGCAACCTGCTCCCTGAGCTGGCAGACAAGGACTGGGAGCAGAATAGAACCCCTGCAATCCAAGAGGAAGTAGTGACCCACTGTGCCACTTAGACACCCACAAGTTTATGCACGTAAAAAGGACCTGGAGGTGCTGGTTGACAGCATCTGAACAGGAGCCAGCGTGTGTCCAGGTGGCCAAGAAGGCCAATGCCATCCCGAGAAATAGTGTGACCAGCAGAACTAGGGCAGTGATTGTCCCCCTGTACTCAGCATGGTAAGGTCACACCTTGGGGTCTGTGTCCAGTTCTGGGCCCCTCACTAAGGAAAGACACTGAGGTGCTGGAGTGAGTCCAGATGACAACTGAGCTGGTGAAGGCTSTAAAGAGTGAGTCATATGAAGAGTGGCTGAGGGAACTGGGGGTGTTCAGCCAGGAGAGAAGGGGGGACCTTATCACTCTCTACAACTCCTTGAAAGGAGACTGCAGCCAGGTGAGGGTTGGCCTCTTCTTCCAGGCTACTAGTGACAGGACAAGAGGAAATGACCTCAAGCTGCACCAGGGCAGGTTCAAGTTGGACATCAGGAAGAATTTCTTCACTGAAAGGGCTGTCAAGCATTGGAACAGGCTGCCCAGGGAGGTGGTGGAGTCACCATCCCTGGAAATGTTCAAGAAATGACTAGATGTGGCACTTAGTGCCATGGTTTAGTTGACATGGTGGTGATCAGTCAAAGGTTGGACTCAATGATCTTGGAGGTCTTTTCCAACCTTAATGATTCTACGATTCTATTATCATCTTAGGAGCTCGGATGTGTTACCACTGAAACAGATAGACATGTTTCTTTCAAAGTTGCGGTTTTTAGGATTCAACCCATCCCTCAAATGGGAACTGTATTCTGTTTTCCTCAAGGCAGTACTGTATTCCATTTATTCACATTCAAATTAAAAATTGAATATTTTTTTGATTGCAACCTGTATGTCATACAATAAATATAACTCTGCATAAATAATTATCCTGCATTGCTACTTACTGTTAACATCATATGATGTGATCTATAAATGATATTCTGACTGTCAGCAAGGGTGAAAACTTTACCTTGCAGTTGAAAATACCACGTACTGATTAAAAGAAATGAAACCAATTAATTTTAAAATGAACACATTAGTAGCCTTCTGTTAATTAATAACACTGTCTACACTGACCAGACACACTAGGAAGCTTGATAAGGTTCCACATAGAACTCACTACAAAACCACTAGCGTTAAAAGGAAAAAAAAAAATTTACAGTTCTTAAAAATAATAATAAGTTCTACAGACAAACACAGATATATTGTCTCCTAGAATAGTAAAACTTCAATAGTTATGTGATATAGCTATCGTATATGAAAATTCATGCAATCATTTCTGGTCAAAACGTTATATAAAATAGATTGCTTGCCTGTGTAATCTTGAAAATCATCTACAGAGTTCCTCTGTAAACATTAAGTTGTTGGATGATAAAAATCTGACAGTTCTAGCTACTGAACTGAGTAACTACTTACTCACCCTTGAAGGTCTCACTGCAGTATAAATTCCTGAAAAATGAATCCCTCGTTCCTGTAGATCCGTGGTCACTCTTCCAATTATTTTGTCTGTAAATAGAATCACGTGTAACTTAACAAACTCTGTAAGCTGAGAAAGCCAAAATCCTACAGTAGTTGGAGAAGTAATGAGCTAGATGTTTAAGCTTATTTAGTTTATTTAAGCAATGTAAGTTCTCATACCATCTATAGGTCAATAGGTACAAATGGGATAAGACACATTCAGTGTCTTGAAAAATGCACAGTTTCAGTGAAAACACCAAAAAAATACATTACAACACCTCAGAAAAAGGGATTATTTTGAAACTGAAAAGTAAAACCATGGAAAATGTACCCAAAGGTTTGAACTTTGGGCAATTAAAAGAAAGAAGAAATTACTTACGAGAGCAGAATGCATATACTGTTAGTCAAGTGACCAGTTAATAAACAAATAATAAAATTATTCTGTGAATTACAAAATACACATAAACCTATCACTGAGAAACAATACTCAAATCATGGTGTTTAGTGTGGGGCATATGGATAATATCAGCAGCAATATCTCTTTTGGCTTCAGTGGATTTAAAATCTAATTCTGCACCCCCAACAGGACACAGAAAATTTTGCTGTTGATTACCTTGGAAGCCAACAGAGAAATATGGTGGAATATTTCTGAAAAAGGAGGAAGTCAAGTAAGGAAGAGCGAACCTTTCAAAGAAGTCCACATGTGCCTCTACAGAAGATCCTCCTCTAGTTCTGAAATCACAGGCAGTTGCAATAAATACTCACAACTGATAAATGTTTTCAAGTTCTATGCAGAAACATTAACATCTGCTTATGACAAGGAGCATAACAGCTGTGAATCACAAACCATTATTAGTGTTGTTATTGGGACTGCCAGAGAAGCAAGCAAGYAGACTGACATTTACTGTTTCAGTGCCTTCCCACTTCTCATTCATGTAGCAGCCTGGTGGATGGATATTTTACAAGCTGGACATACAAACTTCTTGGGTCTTGAGGTTATACTATACAGAAATTGTGTTTTATTTGCATGTATTGGAAATAGAGTTTATACTATTATCGCCTATAAGCACTGTAATTATGGTGTCCCGGCTGAGTAAAATGTTTCGCTTTTGTAAGAATGTCAGCATTGCTTTTTCTGCAGGGTTTCAACTGAACTGATTTCCTCATATCAGTCAAGAATCATAGCCATGTAAATTTTACTTCTAAAAATTATTGCTAAGAGGATCTACTATAACAAATGTACTTACTCAGAAAAACAACTGCTTAAAAACTACTACTGTAATTGTATTGGTTGTGGAGATCCAAGGCATTACATAATCTAGATTTTGTATTTTGGATTCATAGATTTTGGAAATTCTCCTCAGCCTTAGCAAAAATTTGCAGAAGAAACAAAACACATAAAAATGCAGAGATTGAATTTGGGTTTTCTTTCACTAAAGCAACCAATAGCTTTCTGAAACAACAGGTTATTTGCATTTCACTTCAGAAAGGAGCTACATGTAACTATAGTTACCAGTAACATCTATAACTCTTGCCTTTGGGAAGATTCTAGGAGAAATTCCTTCAGCCAGAGAAGCTTCTGGATAAGGAATAAGGAATTCTGGATAAGGAATGAACATCCTTATGACAACAGAGTTGATACAGATCTTTCTTTGATCAGAACTCTACCTTGCTTATGAAGTATTTTCAAATTCTCCAAGGAAAAGAGCCCAGATTGTCCACCATCTTTTAAAGCAACTAAATTACGTGCCTACATGGGAACAATAATGCAGATTTCGCACTTGGCCGTGCAAAGTGGCACATCTTCCCTAATCCACACACCTTTTTCCTGAATAACAGCTAGGTGACACTAATCAAAAAGCTGGCATAGCCTGTTTTTCTATCCTCCCATAGGTCACCTGTTAACTTTGCTTTCTGAAAACAAAGTGGCCTGAGACAAGAGTGGCGTAAGTCTACAGTATGCCCTGGCAGCCAGGAGGGCCAACTGTGTCCTGGGGGCCATCAGGCACAGCATCGCCAGCCTGGCAAGAGAGGGGATTGTCCCACTCTGCTCTGCACTGGGGCGGCCTCACCTTGAGTCCTGTGTGCAGTGTTGGGCACCACAATACAAAAAAGATATTAAACTGCTAGAGAACGTCCAAAGGAAGCAATGAGGATGGTGAAGAACCTTGAGGGGAAGCCGTATGGGGATCAGATGAGGCCACTTGGTCTGTTCAACCTGGAGAAGAGGAGACTTAGGGGAGACCTCATTGCAGTTACAACTTCCTCATGGGGGGAGGAGGAGGAGCAGACACTGATCTCATCACTGTTGTGACCAGAGACAGGACTCGAGGAAATGGCATGAAGCTGAGTCAGGAGAGGTTTAGCTTGGATATCAGGTAAAGGTTTTCTATCTAGAGGGTGGTTGGGCAYTGGAACAGGCTCCCCAGAGAAGGGGCACAGCACCAAGCCCAACAGAGTACAAGAAGCATTTGGATAATGCTGTCAGGCACATGGTGTGATTCTTGGAGTGTCCTGTGCAGGGACCAGGAGAGATTCAGTGATCCAGATGAGTCCCTTCCAACTCAGCATATTCTAAGATATTATTCTATTCTATTCTATGATTCTWGGGCTTGGCAAGCTTATTCTTGAGTTCCTGAAGCTGATAAAAGAAATGTCCCATAAAGAAAAAGCCACTGTTTAGCCAAGGCAAACATTAAGCCAAGGCTCAACTATGTAATATGCTCTGAGGGCAAGAAAAGAGAACAAAATAACTCCTCTGAAATTCAGAGATGAAAACACAACTGCTTATTTTAGTATAAAACCCACTCATTTTGGACTAGTGCAAAAACAAAAGGATGCACTACTGATTCCAGTACTAAGGTATTTTCCCCTGATTTTCAAATCTGCTTCTGATTTTACAACACTGCTTCTGAGCAGAAACAGCTATAGGCACTAAAAACAGTTTAATTATCAGCCCACTACGCTGTCTACCCCCAAAACTACCACTTCAGTGATTTGCAGACTTTATAACTTGATCTCTAATTTAGACTAGTAAGTGAAAACCCTGCAAAAAAATGAGATGCCTCTCAGTGCCATTTTTGTGAATGGCACCTCTTTTTCAACCAGATGCTAAGCAAGAAAAAATTTTTATAGTGTTATATGGAGAGATGCAACTTCAACAAGCAGTTTTTAATAACTGCAAAACCAATAAAAGACTGACATCAAAGGCAATGAAGGCCATCAGTATCATTTTACAAAGGTTAGGAAAACATTTCCTATTCATGCAGACACCCTCTGTGGAGACCAAGGCCTTGGAATTGCCAGATGAAGCCTGGCACCCGCAGCTGCCAGTGTGCAAGGTGAGATCTAAGGAGGCAGCTCGAGCTGCACAGAAATGCAGGGTTTCTGCTCAGAGAATGAGCAAAGGCCCATGCCTGAAGCAGAGGTGAATTATCATTACATTTCAGGTCGCAGAGCTGTATCCACGTGGAATTTGAATCACACTTAGTATCCCAACACTATGACAACTGACTGCTTATAAATACCATACAAGGGGAGGGGGATAAAAACCTTTAAATAGTAGTATTGCAGCAAAGCCTGGGAACTAGAGAATACAATCGGCTCAAGTGAAAACACAGACTTAAATGATGAAATGTTAGTTATATCTAGTTATATCTAGCTATATCTAATATTACTTACCATTTTCAGCAATTGCTTCCAGGGCGGAAATATCATTTAAACCACTACAGAAGTAGAGGGAAAAAAATAATTAAAAATCTTTTCTAGGCAAGAACAATGTGAACCAGAAATGTCTGAAGATACTGACTGATAAAAGGATTACTGTCAGTGTCAGTCCCTCCATCATTCTCTCATCTCCTCCTAATGACCCGTTTCTTCTGTAAAGCCATTAAAAATACAAGGACATTTTCAGCTGATTCTTAAACCACTAAAACTTCCTGGGCAGCAGAGAGGACAGACTACTGATGTTATTTTGATAATCTCCGGGAAGCTTTTTTTTGTTTGGTGTTGGCCCCTTGTTTAACATCTGTACGTGAGTTTCTTAAAACAGTTAACATACCTCTTTTTGTGTAGTGACGTGACAGCTAGAATTGCATTTCTCTAGGACATGTTCATATCTGCATCTTACACTGACATGTACAAATGCCCAAGTAACATGCTGGGAATAAGAGTAAGCAGAAGAATCTGAGCAACCATGCCTTATATTTTCTAAATATACATTCAGCTGAAGGAACAATCTCTCTCTGTCTCTTCCAGTCCTCATAGGGCTGGAAACACGAGGAATTATAGCCCTCCTCTTCCCTTCTGAGTGATGAAAATCAGGCTCTTTATTGGCTTCAGGTTTGTCTGTATGTTTATGTGCTTGCTTATTTATCCTGCCAGTATTTTTGACTTCTGGAATGCCTTCTAGCAATTAATTCTTCAGGTTAATCATGTGTTGAGTAAAATAATTGAGCCCTTCTGCTAAAAAGTGTGTTGCCATTTAGTTTTATTAGCTGTCCCTTTGTTCTCGTATAATGAAGCAGACAAAATAGGAATGCCTGACTGCTTTTCTCAACATAATTCATCTATTACACCTGGTAAGCTCATCAGAGGACTTTGAAAAACATCAAATTCATCCTTGCAAGACAAAAAATTTTGATAGCCCTACAAGCTTTCACTTTGTTTTTTGAATTTCCTGAATACAACTGACATTTTCAAAAGCTCTAAAAACGATGCACACATGTGGGTCAGTTTGTGCTAAGCTTTTTGTGATAAGCTCCTACCTGGCAAGTGGTTGAAGCTGAACCACCAGTAAGTTTGGTTTAGATGCATCCACTTGCAGCAGAGAGACATTGAGATTAGTTACGTTTGTTAACTTCCAATCTCCTGATTCCTGAAGAACGCTCAGGAGATACCTGGTAGCCTTGCAGTCAATAGCCGGCAAAACTAAAGATGAAGGAGAAGACTGAAGAATTTCCTGTAATAAATTATGAACCATTTATTTACTTGCTTAATATTTAGTTGCTTAATAATTAAACACAACCTTTTTTTTATGTATCCCTAATTTAATATTCAAGGTGAGGAACCACCATAGTAAACACCATGTGAATTCTCACGAGCCTGATGGTGTCTGCAGGCTGCTTCTGGAAAGGGGCAGCGAAGAGACACTTGTGTTGCTCTTATTCCTGAACCTTCTTGCAGCAACCTTAAAGCACTCAGTAACACAGAATTTTTACTGTCCTTTCCACATGTGTGGTGGAAGAGGAAAGAGAGATGATGTAGAAGTTCTCAAGCTAAGAGTGTACTGGTTACAAATGCTGCCAGAAGCAAAGCTCAGATGACCCTCTAACTAAATGCCCTTAGAGACGAGAAAGATCAATGTCAGACATCTCCAATTCCAGCAGCTCCATTCAGGTAAGAGTTATACTTTGCATAATAAACATCCTGCATTTGTGTACATCCTGGTGGTATAGCACATGGTATAATTGTCTAATTTGTAAATATTAATTAAAGAAAGCTGCAGATTTCAGGATCTATAGAGCCTGCAGACACACACAAACAAAATTCATGTAATATACTTTCCATTTTTCTACTCAAAGTACAAATTATAAAGCTCATGCTGAATTGGTGTAGATAATAAAGCATCAGGGTATTTATCACTTTATTTACAATTCTCATAGCTGAGTTTCTGATAAAGATACTTGAGTGAAATGAATTGAAAAACATTCTCATTCTATAAACCTGGAATATGCATAGTCAAAAAACATCTTTCCAAGGATTTTTCTGGATAATAAAGTTAACTTGAAATACTTGGGGAAGCAATACACAAGATAGACTTGAAAATGATCAAAAATAATGTAACCCAAATTTAATGTTGTGGTGGGTTCACCCTGGCCTGATGCCAGGTGCCAACCAGAGCTACTCTATAATTGCTCTCTTCAACGACGCAAAGGAGAGAAAATAAAACAAAAGGCTCATGGGCCAGGGAGAGTTCACTAACTAATTACTGTCACAAGAAAAACAGACTTGACTTGGGGAAAGTAATTAAACTTATTAACAATCAAATCAGAGTAGGATGATGAGAAATAAAGCCAAGTCTTAAAATCACCTTCTACCCACCCCTCTCTTCTTCTCAGGCACAACATTGCTCATGATTCTCTACCTCCTACCCCACAGTGGTGAAGGGGGACAGGGAATGGGGTCTATTGTCAGTTCACCACATGTTGCCTCTATCTCCTCTTCCTTCTCAGGGGCAGGACTCCTCATACTCTTCCCCTGCTTCAGCATGGAGTCCCTCCCATGGGAATCAGTCCTCCATGAACTTCTCCAAGGTGAGTCCCTCCCACAGGCTGCAGTTCTTAATGATCTGCTCCAGCATGGCTCCCTTCCCTGGGGTGCTCCACAGGTTGCAGGTGGATCTCTGCTCCATCATGGACCTCCATGGGCTACAGGGGCACAGCCTGTCCCACCATGGGCTGCACCGCAGGCTTCAGGGCAATCTCAGCTCCAGCACCTGGAGCACATCCTGTCCCTCCTTCTGTGCTGACCTTGGTGCTCGTTTCTCTCATACATTCTCGCTCCTCTCTTCTCTGGACACAATTGCTTCCGTGCAATAACTTTTTCACCTTCTAAAATATGTTACCTCTGTTGCTGACGGGCTTGGCTCTGGCCAGTGGCAGGTCCCTCTTGGAGCCGGCTGGCATTGGCTCTTTTGGACATGGGGGAAGCTTCTGGCAGCTTCTCAAAAGAGCCACTCCTGTAGCCCACCCGCTACCAAAGTCTTGGTACACAAACCCAATGCAAATATGAATACTAGAATATATTTTTTCATTGAGTCCTAGTTTACAGCTTGTTAACTTTGCTTTGCTGTTTTCTACATTTAAGATTTCTACATCTAGATTAAGTCTGTCACTTGATCCAACATTCAGATCTTCAGGCTTACAGACTCTTTCTCTCCCTCTGATGCAAGTGTTGCGGTGTTGCTAACACTTTTTTCCTACTATTCTTCTTTTCCTTTTTGTCTGTTCTTCGACTACCTACCACTTTTCTGACCTGCTCTGGTTCTTTCTAATTACTCACATGTTTTTCTTCCTAGGCAAAGGCTGGCTATTTTCACATTTCTATTGATGCTCATAAGGGAGGATTATGCAGCATTGTCTGATTTTCCAGACTGATGGAAAAATAACTGCAGAAATTAAAATAGAGCAGAAAGTACTGATCTTATGCACAGGTTTTTGAGTAGCATTTTTAGCACTGCCTGGAAGGAAAAGATGAAACATTTCGTCTTGGTTTGTTTACAGATATGAATTTAGATCTGAAATTCTGAGCAATTCAATAATTTTGTTTTATTTTCAATATTTTAATCCCTTGTCCCATAGCAGCAGCCAGAATGGCAACAGCCACTTCTTCCAAGGATATATATTAATCAGATTACTCATTTATTGTAGAATAAGATATAAAATGTATCATTACTGAGTAATATTTGAATTGTGCCTCTGCTCCTAACCAATGCTGCACTGCCATCTGTCTCAGCTTCCAGCCACTGATATTCAACTGTTTTTTACCTGAAGAGCTAACACAACTGGATACTGATTCATTAGCCTCAGCCAATCTGATCCCATGCCTCTTGTTCATCCTTCCTGACATTTGGCAATTGTGCACTTTTTTTTACAGTACCCATATGTTGCTTTATACACTTTAGGATTTCAGCTACCATGCTTGTCCAAACCATGAAAACTCCCAAAGGAGGCGAAGAATGAAGAGGATATTGAGAAATACCTGATTTTGCATTCTGCTAAAGGAAAGCACACAGTAGCTAGGAACAGGAGAGGGACAGGGAGAGAGAGAGAAGAAGGGGAAAACGAAGGAGAAGGTTTAATTTTTTGTGGGATAGATAGATACTATCTATCCCACAAAATTTTACACTGTAGCTGCGTTCTTCATATGCATGCATAAAGCTGTAAGTTATGATTTTAATGAAAATTGATCTTATGTTCTTTACCTGATAAAGTGTGTCGCAGCTACAGGAAGTATCGTTGAACAAATCACCATACTGTACTGTACAGTGGGAAACATGGCACCAGACTTTTTTTTTCTGAGGGTTACAGACAGATGCAAGGAACTGTAGAGAAGAAAACCTGAAGTCCAAGAATGGGAGGAAGCATTCCAAAGAATAAAATACAGGCTATAACAATAAGGAAGGATTATACTGGGGAAAAGCTTGATGTGGCTTTTGCAAAAAAGTTTTGCCTCTCAGCCCTGCTGAAAATCTCTGAAGGAGTCAATAGGCATGTACACTAGGACGCTCTAGCTGGTACAGTCTACTTGGACCCACAAAAGGCATTTGGCAGAGTCTTGAAGCAAGGACTACTAAAGAAAGCTGCTTTGGCAAGAGGGAGGCACTCTTCACAAGGAGRTAGCTAAAGCACAGGTAAAGATATAGCAAGCAAGGGGCAGAAAAAAGTATCTGTTACTGCACTAGGGTCTTTTCTGTTCCATATGTGCATAAACTATCTGATAAAAAGATAAATATTGAGCTAATGAAACCTGTTCATTATGCTGAATTATTCAAGTTAGTAAAGGCAAGGTTGACKGATGAACCACAGAAGCAACTTCTGGTACAACCTCTTGGGCAACTGAGTAACTGATAAGACCCAATGTAAATTTATTTTAGCACAGTACAGGACGAGAGGAAAACAAACCTAATTTTATGTACACAATAATAGGTAATAGACTCACAACTGAATGTTACCCTTCAGTAATGAAACCTTGAGGGTTACAATAGCTCTTTGAAAATGGTAATTCAGAGGCTGATAGTCATCAAATTGAAAAAAATCAAATATTAGTAATGTTTTAGAAAAGGCTAGAGAACAAAACATCATCATGTCACTGAATAAATCTATGATGAGCTTTTATCTTGATTATTATGCAGTTCTGCATGTTCCCTTGTTAAAAAAATAAAATAATAAAACTAGAAGAAAGGAAATAAAGACCATCAAAACTTTATTAGACCCTCTGCATCACACGTGACTAAATAGTACTGCTCAGTCTATGACCACTGAGTGAGGACACGATGGAGTTACAGGACCACAAATGGCAATGACTTACAGTCATAATTATGTAGCTGCACAGCTGGCCACTAATTGGAGTGTGTTACCATACACTGCAGTTCTAAGAAGCTGAGCATTGCCTGGGGAAAGCCAAAGCTAATATTAAAGAAAAATAGTTTGTAGAGTAGGTGACTGCTTGACAAAGAAGTTCCTCAAATGCTAATCTTTGTATTTTATTATTTAATTTAGAAGTTGTTGGAAAGTTCAAGATAAATGATCTACCTATAAGATTCCTTTTGTGTTAACTGGAAATGGAATTCTTTTATTGCATGCAAACCCATTGATACCAAAAGCTCAGAACAGCTGCTAATGCAGCTGAACAAATCTAATATCTGCAAATCTTTCTGAGGTTTACAAGCCTATAACTCTTTTACAAATAACACTTTCTTCTTGTAGTACACATGCTCCTACATGTACATATACATTCTAAATGAAATCTCCAGTTTTGATTTATGAATAAATTTGCATTTTTGAAGTTCATAAGGAGGATGCTTGAGACACATGGAACATTTATTATACCTTCACTAATCACTTGTATAATACAGATAGCGTACGTAAAAAACTTGTGATTATGCAACATCAAAGACTCTCATTTCCCCAGTGAGAAAATTCAGACCCGACCTTCACTTTGTCCTGTGCTGTGTGAATATTATTGCAATCTTTCATAGCATGATTAAGAATTGATTTCTTACCCAAAGYATGTCAAGTGGAGTGCAACTAATATGATAGAAACTGAGCAAATTTTTGTAGACTCTGTTATATCCAATATGGATGATTATAAAGATCCTTTTCTGGCCCTAAAAACTAAACTCTATGCAAGAGATATTGACCAAACTCTTGGTATGGGCACCTAGGTGAAAAAGAAGTATGTCATTTGTACATCTCATTTTCTTTTACTCATTTTACAGCACCTCACCTCCATCAAAATACACTAGAAAAGCATTAAGATTGCCAACAGAAGAAATGTAGGAAGTGCTGGAGTTAAGGTGAGCAATTTGTAAAAAGACACTTTCCAGTTTTAAGGAAGCCATAATTAGGAAAAATTTCGCAGCTCCAAGACAGAGAAGGAACAGAGGCAAGGTCAGAAAGCAAACAGTTGTTGACATTTATTCAGATTGATAAAAACTTGGGTTAAAATCTTTGATCTGCCAGATACAGACCAAAGGTTTACTTAAACATGACCTTTTGTTTAGCTGAGGACCTTCTCACCAGCCCTCAGTAGGTCCCCAATCCCCCCAGTATACCACCTGATTTCTAAACCTGTCAGTCTCTGGCCTCATCGCTAAACTTTAGAGACTAATCTCTACCTACAGTGCTGACGGAGTCCTGATTACAAGCCAAAGAAGAAAGTTTTAAATTCTTTGATATCCCTCCTCTTAAACATCCAGGGCATACTTAAATAAGACCACCACATTATCAGGAACTTACAATGTCATGCATTGCAGTGCATCTCGAACACCTTCTGAAACTAAACCAGTTTTGCAGTCAAGCAGCAACAAAATTTTTCTCCAGAGACAGCCTTGCAGAGATGTCAAACCCAGAGAAGATAAGGACCAGCAGAGAAGAACCAGTGCATCTGCCTGCAGAAATAACCACTGATCCTTACACTACAGATGATTATGACTCCCATTCATTCCTCAGAAAACCCATGTAAATACTTTGAATAGTTGTTTCTGTTCCAGGATCAGTGTTAAAATGCTGTTATATGGCAAAGATATGAAGATCTCCAGTTCCAGTGACTACAAGGAAGATGTGAGGTTCTTAGTATAGATGTAGAGACAGGTAATATGTGAATATTTATGTATTTAATTACACATAGTGCTTGCTGTGTGGTGCTTGGGAATTTACACTTCCTTGTGTGCTCTGATACCATTTACATTACTAATAGCTCTGCTCATCCTGCACTGCCTCCAGGAATGTCTTTATGACTTCCACAAGTGAACATTTTGTCTAATTATATTTCAATAAACTGTCATGTAAGTACAACCATAGAAGCTGTGCACAAAATCCATAAACCTTCTCAGTGAGGACAGAATTAGATGCTGTTGACTGACTCAGAAGGATTCCATCTTAAATTCTGTGCCTAGAGTTTATTTCAAATTAATCAACTAGCATTATTTTTTTTCATGAAGATTAAGGCAATATAGCATCTAGTTAAATATTAACTTAATTCAAATATAAAACAGTTAACTCCCCGCATGAGCTTCAATTTCTGTAAAAACAAAATAGGCATTAAATTCCGAAAATCAGGAAAAAATGATTGATTACTAAAACTTCTTTTCTGCCTGTGGCTTCAAAACAGAATTTTGGGATGTTGGTCTTGAAGTTTATATTGTTTTTTACAATAGAAAATTGCTGTATATTTAAGAACAATTTTTTTACTTATGATGAATTTTGAAAACTCAGTCTTCTAAAATACAATAGCTACAAAGCACATGTCTGCAAACTCAGTTGATTTCCTTTAACACATCTGCTTAAAGTGGAATAATCTTAGTAATTTAAACAGGAAAACTTCTGCAACTCAGTTCCATTTTCCCAATTATTGTGTTTGTATCTTTCTTACATCTTTCTTTTTATTTTTAAATACTGCACATAAAGAAATAAAAGAGATAAATGCTTGCCTGAACATTTTGAAACGGATTCTTGTTGCCATAGGATTCACTGAAGTATGTGAAATCATCTATGCTAAGCTGAAAAACAAAGACAGTAGGTTGGTGAGAAAGAGCCATGGCATCTCATTTAGTACAGACTTGTGCTCAGTATTGATGAGAGAAAAGGGAATTATTTACCTACCCTATCTTGCAGGAACAAGACGAGGTTTCTGGACTTTTGGGTAAAAACAGGTTGCAAGAGTACCATCAGCTCCTGTGCTGAGACTATGTGTCCTTCGTGCATAGCAGTGTCTGGATTCCACTGTGATCTGCAAAGAAATAATTTCTTTTTCTGTAACATTTGGCCAGTGATGACACCTCTTCTTTCTTTTAATATGCAGCAGCAGGTAATGAAATCATCATCTTCAGTTTAAGATCAAGTTTACAGTTCAGTCTACTTTCATTCTAGAAAAAGAACTTGCCCAGTTATGCCTGTATCACATGGACTCTGTTACAGCAGGAATGAATAGGGGTAATGTCTCTCTCTGTTTTCTTGTTCGTGTACAACAGCAGAGTTGCATCTTCCCCAAAAAAGTTACCTACTAAGTAGAATGAAGAATATGTTGAAAACCTTCAGAAAGGATTCCCAGAGGGCATCCCAGCTCCCAAAACACTTTGCAATGCTGGCAGATGGAGGTCAAGAGAAGTAGAACTTGGACTAGATCACAAGCTGTCTTAAACTAGTTTTTTTTGACAAAACTTTTGTTAAGTAGAAGTGTCTTTTCAGCGTTATTGTAAACATGTTCTCTCCTAAGGTTTTCATGATGAAGGAACCATTCTACAGAAGCTGCTCAGAAAAGCCACCTTACCAGCAGCAGGAGCCCTTCTGAATGGGATGACTCAAAGCACCCAGTTTACAACTCTCTTGCCGACCTCTCATTATGAAGACTGGACAGAGAAATAACTCATCTATTTAGTTTTGCTGCTACAGAAAACAGTTATGGGCAAAACAAGAGGTGGCATTATTCTTCCTGATTGGAATTTTAACAGTATGCAACACGGGTTCATAGGGATGAAACTTTTTATGAACATTTTGGTCCTAGGTGTTTTGACTAAGGAAAATTGTCTGTAGAAAACCCTGAGCCTGAGGCGTAATCTCCCATCTTTATCCAGGTACACATCAATTGCTGAAGCCTGAGAAATCAGGTATTCCACACACTATAACTGGTTCTAATTACAAAGACTCAAATGTAGGGAATTGCTGGGTGCTCTAGCATCAGCTATTATATGATTGCAATTTGATGAAGTTGAGATACAAATTAAATTTTCTAACCCAAAAGCAATTTGTAAATGACCCTTGCACAGCAAGATTTTATGAATGAGAACAACCTTTGAAGTCCTTTAAGATGGAGGCAGAACAGGGTTAATGAACACATAGGTGGAGTTCAATGTTGTTTTTTGGATAAGTAAAAGCTATATTGCACTCCAAGTCTTCCCTGTAATTCCAATGAAGATTGCTGAAAGTGAATCGAAAGTCTCATATTGCACCCATGGCAGAGATAAAACCAGTGCAGTCCTGCAGCACTAGATGATACCTATCTCACTGCAGGCTTTGTGGCCTGGGAGAGTGTTAGAGCAAACAGTGTATGTGGAAGACTCCTTCAGGACAACGTGCTGCAGATGTGAAAATTAAATTCTAGTAGATCTTTGGCCTGTCACTTTTCAAGCTTTAGAATTAAATCTTGCTGAGATGAAGGAAATAGTTTTTTATTTGCTGAAATTGTCTGTTACTTTCTTAGTTTTACTCAGCATCTTCACTTCTTTGTTAATTTGTGCTTGGAAATCCACATTAACTTATATTTATGAACATAAAAAACTTAGGAATTGTAAAAGGCATGCCTCAACTTTTCAAAGAAGTTAAACCTCGCAATTTCCAAAATTTAAGTATAATCTTTAAAATTATTATATTTGAAAACACAAAAACTCCCAAAGACTCTGAATGACTCTTCAGGAAGTGACTTTCATACTGACTTTGTACCTTGCACGGTCACACTAAAATATGACTGATATTAAAGGAAAAGCAGATAGATTAAATTAAGAGATGATTAAAAAATGGCTTGTGTGAAAGAAAATGACACTGAATATCTTGGTATATTTATTTTAAAAATAACTAACAAATCCATTCATAATCTTAGAAAAAAAGATTGAAGCTTTTGAGAGCTTCAGGGACTTGCAATTAAGAATAAAGGGTAACAGAAAGCACATCAAATGAAACTAAATTATTTGCAGCAGCACAATGGTAAAGGCTTTTGTTGTGAACTGAAAACCTCAGAAGTTTAATGATCTTCTTTTAAAGCACACTTGCTTCTAAGAAATACCCTGTTCCTTGAAGCAGCTCTTGCTAGCTATCTAACCTTGAAAACACCTTTTGTGACACTTTTTAACTTTCAAGAAGTCAATTTTAGTAACTTCATCATCATAAAAAAATTAATCTACATCATTTAGTTAATAATTCTATTACAATGCAGCAATTGCCTAATACTTATATTCTCAATATTATACATGCATTTATTTTGCTTCTTTTAGATAGTTTGTGGAGCACTATGCAGGGCCCTAGGGAAGACTACATCCTTCACTGAAGGGCCTGTTGCTGTTCACTCACTCGGTGCAACAACATTCTCAGCGTGGTTCAGACAGGAAATAGAACCATAGAAAAATTTAGGCTGGAAAAGACCTCTAAAATCATCAAGTCCAACTATCAGTCCAGCACTGCCATGTCCACCACTAAACCATGTTCCTAAGTGTCACATCCACATGATTTTAGAACATTTCCAGGGATGGTGACTCAACCACTTCCCTGTTCCAATGCCTGACCACACTTGTGAAGAAATTTTTCCTAATATCCAATCCAGACTTCCCCTAGTGCAACTTGAGGCTGTTTCCTCTTATCCTATCACTTGCTAGGTGGGAGAAGAGACCAACCCACACCTTGCTACAATCTCCTTTCAAGTATTTGTAGAGAGGGATAAGGTTGATCTCCCCTCAGCCCCCTTTTCTCCAAGCTAAACACGCCCAGATCCCCCAGCCACTCCTCATAAGACTTGTGCTCCAGCCCCTTCACCAGTTTCCTTGCCCAGTCAGTATGTTTTCCCGGGTGGTTTACTGTGAACTGCAGGGTGAAATGGAGATCTGTGAGTGCCACAGGTCGTGGATGCACTGATGATGTGCTTTCCCGAATGCAATCAACCAGCTCATCCCACTGAACTCTTCACCTCAGTAAGGGATGGCACAGTGTGACACTGGCAGTAGGCCGACATACATATTGATTGCTATTATTGATTGCTCACACAAAACTTTGTGTCCTAAGATGCACAGCCTCGTACAGTCACACACATGCCAAGTGCATCGGACTCCCCACCACAGAACCACCTGGGAGCTCTCAGCTGTCAGGGCTCAAAATGACAAGCATCTCCGCTAATGTATATGCTTTAATATGTGTGCAGGAGCATGTAAGTTTAAGCAAACTTAAGGAAGCTTACACTTTGAGGAAACTTAAAACTCTGTCTTTCCTCCAATAGCCAAATAATGCACTAAACAAAGTGAGGAAAGCAAGCTTAGCGTGATATTTTGCTTCTTTCTTATACCTCACTGCTCTGACATGACAACATTAAGCATACAGATTCTTCCCCTACAGCGTTGTTTCTGGAATTTGAGCAATTGACGGAAGCAAAGATATCAAGATTTCCTGTATCTGGACCCACCAGAAGGGCTTGATGGCAAGATAACAAGACAACTTCTATCACTCTAACTTGTAAGCTTACATTTTTGCTTTGTAGCTGGCTTTGGAACTCTTTCCTACAAGTTATTCTTGTCAGTTGCCTTTTTCAGTCACCTCGTGATTACTATCTAAGAAATCACATTTTCCCCTGCACAGCAGAAGTAAACTGGCAGTCATGATGGCACACATTGTCTCCACAGCTGCCCAATAAATTTATAGCTAAAAAAAAATTTCCCTTTTATGTTACACCCTCTTTCAGCAGATTTTTCAGTAAATTCCTTGTAGTTTTAGGAAACAGTGCAAACGTACTAATTGTCATTAATGCCTTCTCAAAGCCACTTATAATCTGGGTTTGGCAGAAAAGGATTGTTTTCTCTATATAAGCATAGCATAAAAAGAGGAAGTAATATGTTTTCAATGACTGTAGGCAAAAATCATTCCTAAAACAAACAGATGAGGGGGCAATGCCTAAATCAAATTTCTTCTGTGTATCATATGCAAGAAGAGCCTCTCAACCTTCCCTGCTTCAAAAAAACAACCAGGGAATGTTAGAGTAAAGGCTGATTGAAGATAAAGGTCAAATTTTCCATGCCAAAGTTATTTGAAGAATATCCAGTGATATATTAATATTCTTTAGTGAAAAGCAGGACACTGTGACATAACGAGTTATTCTCTAGTAGAATGGAGAAATATTGTAGTTTTTTAAAAAACACTTCCTTTTCTCCAAGTAGGGATCTGCATTTTTCTTTCTGGAGGAAAGAGGTATTTGATTTATTAATGTCTCTGTAAGAACYGATATCACACTTCCCTTTGCTTTGTCCATTGCATGTGTTTGTCAGCTGCAGATTTCATCTCTATCTGGCATCTAACATTATCTTTAATAGCATGACTACAGTACAATAATAATGCATAAAAGAGACTTTAAGGTGTTACAATCTCTAATACAGCTGTCCTGAAATGTGGCTTTGCAAACTCTGGCTCATTCTAAATTAGAACAAAATGTAGTATCCTTCAACTATTCGATATCAAATCCTAACAGATAACCTGGGAAAGGGTGATGGAATAGATCGGTGAATCGCAACTTCTGTTTATTAATGAATTGGTAAACTTTTAAACCAGTGGGTCATGTTCCTACAAAGTGAATAGAAATCCACTGGTAATTGCTGCAATTCTGTAGTTAACTTTCTTAAAACTCTTCATAGTAGTTTCCAGATTTCACAGGCCTGTAGATCACACACCGCAAACCCTGCAGCACTTCAAAGTACCAAGATGCACAGCACAGAACTACCAGTTAGCAAACAAAAGTTGCTGTTAGTGTTACTTTATTTTATACAATAACAAAAACTCATTTTCAGTTGACCTTCACCAGAACTAATTTTGGCTCCACAAGAACTTCTCCTTTTAAAATGCAAACGTCATGGTAGGAGGAACACTTCTTCCACAAAAGGTCCTATTCGTGGAAACATGGAACTGGCTTAACCCGTCCACTGTCCTGATTTTCTTGCTCTAGATTTGTATAAACCAGAAAAATCCGCAGTAGAACAAGCTGCTAATTGCATCTTGATGGAAAGTTTGCTTTTATGACCATGTGGGATAGATCTTAAGTCATAAGATTTTGTTTATATTGACAGCAGGTGTGGTTTTTATATGAACCAGGAAGTAGGACAAAGGAAGACCTGATCTTTACTTAGATGCTTAGGATCACTTTTAACCTAAGAACAGTGTTTTCCAACATTTACTTTGCTTTTAAATACAAGGGTTAATACTCTTATGTGTGCCTGTCTTATATCGAGGTGAATCGCTAAGTATTTTGAATACAAAAATGCCTTGATGTTGAGACATCCGTTTTTTATCTTTCAGGGAACAAAAAAAAGTCAAACCTACCAAAACAAACTTTTTCAAAACTTGCAGATTTCTATATGCAGTTTCAGGTTTTCAAAATGCATAAAAGATGAGTAAACATATGGCAAACATGGTAAATAAGTTTTCTGACATATCCAGTATACACCTGAAGCTACTGCATTGCCCAACCTGCCATATTTCTGGAAATCCCAAATAATGGTACAAAATCCTTAAAGTGAGCATGAATAAAATTCCTGGTTTGAAAGAGATCTATACTGGGTTCTTTCATGACAGGTTCAAAATTTTATTTCATAAGTATATGCAAACCCCTGAACTTCATGTGTCTCTGGATCTGTCAGACTCTGCAGTTCTTTCTAACAACAGATACATATACATACAGCAGCATATTTAAAAACTTGTATTAAAAAGAACATTAAAGTGAAAAGTCAGAGTTCAGAAGTTAGGAAATGCAAGGATTAAGGTTGCCCCTACAGTTTTTGGTCAGCCCCTTTTTGTGTCACTGCCTTATGTTGTGGCTTTAAGTCACAACGTCTCTGTGGAGTTCAAAGATGCCTTAGGGTGAATAAAGTACATCTACTTCAGATTTTTAGTATATGGAATTTATTTACTTCATTATGCTCAGCTTAGAACACTAAAATTATAAATAAAAATGGGAAAATAATCTATTGGGTTGTTTGATGGCCAAGACGCAAATTTATTTATTGGATTATTTTATTGCCAGAGCTGATTTACCATAATGCATGGCACAAAACATTCTGTGCACACACACACAGAGCAGTAGCATAAGCAGGGATACACTTTTATTTGATTTCTTACCTCTGAGTTGACCAAAGCAGCATCGGCACATGATCCACTGACAGAGACGTTCTGAACAGCACAGCAAGGGTGCACCCCAGCAGGACTGGAGCAGCAGGGCACAGCCGTGTCATGGCTCCAGGCGAGTGCAAACGGAACCGGCCAGCTGCAAAGGAAAAGTCCGAGCGTGTGCACAGCTGCACTTCCCGGTTGGGTTGCTGTTATCCGGATTCAGCCAGGCTGCTGGGTGACGTTGCTCTCTAACAGCAGGGGGAATTTTCAAAACATGAACTTCCTTCATTTGAACTTGGGAGTTACTCATATTTTTAATACTTTCAGGTTTGTGATTTAAGCAGCTTGTAAAACTCTCTGCAGTGAAAGCATTGACAGTTTACTCTAATCTTCTAGTGCAAGGGAGAGTCAGGAAGTCCAAACTCCTACCCTACACAGGTTGATAACAAGTTATGCAACTTCAAAATGGAGTCCATAGAAAAGTTTCTCCACTGCACAAAATATATTCTGCAGAACTTCTATCTTCTTTCCCTGCTAGATATTATCATGTCCCTCAGCTTAGTTCTTTCACATGTATTGGGATCTGGCGTCACACATTTGGGTGTTGACAGGTTTGAAATCTGCAACAAATCTATCCATTGCAGTTTCCAGCAAGAAGGAGGAGAGAGAGAAAATGGCACGTTCAGAGCCACTGAAACACAGAATTGTTAAGCCATCTTTTGCATGGAGTGATGCTATCCCAGAAATCAAAAGTATCTAAAGTCAGGGGCAAATTATAATCACTTCAGAACATGACACGACTTCAGTATTTCACAAGTCTCATGCAAGATCAAAATAGTCATAGAGAATTTTGTCATGCCAGGAAGAAAATTGCTCTGGCACACTTTTTTGTGCCTGCCAAACACTGAGCTGTTTCTACACCTTGTGACTACATTAGGCAGCAGCAGTCTCGGCACGTGTTTGGCTCTGGGCACAAATGCCTCCCCACCATCAGAACAGGATGTTAGAGATCATACACAAAAGAAGTTCTTAGCTATGTTAAAACAAGTTGTGATAAGGAAAATATAAGGAAGCACAATGAAAATTGTACAAGAAGACACAAACAGATGTCAGAAGACATGCACGTCTAAATCTGACCACATGTAGCTGGATCAATTAAATCCATTTGCCTGAGCTCACAGCACACTGTTACAGTGTGGTTGCCTAATATAAAGCAACTTGTTCATCCACTCAATCTGAAATCAGATTTCTGAGACAAAAATAATAATTTTGGGGTACCAATAAAACAAACATTGTCATGTTCCTTTTCTTCTCCGTGTTACCTTTACATAACACAGAATGTAACTCTTTAACTGTACTTTTTCCTCTTTGTCTCAGAGATATATTAGAAATTCTCTCTCTTGCCTTTAACAAGCCAGTGTTTGTTCATCTGTTTAAGGGTACAGGTAAGACAGCACACCAGAGCACAAAGACAGAGGTAGAAACAGAAGTACCTACACAGAATAAATGAATCACAGAATTTCCAACAAAACTCAATTTTGCAGAAGGACGATATTTGACACAGTAACTAATTCACACCCTATTGCAAAAATGTCACCATATGCCCTACGTCAAGCATACAAATAGTCTACAGGTCCAGTCGCATTCAGAAGAGCCAGCTGGGTTTACAAATCACATGGTTTATTAAATGCAGCATATATGGTTCTTTGGGATTGCCAGTGACAAATGCAGTAACTGCAGACTATATAGCATTAACAATACGACTGCAATCACAAGTTTAATTTCCCGGGTCAACACTCAGCATAGCTGAGGACCCAAGACTTACCAAAAGGCATTCTTTTTGTGGAGGGCGAGACCTGTCAATCTGTCCCTTAAAATTTCGTGTCAAATTCTCATCCCCCAGTGAGGTACCAAATTGAGGTACACTTTGTACCTTATTAACCACTATTGTGCAAAGTGCTGTGGGTAGGACTGTGGTCAAACCTTCTATTCTGTGTAGTTGTGTTGCACGGAATGTTTCCTGGTAGGAGGTGTACTTGGTTCGTACACAACATTYCTGGGCAACAAGTAGAACGCGACCGCGTGGTTTCTACCCTCGCTTCCTGTTCCTCCCCATTGCCATGGCAACACAAACCACAGGACCTCCACCAGGTTTCCGTACATGCTCTGATCACTGTGGGCCCCTTCATCACACACTGAGCTTCACTTTTTCTTCACTGCTATATGCTTCCAACATACACAAGAGAGATGCACAGTTGGTGGGTGTACTCTGTATTCTGTCTTACAGAAACAGTCTTAAAACTTCTTGAAACAAACCCAGATTGTTTTCTCTCAGATTACCATATCACTTACGAACAAACTTTTAACTGAAAACAAACTGACTTTTCCTTTTTAATATTTCTCCACAAAACACAGTTTGGGAACAAGTGAAGAAAGCTTTGAAAAAAAGGGAATCGAAAGAACCTATTGAGTGGGATTCTAATTTGCCTCACTCAGTAAATTTAGCTCGCAAATATATTTGCATATATTTTCTCAGGTTTTCTTCTTCACTCCTAAAAATAAAGGGGTATTTTTTTGCCAAACTATAAGAAAAAAATATACAAAATGCAAGGACATTTTAACAAAAATATTATTTTCTTTCATTTAATTAAAATTAAGCAAGATCAAAGTGGTTCTTTTATCGGTGAGCAGGAACATAAACCCACTTTTTATTAATGTCTGTCAGTATACACAAAAGCACAGAGTTTACTGTTGCATTTCCACAGATCTTTTTCCTTGAAAATTCATGTCATCTTGAGTCCAGACTTAGAACTCCTTTATTATGAAGATTTTTTTAAATGCAACACAGTTTTGAAATACTGAAAATCAGACTACTGTGAAATCATTATGAAATGGCAATGTAGAAGGAAATACTTCCATTACCATGAATCCCTATTTGAATAAAATAATTTTATTAAGAGCAGCTATAATATTGACATACTTTGTATTTACATTCTACTCCTACYCATTTCTCTGGATTTTTACACGTTTTCTTTTACAATTGTATGCCTATCACATATCCTCTGTATTTCTTATCCTGCTGAAGTTGAAAGATGGGACTCATAAAAAATAATTGGAGAGAAAATACCAAGACAATGGAAGCCTAATGTCTTTTGCTTATGAACTCCTCTTTAAACAAACAAAACCTCACCAAAACTCTCAAGTTCAGAATTCTATATTCCTGATGTAAAACATTTGGATGCAGAAAGAAGTGTGAATGTTGAAGGTAAATTTAGGCCTGCAACACATGTCAGGGGTGAATGTTGTAATAAGGACAATTGACAGTCCAAGATAAGCTAGGAGAATTATCTATAGACAGGTGACAAAAATAAGTCCCATCCATTTTGCGTGCAAATTTGATCCTTAAGCAACAGCTTTGGGAGCTAACATGGTACTACAGCAGCATATTAAAGAACTTCTCCCAGCTCAGCTAATAGACATATATAAATTTAGACTCTTTAAAAAATAAATAATAATTAAAAGAATCCAAGACTCGGATGATTTTATCTCAGTTACAATTAGCATCATTTCCTATTGGAAAAGTATTTTCCATATGCCGAATGGAAGTCAGCAACTACTTTGCTACTCTCACATATTTAATTTAGAACCCTGCTTTATCACTGTTTACAATCATCTTATTATCTAAGAAGAGACCTAATATTTTGCTCATTGGGACATCTTTTTGGGGCAAGGAAGTGGAGAAAACAATTAATCTGAGTTCTTCTTCCTTTGAGATATAAACCGGGAACTTTGCATCCTGAAAAAAGCATGGATTGTCCCCTTGAGAGTGGGGAAGCAAAACACGTTTCCTTGCAAATTACCATACTAATCACTTGTGCACGTGGGAAGAAAGCTAGAACTTTTCCCTTTGGAAATGGATTGCCAGTGGTGTTGGAGATGGGGAGAAGGTAAATTTTGATTCATGATCCAAAACTCCTGCTCACCAGAGTCCTGTGAGGTAAGAGAAGGTGTTGATTGGCCTCATGTCTCTGCTGGTGCAGAAGAAACCATACACGCCATATGGCTGATCCCCTTTACGTGGGAGTGAGAGTCTTGTCTGGGAAAGAACTGAGTCAATTTTTAACTATTTACACAAAAGTTTTCACAGCGTGACTAAATGGCACTGCCAGGAAAGAGCTAATGATGGCGGTGAATGGAGTTTACATCCAGCTGGTGAACAGTCACAAGTGGTGTTCCCCAGGGCTCAGTATTTGGGCCAGTCCTCTTTAATATCTTTATCAATTATCTGGATGAGGGAATCGAGTACACTCTCAGTCAGTTTGCAGACCACAAACTGGGCAGGAGTGTTGATCTGACAGAGGGTAGGAAGGCTCTGCAGAGGGATCTGGACAAGCTGGATTGATGGACTGAAGCCAGTTGTAGTAGGATCAACAAAGTGAAGTGCTGGGTCCTGCCACTTGGTCACAACAATCCCAGGCAGTGCTACAGGCTGGGGGCAGAGTTGCTGCAAAGCTGTCTGGTGAAAAAGGACCTGGGGTGTTGGTCAATGGCTGTGTGAACATGAGCCAGTGTGTGCCCAGTGGGCCAAGAAGGCCAACGGCATCCTGGCTTGGATCAGCAATAGTGCGGCCAGCAGGACAAGCAAAGTGATTGTCCCTCTGTACTTGGCACTGGTGAGGTCACACCTCAAATGCTTTCCACTATTAAACTGCAAATTGACTACAGTTTTGGGCCCCTCACAACAAGACAGACATTGAGGTGCTGGACCATGTCCAGAGAAGGGCAACGAAGCCGGTGAAGAGTCTAGAACGACAAGAGGAGATAGCCTCAAGTTGCACCACAGGAGATTTATGTTGGATAATAGGAAAAAATTCTTCACTAAAAGGGTAGTCAAGCATTGGAAGATGCTACCCATGCAAGTGGAGGAGCTCCATCCCTGGAGGTATTTAAAAGCCATGTAGATGTGGAACTTTGAGACACGGTTTAGTGGTGGACTTGGCAGTGTCAGGTTCACGGTTGGACTCGATCTTAAAGGTCCTTGCAACCGGAATGATTCTAGGATTCCAAAAACCTCCAACACCACATTGCATTGAAATCAATGGACTACTGGCTTTTCACATTTGTTTGAACTATTTCCTTACTGTTTATTTAAATCATCCTTCTGGAGCTGTAAATCACATTTTTTAAAATCTTTTTAAGATTAAGAAGAAAGGAAACAAATTTATAAAGAGGCAGATTCCTATCTATGTGACTCATTGCCATTTAACCCATAATTTACTTCAAAATTCCTTTTATTGCTCTGGAGGAAATTCAGACTTAGCAGCCATTCGTATCTTAAGGCTCAGATCTTGGAAAGCACATAAGTCAACTGGAATGCTCATGTGCTGCAATTCTACAATCAGTTCAGTACCGAACTAAAATCCAGAATTTAATTAAACTGAAACTTTGAATCTAATGGTAAAATCAATGGAAAGGTTCCACTGATGTTAAAATGCATTGGTCAGCAAGGTACTGGTTCTACAGTTTCTGTTCTACCGAAGTAGTCAATCCAGTTTTCAGCTGTTCGCTGCCAAGTATTTGCTTATTTCTCTTTGTAAATGCTACTGCTTTTTCCTAGACAGTTTCATCTGTCAGAGAAAAAGGCTGGGTCAAAACCACATCTATAACAGAGGTTTCAAGAAGAACCTTGCAACTTTCTGTAGGACTTTTTGAATTTACATCATATCATGTTTTTCTCTGTAACTATAATCAAACATAAACATAAACTTTTTTAGTTATGGAGAGAATTTACTTCTTCCAATAATACAAACTCCTGAAAAAGAAACATGTTTCAAACAGTCTGAAATGTGTATTTCAATTTATGATATTTAAATTATAATATTCAAATTATTCATAATTACAATAACTTCAAGATCTTGAATACMATAATTACCTGCTGGCAGTTCCACTATGACCATCTAGATGAACTATAAAAAGTAAAGTTAGTCTTTTGCACAAATGTTTACAAGGCAAAGCAGCTATATCTGCAAGGGTATATCTATTCTGTTGTTCTGTAGGAATACAGGGTTTGAGGGGTTTTCTGCCTTACATGCTTAAGACAAGAAAAATAAATTTAATACAGTGCCATAGTATTATTTTTCTAATTAAAGGGTGACAAAGAATTAGCAGAATTCGCCCAACAGGAATACTACACTATAAACAGATGTTCCAAGTAATGCAGGAATACACAGAAAAATAATTGCTCTAAAAACCGAGAATTTGCAAAGCTCTTTAACAACRATTTATTTTTTTAAAAAATGAGGTTACAAACCTTGAAATGCAGATATAGTAACTGATCAAGATCAAATTATTTTATCCTCAGAAGTTTATTTTGATCTGTGTAATACAATTAAGGTATTGATGAAAAAGCATATTTCTTTAAAACCTAGGAAATAATTTCGTTCACTTCTTCGACTTCAAAGAATTCTGGTTTTTGTAGGAATTTGCAATAGCCTGATCGTTACTTCTATGCAAAACTGATGACATCGCAGGAATCTGAGCAAAGTAGTTTTTTGCCCGGATATGCTTTTGTTTTATTCTGTAAATAAATGGAGCTTCATAAGCCTGAAAGGAAAAATATATTCAAATCCCATAAATACAATTAAAATATCTAGAAATCTATGTGTTTTTTCATATTTGCTTGACATATTTTAGACATCATAAATAGTGACCCTTTAATAAACTAGGGCAGATAATTTATTTGTATATGATACATAAGGAAATATTTTGTAGCTCTATATGGCTATCTTACAGCCCAGTAGTGAAAATTACTCCTTGTAAAATATTAGTCATGTTTTAAAGCCAGAACAACCTTTTTTATTCATTCAAGATAAAACTTGTTAATTTCTTTTTTTCAGGTAAGAATATTTGCATTTACACTTGAAAATTAAATAAGGCAATGCTTAGATATGAACATTTGCAAGGTGAAGACTAATCAGGGCAGCAAGTATTTTGCAGCATTTCAGTCAGCGCTTGCATGCAGTGGTGACATTTTCCCAAGTTTCTAGTGATTAGTAGTAGTTTGGATGAGGTCATAAATAACCAGAATATTTAATTCAAAAAACTCTTTGCTATTGCTGTAGTCATAATCATGAATAATTGCTATTAAATAAAGTGCTTGAGAGGCCTTTTTTGTTTCAGTGAGTGAGAAACAATGATTCAACTTAAAACACACTATCTTTGCCTCATTTTCCTTATTTCACAGTCCTGTCTCTTTTTTTTAAACAAAGATTTGGTCATTACGAGTGAAGAAAGGTGATTCCTCACTATAGCTGGTTCAATTCTATTTTTGTTGCAAGAGCTAAAGAAAATACCTCATGATTTTTAGGTAGGCTTGTGTAGCTTACCTCTTCTGACCTAACTCCCACATCCACGGAAGGTCTGAACCTAATGAAGTTAATGGCATTTCTTTAACTATGACATCCAGACTTACGGCATTAAACCAGAGAAGTGCTTAACCAGCATCTTTGCCTGCCATAATGCTGGTAACAAAAATTTATGGATGACGAGGACTGTTGCTAGATTCAGACTGTCCGAACAGCCTTCTTGACTCACAGTGAGTCAGAGGAGTCAATAGAGGCATTTCCAGCTTGAAACTGATTTTACCTTCTGAAGCTAAAGCTCACATAAACATGTGTCTGCTTGAAGACACAAGTTGGGCACACACACACAAAATATAATGGATGGCAGAATTCCTTTTACCTTTAGAATTCCCTGATATTTCATCCATAAAGCAAAACTTTCAAGAGAACAACTAATTTGCTCTGTCAGTTTAGATATCACATCCTCTTAAAAGAAGGGTAACACGTAACAGCTGAAGCTGCATTTCTGATGCGCACATATTATGTTAAAAATTGAATTAAGAACACTCTGAACAAAAGAACCCTAGACAACAATGACTGCAGATCACTACTTACATAAATCAATAACCTAGAGCTGAAAGGCTTAATAGTCCATTATTAACTGCAGGAAAAACACAACTCACAGGATTCTCCCATGCCTTACGCAACTAAATACTCTTAACATATGATGTTCAGTGGAGAGATATTTAACAGACTACCACGTTTAGGTACAGACTTTGAGGGGATTGATGTAAAAATACAGTTTTGATGATGACTTTAACTCAGTCCCAAGTTTTTTTAACTCAGAAATGATGTTTCTACTGCTTGACTGCAAACTGTAAGATTACACTGTTAGGGACACTTAGATGACATCTACGTAAGAAAGTAGGGACAAATTTTATGACAACAAATGGATAAGTCCTAGACAAAGAGCCATTCTGCTATTTGATGAGAAATTTATAAGACCAGAAACTACTGAGGCCAGAGCATGTGCAAGAACACAAGCACACAATTGTCATAGTATTTATGGTTAGTCTTCAGTATCCTTTTCATCCAGGCTAGCTCGTCTGATCTGATCTGAGGGAAGAGTGCATGCATGGCACTGTTCTCAGTGGGTAGCATGGATGAGGCCACTTGGCTTCTTGCATTTCAGGAGGGAGAATCAGGGCAAGACAGAGTTCAGGTACATGGAATGAGCTACACATGCCAGATGCCTTCTAGTTTAGTGTCCATTTTGTGTAATAGTGCAAATGCAATCATTTAAATAGTCACAATGAGCCAATTTAAATATGGACAAGTGTAACAATTTAGTTTGGCCCAACATAATTAGTCACAGGATTCTACTAAAACATAACACAAGTTATGTAAAAAATTAAGCCCATTGAATTTTACCTTCTGAAGGTTACACAGCTTAAGATGTGCATCTGCCTCTTCTTTATTGAGGAGAATAGTGTTCCATGGAGACCACTCATGCTGCTTATCCCATCTGACCATAACCAACTCATACAAGTCACTGCAGGCACTGAGAGCTGACTGACAGTTCCATATGTTCTCAATCATGTACTGCAGATCTGGAAGCTGAAATGAAAAACAGGGTTAAAAAGGAATAAGCATGTTTCATTCTACAAGTCCTGCAACCATGTTAAAATCCAAATAAAGCTTTGAGTAAAAAAAATTTTCTATGCATATGTCATATGGCCACTTGGTTAAAGAGCACCTAGACAGACACATTTACTTTTAGCATAGCTTTTGGAACATCTGATTCTTTGACCGGTCAGCTAGACTTCTTTGACTGTATAGCTTGCAAACCACCTTTGAAAGTACACCTATGCTTCAAGAGCTTAAGGGCTGCTTCTTTATGGTATGCAACATCCCGTATCACAGGAAGAAGTTGTAGATTTAACCCTATTTTTCAACCTGTCAACCACATACACAAAATAAGGGACATATAGTCAAAGCCACTAGTTACTATTATTAGCAATGCTCTTTCCAACAGTACCTGAACTAAGAAAACAATTTTAGCATCATCCTGATAAGCGGCTTCAGACTTTCTGAGATTTTCTAGTATAAGTCTGTACTTGAAATATGCTTCTCGTTGCCGAGCCTCATTATCAAGCTGGTAACACCGGCGACATCTGCCAATGGTGCGGGAATTTGCAGGCATGGGAAACTCAGTAGATGGTAAGTAATTTTCGCAGCTATGACATAAGTAAACATTTTTATAAAGCTTTAAGGGATCTTGTGGAACCTAAAAATTAAAAAAAAAGTTAATTTACCACAAGGCATCTTGTATTACTTGTGTGTCACTCTAACTCTGTCAGAATACATTTTACATATCTTCACACAAATATTTTAATATGTAAAAGCTAGTAGTATTTATTTTAAAATATCCGATAAAGTGTTGTGATTTTTCTTAGATTGGATACCAAAAGTCACTATATTTTCTTACTGCACTTGTTAAAATCAGTTATATAAATCTGTCGATTCATTTTTAAGCTATATGAAGATCCTAAACATCATGTTCCAGTGCTCTTCCTGGTGCTTTTATGTATGCAGATTGTCACCCATTCTGGAAAGATGACAACACAGAGAAAACAGAAATTAAATTTTCTGCATTAAATTTTTCATGTAGAATCTGCCCTTTATGTCAAAGATAAAACCCTGAGATTATGGGCATATTAATATTTTGGCATAAGAATACAAAATCATCAGACCCACATGTCCAAAAACAACACAGGGGAAGAAAAAAAATTAAACTTGCTAGTGAACTCCTCATCCCCATATTCCTTCATGGGTTCTGGAACAAATATAATGTAGTCTGTGCAGAGGGACCACGTCTGTAACTGGATAGTTTGAGTAGTCTGATAATCTTCAGTCTCTGCTATGATACAACTGCTAATAAACCTAGTGTAAAAATAACTGTCAGTTGGTTCTAAATCTAACATCTGCATCTAAATCTGACAGATTCTCTACTCCTAAGATAACACTGACCACTGTGTGAGGGATCCTCTTCTGATAGATGCAAAATAGACATTGCTACTTAAAGCAGCAACGTATGATAGTGAATCATATTTTTATTTGTAATCTGTATTCAGAAAAGGAAAACAATCACACAAAACTAAATACATCTTCTTTGCACACAGTAGCAACTGATTCTACAACAGAAGGCCAGAACAGTTCTTGCTTAGGTAGAAGCTCACTAGACATCACTTTGACAATGGCAATGTTCTTCCTTTCTAGATGCATGGCATGCTGCCTCTTGAGCAGTGGAGAAAACATGAATTGCTCTCTCAATATACTGGTGCCCCTTTGCTATTACATTTTACTGATACCGTGCCATAAGATCTACCATTTATAACTTCCAGAATTTTTATTTCAGACACAAGAGTTCCTGGGCTCTCTCAGTGCTACCAGCCACTTGTCAGGTTCTTATAACCATGTCTATGCCCCATGCTTCCTAATATCACTATATAAATTTATTTATTTGTGTGAAGCCTATGTACTTGCTACATTTTACTTCTTGAGGAACTCCTCCACCAATTTTACAGCAAAATGTAAAATAAAAAAGCTTCCAATGTTTTCCATTCCTCTTCTCCTTAATTCAATGGCCACTACATCAGGCTGCAAAATAAAAATAATACCTTAAGTAACCCAGCAACTCCAGGGTTAAACTTTGGAATTTTAATATACTGAAGAAATAATGTACAAATTCTTTTCCTCAGTCCTTCCAAGTTGCATTCTTTCACATCTCTTGACATAAGATCAACTTCCCTGTCAATTAATGCCACTATTTCCTGTGTTAATTTGCATTCATGTTCCTGAAAAAAAAAACAACAAACAGAGAAAAAGGAAAATAAACTCCACAACAACAAAGAAGCAAACAAACAAAATAATTCAATGCAGATATGAAAGCAAACTATGGATTCTAAGCCCATTATCATTCATACCTCTGTGTGTTCATGTAAGAACATGTTCACAGAAGAACCTGTTAGCATCTCAGGGAAACAATCTCCAATGAAACTACTGCAAAGAACTACAAAAGTGAGCATGCTTACAGATTCTGTTTTAAGGGGCCTGTATATATATACCAAAGCTGTGAGGAACTGTAAACCTGGAAGCATCAAAAATGTTTAGCAGAGGTACACAACACATGCAAAATTGTAAGTCTTCAAAAGCCCAAAGAAATATTTCCCTAAGAAGATTCCTTTGGCTATGAGATTGGAGGTGTAATGCAGATTGGTTTAAAAAAAATACCACCAAAAAAAAAAAAATTCCACCACACAAAAGGCATGGGGGACTTTGACAGTATGCCTGGAAATTGGTCACTTCCATATTTTAAATGCCTGGCAAGAGATTCTCCAGAGGGAGAGACGTAAGAGGTGAATGAGTTCAACTTTTTCTCAGGTAAAAGAGAGTGCTAATTTACAGAAATTCACTTGTTCACTACAGCAATATTGACTCATATTAAGACAGGCAGGAGCTCATAAACCAGCAGTGCTCCCAATGCCATACTGACTTTAGATCAAATACTGGCACTACTAAAGCAAACGGCAAGATGCTTGTTTGTTTTAATAAGACCAGGAAGTAGCATTCTATTCTAGGCTGATGTCAACAGTATCATCCTGAAAGGACCTTGAAACTCCTTCTTTTTGTACGTGAATAAATAAATAAAATGAATATGAAAGACTAAAAAAAATGCAACCAGCTTCTAATTCTTTGGGAACACTAGCAGCAACAGTGGGGGTGGGGAGTGAGGGTCAAAGAGAAAATGAAAAAAAATATTTGCCACTCATAAAACTGGTAATCCAAACCAACAGATAGATAAGATTCTAAACAGAGATTTCAAAGAACCAAGAAAAAATAAATGGTAATTACCACATACATGTCAGACACAGTTCTCATAAAGTTGCTGTAAGTATTAAACTAAACTTTTTAGTAAAGTTGTATTATGTATTAATAGACAAAAAAGTCTAAAACCATGGGGATAAAATTGTAACATGACTTGAAGAAAAATGTGAACATGACAAAGTAAAATACGAATTTAGAGTGAGTCTGGAATGTAAATTACACTCTCATGCCATGTAGTACACCAGGCTCTCTTGCTGCCAGCCCATAATCATGCCCTTCGTCTGCCAGCAGCAGCAGCATTGCTTGTGTGTCAACATAATTAAGTGACAGCATCTTTGGAAAGTACAGCTTCAAGCCAAACATAAATAGAAAAATAAAACAAACCTTCACTGTACATCTGAGTGTTAACAGAACATCTGTTCTCTCATCTTTTGGGATGTCCTTTGTGCTAATGCCGCGGTAGATTTCAAGTAGTTCTTTGCCACGGAGCGTGTCCTTTGTATCCATTTCAGTGATTTTTCCATCATATGCTTTCCATCTCCTAGGTTGTGCACACTTCAGAAACAATTTGTAGAACTCTGAGCCATTATAGTCTGACCACCAGCTGAACAATTGCATTATGTTAAATCAAGTTTCATCAGAGCAGATAGGGACTTACTGTTAATGCTTGACTAATGCAAAAGGCTAATTCTGTTGTCGATATTGATACCGCACCTCTTTCACCAGAGCAAGCATTCAATTGCACACTTTATTTAAAGTTGCAGGTCATGAAAATTTTGACTTAAATTGTATGAAAAGCAAATAATATTCTCCTACAGGGATAGGTTCTACTTCCTTAAAGTGAATTTACTGACAGTAGTGTTAGAATACATTTGCTCTGTATTTCACCTTGCAGTCATAAATCCCTTCAAACTGTTAGTAAAAATCAATAGGTCTGTTGACTGTGTAAAGATTGCAAATTTAAGACCTTAACGTCTACTGCAGTAAAAAATATCTCCAGGGAACTGTTCTATTTATGCTAGTTGCAGAGACTGATAGAAGGAACACACTTTGTTAGAGCTAGGGCAAGGTATGAGTTTATAGTTTATCAGACACTTCACTGAGCTTGTTGTTTGCTAACTTAACCACATGCCATATGCTTTATGCTTCAATTTTTTCTTCATACATCTTTAACTTTTATAGACAGTAAGAAGTTACATTATGTCAATTGCCTAGGTTTGAAAAGTCCAACCATTTTCTTCTTTCCAGAAGACTGGTTTTGGTTGCAATTCACACTGTCACACAAGGAGATAGGTATCCAATTCCAGTAGAAAAAGAGTTTTCAAAAGCCTCTCCCTGTCATTACTTAACTCCATTCCACTTTCTTAATTGGGAGAGGTATTTGAAGCCTCATTCCGTGTATTAATTATTCTCTTTCGCTATATTTGGAACTTAAGTGTTCACTAACAGTCACGTACTTCACTTTGCAGTCTCAGTGTGAGTTAACAACAGCAACACTTCATGCAACATTCACATACCTAGTAGTTTTCTGGACATGACCCCAGCATTGACACAATTATTATTTTGACAAAATAGGCTTGCTATGGTGATAAGTCATAAAAATACCAAGAATATTAGATAGCTAAAAGATATATGATTAGTTATGACCACAATCAAAACACTTTTCCTCACTTTTAAATAAATAAATTATAAACTTAAGGAGTCAAAAAAAAAAGACAAAGTAATTTTAAAAAGGGTTTAACACTGAATTACTGACATTTAATTACATTATCAGTGAGGGCAGAAGCCTAATTAAAGGAAATATTGTTAATCACAGGTCAAAATTCAGAGCCAAAACTAAGAAATGCAATAGCAAAACCAGACATTAGTTAAGAAAACCCCCAAAACAACAAACTCTTAATTCCTTAGTGAAATCTTTGAATTTCTGCAAAACTAGAACGAGGCAATTTTCTCTCTGTCATAAATAGGGAGCATTCTACTGTATCTTCATTTTGTTTCATCTTTGTACAGCACTAGAAATTCTTGAAAAAAAACCAAAACAAAATAAAAAACCCCACAAATCACCCCACACTTTGCAAACAACAAAATTCACACACTTAGAATGTCTATCATGCTGTCAATCTTTTCTGTGTTAGACTAGGACAAACCACTGTTTTCCACATCCAGTTAATTCAGTAGCTACATTTGATCCTCTTCAATGAAATCACTTACAATAACATGGAAAGGTCATTTGCTTATGCTAAGAAGAATCAATGGACAGAGTATACCTAGGAAATAGTTAGTAAAATTAGATTCTTCTGATAAATTTGCAAACCCAATACGTGCAAGCAGTCTTGGTATCCTGTTCTGCAAATGACCCTCAACACAGATCAATTATGTTATTATAACTAATTCTTCAAAATTATATCTCTCATTTCTGCATTTTTTCTTACTACCTCATCATAGCTGGGTATTGCATAAAAATATTTAAAATTGTAAAAAAAAAATGCAGCTTTTTACTGAAAAAACCACAGATGTCTCATCAATATGAAGATTGCAGTATTTCAGAAAGAATCACAAGCTCTCTGATTTCAGAACTGTTTGTCTGTACTCCAGACTGATGTGAGAAAAACTAAAACTTTGAGATCTTCTGCCAGCTTTTTCTTGTCTTTTAGTCTGCTGGCAGTGCTATGGAATTTACAATAATCCTGTTATCTGTATTTCTTCAGAAAGCAAGGCTACTACAACTACACTCTGCTGCCAATGCATGAAAGCAGAAAAAAGGCCTGAGGAGAGAAACACACCACCACAGACAGAGAGAAAAAGGTAAGTAAAATAAAAAAAAATCCATATGATGTGTGCAGAAATAGCACAAAGCATGAAAGGTATGAACTGAGTGATAGTTAATAATTGCAGAAATTTCTTTAAGAAAATATGATTGCTGAATAAAAGCTTAATCAAATATTTCCTCTTCAAAGTACAAATGCTGAAGAAGAACAAGTTCAGCACAAAAAAGAATCCTCGAGAACATAGTGCACACACAACCAGTAGCAACCTTTGTAAGAGCACACATGCCTGTGGAGGTACACGCTTAAAGTAGCAAAGAAGGGAACAAAGGTTTCCATGGAGAAGCAAGTTTCATATCACATTGGCTATTGAAGCTTGCAGTCTTCAGATGTGAAAGGTGTTATTACAGCTTTAACTGGCAAGTGTCCAGATCGACATTACCAGCTCGAAGTTCAAGAAAAAACTGAATAATCCCTATCTAGCACTCAACAACAAATTTCGTACTGTAATTTAAAGTGCTTAAATTGCACTGTTACAATCATAGCAAATCATCCATGTAAATGTTGAGATTTCCAAAATTATATTTATGTTATCTTTTTTAAAAAATGCAGAAATTGTTAATTTTTCTACCTCTGAGTTAGGCTGCTATCTATGTCAACAGTTTAGAACAACACTCAAGACCCTTGCTGACATGATAAAAAAACATGAAAAGTTGCACTTGTTGAGAAGCTCATTAGATTTTAAAATTAAAGAGAATACAGTCTCTTTCATGAAAAACATAATTTATACATTTAAAATATGAATAAATAAATTAGTAGTAACTGCTTCAGAAACATGTCCACTGTTTGGAAAGACAGAACATCTGTTGTCTCTGATGTGTCTCCTGAATCTCCAAACATCAACTGTCACTGAGAATTCTTGTACGGAAGAACATTTTGCTTCTGATTCTAGATGTAAGAAAACTGTACAACTTGTCAGAATATGTGCTGGAAGTAATGTGTACAGGGTAGGACAATGGAAAATCAGTCCCTAAGGAAAAAGTAGTGACAGAGTCAGTTGAGACAGGAATATATTTGCTTTGACTGTTCCAGGCTTCTTTTTCTTTGAAGATAACAGAATAAATTGTAAGTAGTAGAAGCAAACATTTAACATAGAAATGATTCAAGGCTCTGATAATATTCCTAATTATTTCGTTTTCTTTGGTTTTTTTCATTCTTGAAAGTGGTAAGACAGAAAACAATCACACCACAGCAATAAATGTGGTAACAGTTCCACCAACATTTCAGATAAGCAATTTTTTCATAATTAGAAATGTAATAGATTCAATCAAATCACATTTGCAGTATGGTTCCTCTGCATCAGTAATAAAAATAATGAGAAAAAGTCTCTTTTGGACAAAACTGCCATTTTTACTTTTGAGTACTAAAAATACAAATTTTTAAAAAAATAATAAAAAAATTAATAGCTAAAAACCATTTCTGTTGCAGCATTTATTTTCATAATCATGTCACACACTTTGAAAAAAGCCAGAAAATAAACTATTTCTTTTATCTGAGGGGATGGATTGCTGGATGTTTACCTAAAAAGACTGGGGTTTTTGTATTTTACATTAAGGTAGCATTGAATTTAATGCCATTTTAAATCACCTTTGTGGATGAAGGAATTCTCATATTTGTTTTATAGAATAAAGACTGAAGAACACTTGCCTTAAATATCACCCCCAAGATTCTACAAGAATGAAATCTCAGGTTCTAATGAAACTAATGATTTAATAACTGAGTTCAACATCAGACTCAAAGTTTTTCTTTATACACGAAAATGGAATAAATGCTTTCTTTAAAGACAGACATATGATGTCCAGAGGCCTATGCTCAAATGGGAAATCCATGACAAATTTAGTTCTTTAAGGATAATATATTAATATTATCATATTATATTTATTGTTTATATTTTTTATAGTTAACAGCCTTAATGATGCACTGTACAACCTTCAATCAGTCTGAGAGCTACGAAGTTCTCAGCTTGGAAAAAGAAATTTACTTAATTGTATTGACATGAACAACCACATAATTTGGATATTTATAACATTAGCATTCACCTGATTAACTGTTAAAGTTACTTTTGTTACTTTGCAGGTGTATTACCTATTCCTATACTTCGGTATTCTTTATGATCAGCCTAATCACTGACCTTATCCAGAAGGTACAATATTGCTTTTTGTTGATTCTCCTTATTGGCATTTAGTTTATGCATCCCAATGCAAGCAATGAGCCTTGTCTCTTCTTCCAGAAGTGCACAAAGTGCTGCCTTTCTTTCAGCTCCAGTAAGAGTTCTGTTAATTCGCTCAGTCTCTTCTTGCATCCATACTGCAGATACAAACATTTGGGGTAATTTTTACAAGATGCTTTCCAGTGAAACTTCTGCTTTCATATTTAATAAATAACATAATTGACCTTTTTTCAATATTCACTATAAGCCAGTTTCCATGTTAGAGAATTGACTGTGATGCATATTTTCAATACATGCAAGAAGGCACAGAAATGAATGTAAATTATACAGATGTTCTGTGAGAGTATGTGTGTACATCAATTCCAGACTGCCAATTTGTACTCCAGAATCAAGGATGAATAGGAGAAAAAGGAGCTCTATGTGAGAAAAAGAATTTAGCTCCTGTAGAAATGTGTGATGAAATGGCTGGATCTTATTGTGGTACCACTAGTGCTCAGTGCTGAGAATATTACTGCTGCTCCCTGCATAAATGAGTAAAATCTGAAGAATCTTGAAGTCCTCCAAAACTGGGCTACAACTTGACTGACAGTCACATTTAGCACTCCAAGTGTTACACTGGATATTGCAGTGGTATCACCTTTAGCCATTCAAGGCAGATGAATGTACATTAATAATTAGACAGGCATTGCTTTACTCTCCCTTTCCTCTTCTACAACATAACCCTCCAAGTGGGAGAAAGGGGCCGCAGAAGAAGCCACAGGATGGTCACAACAGCAGCACATGGATCAGTACATGCTGGATAAGAATCTGACCACCTGACACTTATGTTGCCAATACACAGACTACCTGGCTTTAGAGAAATCTGTTAGTAAAATCAAACTGTGTTTACTCTCTTTGCATATCCTCCAACAATTCTTGGCTTCTCTTAAGAGTCTGATCCAGTTCAAATACTTCTGGAGTTTCATAGGGAGTTTTATAAGATCCAAAACTTCAACATTCCTGAATAATGCCTCAAAGTGTTGTTATCTTCCCAGAACACTTATGCAAAAGCAAAACCCAGCGTAAAAAAACCAATCCAGTGTGATGCACTGAAAAAGTCTGTAACATCCTGGATCAGGCAAGATTAGAGGCAGGAGGAGGGAAAGGAGGAAGGCTTATTTTCTGCCAGGGGCTTCTTATCTACAATACCTTATATTTTCCATTTTTAAATATTTCAATTCATTCCCTTAAGGCTCTCCAAGCCGTAATGTGACAGCTGTCTGACAAGTTCTGAGAACTCAAAGATATATATTTTAAATAAAGCCATTTCAGCAAACAAGAGCATTATACAGAATTAATTTACATGAAGCTTTATATGCCTGAAGGGGGCAGCAACTTCTAAGGTGGAGTTAATAAATATAGTAAGCAATTTTATACTTTCAGAAATGAAGAAGCTGTCACTCAACATGGATACTCACCCCTTGGTTTCCCACAAACATGCAACTAAGTTAAAACAATCCTCTTAGATTATCTGTTCTATTGGCACAGATTTTCCTCATTACAATTTTTATTCCAGTTTTTATAAAACAAAATAGTTCATACTTTTCAAATAAATAATAAATGCCTCTATGCAGACATACTGAATACATAGATAGATCTCATTTGCATCACATAGTCAACAAGCAAGTTTTTGTACCACCAGGAATTGCTTGTACTGGCTGACCCTGTAATAGTAACCCTGTTGTGATTGCAGCAATAACCTTCACAGATCCCTGGAGGACAATAGTCTCATTCTATTACTGTCACAATGATTTAGCTTGTGTAGACTGTTGGCACCATAAGAATGTAAAAGTTGTTTCAGATGCAGGTAGGAAAAAACCCCAACTTCTTAGAATCATTAAGCTCTATTAAAATAAAGAGCATGACTGCAAATCTCCATGTAGAGAAGCAACTAGCCAACACCAGTAAATAAAAACAAAACAGTAAGATTAATACCAGACCATTATTTTTAACAAAATATTAAAAAACCATTTCAAATACTGGAATTTGTTCTGTTCTATTTTGAAGTGGCACATGTTTTTTTCCACGTTGCCTAGATATGAAATTCCTGAACATGCTTAGCTGAAAGTTTTATTATTTGTGAATCAAAAGGCATTAAAGTAAGCAAGAAACACTTACATAACTGTAAGTTTCAAATCTAAAAATATTGTGAATTTCAGCACTCTTCCATAACTTTAACTGAACTTGGTTGTTTCTATTGCAAATAAGACCCTTCACACTTACAAAAAAAAAAGAAAAAAAGGTGGATCATACATCTGACAGCACATTAGCTAGGAAGCACCTTTTCAAATAAAATATTGCAGGCAATCAGATGCCATATAGTAAGACTTCTTATAAGTGGCAAGGAAAAAAGTACTATTTGAATACACTGGTTTTTGATTACCTAGTCAGATACATCTTCAAAAGGGCTTGATTCTTGTGAACTGAAAAGTGAACTACTTATGAAGAAAAAGAGGGGGGCAAACAACCCCAAACAAACCACAAATCTCATGAAGATATCATTCCAACAATTGCAAAGTTCAAGACAAGCAATAATTTTTACATTTGTCACGAACAGTGATAATTATAAATCATTTATTAATTCAGACAAAGCAATTTGTTCAATGCCACACAAAGTATGACAGCATTAAAAGATTACTGTATAACTTGGGAATTCTTGAATCGTGATCCTAAGCTCTATGAATAACACATGCCACCAAATTTATGCTCACTTTACCACTGAAGAAATAGGGGAAATGGTTTAAGGTAGGGCAGGTGGCTCTGAAGTGGCAATGAAGTAGGTAATCCATTAGGTCAGTTCTGCAACAGGGATAACAATATCCAAACTGTCAAAGAGCTAGACCTTAAAGCACTGTAGCCTAGATAAGATAAAATTTGTTACTAGTCACAGGACAAATTTCTGGCTTTAAAAGAGACATTGCAAAGAACCAAAAATTGTCTTGCTGTTTCATTATATGCTGGTACAAGTCCATATATGCTTTTGACTGTTTTTATTTTTCCAAAAGGACACACTCCAGGTTTTTTGTTCAGTTTGCAACATTAGTTTCCTGTAAGGTTTAATGTTAATTATCTGCAGTATTCACATTATTCCTCTGGAAAAGGTTAGAGATGCTTGCCTGTATTACACATCATCAACTCCAAGAACAGGAAAAGTATGACTTTCAAGATGTCCTGCAGAACTCCTAAGAGATTTTTAAAATTTTGACAACACAGTTTTGTGAAACATGGAATGAATTTGAAAGGAGAAAACCATCAGTAGAAGATGACTAAGACAAAAGGAATAACTTCTGTCATATGCTGTAAAATTCTGTGCAAAAAATGAACCCATTATAAAAAAGACTATATCAAATTATGAATTATGGATCTGAATACTAATTTCTTCACAGAATTGTTTTCAGCATCTTAAATGCAAAAGATCAAAGTTACTCTGATCTAAAAAGACCTTTTTGTTCTGCAAGCTGACCTTAACTTTAGACATAAATAAAAAAAAAGTTAATAAACTGCCAAATAATTTGCACTATTCTACAAGCCAGTTTTTTCCTAAAAAGGTGTACCGGTTTTGGCTGGGATAAAGTTAATTTTTACTCATAGTAGCTTGTAAGGTGTTGGATGTTGATAACACAGGGATGTTTAGTTATTGCTGCACAGTGCTTACAGAGTATCAAGGCCTTTTTTCTGTTGCTAGTAATACATGAAAGCAAAATAATTATTTTAAAATGAAGCAAATTCCATTGTAAGTGAAAAAAAATCATGGAAATATCTATAAAACCACGTAAAAACGTAGGTTTGTTTTAAACAAACRGTACTATTTTGTTGATTTCAGGTATCCCTTTAAGAAAACTTACATTCCAAGTCGTGGTACAGTAGCTCAAAGTCTTCTTTTGTTTTAGGGTTCAGTTTTCTCTCATACTCCCTTCTCAATTTTTCTTCTTTCTCCTTTTTTTCCCGTAATTCTTCTTGTGCCTCCCACACTAGCCTTAACCTCTTTTGTTCCATCAGATTTTGTACTAAATGTATAGCATGCCAACGACGGAAATATTTCTGCAACACTATTACCTATATGTGATATGATACCAAAGAATCATGAATTTAAAACAAAACAGCACAGTATTTTGTTCTTAATTGTTCTTCTCTCCAGCACCCTAACTATATTTTCTAAGGTTTGTCTTGTACTGAAACTAATTTAAATGTTACAAAATCAGTCATGTACCAGTAGTTTAAGCACTAGTATGACTACTCAGTCAGGTAACCACAGGAGTTTAACCAGTGAGTACAGTGGATAAACTAGGTTCAAATAATCAAATCAAAATATAAACTACATTTAAATATCCATTTTTCTTTTTCAAATCTCCCCTTAAAAAATGTCTTTTGTATTGTAGTATTTTTCATCTTTTCCTTACCTTGTTATCAATTTCTATAGTGGGAATATAGATTTGAAAAATTTCTTTTAAATTTCTAGATATAAAAATCAACACATACACACAAAATCAACTGCATTTTACTTGAAAACAAATAATGAAAGTGAAATTACTAATGCTGTTATGACAGAAATTAAAAAATAAAATTAAAAATCACCTCTACCCTCCCAAGCTGTGGCTATTGAAGGCTAGGGAAATGTTTACAGTATGTTAAGGGAGGATAATGCGGAAGCCTTGCCTTCTGCCAGCTGAATTAGCACTTGCACTACAAGCAGCTTAGTCAGATCAATTCCATGAGATGCTAAGCATTGTTCAGCATTGAATGCTACCAAGCATAAAATAATACTAATACAGTTACACTGTCTCTAGTAATATCTTAATCTAACACTTCTCTTGAATTTGTCTTCGAATAGTATTGCAGTATGGACCTACACTGCACTGTGCGAATCCATCAACCTGAACCAACACCAAGCTGATGTCTCTCTACTGTGCATTATATACCACCTATAGCTACATTACAGATTTCAGTAAGCGTCACTAAAGACCACAGTAAAACATATTGGTAGTCCTGAGGAAATGACTCACTACTTGGGTTCCACTTGTACAAGATGCTTATTGCCATCAGCTAAAGCTGACTGATTTAAGAAGTTCTTACAGAAAACTTCTACCCAGAAAATTTCAAAGATCTTGCCAACCATGTCAATACAATTACCAATACAATTATTCTACTCAGACACTTGGAGAAATCAACTGTTTCTCCATTCAGTTGGATTCAGACTGCCTATTTTCAGCAATCAAATTAATAACACTTGATATTATATATATTGATGCTCATTAATAACATAGAGCATTTACAAAGCAGTGCCCCACCTAACACAATTTAATTAGGCTGAGAGATGTGCAGTCACGGAACGGTTTCAAAAAGCAGTGTGGAATGCCTAAATGATATCCTCTGCACAATGAATGTGCAGAATCTGTAATCCAAATCACCTTCATGAGGCAACTCACTGCACCAGAAAACCCCCCAAACCCATTGCCTGTGTTTGAACAGCCCATTTCTACCTTAATGTCAAAGCAGGGAGCTTGAATCCGAAACAGATCAGTTTGCCCAAGCTAACCTACCAAGTCTGATAAAACAGCCAACCAAACAGAGAACACGAAACGTAAAAGCTGAATGCAGATCTAAATTCTAACCCAATACTCCATCTATTTCAGGCCATACATTAGGCATATAGCTTAAGTGCTTCCAAAGAGATCACAAGAATGTTGTAGAAACAAGCCTGTTTTAATTCTTAATGGTCTACATGAAAACTTAACTGTCACTGTAACACAGTGTCACTGTAAGACAGTGATAGAGAATTCTTAATATTTAAGGGATTGCAAGGTATCAAATGTCACTAAAACCGCAGAGCAAACACATGCTTCCCCTGTATCTGAAAGACTACAAAAGATAAGGATAAGAAGACATTTTACAGTTCACTTTAAAATTCAATCCTGGAACACTCTGAACATCCATTAAATATTCAGATAATCTTCACAATACATTGCTTTACAGATAGTTTCAAACAGATAAGGACTTACTGCTTCAAGTCTACGTTTATGGTATTCTTCTGCTGTAAAATACTTTCCAGGACTTATTAGCTTGTCAGTCATGTTTGACACATAAAGGCCAATTTTAGTCATCTGTGTTGATGTTGTATTTCTTGTTTGTTGTAGCTCATTTTTTTCCAAAACCGTCTGGGGGAAAAATGCATGTCAGATTAGAAGCAAATACACAGAGATCTTTTTTCTTCATTACAGTAAGTGGCAAAATTAGCTATTTGTAATAAAAATCACAAGACTAATGATATTTATCCACTAAATACTTTCACTTGCACACTTATTTTGGATTTACTTCCTCTTTTCTATCAGAAATAACATTAGCATTCTATTGCATTTGGCAAAAACATTCTAAAAAGACCCTACAAATCCTTTACCTGTGTTTGCTTACAAAATAACTGAATTCCTTTGGCAGGTCGTTTTTTGGGTTTTGTTTGTGATCCTGCATTATGAAATTCCACTCCTGTTAACATGCTCCTAAATCCACCCAGAAAAGGTTTATTATAGGTAGTTCTTTCAATTTTTACAACTACTTCTTGAAATGAATCCGAATCTGTTAAAATGGAATTCCAAAATAGAAACATTGTTTCTTTTAGTAACACATCTAGATTAGAGCATAATTATATATGTATCGATATACATGCAAAAACAGCATTTACCTGTTTGTACTCTGACAGTTATGGCATCAGGCATACGGTAATCCTGTCGAACAACTTTTCCAGGAAAACATGCCTGATTCTCAAACTGGATAGTTTCATCAAAATTAGGCCCAGTCTTCCTAAGTGTTTCATTATCCTCAATCTCACTTGCTAAAAATAAAACCAAAAATAATTCCTGAGAAGCTTCTCAAAACAAATAAATAACTCTTTCAAGTTTACCCCGGGATGATTTTATTATAATACTGCAACACAGCATAATCATAGTTTTTTGATCTGGAAAGACAGTCTATTTGAAAGCTCAAAAAGTATTATCATACAATATTAAAAGAGATATCTAACGTAATACTGTCACCACATAAAGACATCCCTAGCCAGCTACTCAGAATGAGAGCATCCCAATGCAGCCCAGACAAGAGGAAGGTAGACAGCAGGTCCATACTAGGAATTGTTATTCACCATGCTCATGTGCTGAACAGGATGTGCTGCCTTCTGCTTTGAAGAACTAAGAAAATGGGGTCCTGAACTGGGAAGAGGAAGTGACAAAAGACACCCAGAACACAGAGGAACAGGTGTAGGAAACGGTGGAGCATTCGGGGGACTGCAGGAGAAAGACATGGATAAAGAAGGGTAGCAGGTAACTCACAGGGGAATCTAAGAAAGGTAAAATAGTAACSTGATTTCTATGCTATAGTCTAAACTATTAATTTAAATGCATGTACAAAACATGTATACCTACTCACACAAGTTTCTGGAAATAAGGATCATTCCATAAAATGCCACCTATAAATGACTACTGCAGCTTGAGATAAAGAATACATTCCTTACCTTTGGTGCATGTTTTATATGGGAATTTAAAAAGTTACTTCAGGGCCAGATGCCAGCAAACATAAACAGAATGAGGGTGTGGGGATGCAAGAAGCCATAACCAAGTCGAAAAAAAAAATCTCTTTAAAGCCCTAATGCCCAACATTTTAACAACTTCTTTACCTGTCTCTGTCCCACTTGCTGTATTCTCTGCTAATACTGAATTTTGAGAAGTTTGTTCTTCTCTTTCTGAATTTCTTAGATCAGGTAAAGTACAATAATTCTCATTGGTAACAGGAGATGTGATCTCAGGTGATGTGCTGAATGAGGTACCCGTATCAAATACATCTTGCTGGTTACCTTCAATTGCTTCTTGGTTGCTCAGTCCTTCTTCAGGTTGTTCCCACTGTGCTAAACATGACCGGTCCTGTCCCTCCAAAACTGACTGCTCCCGAGGAGATTGCTGCTCCCAGCCCTCCTCTGACTGTGTGGTGCCTGCGGCTTCTGGAAGCAGAGGCTTCTCTGCTGGGTCCCCGTTCTTGGCCTCTCCAGCTGCTTTTCCTTGTGAGGATGCAGGTGGTTGCTCCGCACCTGACCCTCCTGATGTAAAAACTTCAAAGCCACTATCTGATGCATCTTCCATTTCCTAAAGCATCGATTGCACGTTTTTAACCTCTCTGCAAGAATAATCATAGGATCTATTAAAAATTGTATACTAGCACATTTCTACTACCGGATTTATGGCTAAYTTACTCTCCTGAAAAGCTCTTCCTGTATCTATTCCCAAAAAGCGCGTTGAGAACAGCATGAGATCTTTGCTTCCACCAAACAGAAAGGACTTCTGGCTGGTGTTTATCAAACGTAATACTCCAAGTTCTTTTTAACTCTCGTTCTCTGCCTATAGAACTGGTTTTTCGAGTTGCCACCGAAATAACACGGGCTGGAAGAGTCCTAAACCCATATTCCAGAACAAAAACAAACACAACACAACCCGCACGACCTGGGACGCAGCCCCCGGCAGGAGCCCGGCTGCCGGGTGATGCCCAACTGCCCCGGGCGGGCGGGCGGCCCCTGGCACGGGGCGCAGCGGGGCCGGGGCTGCGGCCGCCGCTTGGCGCACGGGTGGGACCCCCGCACCCTCCCGCTTTCCCCGCGCCCCGTGGCACCTCCTGGCCCGGCGCTGCTCGCCCCGGCGGCGGCGCGGTAGCCACGGCAACCGGGCTAGGCGGCCGGGGAGCACGAGCGTGCGCATTGCGGAGCGGGGCCCGGCCGGGCCGGGCGTCCTGTCCTGACTGAAAACGGCCCAGGGAGGGGGAGGGCCAGGAATAGAGGGAAAGGGAAGCGGTGCGAAAGGACGAGGAACTGCCCTGCTTCCCTCCAGCCCCACAGCACCTGCAGCAGCCCGTGCTGGCGGCCTGGAGCGGCCGCAGTGCTGGCCCACCCGCAGTGGCCGTGGGCTACGCTGTGACCCTGAGCAGGGCGATGGTGAGCTCTTACCAGCCGCTAAGCGGCATTAATGTATGAAAACACCGTTTTTCCTTTCAGTTTAGACTGTAGATAGTAGCAGAAGTTGTACTAAACCCCTGGAACTGTTGGATATTGTGAAAGGGTGTTGCGAATGTTGCCAGCCCTCGAACTGCACTCCATCGCTTCCGAGCTGTGTGGTAACACCTACCCCTGAGATGGGTTCTGCCTAATGGTGCTGTTCTCCCTGGGGGTCTGTGGTGCGAGGGCTGAGGCTGTTCAGTGGAAATTAAAGACACATGAACCAGAATGAAAACCATATGAAACTGTTTTCGTGGTCTTTGAGGCGCCTGACACAACTCCTGCAAATGTTTCAGCATGCTACAGGAATACTGAGGGAACACGCTTCACACAGCCTTCAGATATGAAAGTTGTGTGTTGCAATTCCAGGAGAATTCTGAAAAAAGCATTTCAGCAGGCACTGAATTTATATCAATACTCGATAACTGTATGCCATGACCAGTTACCATCTCTCACAGACATTGTCAGGCACTTCAACGTGGGCCTGCTTTCCATCAAAAGGACATAAATTTCCCATTACCACTGCTAATGCGCTTTTTTCTAAAACCTGAAGTCCCAGAATAGGATCACCATTAATCCTATAGAAAGATACTGTCATTTGTGTCACTTTGTCATTATTATATAGTCGATTAAACATTCAAACTCATTTACAAGTTGCAATGATTTTTCATTTTTTTCTAATAGTAATAAAAAAATAATAGTTGAATCATAAAATAATAAAAACCAGCTTTTGCTCATCTCCTGTTGGTTTTGGGTTCAGAACACAGCCACTCAGGATAGGTTTAGCAGCAGAGATGGCAGGTTACGAATGACAAAAATCTCAGTACTTAACTGCTCTACTCTGGCAATGGTAAAGTTGTTTTTCTGGTAACAGGCTCTGCCTCTGTTGGGTCCCATCCTTGCAGATAAGGTGATTTTTTACTCGCATGACTTCAATCAGATGATCTCRAAGTGTCTTAAAGATCTAAACTTTGTTAACTCTAAAGCTTACTTACCTTATTACCTTACCATATTACAACAGATGATAAAATCTTTTGCATCATCATGTATTTCCAACASTTAAAGGAGAAAAATCAAGCAAAATCATTAGTCAGCCTTCAAATTATGCCTTGCTAGCATATTCATCTTGGAATAAATTAGGATCTATATTGAGGACATAGATGTGCTTTTGTGAAAGGAAGATGAGAGTATGCTTTTATCAGTGAAACTCAGTTGTAAAAGGCCACATATCAAATTTCAGCAGTGGGCCGAGAAAATAACTTCCTCTCCCCTGGAGCACAATTCATGAGCTTATAGGAGAGCTGTTTTAAGTCACACAACAAATATGTCTTTAGAAGTGGAGAAAATACCAAGCAAGACAAGAGTTCAGCAAATGATTCAGTTATGGAAGAGCAGAAAGAATTCCAGTAATTGCCACCATATCCTGGCAACTTTCCATCCACCCCCACCACCAGTATTTCATGCCAGTATCATTCATACTAGACTTCGGGGTTTTTTTTATTTATTTTGATTCCTCTCAGGTCAGCTCATTACTTATTACCTAAATCTATTACTTTTTATTACTCATGTGACAGCATTGGCCCTCATTCAAGTCTGAAATCGCTAAATATTTCTCATGTGAAAATTGTGTTTGTTAACTTTAGCAAAATCCTCTTCTGGAATGCCATCTAGTGGTTTTACTTAGAAAAAGACCAGCTTCTACCTTTGTCAAGACTGAAAAATCCTTTAAAACCAACCAGCAGAACAAAGTATTTTTCATTTTTAATTTTCAAAATCTAAACATTTCTGTAATTATAGTAATAATAGTTGGGGGGAAAAAAAATGTTAAAGAATGCCGTGAAAATAGTTTCTGGAGTGAATACCCTAGGAATACTGTTTTTCTCTTCTACTGACCTAGTCCCCAAAACCAATTGCATTAAATATGATATAAATATGTAATTAATTATAATGATGTCCCAGGTAAATTTATAGGCCTAAACACTATGAAAAAACAGCTATGACCAAGCATGTCGTGTAATGTAAGTAGTGCATATATAAATGTTTATTAAACTGGAGATTTTTGTGATATAGCTATATTCTTGTCTTTAAACTTGCAGGAATGTTAGGTCTTGGAAAAAACATGAGTAAAGGCAAACCTGCACTCTTGGATCTAGTTTCGATATTTTAATTGGGATTTATAAGCTTAAATTGCTAAACAAAAGCTTTCAGAAGTATCATAGAATATCCTGAATTCCCAGAATATTCTGAGTTGGAAGGGACCTACAAGGATCATCAAGTCCAACTCTCAAAAGAATGGCCCATCCAGCGACTGAACCCACAGCCTTGGTGTTATCAGCCCTATGCTTTAACCAAGTGAGCTAGTCTCAGTGCCCAACCACCCTCTCGATGAAAAACCTTTTCCTAATAGCAAACCTAAACTTCTCCTGACATAGCTTCATGCTGTTCCTTCAGGTCCTGTCACTGGTCACGAAGAGTCCCTGCTCTTCCACTTCCCCTTGTGAGGATGTTGAAGACCACAATGAGGTCTCCCCTCAGTCTCCTCTGCTCCAGAGTGAACAGACCGTGACCTCAATCACTCCTCATATGGCTTCCCTTCAAGGCCCTTCACCATCTTCCTTGCCCTCCTCTGGACGCTCTCTAATAGCTCTGTATTTTTCTTGTGATGCCCAAAACTGCCCCCAGGACTTGAAGTGAGGCCACCTCAGTGCAGAGCAGAGTGGGACAATCCCCTCCCTTGCCGGGCTGGTGATGCTGTGCCTGATGTCCCCTCAGGACTCGGTTGGCCCTCCTGGCTGCCACGGCACTGCTGATTSATATTCAACTTGACATGGATCAGTACCCCCAGGTCCCTTTCTGCAGCACTGCTTCCAAGCGTCTCGAATATTCCTCAGTCTGTCTGTACATCCAGGGTTGCCCCATTCCAGGTGCAGAATCTGGCATTTGTCTAACTTGATGACTGCCGATCTCTCTAATTTGCTGGGGTCTCTCTGCAGGGCCTCTTTGCCTCAGCAAATTTACTCAGTATCCCTTCAAGTCCTGCATCTAAGTTGTTAATGAAGATATGGAAGAGCTCAGGGCCTATGATGGAGCCCCTGTGGAACCCCACTAGTGACCAGTCGCCAGCCTGATGTCACCCTATTTACTGCAACACTTAATATGTGAATCAGTAATACACAAATGCAAGTGTACACAAAGCCTTTGTAAGATCCCAGTACTGAAGCTTGTGCCACAAGTGTTATGTCATGTATGGTAACCTACGTGCTAACCAAGAAACCTGTTGCTGCCATCACTTTGAGGAGTAGTCTTCTTTCTCCCCCTCACCTCTCCAATCCTGGGTCTTCCAAGCACATCCCACAAGTCAGAAACAGTGTTTAGTTATGTGGACAGCAATGTCAGCCAGTTCAGGACAGACATTCAGCTGAAACCTAAAAACCTGTTATTTTTGGTAAGCATTAGATCCCTCATCTCAGTATCTGCACAGCCATAAAGACCCTGTCAGGSGGTAGCAAAAATACACAACCAAAGGTGGGACAAAATCATCATACTTTTCTACAACTTGGATTTTGATTTCAAGGGGCCTGTAATGTCAGGATTTGCAACATACAATTACAGATTATAAAAATAACTGAGAGTGAGGCACAAATACTCTGTTAATATAAACTAAAAAAAAGTAAATAAACCAAAGTTGTAGAACTGCCAGAAAGAATTTTCTTAAAACTATTTTTGCAAGAAATTGGCAGCAGTCTTTAGATTGCTAAATATAAGTGGATAAAATATATTTTAATGAAGTCATTATCTTTAATTTAAAGACAAGTGTCAGTAACAACAGATTAATAATTACATTTTTCTTTTAACTTTCAAGAGATTACACCATTTTGAAAATTATATTGGCCATCTCCACTGGTCAGAAGGAGGTTCTTCAACTAGAGGCTCCCATGGTTTCCACTGTATCATTTTTCTTGCCAGGGACAGCTCATTTTCAGCCTGTTAATGGACACCATACACAAAGTCTTACATTCTATACAATAGCCAAAATATCAACTCTATTTCAGTTAGTTATCTCAGTGATGTCACTATCTATCATGATCAAAGACTACCACAAATTTCACCTATAAATATCAAAAGAACTGTATATTTTGGGGCTTGTTTTCAAAAAAAACTGAATCACCCCCAAATACCCAAACAGACAGTCTGTTCACCGACACATCCCTAATGTCAACTTCATTATATTTTCCACTCTATTTGGATTATCCTCCAATATTATTCAATCCTCTTCTGCCCTTTTCACTGATTTAGACTCTGTAAGAAGCAATCTAGGTATGCATGCACATCTGTAAGCATAATACAAGAAACAACAGTTAATTAGTTAGGTTTTAGCACAACCATCCCAATCACTACATGGCAATCTGTTTTCAGGGTTTTTTTTTTCTGTTTGATTGTTTTGCAGCAAAGGAAGATATGCAAAACTGCCAATTTTCTGAACAGAAGCTCAGCCAAAGGAGCATGAAAAACCACTGCTACTTTTGTACTTCATCTTAAATTTCCCCTCTTTACCTGTACAATGACTTCTTCTATCTGACCACTATTCAGTTTGTCCTGTAGTTTCTGCACATCAGTCTCCTGTGTATTCAAATACATATAAACAAACGTTTTACTGGGAAGGAGAAAGCCCATAAAATGTATGAAAACAATAATTTAACCAGATCACACTCCAGTCTTCCTCAGAACTACTATCAATTAGGTGGCTTATATCATTTTACATTAGCAAAGAAATTTCACACTCATTTGTCATTGAAAAAGAAACATCAAACCCTCAATGATAAATACAAAGAAAGAATGCTATTTAATGAATACAAAGAACTATTAGCAGATAAGGGCTTTAGTATATGTATCTTGAAAAAGTCTTGTTCTTGTATTTTCACATGCAACCTTTCAATTATCACCTTAAATACACAATACCAGTATTGCATAGTTTAATATAACAAAAAGTGATTTTAAATATTGAAGGCAAGGAAAACTACCACTTTTCTTAGAATCTTCAAAAAAACTCTGTTTGCTTTTAACCTTCACAGAACATCAGCAGGAAATTAACAATTCCTTTTAATATGCCATCGAAATATCCCAGTCAATAACAAAAATAAACCTCGATACTTCAATTATTTCTGAATTGATACATGAAAGTTACATGTCCACCTGAAAAACAGCCACTCTGAAAATAATTTTTCTCATCCTACGAAATTTTATTCATGTGCAACGTTAATGAAGTAGCACTGTACTTACCTTTTTCACCAAATCAAAGCGCTCATTCACAATCTGCTCAGTGTATTTCCTATATGCTGCATCTTTGGGAATGTTTTGCAGGACACCAAGGATTTTTGTGTACAGTATCCGCAGGCGCTGAAGTGATCACAAGACATGGTTAAAATACACAAATACAATTATTTAAATTTGTGTCCTACTTCTTGTCCTACAAAACCTACTAACTTTACTATTTATACACAAAATATGGCATTCAATCCAGAAGTGTAAGATTAACTAATAATTAACTCTGAGCCACCGAACTTCATCTTGGGTAAAACAGGGATTTATCAGGACATAAAAATTACCACTGCCACATTCCTCAAAGAAAAAAAAAGGAAAAAACAACGACAGTTGCAATCTGAGCACATTTGATGCAAAATGAAAAAAAAAAACAGTAAAGGCTATAAAGTGCTCTTAAAAAAAAAAGGAAAAAAAGAGACAAATTCATGTCTAACCCATCAGATACTGAAAATTTAACTGAGGAAGAGACAAAGAGATTATATGGAGGTTTTTTGTCACTTCTCCTCATGCCGGTGCAAAGTTCTGAGTAACAAATAGATTTAAATTAAACTTGAAACTTTTATTGCTGGATTTAAACGCAGGGATAAAGGACACATTGCAGTGAAAAAATTGACACTTTTGGACTGGGTAATTGTATCTAACTGACAAGGAATGGATGTCCTATAGGAACGACAAAAAATAAAAGCAGATATTAAAAAAACACAAGGAAGAAAAAACAGGAAACAAAAAGACTGTCAAAGAACCTAAACTTCAATTACAGCATTGTCCAGTTCTTTCCTCTTGGCTTTAATTCACTGAAAAAACTAAAATGTAGTTAAGTTCACCCACAAGGTGTCTGACAAGGCTGCAGGCTGAGCTAGAATCATTGCTACAAAACAGTAGTGATTTTTTCAATGGTTCTTTTTGACAGCATTCCCAAGTATTGGTGTCAAAAGCATTTTTGAAATAGAATTGTTGTATAATAAGAAATTTCAAAGTGGAGAACTTAAAAAATTACTGCAAGTTCTTTCAAAGTGAATGCCTCCTGAGTAAGCATGATGCGGCAAACATACATTACTGAGCCTGAGGAGGTAAAAAAAAAGCCCTATATTGCTATAAGAACCACCTAATGCAATTCCCAAGTACCACTGAAGTATTACAATCTCAACGCTGCCTGCCATCACAGGGCCTTGAAGTGGCTTTGCACCATATGGTTAGCCTCTATTAGCTAATACTAGGCTATCCCTTCAGTGTAGGTGTAAGTTATTTCAGTACTTCTTGGGTATACAACATAGCAAAGCAGCAAAAATCTTTATGCCTGTGAAGTAGGAATTATATTTATGAAGAACTGAATTTAAAGAGTTCTTTGTTTTGGCATTACAGATGAAAGAACCCAAATATTGGTTCATAAAAGTACTTACAAACAAAGGTTTTTAAATCAGCGCATGCCACAAAAAGTGCATGTGTAAAATAACATAATGACATGCATGAAACCTTTATCACTGTGGAAAATTTTGTTTCATTAAGTTGGCACCATATTAAGGTACACAGCATACCTACACATGCAAACACATCACAAAAACTTTAGATCTGACAGTTCCCGTTAACTACAGTACAAGACGTGTGACATACCTCATGAGGGTTCTCAGCTACAGCCAATCCTACAAGTCCAGTGGTCTGCAGAGAGAGCATGAACATACTTAACACACCTAAGCACCCATTTCCACACTAATTATTTTGTTTTGACTCAATATACACCTGACGGGGACCATTCCGTGACACCAGTCCTGCCTCCTGCCATACGCCCGTGATCCCACAGTCCCAGTGCTTTGGCCAGAGGAAGCAGTTCACCTTACCATAATCAGAATCATAGAACATCCTCAGCTGGAAGGGACCCACAAGGATCACTGAGTCCAACTCCTGGCCTTGTACAGCATCGTCCCCGAGAGTCACATCATGCACCCGAGAGCATTGTCCAAATGCTTCTTGAGCTCTGTCAGGCTTGGTGCTGGGACCACTTTCCCTGGGGAGCCTGTTCCAGAGCCCAACCACCCTCTAATATCCCCCCTTGTTCTAATATCCAACCTAAACCTCCCCTGACACAACTTCAGGCCATTCCCTCGGGTCCTGTCACTGGTCACCACAGAGATCAGTGTCTGCCCCTCCTTTGCCCCTCATGAGGATGTTGAAGACTGGAATGAGGTCCCTCCTCAGTCTCCTGTTCTCCAGGCTGAACACACCAAATGACCTCCGCCACTCCTCATACGGCTTTCCCTCATGACCCTTCACCATCTTCCCTGCCCTCCTCTGGATGCTCTCTAATAGTTTAATATCTTTCTTATATCGCGGCGACCAAAACCGCATACAGTACTCAAGGTGAGGTCGCCTCAGTGCAAAGCAGAGTGGGACAATCCTCTCCTTCCACTGGCTGGCGATGCTGTGCCTGACGCCCACCCAGTAGCTCCTGGGGCACTCCGGCGCCCCCGCCTCCTCCCGCCTCACAGCGCGGGCCTCTCGTCCCTGGAGGCCAGGGAGGGGACCCGCGCTGCCCTCGGCCCTTCCCTCGCAGGGTACCCCACTCGCTGTCACCCCGAGGCTCGGGCACCCCCTGCCCTCTCCCCAGGAAGGAGGACCCCGCGCAGGAGCAGGAGCAGGACGCGGCTCAAGGCCCCCAGCGGCGCCTCACCTTCCGCAGCGCCCCAGCCATGGCCGCGCTCGCGGCGCCCTCAGAGGACGCAGCGGAGGGCGCCCGGCTGCGCATGCGCCGCAGCSGCCCGGCCGGCGGGGGGCGGCAGCGCGCGTGCGCCGGTGCCAGCGGAGGGGGAGCGCGGTCCCTGGCAGCGCTGTGTGTCGATCGGGTGTTCTGTCCGTGGCAGCACTTACTAAAGAAAAAAACGGGGTAACATAGAAATAGACAGAAAATAGAAGAGGGAAAACTTAATTAAGGGGCTTGAGATAGAGACAATGGGACAAAAGAACAATGAAAAGTCGTTTAAATTATTGGTAGAGATGAACATGATGTTCATTTGAAGGTCCAGTTGTCCCTCTGTTAAGTCTTATGTTTAGTTGCTAATTTAAACGGTGAGTTTTGCATAGTGAGTAATGCTTTATAATAATTGTAGCTTATATTTTACTCTGGACAAATTTTTCTTGTGTAATTCCCTTGCACTGCTTTTGACCTCCTATTTTCTGTAACTGGTAAGCAAACTCAACAAACTGAGTTTCAGAATATTGTTGAGTTCTCCCTGGAAGCCAGTCCTTTAAAAAAACGTGCGGTTCCACCAATCCACAACTAAAGCAAAAGCAGTTGATACAGTTTACATCAGAATTCAGGGTTTGTGCTTCCCCACTTCTGGGTGTTCTTTGCAATTGCATCAGAAAGACTTGGAGTTTCTTTCCAAGGCACTGAAACTCACTCTCTTTCCAAAATGACAGTCTTTAAAAGTTTCTGCCATTTTTCATTGGATTACTCGTGTATTTTTCCCTTTTCTCTGATGGTCCAAGCAGATGATGTATCTGCTGATCGCACTGACAGACCACAGCACGAATTGTGTGCCAGGCAATCTTTTAGCACAGTTAGCATCGTTCAAACAGTAGTTCTGACTGACTGTTTAGACAGCCTAAGTATGTGGGTCTCCTCGCCACATCATAGTACAAAGGGTGAAAACCAGTAGGCCTTGTTGATGAAAATGCGCATGAAATCAATCYCAGTGATCCTGTGGGAAGTTCTCCAAATTGGTCAAACCCTGCTTCAATATACAATTTATTTTAAAACATAAAAAAGCTCAGACCTAAGAAGTAGTATCAGTGTACATTCAATAAGTAAATGGTTTTGAAACCAAACCAAAAAAAAAAAACCCTGCAAACCCAAACCACCCACATAGCACACAGTTTATTTATTATATGTTTTACACTGGGGATTCTGTTAGGAGTATTATCCTGAGTGTTAAATACAGTTATGTAGGCACCCTAAGAAGGCTTTGCTATAGCTGTGGCTCCTCGTCCCATGTTTGTCTCACCAATGAATTTATCACACAGTATTATACCTCAAATTGCCATATGATTTGGTATTTGGACAAAAGTCTTATTTATTCTGCATGGAACATAATTGATGCATTTATACCTAGTAATTATGTAAGAGTGGAATTAGACACTTTGTGTAGAATGTTACTAAAAATATATGAAAATCAAAACAATACTGTGTAATGTGGATATGTACTAGTTTTGATGGTGTTCTGGTTATGTAAAGGAAATGAAAGAGCTCAAGGTAAACAAAACTGTGTTCTTCATATGTGTTATAAATACATATTTTTTATTTTTTAATTAGATAAGAATATATTTCTGTTCATATCATCTCTTAGCCAACAGTAGAGCAGGATCTCAGCATTGTTTCTGTCTGCTTCTGTTATACTGGGGTTTTTTAGGGGCATGCCACTTTTAGTGGKTAGGTGGCAAAAGAAGTTGCAGTGAATATTACTTATCATCGTTAAATGTTTTTGTTGATCTCGGGTTCAAAGATTGACATGCATATAGTGCCTTAGTTAAGCTTACACTTTCATGGTTCTATAAATGCAAGTGAATTGAGGGTCATGGAAGAGGTCCCAGTATACAATTTCATTCCATTGGGACAATTAAAGAGAAGTTGGAAGTTTGGAGGTCTTTTTCAGTTTGTTGTGTAACCTTATGGTCATCTGTTCATTATGGTAAAGATGGTAACTAATTGGTTAAAACCGAAACAAGAAAGAGGTTTTGAATCAGTGATGTTTCCATCTTCTTCTTCATCCCATGCCTGGGTTTAAGTTGCTGGGTACTGCCGTTCTTTATGTTACTCTGTGGTTATTCTGTATTTGCATCACTGTTGTCTGTGGTGCCGTGCCTCCTGCTTCTTTGTCCAATTTCAAGTTATTAATCTAGTTAAATAAGTACTGTAATTGTCATTGAATCTATAAAGCTTTGCATCATGTCTGCCTCAGAGAGAGAGGTTGGTGTTCGATGATGTAATATGGTGGGATCTGCAACTAGTTAAAGGCTAAACCTTCTCAGATTTGTTGTGATTGATGTAAATATGCTGCCAGATTTTATTAACGTAGTCCTTGAGAATAATTGGCAAATAATTTATTTTCTTAATGGGACTTGTTTAACCAATGGGGGCACAGATAATCTTCTTATACCTCCCAGACCTCGTGTTACATTTGATGAGATTTTAGAGAAGTCATGGGTAATACTTTCCTGTGGGTTGAGTCTGCTTATGTTACAGTTGTACAAGGTCAGACCTTAATTTATCTAGCAACTGCATATTTAATTTTAGAAGTATCACAGGACACCTCAGCTTGCAGGGCACCATTCCTGGCTGTTCAAAATGCAGGCCCCAGAGTAACACTGGCAAGATAATGGGTTGAAATGGTGAGACTATGGTATGTTTGCCAATTAGACTAACAAAGAAATAGTTTAAAACTGTAATATTTAAGAGGCTGACTCCAAATTTAGATTGCTATTAATTATTTTATTGCTATGAATAACCTCTTTGCATGCCTAAGAGCCTTCTATTTATAGAGTAAAGCTAAGATTGTCTAGTTTATTTTAAGGATAAGAAATTAGAAGAACATTAACTCTCACATAACTTTATAGGTTTAAAAGCGATGAACGCTTGATACACTTCTTTGCAAGGAAGGATGCAACGTCCATGATTAGCAAGTAGTTCCTATTTTTTCTAATGAAAAAACCCATAATTTAGAGAGCAAAACTTTTTTCTTTTTTAAGGAAAACATCAAGAAGTAATATGTAGTTTTTCAGGCATGAATATAAAAAAAATCATAAAAATATCAGGCTACTCAAAATGTTGTTTAAGGAAAATATTCTTTGTAATACAAAAAACTAAAACTCAGTTAGATTAAGCATCTGCAGTTGTTTTCAGTGATCTAGTGTCTGGGTCTGGCAATTGAGAACCTGCCAAGGGTGAATGGAAGAAGATTTTCCAGCTGAGCTTTTTAGCCTTTCCATTGCCACATCACGTAATGTAGCAGGGATGTTTCTGTTGCTGCTCAGTGTACCAGCCATGCTGTTATGTTCYTCTGTGATCCCTGTGGAACATCCATGCTTTGGTCAGACCTTGTCACCTCAACACAGTGTATTACCAGCAGTGATATAGCAAATGAGGCTCTTGAAGCATGTGTAGACCCCAGGAAATGTGTCCAGCACTTGTGCTGTGGGCAGCTGTTTGTCTTATACTTACTCTAATCACAGTCACTTGCTACCTTACCAATTTCTTCATTTTTTAATATATTAATTTTTGTGGGATGGCATAATTTGAAAACAGTACACACGGCAATTCTGAAACACTGCTCATCTGAAACCTTTCTGGTTGAGTTTGTGTTCAAGAGCTTTATGTTGCCTGTGGCATAATCAGTCAGGGGAGTATAGCAAAGCAGGAGAAAGCTGACCACGTGGATATGGAAATTACATGACCAGAGAAAATTTTCAATTTTCTATGATGGTCTCTAAACTGATGTATTCCTCTGATCTTTTGGAGAGAAAGGAGTGGTAGAAAGGCAATACATTTTTCTGAAAATAGAAGGATTTTATTACTAAACAACTATCTTGCTCAGTGTTCCTAACTCTTCTTGGAATCACTGATGTTGGGAGGGTATTGATCATCTCGCAGGACTAGACCATATGTAAACATTGTTARAAAGATTCTGTAATGCAATAAAACAGACTTTTTTTCAAAGAGTTTGCAATGTGAGGGTCTGATCTAAGGCCTGTAAAAATCTTCAGGAGCCTTTTTGGTTCAGGCTCTGAGGTAAATATAATATGATGAGCTCTAATACAGTAATTGTCAGTCTCAGTTCCCCTAAGGTCAGCAACTTCCGTAAGACTTGCAGGGTATGAAAGTCTGTCCATGTGGATCCAATAGGGTGATTCATTAAAAAGATGCTTCAAAAGTTTCATCAATGGCATGAAGTCTTCAAATGGAGGGCTTTCAAAATGAAACGTGTGAAGAAAGGGAAGGTATCTTTTGTTTGTCTTAAAGTTGTTTTGGAGGAGAAAATGAGATGATGACTGTTACAATTTTTTCCTTAATAAATTTTCTTAAATAAATAATCTGCTTCAGTTTCATTAGGAGCACCTCTTAGCTGCCAATGAAATATTAATGTATTCTAAAACATACTGTCCTTTTAGCTGATGGCAGGCTGAGGTTGTAGTTATGTTCATTGATATATACTTCTGAAACTGCTGGTCCAGGAGAGATGTTATCTTTGCTCTCTAAAGGGTTTGTGAGTCTTCATAACAGAGTGTATTTTTGGGTTAAATAATGGAAGCTTTAAAGTGCCATCAGAATTAGAGAAGTGTTTATGAAAATGAGAGGAAAAATGCATAAAAGAATCTTGGCTCAGAATTCTTCTGCCTGTCAATGGAGTACATTGCCCACAAGAGATGAGGGAGAGTGGTACATGTGTCCACGTTGTGATGACCAGTTCATCAGTCTAATTTATGTGTTAAATCTCCTATTGGACTGTTATGCTGAAACCTTGACTAGGGACACAATAGGAAGGAACAGAGAACCCTTCAGAAAACTTGTCTTTTATGAACAACAGAAATGTCTGTTCTTCTAAGCCCCAAATGAAAATGTGGCTGTGAATATTCTTTCATTATTCTTGGAGTTATTTCTTTGTTTTCAGAGATGGAGCTCAAGACCAAAGTTATATATTTTTTCCTTCACAGAAATTGGGATTGAAGTGGAGATTTTTAACACTTTCCTTCAGATTTGCTTCCTTGCAGTTAAGGACCCAGGCCATTTTTGCAGTACACATTGAAAGAGGTGAGAAACTGTGTTATGTGGGAATTTGAATCCAAGAGACCTTTAGTTTCTGAGTCAATCTGACTGTAAGCCCTTACTAATTTAATTTTGGTTTTCAAGCTTTATCATAGTATACTAAATAGTAAAGTATTTGTGGATGGGATTATAATATTGGCTGTGGTATTTTGATTGAGTTACTGCTTGCAAAAGCAATGCAGAAATTAGTCTAAAAAGAAAGCTGATTAACATATTCTCTTGAGAATAAGTTTCAGAAGATTTCCTCCAAATAGCCTTTCCAAATAGCTGTTCCTTCTCTATTTGCAGAATGACTAGAATGATGATCTTTCTATGTAAAACATACAACAGGGGCTTAGTAGAATTGTTTAATATTTGTGCAACACTTTAATGATGTGTTCAGTGTTCAGCGTGGTAGAAACAACACATGACTGCACAAATTGTGGGGGTAGTGGTTTAGAATTCTTTTAAAAAAAAAATTCAACATCGGTCTGATTAAAGGACAAATGTGTTAAGACACGTAAGATTGAATCAAATATAGAAACTGTCAAAACCCAGAGCTCACTTGGAAAAACCTAGGAGGTACAGCTAAGCATATGTTAACTTAAGACTTTATTCCTTATGTATGTTTTATGATATATAAAGACTGCATTTTACACTTCAAAAACCTAGAAGATGATGTAAAGACCAACATTCCTTCCAATTATAATCAGAATTTACTAGCAAGATGATCGGTTGATGTGATATCATGAGTAAAAAGCATAGTGAAYGTAAGCTATAGTTACAGTTGGTGATATGAGCAGACTGAATTTAAGTTGATGACTATAGTTGAATGGTTTGATATGCTCTGTTAGTAATCCACTGAGCATTTCAATGACTTTCACACCTTGAAAATAATAGCTGGCATGGCTTGACCATCACTTGACCTTGTGTACTGAGCTCCTGTGAATGTCTATTAAACTTCATAACTGCAGAAATAGTGCAGGGACTCCAAAGTCCTTTATCTTCTTTGATAGACCATGCCTTGGCAGTATAAAGATAAAGCAATATTTGCGAGTATTTGTGATTTGTTTTGGGGTTTTTAATGTATTAAGGATCATTAAAAGTGATAATTAATGACACGAGACCATTTCAGTGTACCACATAGTGAGAAAAGTAGGAAAATTGTAACATCCATGAAGCAAGGTGAAAACCCTAAAATAAAGTAGTCCCTTTGCAAATCTGAACTTCTGGCATATTATTTTTTCAACTGCATCATGTTTATCTGTTGGAGCTTTTAGGGTCAAGTATCTGGCCTTCAAGAACTTGTGAACCTGACGTGTGCTTTGGAGGAAACTGATCAAAGAGGGTGATTTCCACTGCATGAGGCTGCAGCTCAGCCAGTTCCACAAATATCTGAAGTCATTTTAGATGGCAAGTAAGGTAAAAATATCCCATTAGATAAGGAGAGTAGGAAAGAAACATAGAATAATAAACACAACAGCAGGCTAGAACTGATTACTAAAAAGAGTATGATCAAGTCCTCTATGGAGCATCTTGTTTATGTTGTTTAAACGTTCAGGCAAATTTTCTGGTTTTGGGAAAGTTGCATCAATTTACACCAGCAAATAACTTGGACCGTTTATAATATTTTGTTCAGAAGCTTGTAGACAAAGCAAAAATTACTATTCAGTATTCAGTGTGTTTGGCAGTACTAGTTAGTACTAGTTAGGTTAACATAATTACAAGTGCTTATCATAAAGACTTAGCACTTAAGAGTTTCTGATATATGTGTGCATGTTAACAGCCTTGTGCTTTAATTTTATCTTTTTTCACTTTCTTCCCTCTAGCATCTTATGAATCAACATGGGAATCCAAATATGCAATGGAGAAACAGCATGAACTTTGGCAGCAAAACCTGGCTTTGTGGAAAATGTGTGAATGTTACTGATAAAGGGTGTTTATCCCAATACTACAACTTACAAAGGAGAAACTCCGCTTGTCATTGTTAACTGCCTTCTCACTCTGGGTTTAAGCAGCATGAATGACAGTGCTTCCTCTCCGTTCAGTACTCACCCCAGTACTCCTCTTGGCTTACCTGGTTTAGATGCTGATCATTATTTTAGATGAAACTAAATGCCCAACACTTGGTGAAATGTACCCAGCATTCTGTTCAGCACTCATCACACTTAAGGTGATCACTGAGCTGATCTTTAAGATGCTCCTTAGGTGATTGCTGAGCTGCTTCTAACGGGACCTCTTTTTTTGTTCAAGGTACTTTCTTTGTATGTTCAGGTGCTACCTTTACCAACCTGGTCCTATTTGACCATCTTGCGGTAGAAGTACAGTACAAGGATAAGCCATTGTTTTAACTGGAATGTACTTTTTCTGGAGATCAGGTTAGTGGAGATTTTTTATCAGATGATTTCTTCAGGAGTAGGCAAGTATTTTGAAAAACCTCTCATCTCATTTCCCTCCCCTCTTGTGCTGAAAACAAGCTTCAACTGCACTGTAATACCCCACTCTAAAGAAAGATGACTCCTTTGGAAAATTTTATGTTATTGGTAGACTTAAATGAATTTTACTGTACATTAGTAATTTGGCTATATTAGCTTCCAGCTTCTGCTAAATGTCAAAACATCTTCTTGATTCTGAAGAGAATCAATCTGTGAAATTAATATGAAAAAATGCAATATGTAATGCAATTAGCAGTATTAAAATATTCAGTTATCTGAATTTTTATTAACTTTCATCAGATGCGATTACTGTATTACCATTTTAAGGCTATGAGGCATTTAAAAGGGGTTCTTCTGAAATGTCTTGCTTTGTGTTATTTCTGTTCTTTTCAATAATTGTATGTGTGAAACTTCAACTGTTTTCAGCCATTGCTTTTTATGAATCCTACAAAGAGTTAACAAGAGCTGGTGAAAAAGATCTTTCCCCTTATAATGACAATTTAGTTTCCTAAATATTTCTCTATACAAACTCCTGAAAGTGTGGTCTGTCACTGACATATTGTTTATGTGATGCTTTTTATGTTTTTCTGTCACTTAGCACTGAAAATGTGGATGTAGATATTGTTGTGCATGCTACATTTCAATCTGAGTTTCAGCGAAATAATTGCTTAACACTTAATAGATGATGCTCATGATTTAGTTGCTCCTTTGAATTTTAAAACTCTGATGAGAGTAAATGCTGAAGAAGTATGTATCTAGTGGAAATACGGAGGAAGTGGCAATGTGCCTAATGAGGCAGGACTGCTTGCCATACACAAAGTGGCTCGTGAGGGGCATTACCTGTCAGTATAAGCTTGGACTTTAAGAAATAGTGTGGCACGAGGTCACATCGAAGATGGCTGTAGTAAACTTGCAAGCATGTATTTATATACATTTATATTTTAGAAGACCTGTGTTAGATTAGATTTAATTAACTTTTTTTTTAGCATAAACAAAACAAAATGCAAAACACACTCCTTAAAATTAAGTGAAAACCACTAAAAGAATTTACACACAACATCCTTTTTGACAGTGTTCAAAACTGGTGTTTCTGTGTTCTGATCTTTTGTGAATGTCTAGCTGATAATTCAGAATATAGCTGGATGAGGGTTATTTTCTTCATGCAGGGAAGTTACACCTGCCTAGTTTTGTTCACTTTTTTTTGGGCTAGGAATTATCTCATTGCAGCCACATCCCAAACTGTAATCCAGGAAAATGGGTTAAACACTGTTCACTCACCTGTAGATGGCCAGAACCAGTGTTTAGAGCTCCTCATTGAATATGGTTTGGATGTCAACACTCTCTTGTCCAAACACATAACTTCAAATATTTATGATGACAGAATAAAAACTGCACTTTATTGTGCTGTTTCTAACAATGAGATTTTTTGCACCAAAATATTGCTCAAAGCAGGAGCAAATCCTAACAAGGATCCTTTAAACTGTGTTCTTGGGGCAGTGAGATCTGACAGCCATGGAATTATAAAGCTACTCTGATCTTATGGAGGAGATGTCAACTGCTAATTTTGTGGCTTAATGATATGCATTTCCCCACTGCATTTGGTATTATTTGAATGGTGATGTGATACTGAGGCTGTTGCTCGATCATGGGTATAATGCGGAGATATGTTTGGACTTCATGTGTCAGGGTATCTTTCTCTGTGGAAATTCTTCTCTGCGGCCAGCTCCAGAACATGAGCTTATCCCTGGYTGGACTACTTCTATAAAGGATAAACTAGTAAATACATACCTTCCTTGCTTCGTTTTGCTTTGCTCTTTTCATTAGGCAGATTTAAACATTTCAGTTTATTGTGTAAAATTAACATACTGGCAAAATCGTTTTTGAAAACACTAAAAATAAAATTGCCATTTCTCATTTTCTACTCTGAGATAGAGAAAATTATGTATGTAGAGTGGTTTTATATTTGCGTTTGTATATTAGAGATTTAGGAAGGAAATTTTAAGAAATCATGAGGCAGGACTCTGGAATTTCTGTTCCTTTCCTAACCAATGGAGTAGATGTGTTTCCAAAGAAATATTTCTGTTGAACAAAACAGTGCCAAAAATTACAGCTTTTTTCTTTTTTTTGCCTTCAGGCCTGTTTGCCTGAATAAAGGGTTCACAAAGGCTAAACATGGAAGAAAATGGCTTTTAAAGTAACCTACCTAGGTATCAATTTGACTTTTGAAGGTCATTGCTAATACTTTGTTTAAATTGTCTTGTGTAATTGCTGTAAAAGGTATTATTTTGGTATTCTGCACAGATTTTGAAATGATGACTTCATGTGTTCTCTCTTTCAGTTCTGTGCGTTTATTGCTGTTCCATGATTGAAACATTTAGCTGGAAATGTGGTTTGTGTTTTTATAGATTACATGAGTTACGTTCCTCTATGCACAAGAATTAAGTTTTTCCTAGAAACACAGGAAGAATGAACAGGATACCCCAGACTGGGTAAATATCTAACTTTCAGTTAATAATGTTGTGATTTGTTGTAGGAAACTTGCATTGCTTATGTCAGGTCACATTCATCCAATGTGTTGTAGCACTCCAAATATGTACTAAGAACCAGGTTGTGCCTGTTATCCAGTCCTTAAATTGAGACTGACCTTTACCTATCGCCACTGGTCATAAATTAGTTGATTGAGCTGGAATATGGCAAATGTGCACCTTCTGAGAATTAATCTCATAAGGAACTTAGGGACATGATTTAGTGGAGGACTTGTCAGTGTTATCTTAATGTTGGACTTGATCGTAGAGGTCTTTTCCAACCTAAATTATTCCATGTATGTCACTGTTGTATGGGAAGCCCTTTGAATTAAGCAGGACCACTGAAGTACTTCTAAAACTCCTTATTAACTGATTTTACACTAGTCATTGCACAGTTATAGGGTGCAACTTTTTTTATTGAGGAATATTGCTCACGCTTTCAGCCTTTAGGCTCCCTTGATCTCCAAAGTCTGTTAATCATTCAAGGATTATTGTAAGGACATGTTTTAGATCCCATTATGTTCAAGGTGGTAGATGGTGAAAATGAGTGTGCATTCACAATCTGTGTACCATAATTTACTAACTCTGATTTACATGGTAGACAATCTAGAGTTGCCATTATTAATACTGTAATTGGCTATTTCTACTGGGCACTTCAATTTTGAATCTTCCACCACTGGTGGCACCAGAAACAGATTTCACCCACCTTAACTTAAAAAAAGTACATTTGGGTATGTATTAAATATTCTGTGTTCGTTAATTAATTTTATCTGACTTTTAAATGAATTTTAAATAAAATGTGATTTAACACCAGCTGTTAAAAAACATGTTTAGTTTTAAAACTGGTACTCTATCTTTCTGCTTCAGTATTTTGCATTGGCATGCAGAGGAACTTTTTTTTTGTAAGTGGCACAGGAAATTTGGTAGTCTTAACTGCTGATATTTCAAGTATGCTGCAAGTTTTTTTTGTTCAGGAAGGATAAGTTAAGATGAGCTCTTTGACTGATATAAATTCTGATAAGGAGTGTTTGTTCAGAAGGCTCAAGCATGGTAAGGTCTGGTTCTGCTGCCTTATTGATACAGCAGAAATAGAAAGTGCCGTGGCTGGCCTCAACATGCAACTTTTAAAAGGTGCCCCTAGGGAAAGGAGAGTTTGTTCATCAGTGTGTATATATCCAAAAGTGAGACAATAATGTTAAGCATATATCTGGCAGAAGTTTGATTAATATAGGCCTTGTGTGTCATCACAATTCTGAAGTTAAAAGAACGGCATTTTATTCAGAAGTGGCAAAACAAGAACGCTTTGAGGTAATAGATTTTCATATTAATTTTATCAAAATGTGTTTTGAGACTGTGAACTGCCTTACAGTCATTGTCAATGGCATTGATTTTTCCACTTTTTTAGGTAATCTTCGGACTTTGAAACATCTGTGTCATCTGAAAATATGTAAACTCTTGGGTTTAAGGAGACTCCAGAAACTGTCATCCATGAAGAAATTTCCATTTCCATCAGTTCTCAAGAACTTAATCCTATAAAAGAATATGATCTGTATGGAAAAGGGATGCATTTAGAATAGTTTTAAAAAATAACTGTGTAGAGTCTGTAATTTTATTAACTTCCTTATGTTTTTGCTAAATAAAGAGCTGTTTAGTGTTTCATATACCTTCACAAAATTCTGATATTTGTTGCTAATAGTTCCTTTATGGGAACAAATTTTTCTTTAAAACTAGTACATTAAAGCTCATGGTTTAACACAATATTGTACTATCCAAATATAGGCTAAATCAGAATACAGATGCTATAATATTTAGGTAGAACAGTACATTCTAAATGGAAGTTCAGATAAATAAAGAATATAAGAAGAATTTTCATTATGGACTTTCAAATGAAAATGACAAAAACGGCTGCTGCTTCCAGTTTGTGGCATTAGTTTTTCCGTAACAGAAAATAAATGTATAATTTACATTTGGGGGGAAAAAAATGAAGCTTTAAAGGCATGCCTCTGTCATGTAAGTGACCTGATGTAGCATATTTTGTACTTTACAGATCATGGTCCATGTAAAATTCTTCAAACACTTAAATTATCATTTTTAGGTATTTTTGCAAAGTATTTGCTCCCAGGTACAACTTCTGTGTGTGCATGTTTCAGGCCTTGGCAAAATTTGAGGTACTTTAGGTAGGCTCTTTTAAACAAAAAGTAGATTTTGATGGGCAAACAAGCTAGGAAATCAAGCAGCGTATCCCCCTGGTTGAGAAATATTGTAATTATGATTTCTTTAGGGTTTTGGCAGATCAGTTCTTGAACAGACTCAGCCTCAGTCATGCTGTGATGCACTGCACAGTATGCTTCTGCACATCTAGAGAAAGAAAACCTGATAGAATAAATTTAAAGACTATTTAATTAAAAATTGATTGCAGTTTTTCCCTTTGTTGTTCTTCCATCCTGAGGAATGAAAAAAGAATACAAACCCTCTCAACTAAGAAAATATTTCAACTGTTGGATGTTGGGGTTACATAGGGCATAGTCAGTTTAGCTAAACCCACAATAATCAAATGATTTGGCTGGAAGGGACCTTAAACATCATTTAGTTCCAACCTCCTACCATGGATAGGGACACCTTCCAGTAGACCAGGTTTCTCAGAGCTGTCTCCAACTTGGCCTTGAACACTTCCAGGGATGTGGTAGCCATGACAACTCCGGGCATCCTGTAATTTGAGTGATAGGCTGGTTATCACACACACACACACATGCACACACATATTCACACAAAGCAAAGCTCAGCTCCAGTTTTCTTCCACCCTGCCCCCTAAACTGGCTCTCCCTGTTCTTCAGAATTTCTCCTTATTTGCTGGATGTCATTGTCATATAAAACTTAACTTCTGAGTCAGAGACATAAATTCCACTTCCAAGGGCAGCTATATTGGCCCTTCGTGGGCCTGTCCTTCCTTGGAACAGATTCACTGGCGCAAGTGGAAGAACTGAAAATTACTGGTCTGGGACACATATAAGGTTTAACAGGCAGCTTAATCCCTCTTCCTGCACTCAGTAGGGCTACTATTCATCTGGCTTTCTGAGACATATCCTCTGTTTTTTTTGCCAGAACTTTTGACCAGGATGAAAAATAATAATTTAGTCACTTGTGAAAAATTTCTGGGTATCTGGCATCTGGGCCAGGCCCCTGACAGAAGGGTGCCCCAGGTGCCTGATGACTGCAGGCATGGCCTGAGCACAGAGTGCCCGGTGAACCCAACACAGCTGACTGCAAGTTAAGGCTCCACTGCCCAATACATCCTGGACATATCAGGATAAATGCATGTATGTTCATAACCTATAAACTAATATTTCTTTGTGAGAATTCCTAGTCAGAAATATGGGCTTAATCATAGTAAGTCTTAAATTGTGGTAATTTTAATGAATACAGTGATCACAACAGAAGAATGTGGGTAATTGCGTATCTGATACAGTATCCTGCAACCAGCAAAGGAAACATGATCAAATAGGGCTTTAGACAGGAGATTTTAAACCCTTTCTGTGGCTAGAGCCAAATTCCATTAGTAATTTTAGTTCACGGGCAAAGGTTTATATTTAGGACTTCATACACGCATCAGGCAATAGTTATATTGCCTGCAGCATCAAAGCATTCAGATCTAGCACTGAGCATTTCCCCAAGCGTTTAAAATACCATGAACTAGTGCTTCGGCTATCATTAAGTAAGCTGAAAAGACATGGTATTGGTTGTGTTTATCTTTTAATCAATACATCTGGACCCTTTTTGTTATTTGGTTGCCATTTACAGGAGTTGGCCTGATATTGGTTTAAAGCTTTTCTGTCCTTCACCATTGAAGTTGTTTGTTTATTGAAGACTTCTCCCCCCCCTTCCTTCCCTCCCTCCCTCCCAGATACTAAAAGAAGTACAACATTATGAGAAAGTGTCTTTCATGTTTTCAAGGCATCTGTGAACTGAACGGAGGCAGAAGCAAAACTTTATTTTAAATGGAATATGACGAGAGAGTAATAGAAAGGGAGCTGTTTTCCCCAGGTCGGGTTTATGGCACAGCTAGGAATTGCACACAACTCTTTTGACTCCCATATTTTGCAGCCAGACCATTGTATACTACTTTTATGGACTTGACTATGTGGTGGTAGGAGCAGGAAATGTAATTGGACCAGAACTGGTAGTTGTGTGAGAAGAGGCAAAGGCGTCAGCCCCAGCTGAAAGAATAAATTGGTAGGAAAAAACTACTTTGCATTTTCCCTGCTTGGACCGTGATTGAACCCTTGCAGCACTGGAATTTAATTTTCTGGACTATTTGGGTGTGTCTCACAGGGTGTTCCACCGCAACCCAATTCCATGGCATGCCCACCCCCGGGCTATGTTGTCTACAAGTAATTAAATGCCCTGGCACTGATTCAGGCATGCTGTGGGGTAGGGACTCTATCGATTTGGGGACGATGTTTGAAATCAGAGGTAAAATTTGGTCTCTGTTTCTCATAAAATCTGACACAAGCAGCTGCACCAAGCTGATGAGCTTTCCAAGGAGCCAGACATTCAACAGTGGTTACATCAGCCTTTTCAGCACCCGTGGGATGGACTTTGTTGCTGTGTTTTCATAGCTCGGTGAAGGAGGGAGCAAACCATAGCCATGAGTCCTGTATATGACCAGCTGTTCCCTGTAGAAGCCATAATGTTGTGTGGGTCATCCATAGAACTCCATGCAGTGACTGCCATCTAATTTTGGGAGCTGGCATGGCAGAGCTTGTTCTGGTATCAAGGTGGGAGTGGGGCTGGGGTGGGAGGTGGGCAGCAATTTTACTGTTTCACTGCAGCAGTCTGTGTTCTGGCATGGGCTCCTAGTGCCTGAGCTGCCCTTTCTCAGACTATTGCCATTAGTACAGGAGTCACACATGGAAAAACACAGTCACAAAGTCACGGTGCTCTTTTTTGTCTACCTTGGGGTAGGATAAAGGGATTTTTTCTGACCCTTACTTGGGGCAGAAAAAAACCCTTCTAAAATATCCATCTATTTAACTATGGCTTGCATGGATATAACTTCGTGATCTCTGTAGAACAGGTCTATGTCTTGCTTTTCCATCATTTCCAGGGGCTTGAACATAAGTCGTATGAGGAGTGGCTGAGGGAGCTGGGGTTCTCCTGAAAAGCTATAAAAATATGTTAGTGAAAGGTTAATAGTCATAAGACCAATATAACAATGTAGCTCTGGTGACATGTACAATATCTTTACATTTAATTTTCAAAATTCAAATTTTCAGTAGAAATCTCTACATTTAATTGGGCAAACCCATTGCCTTTTGTCCACATATTCTGTGCATGGTAGATATGCCCAGAACTCCTGTTATCATTAATGTGGACTAACAAAAAAAAAAACAAAAAACAAAAAACCAAACCAAAACAAACCAGTCATAATTAAAGACAGTAGAGAATTTACCTGGTTAGTATTGCTGCTTGTATTTAACTCCCTGTGTAGTATATCACTTGGTTATATTGCTGGCATCTCCTTTTTAAAAAAATCTTCATAAACACACACTATTAAAAAAAAGTGACAAAGGAAATGCTAAATATAGAAGTAAGTAGTGTTGCTCTCTGTGTATAAAGAAATAGAGCCATTTTTTAACTGAATGACAAACCGTAGGTTTGGTTAAGTTACATGGAAGAATTGTCTGGGACTCAGGCATTAACAAAGGATGAAATCCATGCACTTTTTATAATCACTTATAATTTAATAACTACCTGACCTGGACATGCAAATTACAGTGTATTTGCAAATACCACCGCAAATAATAAAGTTCTTAAATTGGTAGATTTTACCTATTTTATTATGCTTCATTTTTTAAAGAATAGGCTAGCTGCACCCCATTGAAATTGCCCTTCCAAACCCCACATTTTTTGTGTATACAGCAGTTCCTCTGCTACTTTCTTTGCAATACAGTGGCCTCTGCTTCCTTTCCAAGCCCGTTGAGCAATATTGCGATGTAATTCCAAACAGCTGCTGTGGTTACCCTATGTCTGTACATCAGTAGCAAGTGAAATGATTTCTATATATAGTTTGTAAATCTGTTGGCAATGTTTGTAAAGCAGACTGAGATTCTTCCTGAGGAATAAGAGCAGCTATATGACAGCAAGAGCATTAAGACCATCCTTGTGTACAAAGCAGTTTATCTTGTTGGTGTGGCAGAAGTGAGGAAATAGCCAGTCTGCAGAGACGTGAAGAAGCACTTGCTTTGGGCAAAACCCTGGCAGGAATAGTTTGTGCTGTCAAAGATAAGCAGGTTCATCTCACGTTGTTATTACAGAACATGACATTGTACTGACACAAGATGATTAAAAAGTATTGGATGTGTATGAAGGAAAGAAAACTGGGAATGGGAATGTCATTTATTCAGTAAGATTTATTTTTCCCTGTTGTCTTCCTTACTTTAGTGTGATTCAGATACACAAAAGGAGGAATAAACTCCCGAGTCTGCTGGACCTTTGGCACTGCATCTTCTCTGTATAGTAAAGTAGACTTTCAGGATGCGTGCACAAAGGTGCCTGTGCAATGTGAGCAGTGAGTTTTCTTTCTTTTAGTTAAAGGCTGAGAAATCTGTTAGTTCAGAAATGTTCTTATTTACACTCAGATGAATTTTTCCCCCCAGTCCTTCCCTGCAATCAGGTTGACCTCTTGACTCCCCTTCCAGGATGCATTCTTACCGTCTTCCCATCAGCAGCACTATCAGAGCCCATTCACTTCTTCACTCACTCTTACTCTTCTGTCTTGATAAGTAAAGCAACCCAAACACACCCACCATCGAAAAACATTAGATTAGTGCTTGCCCTGTGGCTTGTTGATAGTGGTGTATAGTTATGTCCCCAGCAACTGGTGAGAAAGCTGTTTTCAAAACTAATCTGAGCAACAAGGCAGCCCACATGCATATGTGTTTGAGTGAAAGCTGATTACTGTTTGTGATGGTCTGAGCTGTTAAACTACAACCTGGACCTGGAATCTGTCCTCCTGGTAGCCTAGGGTGTGTTGCAGGGGATCTGTGGGAAAAATCTGTCTTTGAGCTAGGATGCTGAATCTGATTCCCAAGCAAAGACTGGTTTTGAATCAGGGTCATCTTTGCACTTACCCCACTTTTTGTTTCCCCAGCATGGATGACAGGAATGATCTTTTTCCTCTGTGTGACTCCCTGTTTACAGCATCACCCGGAGAGATGGACTGGACAACAGAATCATCTGGCATAGAGAAAAGCAGCTGAAAAATTGTTCCTTTAAATGCCTTCAGTGCATGCTTCATCCCATTTGCTCTGCTGATACCACTGTTAAATGTAGGTGATGACACATCCTTTTCAGGCACAGTACCGTGTGCATGATTTTCACAAGTTATGCGAGTCTCCCGAGGGAAAGAGCTGCAGCTTGTCCCATCAGTCTGCCTCGTGGTCCTGTGCACTTGCCAGGCTGCTTGACCCTGTGTCTCTCCAGGATGGTTTGGATTCTGCATTCAACCTGTGCCTGTACATGCAGCATGCAAAAAGTGAGATACACACAAATATATATGCATGTGTGTGTGTGTGTATATATATATGTATATGTATGTGTGTATATATATATGTATGTATATATATGTATATGTGTATAGCTACAGTGGGAGGGGGAAAGTACGCAGTGAGGAACATGGGGGCAGGACAGAGGGGACGTGCAAGGAAGAGAAGGAAGGAGAGGTCAGCAACCAGGCTGTGGAGGTGGGTGAGAACAGTGAGGGACTTGCAGGGAGGGCAGGTGAGGAGGGCTGGCAGGGCTGGGGATGGAGAAGGGAGCACAACAGCTAAAAGGCATGAAAGGGGTAGGTGGGAGAACTCAGGGGCTGGTGCCTCGAGGTCTGCTTGAGTGGACAGCAGTAAGGAAGGAGCTGGTTGAGGAATGAGGGTTGCAAAAGTGGTGGTAGGAGGCAGGAGCAACCAACACTGAGAAGGGCAGCAGAAGACATGGGGGAAGCCCAGACGTGCTGTGTTGCATTGTTTTTAATGTGCTCTATGGCAATTGGACCTGTTCCTACAGCGTGGGACTGAGCTCAGTGTGAGCCAACGCATCTGGCTGTCAGGCTGTCTGTGGGAGATGGGACTGAAATAGCCACTGGCCCGTGCCTGAGGACAAGGTTGTGCAGCCCTTTCTTTGCCTGCCTGTAGTTTTCCCTGCACTCATCTGGGTGGAAGTATACGTTTAACTATGGGCTTTGTCCTGCTGAGGGGTGAGCACCACCTGCCACATGTTGCTTGTGTGCCTTCAGCAGTCTTGCCAATGTGCCCCAAGTGCAGAAACGTGAGAAGTGGAACAAAGTTCCCTAGGCTGCTGATTGAAATAGCTAATTGCTTGGAAAGGCAAAAAAGGACACTTAGAAGGGTTTCCTCTTTTAAAACCAAGAAAATAGATCACCAGATTAGGAAAGATTGAAAGTCTTGTCTGAAATCTAGCCACTGAAATCCAGGAACCTGGGTGCTGAGATCTTCAATGGCAGAGTGAATCCTGCTCCAGTAAAATGGGTGCTTCCAGTTCTCATTTTCTCTCACCTTAGCTCAGATTCTGAAGTGAACAAACCTTGTAATAATTCCGTTGATTGAGTGATGAGTTTTCATGGCCTACTGGTGAAATGGTTAATTCCCTCCATACAGGATTTCAGCAAGGCATTAGGGAGGTGAGTTTGGGTCTTCTGTTAGGAAGGCAAAGCACTTCATCAAATCATCACAAAGATCTTTTAGGTCATTAAGTCCAAATGTTAACTGAACACTGCTAAGACCACAACTAAACCATGTTCCTAAGTGCCACATCTACACACCCGTTCAATAGCTGCAGGAATGGTGACTCAACCACTTCCCTGGTCCATCTATTCCAATAGTTGACAACCCCTTACATGAAGAAATTTTTCCTATTATTCAATTGGAGGATTCATCCTAAACAGCAGTCAGTGTAGCCGTTGTAAATCTGCCCTCCAGTACTACACATGGTTCATGCTCTGGTCACTGCCTTCTGTGATGGAATGAAGTTCACTGTGCCACCTCACTAGCACAAAATGGACTCTTCTTGAACTGTTTATAGTGGTGTGATTGAGAACGTAGCCTGGGAGATATAACAGTTTGCTCAGACTGCTGTGGTTTTTGCCTGTTTTTTTTTTCAGAGATCAGAACATGTATAGTGCCTGAGAAAGGAGACTGTGATACAGGAACAAAATGTTTCAGGCAAGAATGCTAATAACAGGAAAACGCAATCACTCCTGTCTTTGCTGTGAGAGTTCCTTTGGGAAGTTGGAGCCTGTGATCTGAAATCTTGCAGTGGTGGGAAGCTTCAGCCATGGCTGATGTCCACAGGAAGTGAACTGGTCAGCTGAAATACTTGCATAATGCCAAATACTTCCAGAAGGGGAATCCAAAATTCCAAATTAGGGGGTACTTTCAGTCTTAAGGTTTCTGTACCTCTATTCTTCCTCCTTACAAAGGTAGTAACACCTTCATATCCCCTGAAAAGGCCACTGGACAATTAAAGCCATTGATAGCCTTACTCTACTGAAGAACAGGAGCAAAATAAAATACTGAAAAGCTATTATGTGTATGATCTTTCCCATGCAATGAAAAAGAATAAAGGTCCTGAGTACTCGTGGGTCTAGGATCAAAGTATATGATTACAGAACTATGGAATTAAGGACTGTTTCAGTGCTCATCAGCAGGCAACAACAAATACTATTCCCACATTTTCTGACCTGTGAGTACTTAGCTTTACAGTTTTAGTATTTTAGCATCTTTTTGTGTGTGTGTAATTTGCCATGTGCTAYAGCCTTATTATTTTTATTAAAATTGTCCTAGACAGTGTTCATGGCTCTTCACCTTTGGCCATTTCCCTGTAAAAAACATGTCCTAAATTACCACAAGTGTCATATAGAATCAAGAAAGGACACAAGCCTCTCATAACCTCACCTAACTGTGCCAGTTTCCCCCCTGCTTCAGGGGAGACATGTACAAGAAAGTACCTTGTCCATCTTTAGTAATATCTTTAAATTTTCTCATGGCTAGAATGGACATCATTGGCATTTTACGTGTTGAAAAACATCACCACTGGCCCAGTGTTGTATCATGCCTCAACAAGGAGTAGCATTGAAGGTAATATTCATCTTCTTAAATCTTCCTTTGGAACATTATTTTAGAAGTGAGTAATGCATGTTGCTTTTTGAAGTCCCTTTGAATTTGGAAAATTGGATTTATACATAGAAAACTTTGAATAGACAATTCAGGWATCTGTATGTTTGCACTTTGTATTATTGAATCTCAGCTCAGGAAAACAGACACATTTACAAATTTTGTTGTACCTGAGAAAAAAGGAAAAGCAGAAAGCTTAGATTTTTCTGGGAAACAGTATATTTGAATAGATTTTATTTTAACAGCATATTTTTGCTTTTAATAATATACATATCAGTATTGTACGTATCAACATTGTACTAATAAAATATAGCATATTTCTAAAAGCATTTCAGTTTCAATCAGCATTTTCCAACAGAAAATCTGTCCAGTGCAAATTTCCTAACTCCATCAAAAAATGCTTGTGACAAAATGTGTGCAAAAGTGCACTCAAGAAAGATAGTTTTATTGTGCTGCTTCTCTGACTAACTCCAAAGATAACAAGATAAACCATTGTCCTAGACATACTGAAGAAATAAAATTGCTTGGAGTGCAGTTATATACATATAATTAATGCCAATGTCAGCTCTATCAAAAAGCATTGATGATGCAAAGTTAAAAGAAAAAAGGCATTTATTATATTTTCTTGCTGTTTCACATTTTACAGAATTTGGCCCAGGCTTCATTCTGCAGGTGCAGCTGAAAGAGTGAACACAACTATGGACCCACTGACTTGTCTGTGTGCAGCTGACCCATCATGGTACCTTATACTCTGAAGGCAACGCTCTTAGCTCCGTAAGCCAAGCATCTGCCTCCTTTTTGTTTTATCCAAAGATTTTGTCAACGTAAATGACCTGAAAATATTTATTTTATTTTAAGGTGTATTTTATTTTAAGGTGTACGTATGTCTACTTATGTGTACTTTATTAATGTATTTCATGGGTTAGAGAAGACTAAGGTTATAAGCTTTTATACCACTTCTTGATCAAGATAACTGCATGAAGTTCATATAGACAAATGATCAAAGGAAAAAATGTAATTTCTATATCAAATCTTTGTGAAAGTCATCCTCAACCTCCTCTCTCCACTGTCAGTAAAGCAATATGCGTAATTATAAAACTAAGTGAACAATTTGGCTAAACAACATACATCAGTTCAGGTGTCCAATCCATACTGACCAAAAAGAGATGATGTTGGACAAGAACAGTACTTCAAATTACGTTCACTTACATTGCCATTAAATATTGGCTTGAATGTCTAAAACACTGTGTTATCAGTTAAGAATATAGATGCATTCCCACTTCCCTGTACCTAAATCTTCTCTCTTCCTCTCCCTCCCTCTCTCTCACAACACAGGTTGGCAGATATTGCTGGCCTGCATGTTTCAGAAAATGTTGCTAGTTCACCATTATTCACTGCTAATAGAAAAAAGAAACAAACGAACAAAAACCAGTACCGAGTTTAGCCTTTCTTTCTGTAATTTCTTCTTATTGAAAGATACCCAACTACCAGAATAATATCAGAATAATATATCGTCTATTAGCAGAAATTATAATTAACTATACATTTAGAATGAAGAATTGAAGGGCAATCTCCAGCTGCACATCAGTCAGCGACAGCAAGCAAGAGCCATTAATAGAATAGCCCCTAGAGGCCTTCAGTTGCTCGGCCTGTCAGAAGTGATGAAGGCACAGCCCCCCTACCCAGCCAGGGCTCGTTACCCCTAAATCTCTGGGTCACTTTGTCCATTTCCCCCAGCAGAGCACAATTCTCCATGTGAAAAAAAATCTCACAGGCGTTCCAAATGGATATGTCAAGCTGATTCTCCCTCTGATAGTCCTAGGAGAAATAAGAGAATTAATAAATAATCCAGGTGTGTGATTTGTTACAGGTGACATGTGACACTGCGGGAGCAGTGCTCCCCACAGGTGCTGGCACGCTGACCTCCTCCCCTTGTCTGCGTTTCCACCGATCCCAACCACCTGCAAACACCTTGGTGGGATAACAGCATTCCACTAGAAAACCGTGAAAGTGAGAGGAAGTCCACTGAACAACAGCAAGGGTGTTTTATTTCCAGTCTGTGTGACAGCTCAGGATTAAATGGATTTTCATTGTTCTTTCCCTCCTGCAATTTGGACGCGATGCCGGTGTAAGTGCGCCCGGGGTTTTATTTGGTGCTGCCCCCCCGTCTGTGAGGCTGGTATTCTCCCACTAGCTGCCTGCTCTAAATATGGCCATGGCCAGTGTGTCAATAATCCCCCTCTTTAAGGGACCTGCAAACACTAGTGTTGGGACATTCTTGCTGTTCAGATGTCTAGCTGACGTCTGATGCTTAAAATGGAGCATGCTTTCATCCCTTCATGCATTGTCGTAAGCCCCCGATGATTACTCTTAAAAGGGTGCCTCTGGCTATGCAGGGAAACAGTTGCTGACCACACGAGGCAACAGCTTGCTTGCTTCAGCCTTCTTGAATGCCTAGTCACTTCAGCTTTGTACTAGCCTGACCAAGCAGGACCATGTCTACCTTTGGGTACAGAAGAGAGCTCAGTAAATATGAGGACATTGATGAAGATGAGCTCCTCGCTTCTCTCACTGAAGAGGAGCTGAAGGAGCTGGAGCGGGAGCTAGAGGACATAGAGCCCGACCGTAACCTTCCGGTGGGACAACGGCAGAAGAGCCTGACGGAGAAAACACCAACAGGGACTTTCAGCAGGGAAGCGCTGATGGCCTACTGGGAGAGGGAGACCAAGAAACTCTTAGAAAAAGAGAGGTTGGGTGCGTGCGAGAAGGTAAGATGCTGAAGCATTTGCTGTTTCCTATAAATATTTGGGTTTTTTCTTCATTGGCATGATCTCACTGACCGATTTAATTTCCTTTCAGTCTCTTGTAGCATTTTTAAGAACACTGTTAGCCATACCTTTGTGCCTGCTAAACTGCTGTGTATTAGCTCAGAGAGTTTTTACTCTCTCTGGAGGTACCTTAAACGCTCAGTTCAGAACAGAATAAAGTGCCATAAAAACTATAATTTGTGATTAAAATAGGAAAAAATTCAAAGGGCATGTTAGAAATTATTTTTAGGTAATGATGTGGGCTTTTGGATAGCATTTGCATTTTAAGAAAGCTACAGAAAGTGCCTTTTCCTTTTCTTAGGGAAAAAAAAAGGCAGTATTGACTGCTGAGAAGCATGTCAGGAAGATAATTTTGAATACATGTTATGTCAGAAGTTTAGTAAGCAGATGCCAGGCTTTGTGCTCGCTGGAAGGAAGCTGCCTTGCAGTCAGCAGCTTGTGTTGCTTTGTCCCTGCTGAGGATCCTTGGCAAGGTTCAGGAGTCTTCTGGCAACTGTTGTCAGAGGGCAGCTGTACATTATTTAAAAAGTGGCCTGGGATGAGTCAGGAGTCATCAGTCAAACCATTTAACTGCATTCCCAAAAAAACAACAAATAATGTTTGTTAGGCAACTCATCCCCCAAAATAAAAATGTTAATAATAAAAGCCAGTCTCTGAACTGCAAATGAACAGTACAGCTGGGCAGGAGTGAAGGGCTCAGTCTTGGCAAGCAGTGAGCACTCTCATTCTCAGCTGATGTCCATGTTGGCACCCCTGATCCTTGCTAAAAGTATTTGTGAGACTGAGCCCAATCAAAAAGCAACTTCTATTTTCATGATGGCTCCCTGTAATGTCAAAGCAAAGTGGCGACTCAGGAATTTTTAAGCACTGCTTCATACCAAGCCCTTATGCTGTATATGGGGACATGTTTTTCCATGTTTAAGCAGAAAGTAATGTGACAAAGGCGAAGACAGCAAAACTGGACTCAGAACCTCTAACAGCCTTGATTCAGAAACTTGGTTCATTTGCAAGGAAATAATTGCAGTTTATACATTAGATAAAGTATCCTCCTAGAGAAAAGTGAGATGGATTAAATTACCTTGCAATACCTAGAATGTTTTTACATGTAAGTGTTTTCTCCTGTTTGTGAATGGTGGTATAACGTCTTTGCAGGCAAGAGCACAGACCAGTAGCTGTCATCAGACTATTAGTATCAGCTTGCAGACATCGACTTCACTCCCTGTTTGTCAAGTCCTAGAGAGTCGATGGCAAGATTAATGTTTATTTCCAGCTTAGCCTGGAACTTGAAACCTGGACAGTTCCAAAACCCCTGCTGAACAGGTCTAGTTTGGTATCTTATATAATGGCCAGATCTTTCTTTTTTTTTTTTTCTTTTTCCATATATATACTGGCTAAACCTCAAAGTCCTGGCAAAAGACTATACTTTTTGATCTGAGAAAAAACTTCCTAAATGCATCCTTAAATAAGAAAAGGTTGATATGCTGATATAGAGGACACAAAGACTCTCTCCACTGAAGGCAGTAAGAAAGCTCCTTGAAAGCAATTTTCTTTTTGCTTTCAACTGTCTGGAAATTTTACACCTTTACCTAAGATGGTTATTTGTGCTCTTTCTATAGTTAGTGGTGAGACATCAGCTAAAAGGCAAAGAACCTGCAGATAGCCTTTTAGGGTGAATAACTTGTCCTCTAGAGATATTTACCTCTGCATTGACTATCTTAGTCCTAACTGTTCATAAAATTACTCCTACAAAGTGAGGTGAAGCCCTGCAGGCTGCCTGCAGCAGTCCTGTACCACAGTGCTGCCACAGTAAAAGAGTATGCCTCTGTGGATCTGCAAAGAGAAGTGTATTCAGTTTCTAAATTATCATGCAGATCATTATGACACCAGACAATGTATGTGACAGGAAACAATTCCAGCTTTAACCTCAAAAATACCATTAAAAAAAATCAAGTATTTTTTTGTTAATCTWGCATCATTAAACATATTAACAGTGCATTTAAAGGCACCACCTTCTGCTCATCTGCAGATGTGTTGAAGGCTGTTGTGTATATTCCTAGAGATATAAAAGCAAAGCCATTTTGAAGACAGGTTTTTGGATACCTCTGTTTTCAGGTTTTAAAACTCTACACATGTATAGAAGCTACAGATAAAAATCTTAGTCCCATAATAAGCGTATAGGTAGCACAGTATCTCTCAGCATAAGGGCCTTCCTGCACATGTTCCACAGGAGAAGCAATGGGGCTGGATCCTACAAGACCTCTGTGTGCAGGCCAGTGCAATCAGACCCTGCAAGACCCCCAGGCACTGAATGCTCAGGAACATCAGGCAGAAACAGCTTAATGTCCTGTTTCATTAAGAGTCACAGTTCTGCTAACATTACAATTAGCATCTGTTTTGCATGTGTCCCAACACAGAATTCTGCTTAATATTGTGAAACAGCACCATGCATTGTAACAATTCTCTATTTTCAGAGCCAGATAATTAAGCAAACCTAAAACTGCACAGGTTCTCTAAAAATAGGCTGACCTGTTAGTAACAATTTTGTTTTCCAGAAACAGAATTGCTGTGTCTCTGCAGAGTGTACTCACCTTGGAAAATACCCTCTAGTATTTTACAAAGACTAAAATACAAATGTTGCTAAAGTAGTGCATGCAGAACAATTATAATTCATACAAAATTTTCTAAACCTTTACRTTTGTAAAGAAAAATACATACCTATGGCTTTTCCAGTAGACAAAACATGACATGGAAGATCTTTTTGAGCTAGAGGTTTAAGGTTTGTTGTAGATTGTGGGTTCAATCATGGCCCATAGATCCCCACCGCACTCCTGGAGTCCTCTGTGTGGAGAGTGAGGCTCTCCTGGGGTGAAGACCTTTTCCTGCTCCTGTGCAGAGAATTCTCTTTTGCCACCATAACTGCTAAAGGTGATAAGCAGAGCTTTGGGGCATGGTTCCAAATCTGCCTTCCTGGTACCCACCAAACACACCAAAATAACCTTGTGGTTCAGAAAAACAATGCATTTGCTCTGTAGACAATGAGTTATAACAATTCACAGTATGGCAGCTGACCCGCGGCAGCCAGCGGTGAGCGCCGTCTTAGCTCTTGACAAACACGAAGAAATTCAGGGGTTATTGACACGTGATTACTTGTTACCTGTGGGAATGCATCTGAATCCTTTCTTCACAAATAGTTCCTAAGTATGTACAGCCCATGCAGTGCATCCAGAGTCTTTTTGACGTGACCTCTGTAATTCTGTATTGTTTTGCATGCTGGTATAAATGATTACGCATGCAGACACTATTTGTATTTTAAAGCATGGCAACCTTTAATTCTTTAGACATACTAACATATGCAAGGGAGTCTGAGATGTCTACTCCTTGCAAAAGGAAGAAGCTTGTTGCTCATGTCCATTCTGAAATTGTTGTCTTATGTTTCTGCTGTCAAGGATCCAAATTATATGCCCTTGTGGGCATGCCAACACATGGAAAACATGAAGTATGTCCGTGTTGTAATACCTTGTGTCAAGTTTTCTCTTGGCAGAAATCATTGAAGTTGGTAAAGTGGTTGCAATTTATGCTAAGCATTTGCTAAAGAATGTAAAAGAAATAATGTTAAAAAGGTGTTACGTGCTGAAACATTTTCTGTTCTCCTAACTGTATCTGTTTGTTTTTAGCTTTCAACATTAGCTTATATGGTTTCAATATAATTGTTTCTGTGCTAAAAGGCAGTAGTTACATTACTTCAATCATATTTAACACCCACACCTACATTCCTGTTCAGGATTCTGAGCAAGAAGAAGACAATTCAGAAGAACTTCAAGAAGAATGTTTCACAGAAAGCAACAGTGAAGTGTCTGAGGAGCCATATACTGAAGAGGATGATGAAGAAGAAGAAGATGAGGAGGAAGATGAAGATGAGAGTGATGATGAGAGTAAGGAAGAGCAAAATGCTGCAGCTGGTGAAAGACCTGAGAATGGCAGGAGTTCTGACCACATCAGGCGCAAAAAGTGTAATGGCACAAAGGACAATGAAAACTTCCTCAATGGCCAAGACAGTGATAATCAGAGCTTAAAAAGCAGTGCCATTCACCCTTGCGGAAATCCAACAGTTATTGAGGATGCTTTGGAAAAAGTTAGGAGCAATGACCCTGACACCACAGAGGTCAATCTGAACAACATTGAAAACATCACTTCACAGATGCTTATACAATTTTCTCAAGCCCTGAGGGACAACACAGTGGTTAAGTCATTCAGCTTGGCTAACACCCATGCTGATGACAACGTGGCAATAGCTATTGCTGGTATGTTAAAGGTAAATCAGCATATAACTAGTCTGAATATTGAGTCAAATTTTATCACAGGCAAAGGTGTGCTGGCCATCATGAGAGCTTTGCAGAATAACAAGGTTCTAACAGAATTGAGGTTCCACAATCAAAGGCACATCATGGGCAGCCAGGTGGAAATGGACATAGTTAAACTATTGAAAGAGAACACCACTCTGGTAAAGCTGGGGTACCACTTTGACCTTGCTGGCCCAAGAATGAGCATGACAAGTATCCTGACAAGAAATATGGATAAACAAAGGCAAAAGCGTATGCAGGAGCAGCGGCAACAAGAGTCAGGTTGTGACGGAGCCATCAATCCAAAGACCAAAGTCTTGCAGAAGGGGACACCTCGGTCCTCACCTTATGTGTCACCTAAAAGCTCACCATGGTCTTCCCCAAAGCTCCCTAAGAAAGCACTGCCCCTGAAATGTCAGCCTCCAGCTCCTGCACTCCCACCTCCCCCTCCCCCACCACCCCCACCTCCCCCTCCCCCTCCTCTAGTTGTTCCAGAGAAGAAGGCACCAACCAGGAATATAGCTGAAGTCATCAAACAGCAAGAAAGCTCAAAAAAAGCCTTACATAATGGACAGAAAAAGAAAAAAGGCAAAAAAAGCAGAAAACATGAGAACAGCATACTGAAAGAAATCAAAGATTCTCTAAAATCAGTTTCAGACAGAAAATCAGAGGAAGGTTCACGACCCTCCACCCGGCCATCCACCCCACAAAGGTCTCTCCATGACAACCTTATGGAAGCAATTCGGGCAAGCAGCATAAAGCAATTAAGGCGGGTAAGTAAGAGATCCTAGTTCAGTAACTTTGTGATTGTGATTGTGGCACAAATATAGCACAAGCTCAGTTAATTTTAGTACACACATTTAGTAAAAAAAAAAAATCTTAGATATGTGAGCATAATAAAGCACTCGGGAGGAGGCTTTCCTCTGATGAAGCTTTTCTCAGCACAGTGACTTCCGTCCAACTGTGATTTTGACAGAGAGTGGGGTACTTTCCCAGCTTCAGTCTTGTTATGGGAGATGATGCATAGCACAGGGCTCTTGGCAGTGTATGTCTGGCAGGAATTTCAGGAATTTTGCCATCTAGACTGTACAGTAAATATAATGAACAGCCTTCCCATTCCTGTTTCATAGGTGGAGGTACCAGAAGCCCTTCGGTGAAAGCCTGGAGGACAGAAGAAGTAGAGCAGTGATAGAGGGGAGGCTGCTTGTCCTTTCACTGGTGGTAACATAGACTGTCTAGAAAGCTGCTTCCAAAGTACACTCTTAGATTCAAGCCATTTCCCTTTTATTTCAAAGAAATAAACCTGCTAAGTACAAAATAATGCTATAATGATCCATTTGCCTTGTAATCTGTAAATATGGAAATAATTTTTTATTTAATGAGATTTATATTGAGAAGTTGTTGCTTATTTAGATATTCTTGTCAATATTTGATTGCACATCACTGGACAAGTTCTTCACATTGAGATGTAATAGTTTACCAGCCTGTGGTTTCTTCTTTTTTTTCCGATGAATTTACAATAAATGTGGTTTGAAGCTTTCAAGAAGACACATGGTCCTGGATTTCTGTGAGTGAAAACCCACTAGATGTTTGCATCACGTTCATAAGCATTCAAGAAATCTCCTGGGAGAGAACCTGAGACCTATCTCAGCTGTACCTGAGCCTGTTTGGAGGATAGTACCTGAGCCCATATGTTAGTGCAGTTTCATATTGACATTGGAAAAAATGGTTCAGAAGGCTATATACAACAAAAACTAAGATATGGGCTGAGTCAGGTCACCCATGTTGCACACCAGATCCAAAACCTTGGCCTAAGAAAAGAACTGGGAGATGAATAGAGTTGTAGTTCGCGTTGACTTATAGGCTAAAAATTAATGTCAGTATTTTAAGGATGCAGCAGAGTTATTCAAGTGAGATCCATTCAGTACAAGTGCTGTCTATAGTCAGAAGTAACCCCAGTGTAGACATCCAGTGAGACAGAAACTTGAAAAGCAGTCTACCATCCAGGTGGAAAAAGGCTTTCCTATGGTATCAGTTGAACAACAAGCAGGGTGTGAACTGTCAATATGATACAGTGGAAGCAGAGCCAACATCATTTGGAGATGCACGACTGAACATATCACATCACAGGCCATGGCATGAATAGCCCTTCTTCATGTAGCACTAGACATCTCCCTCTGTCGGATTAGTTATGGTTCTGGGTGCTTCAGCTAGTGTGAAGGCAGTGATAACATGAAGAAAACTGAGTAGTGGCCAAAATGTTGAAAGGTGAGAAGAGAGATATGTTCAGAAGCACTACTAAGAATTAATTAGTTTGCTCATTGCAACTATAAATAACAGAATTAGTATTTCTTTTACATAAAGCCACATCAAAGAGAATTACTTAGGGTTACCCAATGCTGCAGTGGTACTGAAAAAATACAGGTAAGCTTGTACCTACAGATATTAATGAGACAGATTTTGGCAGAAACAGGCATGAATTAGTGGAGGGAAATGAAGCATAATGGAGAAAGGATCTTTTAATGAATTGTCAGAAATATTACTGCCATGGCAAGAAAACAGTGAAGACACCTTTTTCTTTTGTGTTTATTGACTAAAACATACCAAAAGCAATTTATAACTAACTGAAACACTTTCCAACATTTTTCCTCTTGCTCAGGATCACAACAACTCATGAGTATTTCTAGACCCAGTATCACAGGAAATATGGTACATACAATTGGTCTTTAGCTGCCTTTATAATTGCATAGGCTCTCATAGCATAAAAATCAACCTATGGTAAGTCTCCCATGACCAAATGGAAGCCGGGGCTTGGGATCTTCTGAGGATGGAAGCAATACTGGAATGCAGACCACAGTCAGGAGTAGACCTGTGGCCCCAGGCCGTGTCCACAGAAACTTGTGAAGGATGAGAAACATCCTGGATGTTTAATCAAATGGCAAAAGCAGCTAAGCAGCTGTAAGGGAAAATAAAAGGCAATGAAGGAACTCAGGGAAAGCACAGTGGAGAGGATTTGGACAAGACAAGAAAATGTTTTTAAAAACCAATACCATACTTCTAAGGAAAAAAGTAGAGTGAGAAGTGAGGAAACTATCTGTATGAGAGGGAAAAATTATATAGAAAAAGAAGATTATTAGAAAATGAATATTGAAAAGTGGAAGATGAGAGGAGAATGTGGAAGAAGAAAAAAGCCTAGAAAAAAGGAAAAGGGAAAGTAGAATTCATCTTTCAGGTTGGTAAGAGCTGTTGGAATTTTGCAGAAGGAGAGGACGATGGGCACAGCCCCTGGGAAGATTTGTCCAGACCTACTGACTGTGGTGGCTGTCAAGTGGCCATCAGCCCTCTCAGGTGTGAGCCCTGCTCTGACGTGTTGTACAGTCACAGAAGCAGCAGCCATGAGCGGTTTTGAAGCTCCTGTGGCACACTCCCTCATGAAGTGTCAAGTCCTGTGCCTTAGCCAAAGTCTAATCTGGGCAATTACCTTCTGCCTTACATACATTTCACAGCAGTTTCACTTGGAGGCATGTCAAGGTATGGCTCCTATTTGCAGAGCCATGAGGCAGAGCCTGACAAAACACCTTGTTAAGGTTTTGATGCCCTGCTGAAGGGAAAGCCAGTCTGCTCCCCTCCAGGGTGCCAGCTCTGCTGTCGGTGGTGCTGAGCTCCCTCACAGATGTGTCCAAGAAGCAATCTCTTTTCCATTCAAACAAGCAAGCAAGCACCATATGACACACATGCAAACCCCCTCTGGGAGGTACTGTGCCGCCTTCCCGGACAGTAATATGGCAGGAGCCAGGTGGTGCCAAGATGTGTTCCTGCCTTGGGAACAAACACACTGCAACTGCACACTTTGCCTGGGGCTGTGGTCCTTCCAGTAAGCTCAGTTCATTTTACATACCCTTCTTTTCAGTGACAGGGGAAAAAATGATCTCTGTTGGAGGCCTGACCGCCTCTTATTTGGCCTGTAGGGAAGGTGTCCCAGGGTCAATTCCTGCACACCCTGTGCCATGCTCCCGTCAGAGTTGGCTACCGGAGCCTCAGGATGCAGGTATGCTCCTTGTTTGGTTCCTGCAGTGGATGGCCATCCATTTTCTCTGAAAGACCAGTTGGAGAAACAACAGACCAAAATCCATCATCCATTGGCACTGTGAGGCTGCACCTCAAATCTTGTGCCCCTCACTACAAGAAGGACATTGAGATGCTGGAGCATGTCCAGAGAAGGACAACAGAGCTGGTGAAGAGTCTAGAGAGTCATATGATGAGTGGGTGAGGGAGCTGGGGGTGTTCAGCCTGGAGAAAAGGAGGCTCAGGGGAGACCTTATTGCTTTCTACAACTACCTGAAACAAGGCTGGAGCCAGGTGGGGATTGGTCTCTTCTCCCAGATAACAAGTGACAGGACAAGAGGAAATGGCCTGAAGTTGCACCAGGGGAAGTTTAGATTGGATATTAAAATAAATTTCTTCACTAAAACAGTGGTCAAGTAATAGAATAGGCTGCCTGGGGAAGTGGAGTCCCCATCCCTGCAAGTGTTCAAAAAATGTGTAGATGTGGAGCTTAGAGATATGGTTTAGAGGTGGACCTGGCAGTGCTGGGTTAAGTGTTAGACTCAATGATCTTAGAGGTCTTCTTCAATCGTAATGATTCTGTGATTCTATAAAAGAGCTGACCTTCAAAAGCACCAGAAATACCAGAGCCTGACTGCTGTCTGTAATTCCACTATGTGGCCCTTTAGTTCATGCCTCACCATGTAGGGAAGTGTCTGAGACATAAAGGAGCTCATAAAAGTCCAAGAAATTTTATTTCCATGTCTTCTGGAAGTTTCCTACCTCATTCTGAGTCCCCTGTTGATGTTCTGGACAGTGACCCCCCTTGCTGGGGTTTGGCTGAGGGCGAAGGTGCTGGTCCGACTGCCCTGTGGAGGTGCTTCCTTCCCACCAAATGGGGCAGGTGGCCATAGGGGCTCCTGCCAGGCGAAGCCACATCATTTCTGGAGGCCAAGTCTGTGCTGCACACAACCGGGGAGCCAGAAGAGCTGGTGCAGGACAGTCCCTGCATGGCATGGTAGGGGAATGGAGTCCTGAGAGGCTGTGAGGCAGAGTGGAGAGGGAAGCTGTGCCAAGGCCTCTCCCTTGCCCACATGGTAGCACAACAGTTACAACTCTTGGAGAACACAGCAGAAGTTGTGAGTATTCCAGACTTCCACGCCACCACTCATACATCTTCCTCAGAAGTCTGTCAGTTCAATGGAAGTAATAATTAAGGCAGAGCAGCTCCACAGCCAAAATAGAGAGGACTTGTCTGTAGGTTGTTTGAAGAGTGACGCATAACCACCAAGAGTTAGCCATGAAGGGGGCACTTGCAATGCCTAGATGGAAGGGGAGAGGTAGCTTCAAACACTATTTTCACAGGTGCAGGCCCAAGTGAAACGGCATCTGGAAGGGTGTGTACAATTCCAGTAACTAACAGCCAGGAAAAATTGTTTTGAATTGGAAGAGGGACAGAAAATGGCTGGGATAATTGGGGAACTGAAGAGGCTGTCCTGTGAGAGAAATGAGAACAGGTGGTGGGATCAATCTAGCCAAACAAAGGCTCAAAGGGATTTCAGCTCATGTCTATAAATACTGCAAAGTGGAAAGAGCTACAGGACACGGTTAGCAGTAGAAAAAAAGAAAGACAGAAACTGTGCATGCCTGCATTTGTATCAGAAATTAGAAGACATGTCCAAACTCTCAGAACAAGAAGGTTCTTGAAACAGCCTTCCCATTAAAAGAGAATGGGCAAATTTTTACTGTCAAAATAATGAAAGAAGCTCATGAAAAGCATAGTATGGTTTGGTGTTTTCAGAGACAGAAGCCTGAAACTGGTAACACAGAAGCTCTGCCATTATTAAATTAATGCTCTCAGATGTGATAACTCCACAGGATCTGCAGCTTGGAATAGTACTGGAAGTTGTAAAAATCGTCTACAATTTGTAGGAAGATGCTTTATTTTCAAATCCATGTAAGTCAGATGTAACTTTAGAAAAAACTGTCACATGGAAATGAAAGTCTTCTACTCGATTCTGACTTAATACCATCTACACTTGATGTAGGAACCAAATAAGTTACTAGAGGGAGTAGAATTTGGTTCACATATTGATAAGCCCAGCACTGTACATACACTGTCTGGTTCTGACAGATCTGTGTGTCCAAAACACTGCACTTATGGCAGAATTAATTTTTAGATTCATTCCTCAAAAGTTACAACACAAGTTTACTTTGACTTGCCAGTTCAATTACTTGACTTTGAATTTTAAGCTCTTGAATAGGATAGTGATAATTGTGCCATAAACATGAGGAGAAATACTGCACCTAAGAAATAGTGCCTTAAAAGCTTACAAAATAAATTGTGTGCCTGTATCACTGAGAAGATGCACTTTAGAAGCATCTGGTGATTTGTGGTGGCCCCTTTTATCTAAGTAGCATGAGATATTTCTCTTTTCATCCATGTAAAATACCTGTCCACTGACAGTGTTTCAAGTTAAGCACTAAATAAAGTTTCTGATTGGGAGTGTGATTTTTGTAGTATTTTGGTAATTTTATTTTATGTGACAGTTCTCTTGCTCTTGGAAGTACAGAGGACTCATGTTTAAGAGCTGCTACTCAGAAGAGACCTTTGTCCTTTGAGGGAAAACATCTCAATATCCTACCTCTTGGCTGACACTTCAGCTCCCTAGGCCCCAGCCTCACCCTGAGCTGCCAAGACCTGGACCCACAAAGGAGGATTAGGGACAAGTGGTGCTGTCACAGCTTGGGTAGGCAAAGTGAAGGTGTGAACCTGGACAAAGCAAGTGATTGACTGGTGATGGTGAGGTAGCTCCCAGCATGGACCAACTATTTCCCCCAGGTCCACGCTGCTCCCTGCCTTGCCAGGGCTGTCCTGCAAGGGCAGCATGGGCTGGAGTTCCATCATGAATTTGGGTCTGCTGGATGGATGCAGCCTAGTGCTGAAACTGGAAGGCGAAGGAGCAAACTGCAGCAAGTGAACAGCAGTTGAGGGCTTTCTCTTCTGTGTAGATAGTGGAAAAATAGGGCAACTGTCATGCACTGGCTGTGGGGTTGCTGGGGCACTATCAGATGTGGATGTAACTGTTCTGTGTGAAAAGGATGGATCAGTCCAAAAGAAAAATGGAGATATGAAAAAATTCTGCCATTGTGGAAAGCAAGGCAACAGCCTGTCTGCCAGGTGTATTTATTTCTATCTGTAACCTTTTACTATTTTCAGCTTGAAATGAATATGAATTTTATAAAGCCTTTTTAATGGCAAAAAAATTTGAATTATTTTCTACAGAATTATAACACAGGGAAAGACGTTCTTCTTTCCTTAAAATATAGTCACAGTAAAAATTCTTATTGAGTTTCTGGTAAGAGCCCAAACATGTATCTCAAAGCCAAGACTGAGGGTTATGTCCTGGGCTGTTTGTGTACTCTGGGGTATATTTTTAAATTACTTATGCCTCTACTTTGCCTTGGTGAGATCAGTACTGATCCATCTCACAGTGCTGCAAGGTTATATTGACATGGACTCAAGCGTGCTCCAAGATCCTCAGGCATCAAGTACTATTGGATTTATTATTACTATATTTATTTTATTTTTATTTTTGCTAATAGGAATGCTTTGACTGGCTGAATATAAGTGAATATGATGATTGTCAGTGTATTTCTAAATGGTAAGAGAAGCACAGCCCACGATCCAATGCAGGGAATTTTGTAAATGCAGATGAGGCAAGCCATGAGAACAGGAGTCCCAAGGCTGACCTGGTTGTGAAAGAATGCCTTTGAGAAGGAAGATGCCATTTCTGCCATTTCCTCATCTAGAAAACAAGTATATAAGGAACTGAAAGGACAGTCAGAAATGCTTATGCACCCTGAGGATGATAAATTGGGGATGATTCCCAGGAGTGGCCTGAGACATTTCACCAGACTAACCAAGTATAGCCTCTACACGAGATTATTTTTGTTGTGTGGGACATACTTGAAGCTTAAATTCTATAGGTAAGAAACTAATTTGTTCTGCAGCCCATTATGCCTTTCTGCCAAGAGCATTAGGTCAATCCGCCCATGAAGGACTAAGTATTTCTTGGACTTTTCTTTCCAGGTTTTTTCCTAGAAACATTTGGAGCTATAGCTGTATTTTTTAATTATCATACTCATGAATGTTCTTGAGGGCTGCCAATGAGCTACAGTTAAAGCAGTGGATTTTGCAGTCACCTGAAGGAAGTGTTTATGTGTACACAGTGCGGGGTCACCCCTGTTGCCCGGTCTCAACTTACTGCTCTCTAAATCTGCAACACATGCATGTGTTGCTGTGTTTCACAAACAAGTTGGAAGGCAACAGTGCTCAGGTTTCATGTGCTCTTGATGACTTCTGCCAAATTCCAGTTCTTTGTTTTCCTCTTCACCGAGTGTGCCCTGACTGTGGCAGGTCAGTCTCAGTCGCACAGGGTGGGCAGGTGCAGGCAAACTCTGCCCATATTGTGAGCAGTGAGACAGGCACCAGCACCAGTCCAGAAGGTGTGTGACTGCACAGGCAGCACCCAGACAGGGCAAATATTCCTGCCTTTAATCCCAGTTTAGCATGGGTTTGGGGGTGTTACAAGCCCTTGTTACAAGATTTATGTCTTCCCATGCCAGGGTTATCTTCTGTCTAGCCACTCATGAGGTAAACTTTTCAGTCTCTGCTATAGTTTAAAGTGACTAAAATCAGTTTGAGATCCAATCATTCCAAACATCACAATAGCTGGATTTTAGGTGCAACACCAGGTGGTGCAGCTCCAGGACGATTTTGCAGCTCTGGATGTGGACTGCACTAAAAAAAAAAAAAAAGAAAATCAATCAACAAAAAGGAAGACTGTTCCGATTTGCTTCCCTAGACCTCTCAATGCCGTTTCAGAGCGTGTTGCTGGTGTAAAGGAGGTGCTGGGAACCTCTAGGTAGGAACAGAAGGAGGACAGTATTGGCCAGCATAGATTTAGCTTGGATTAAATTTTTCTGGTACCCTAAACTCCTTGTGACAACAGAGCCACAGATGTAGATAGTTGATAGCCCAGCACAGCTGAGCAGCCTGAATAACCCCACCGTGCCACTGGCTCCCACTCTCAAATTCCCACTGCGAAGAATCTCACAGGTCACATGGAGAACTGAGCTCACAGCTGGGTGTCAGACAATGCTGAGCCCTAATCCTGCTCTGCCAGCTCCCTGCTACAAGACATGGTGTTACCTCAAGGGCACTGAGCACGTTTTGTCAGCTTCCTGTCTGTAGAGCATAAAAGCTCCTCCAGACTGGCCTTTGCTCCAAGAAAACATCAAACATAATTAAACTGGTCCTTAAAAATATATAGTACATGTAGCTCCTAGACTCACCAAATAGTATCCATTGGAAAGTCATATTTAGTACTTTGTCATCTTCTCAGGTGAAAAGTAAGGCCATTAATATCAACTATGCTGGACATGGAAGATGGATAGCCATCATTTGACTACGGCATCTGAGCGGCAATGCATGGCCTTATCTGTAAGTGACTGTTTAGCACGCCAATACAACATGCTGTGTGTCATTCTAATGCTTAATTAAATGCAGGGTGAGCAGACCTGTTCAATGCTGAGGGCACTGGGTCCTCGGACAGTCACCCACTGGAGAGCTAATAGGGTCCTCAGCTCCTTGCCCACCTGAGCCAGCTGTGAGCCCACCTACAGATTGATTCTGAAGCTGTCAACTATGCCCCCTGCAGGGTGTTGCTCTGCAAATCCTCAACCTTTTTTCCCACCAGAGGAGACATGGTGCTGAGTAACCAGGAATGTGGGGTCCTTATCACATTTGGGGATCTGCATTAGCCAAGACTGCTCTCCCATCACTTGCTCTGCCTGTTGGTTTCTTGATACTGTCTCATGGTTGTGTTGACACTAGCAGTGCCACCTGGGATAAAGTGGCAATGGGGTGATAGGTGCAGAGGTTCTTTCATCAGAGATGGGTAAATTCGTCACTTCCAGGGTGGAATTTCTGGGTCTCCAGTGCTGCTGTTGTGGTGGGACTCACATCCCTGAGATGGCTCAAAGACCTGAACTTCACTCTGTCATATTTTGATGAATGTTTAAGCATCTGCTTTCCAAATCAGCCTCTTTCCAAGATGATATTGAACCCCCCTCCAAATGGAGCAGTGGTCTCAACAAATTTTCAGTGTGACTACAGCTTTGTTTATAGGATATTTTCTTCTTTGAAATTCAAGATTAATGCATCTCTTGGGCAGACTCAAGGTCTCTCTCTCATTTGCTTTTAAATTAAGAAGTTTGGAGAGTTCATTACTTCTGGGGCAAATAGTGAAACTGTTCAGTTCTTCAACAAGCCATGAGATGGGAAACCTTTGCAGGGCCATTCAGTCCTCTTGCTGGGGCTGGGAGAACTGCAATGATCTGTGAAAAGAAGAAAGAAGATTCAAGTGTGTCCACCTTGTTCCAGTCTTTGTGAGCAAAAGATGCTGCCTGCTGTCCTGAGGTCATGGGAGGTCGCCAGAGCCACTGCTGGCATTTAAAAGCAAGCAGTGGGCTTGAGTAGTTATTTCTGACACAGAATATTATACTTTGAAAGCAGAACATCTGGTTTAGTTGAAATAGCTGGGGATGACCTGAAGATCAGGAGTTGCGTAATTACAGTTAGCTTCTAAGTGAAATTAGGGATTTAGTCTGGAAATGCTGTTGAAGCTGTAGCTCTGCTCTGATCTCCTGCTTCTTACACCAGATATACTATAATCCTTCAAAATGCAAACACTGAGCTAACCAGTGCTGGCAGAATTTCCTTAATGGAATATAATCAGCTGCTTTTGAGCAGGACCCACACTGTGGTGCAGAGGGAAAGGCTGCATTCAAATATATGAGGAGGTAAGGATGCTACACCTCAGCACAGGAAGGACATCTACCTTGAAGCAAGTCCAGAGGAGACCACCAAGTTGATTAGAGGGATGGAACACCTTTCCTATGTGAAAAGGCTAAGAGACATGGGATTGTACAGCCTGGAAAAAAGATGGTTTTGGGGTGACCTAGTTGCAGCCTTCCAGTAGCTCCTGAATACAGCCTAAAAGAAGACTGGAGGGGACTTCTGTAGATCAGGTAGTGATAGGACAAGGGGAATGGCTTCAAACTGAAAGAGAGCAGGTTTAGATTAGATATTAGGAAGAGATTCTTTACTGTGAGGGTGGTTAAACATGTTTCCTTTGGGATATTGGTCTGTTTAATAACTCTCTCGGAGACACACTCAGCGTGATTCAAGTGTTATCAGCTTGGACTCAGGGGGCTCTCAGTGTCAATCCTTTCCTCATATGTCTCTCTGCTGAGGTCCACATTTTTGTCAAAAGACACCCTGCAACATTTTTTTTCCCTCTTTAATCCTCATCTGGCATTAATTGGGTAATGGGAGATGTAAGTACATGATGTAAGGAAAAGCCAAGCCTAACCCATGAAGACAGTCTGAGTCAAAGCTTCATCAAGCTGCTTTTTCCTTCCCACTGGCTCTGAATGAAAACAAAGAATAAGACATCTTTTAATCTCATGTCTCACTACTGATGAAGAATGTTCTCTCCTAACAGACACCACACAATCCCTCAATTGACATCCCTCAACGTGTTTCAGGTAAAGGGTCCTGTCGTGGTTGTGATATCAAGCCCCTCAAAATCTGAGCCCCTCAAAATTTGAATCACACTGCAATTTTTTTTGTTGTTAATCTGTAGCTATAGTTGGATGGTAATGATTAAGCAATTGCATTGTGAACATTGTGTGCTTGGCTAATCTTTTGTTTTAAGGAAAAGGGAAGACAATCCCAAGCTGAATGGGCTGTTTGGACGAGAGCCACCAGGAGTGAAGTCAGCAGAACTGAGCAGTAACTGGGGGAAAGGTAATTCCAGCAGTGGGAGATCAGTGCATCAATGCACTGAGCACCTAACTCAAAATGAACCGACTCAGACAGAGGGAAGAACTGTGCATGCAGACTAATCAGCATGAGAAGTGAGAGATATAACTAGCAAATAGGAGTTACAGTACTAATTAACAAAAAAGTTATGTGGTCGGTAACCGATGAAAGCTGATGCCTTTGTTAAAATGTATAAATAGCATAAATTTTTGATGACTGAGGAGCCAGCCTTTCTTGGTTTACCTTCCGGCTCCTACTTTGCACAAACTAGAATCAAAAATAGAAATATCTCATCTCAATGTGTGAACTGGCATTGCAAACCTGGTAACAAGCCTGGTTTTGGGACAACATTTGGAAATGTGATAAACATAAATAAGAGGTTTCCTTGGTATTTAAAGATAAAACTGAAACTTCCACTATGAAGCTAAATAGATGTTCTTCAGCATTAATTTCTCAAAAGCAAAAAATTCACAAAGCATTCTTAATATAGATTTGCTGCTGTTCTGTATTCTAAAAATCTCTTTTGCAGATTTTATTGGCAAGCAATTACATAATCACCTGCACCACATATGAAATATGTAATTGTATCTTGGAGGAGAAAATAGGTTTTTCTAGTAATAAAAATTCTCTATCAGAAGAATTAGATAAATACAGTGCAGCATGCAGAATCAGCCTTTTTTCTTAAATGTCTTCTCCAGTACCACAGGGGTATGTCCTTTATACAGCTCCAGTCTCTGGTCAGCCTAACAGCGACCCCTGTTACTAACACCAAATGTTTTGCCAGTTTGCAAGAATTGTAATAAGAAATGTGCCAAAACTGTAATAAGAACTTGTGGAACTCTTGATATAACCTCGTATAGACTGGTATCTTTCTGTGTAATGGGTAACTGCTTCAGATAGCCTAACAAATCCCTTCTGAACTCTGTAATTCCAGTCTTTGTTTCGCTCTGTGAATTCTGCCTAACCCTCACATGCCCCAGGAGAGAGAAGGGGGCTTTGTACATGCTGTGCAGATTGCTTCAGATGTTCCCATCTGCAGTGTAACCTTGTATTTTGTGTATCAGTGATGTGCTTCTCTAAGCTAGCATACACTTCAGAGGAGAAACAGTGATGAAATGCAGAGCATTGTGTTCAATTAACACAACCTCATAGCACTTGTCCCTAGCAGGTAGCTATGGCACGTGAGAGCTGCTCAGTGGTCATTATGAAAACTAATCCTACAGGGACTCACTCTCTGCAGACTAATAACTCTATTCCTGTGGCTGAAGTATCACACCAATTAAACACGTATTCTTCTCTGGGCCTGAGACTATTGCTAGGAAGTATGACTGTACCACTGAATTTGCTGCTGCAGAGCTCCCATCCTGTCTGTTTCCAGAACATCCCAACAGCATGCACAAGCATACAGAAAACAACCAATATTTAAACTAAATGAAAAAAATTGGGGTTAGTACCTCTATGAGGTTCTGCTCAGCAAGACCTGAAGAAGTTGTGTGGGGCCGAAACATTTTGCCAGTTTCACTCAAATTAGCAACACAAAGGACAAAGGTTTTGTTTCCTTTTTCCTTCTTTAAAGCATCAAAATAGATGCTGCTAAATAAGCACCCAACTGTCTTCACAGTAATAAAACAGGAGGTCAGATTTAAAGAGCTGCACTTGCCCCTATGTTTCTTGGAAGACTTCTCTGAGTTGACATTGCAGCTCTTCACTGAAAATTATGCAGAAAGATTAATAAAATCTTAGCTGGGTTCTTAAAATGTATGGCAAGTCCAGAAGTTTTTTAAGTAAGCACAGATCATGTTGTTCAGATGAAATAGCTAACACATTTTTTGCCTCATGGCTGTAGTAGTTATCAAGTGCAAATAGTAAAAAAAGAAATTTAAGAGGAAAGTAAATCAATCTGACTTCAGCCATGTCCCATCACAATTTCTCCTAATGTACCATGATGATCCAAGAGGCTGGGGAATATAGGGTGACTATCATCCAGCAGCAAAAATATTATCACACTCTTCAAAGCTACTGGCTGCCTTTCCTCTAACAAAGTCAGAGCTCTAACGTGCACCCTGATGAAAACAGGATGGCCCCTTTTAAACTGAGATGATAGAGACAGACGAGGCAGTAAGATGAAACCAGCAGGAGCCAGCACACACAGAGCTGCAGTAAATCCAAGTCATAAACAGAATGCTTCCAGTACTTCAAATCTTCCAAGGCCCCTGCACTTTCTGAAAGCATGGCAGCAGCACTGCTGCACCTTTGACCTTGCAGACCTATAGGGAATCAGAGAAGCAACGATTCTGGTGATTTTAGAATGATTTACACCCATGAAACTAACGCTTTTCACATGTTCAGGGAGGAATGTGTGACCATCGGTGGCCAGGCAGGGAGGCAGCCTGGTCCAGCCCCAGGCACAGCCATACGATAGGGCTGCCCACACACTGCTGCAGGACTCCCTGTTCGGGATCAGTTAAGCTCCTGACACCGTCAATCACAGTGAAGTGCTCCCGATGGGAGCTGTTGAGAGAGGCTGTGCTGCAAACCTGGCTTGTAAACCAGGGGATTAGCAACTGCTCTGTAGGTCCCAAAACTCGTGTCTTTCACATAGTATATTAAAACATTTTTAGTTTATTAAAACCAAATCCATGGGGAACTGCATGCTGTGGTTGGGTTTCCACAATATTAAATCAAAAACCAGTTTAATGCAACACTAGAGCATGACCCAATATTTGCACACACAGGTAATTAGACTGCTCAGATTAACTAACTCTGCTCTACACACGTGATTCAAGTGCTTTTTTTTTCTTTTTGAGAGCTTAAAAATGGCTACTGATTCTGAAAACCAGGCCTTGTAGAAATAAAGAAGTCTTACCTGGTGTTTTTGTTCTGAGAACTGAGATAACTAAATTTGAACAAGGAAAATGGCATTTAAAAATATTTGAAGTGTCACATGTCTGGACTGCAGCACATGTCTGGACTAGATGTATTTATATGCATTGTGCTATTACCACCATTACACAAACGAGCAACTCAGGCACAGGGCAAGACAGATTTGGTTTCAGTTAAACACCTGCATCCAAGTGTCCGAAGTGCAAGATGGCACCTGCTCAGTGCCTACACTCTCATTACAGCCAAGGGAGATACATAAGGGTCAGAAGAGTGACTGAGTTGGACTAATGTAGGATTCTACTTTGCACTGCATCCCCCGATTGCTCAGTAACACATCCTGTGTTTCTGAAAGAGAACACAGCTACCTCTCCTGAACGCTGAACCATGGGGGCTGTTGCATGGGACTCAACCCCTATGATGTTCTCTATAGTTTCTGTACACACTGCTGAGATACCCCATGCAGACAATCTGCCCTGATGGCCTAGCGACTCTTTGGAGTCACCTCCAGAGGAGCACCGAGAGAACCTGCTTAAGGTTAGACATGATGCTTCTGTCACACACAGCAGCAGTTTCATTCAGGGCTGTGTCCTCCTGCTAACAACCTGAATTCGTTTTGTGGCAAAGAATAGACAAGACAGCAAATGTTCAGATAGGTTGACTTTTTACTGTCTTTCAGAAGGCACTAGTCCTATCTAGGCAGAGGGAATATTTGAAGAATGGGCCAAAGGTTAAGAGGCTTAGTGCTGAAATAGGGTTGGGGAAGGATAGAAGGAAGCATATAATCTAGTTTTGCTGGAAAGTCAGGAACTATGAAGATCTGTAATGATTTCATATTGCATCACTCTTCTGGAGGATTTTAGTACCAACAGAAAGGCTGTTCTGACATTGAAAACACAAGGAATGCAACTAACAACTGAATCTACCACAGCATTTGATTTCAAGGAGGAAGTTSCACTTACAGCCTTTCAGGAGACAAAGATACCTTGTGTCTACACAAGGTAATAGCAACTAATAGCATAACAAGTCATTTCTGGCTGGCAGAATACACAGGTCTCACTAAATCCTCTCCACTGCAGCATAGCTGAAGGTAATTCAGATAAAAGCTAGCATCCAGGGCACAAAGTACAAGGAATTTGCTCTGAGCTCATTCCCAATCCAAGTATCATGTCTAGACTGGACAGACAGCTTGACTGAGGATGCATATCCTATCCATAAAATGTTGGAATGATGATGGTGAGTAATCCATATTTGGTTGATTCCTTGAAGAATGCTTCTTGGATTACAGTTATCCTTTAACCAGCCACCCACCTCTCACATTGCTCATGAGAGCAATTAGCACAGCATTTTCTCAACTGGTCATTTAGGATCTCCATGTGTTCTTCAGCTTAGCATGTAGGTAGGACCAGTTTTCTCCCAACAGAGGAATCCACATCAGGACAACTTCTGTTCCCTTTGAAATGGCTCATGTGTTAAACAACAGCTGTGTGCTGTAAGCTGCTGAAGGTATTTGTTAGGCAATTGTGCTACCTGTGTTTCTACCACGAGGTTTAGGGGCATTGTTAGTGAAGACAAGAATGGCTGAATAGTAAGGGCTAAGATGTAATAACATTTTGGTTATCTGGGCAGGACATTAGTATGAGTCAGAGGAGTATACCAGCTCCTGTAAGGCAAGCATAGAAGAGGTTATAGCACACAAGGGATCCTTTAACATTACAAAATGATTTCATGCTCTTTTTCTTCTACCAATTGCAGGCCTGAGCACTGTGAACATGACTGACAGCAGAGGGGTTCGCTTGCTCTCCAAAAACTACTACACTTCGTACCTGTCTCAGAGACAGCAGGTGAGTTTCAGTAACATAATCTCTAGGCATTAGATACTAAAAGCTAGTACAGGTGAAAAAGACTACTACTAACTAGCAGATTTCTGCTTTAAAATGGGCCTTTCATGTTCATACACATCACCCTCAGGAAACAAACCACAGAAAACATGTTTTATGTTAACTAGATGTAGACTGCTTTTTCCATTTCATTTTGAATTTTAAAATAAAACCAGATTCTCTGCTGACAGTTGAACAGCTATAACTCTGAAGGACAATATGATGCGGATCATTTCTTCTCTTGATTATTAAATAAGCACTGTTTTGGTCCAAAGGAGTATTCAAACCATAAAAATCCTGTAGTATTATCTATTAAAAAAAGAGAAAAGAAAATGTGCAAGCTTTTCAACGGTTTGTCAGTCCATGTTCCTTGTATCCCCAGAACCTGGGAAAGACCCATCTACCAACAAATTTCTCCAAATCCAGCTCAGATGCTCCAGCAGTTGCCTGGTTTTTGGCATCAGCATCCAGAAGAGCCAATTCCCAATTTTGTATGCCTGCCAAGGTCATTTAAGCAAATACTCTGAGTCTGATGTATGATATAAGCATTATCCTACTTTTTATCCTATTCTAAGATTCATTATGTCCCCCAAGTGGTACATACAAAAATATAATGCTGGTAATGGCTGTTTTTTAAGCAAAACTTGCACTCCTTCATCTAGTCCTTAAGTAATAAATTTAAAATTCATACTGCACAAGTAACCAAACTCAAGATGATTAAGCTTCAGGGAGGAAAGAACACACACATGAAGTAATGGCTCAAGAATTTTACTCCAGAGAGACTCCAAAAACCCTTCAGAGCACAAGAAAAAAGGCCTTTAAGTATATTTGTTGATATGAATATATTAAAAAACCCCACAATAAATGTAACATATCAAGTTTCCTAATTTCAGGCATGTATTAAGCTGTTTATAGATGGGTAAGTCCTGCAGCTATTACCTAAGATTTCAGTAACTGAAAAATTACTACTCTAACTCATTTTAGCAGGTTACACCTGCAAATACTGTGAAAATTCAGCATAAAATTTTTCAGAAAAAAATCCCACTAATTATATATGAGCAATGATTCTACTTCTCAACATGTATTTGAATTGTTTTCAAATCTGTGATTTCAAACAACTAATGCTTTATTTTTTTCAAGCACAGTATAGCAGACATGCCATAGCAGTTTGGCAATTAAAAAAATCCAAACAATAAGGCTCCTTCACAACTGTATAAACATCCTCAAACTTTCAGTCTTAGAGAGAAGTGTCAGACTAGTCACTGACAAGGTAGTTAAAACACTGACATTAAACCTCCCCAGCTCACTTTCTAGTTCATACCACCCCATCCTTTCCATCTTCTCACTCACAAGAAAACTCCAGGCAGTAAACAAACACATAGCAACAGGAGTCCCTACTGTAGTGCTAGAGGATAACACTGGTCCTTTGAGAGACAAAGTTTCAGTATCTTCTAGGCTTCCCTAAACCATTTTCAGTTTTCTATAAATAAAGCTGCTTATCACTGTACTTAAGCTTCAGGAACTTTAATTAGACCAAGAATTCTGCTAATGATTAGATAAAGGCTGTTGCAGTGGACTGCTAACAGTCTTCAAAGCAAAAGGATCTTTCCTCCTTTTTCCTCTTTACATACTTGGGAAAGTAACCACTGTCAAATTAAAAAAAAAAAAGAGAAAAAGAAAAAAAAGAAAAGGCTCCTTTCAGAAGCGTATTTTAACCTTCTACTTATGAAGTGGAAAGGAAGTAATTATGTACCTCAGCTCATCCTGCAATTAACAATTCCAACTTTGCCTCGTACTTAAGGCCTAAAAATCAGAAAAACGCTAAACTTCAAAACTAAGCATACACCAGGTAACAGTTTGAAATGCTGGACTCTTCAGATGCATTACAAGAGAGAAGCAAACTTCTGAAGTGTCCTGAATTCAAACTCTACAACATGCAGGACAAAGATTTACATCTGTAAAACCCAGGTTAAGTTAGAGCATTCAGTGACAAGAGTTAACTATTTAGTACTACTTCTAGCATGTTTATTAACGACCCCATGTTTGTTTGACCTTGAAATGTCGCTGGTTTATTGCACTTGCCTGCAGCAGTAGCTGTTTCCAAGGAAGCCGCTTAGCAGCAGTGAGATCTGCCAGGAGGACAGGGTGTCACATTCTTACTCATTGTGTTTACTCAATAGCACAATCCAACTTTCCAGAGACATGAAACTACTGCGATTTGACAGTGGCTATTTACTGCTTTGTGAACTTGGCCAGGTGACCAGTTACTTCTAAAGTGTGTAATCAATCTACACATCTATTTTAAAACCTGTGCCACAATCAGCACTTAAAAACCACACAGTTTTACGCTAGTTGGGTCAAATTAATTTTATTATGCTTCATGATGAATTGCCACCAGTGCAACATCCTATTCACTGTACATTTCAAAAATTCACATACTAAAAATTTCAGTTCGGTAAATGGAAAACTGAATGATTGAGAAGTTCTTACGGATTTCATACGTACAAGTGGCTAGCTGATATTGTCTATGCACATAGAGTGTTGAGATACAAAAGCCTCATGCTAGTTTGTTAATTGCTAAGGCTATCTGGACAGTCATTTAACCAGAATATATAAGAGGCCTTCATTACAATGTTTAGCAACAATGCACCAGTATCATGAAATGCTATCTTCTGCTTGGAGTGCAAGTGGCAGAGTGCTGAAGCATGCAGTTATGACTAACTTAACTGCCATCGCAGTCTGTATGCCTGAAATTTATCATCAACAAACACTACTTTAAAGTAAATATTAACCTGGACACCACAGGTATGAGTGTACTTTTTGTATTAAGAAATAGAAAACCCAAAAACTTTCTTTGGCCAGTATCTACAAATCAAAGTTTTATTCAATAATGTAACTTCATAGCTCCCAAAAACCAGAAGAGAAGTTTGATTAATGAACTGTGATGCTTAATTATTAACTATATTACAGAAATTCCAATTCTGGGAACATAACAGCTAAACATATCTAGTAAGTAGCATGTTAGGAAAACCTCTAGGCCTCATCTGCTTAAATTTAAAATGCCCTATATGCAAGAAAAGTAAGTGAGCAGTGCCAGAAGTTATATGAAAGCCATACAAATATTTTCCTTATACACAAGTTGTTAACTCCACTGCTATTAGCTACACCAGGCTGCACTTGCACTTGATCCAAAGCCCAAGCCATTACAGCAGCAAAGCTAGCAGGAAGTCTTTCCAGCAGCAGAGGCCAATGCGAAAGTTACTGCAAGAAAGTGAGACCACTTGGCAATTTTTTTTTCTCAAGTTATGTGCTTAAATTACTCTTGGAAGGAAGTTAGCATCCTCTGAATAATTTAATTACAATCTTACCTCTCCCACTACTTTTCAGCAACTTTCTTCTCATACGACTAAATTAATTCGCTAAAGACTAGGTTATAACTGGGTTAGAAATCCAAGCCATATCATGCAGGTCCAGCCTGTCAAGATCAGGTCAACACTGGGTTTCAGTCAATACAATTCCGATAACTTAAATTTCGTTTGATACCCTGACTACAGTCAAAGACCCAGGACACTATGTATTAACTACGCTCCAAATGTAACCGACTTAACTAAACATTCCGTGTCAGATAATGTGGTTTTTAAAAAGATTTTCTACCTGAAAATTACAGTAAGTACAGTAATTAATGCTGCAGATATTAAATACCCACATAGCATAGATGAGTATTTCATAATAGGCAGTGTGCCAATGTTTACTGCACTAAAGTACAACTTATATAAATGTGCAAGCTGTGAAATGAAAATCCCATTTTCTTTCCACTTATTCAAATACTATTCTTGTGAATCAGGTTCTTGATCTTCATCACAACCCTTGGTCTTAAAGCCAACATATGAACTCGAAATACTGCCATGAAGTTCAGTACTTATCCAAAGCCTATAATTCTGAGTTAATGACTTTCCAACCTAAAGGATGTAGGACTGGTGTTTCAGCATCTGTTGTGTACCATAAAGCAAAGACTGCAAAGTAATACCACTTGTGTTTATTAGTACACCAATGTCCTACAAATTTTAAAACGTAATTAAATACTATTGAAGCAAGCCTTGAACGCAGCCTTCAGCCTAAACCCCATAAAAAATTGATTTTAAAAATAAATCAAGCTGTAGCGATTGCCAGCCTCCAGTACAGCCCCCAGTAATTTAAACATCTTCATTCCGAAAGGAAGAGCAGGGGAAAAAAAAAAACCCAACAACCAACCAACCAAAAAAACCCAATCCCCAAAAAACCCCCCAGAACCCCTCCCCAAAACCCCAAACCCAGACAAACCAACCAGAAGACTGAACTTGTCTGCATCAAAGTTGCCTTTACCACTATGACAATGTAAAGCCACCCTGCTTAACTTCAGATAGAGGTCCCCAATTGAAGAATTTAATTACTACTGTCAGTACTACAGTTAGGGCAAGGTGATTTTCACAACTAGCTGTGCATTTCTGTAGTGCTTTTGTGTTAAGTAAAGTATACTGCTAAGATTTGAACTTTTTTGATGTATTTGAAACCATGCAATAGTATAAACCAGCCTCAACATTCATATAGCATTGCATTTGAAATGAAGGGGCTAAATAAACTAAGAGCTGCATCACTTAAAGAACATAGTGCTATACTAGGTTTTAATAAGAAAATTTAGATACAGAAAAAGTAGGGTATGAAAATAGTGTTTTCCTTCTTGCATTATAACTAAATTACATTAAGGTTTTTGTCAGTCTCACATATTACATTTAAACTCCCTTATTGATGGAATGGAAAGTATTCACATGTACATGATCATCCAGGTGTAAACTTGCACACATTAACAGGGAGTAGCTTTGTAGAGGATTATGACAAACCTTTACAGATTAAATGAGGTATTGCACAGATTAATAAAAAAGCAAAAGGCAACAAAAATATACAGCAAATTGGTAGAACATTTACATGATAATTTTACAGAATCCATAGACAGAAAGCAGTGTTTAGTATATCATTCACCTTAAAAAATATATATATAATAATATATGATCAATCATCCCATTCGTCATCATCCTCAAAGTCTTCTTCATCGTCTTCATCTTCATCTTCATCTGTAAGACAAGAAAAGCAAGTTGCTTGTATGCACAGAATTAACATGACAAAAGTGTTACTGATTTGTCACCACTTTTTGGAAGAGAACAATCAGTTCAAGGTCATCATGACAATACATTTGGTAATATTCTATTTTAAGATTGCTAGACATGACATCCAGTTTACATAGTTACTAGATGGAAGTTCAATCTAATTTGTTTCTTTTCTCACTCCTTTCCCCATGTAGGAAAAATTTACCTTGTTTTGTACTAGGAGAAAAAGAATCAGAAGCTCTCGTTTAACAGTTACTACCTATTACTCTTTCTTAGAGAATGTGAGAGTCCCCAGCTTGCTCCAGACTGGGTTTTAAACTTCAAGGACAGATTAATTTCTGAAATTTAAGAACTGCTTCCTCAGGTTTACTACATAATGGAATTTGTTCACTTTACAAGCAGATGAAAACAAAACAAACCAAAAAAGGTTCTGTGAGCTAAAGACCATTGTGTATACTAGAATATTCTAAGCTGTGTAATGCACATCAAAGTCAATTGTTGTTGACTTTATCCAGCCTTCCATTTTTTTTATATTTATCATACTTAAAAAAATGTAGCCTGTTAAAATTGAAGTACTTATTTGTTAGACAAGAGCATTTCCTTGCCATAGGAATACACTCCATTTAGCTCCCTCTTGGCATTTAATTTATGTAAACTACCAAAACTGGCGATTACTATATAGGGCATCATATCAACAAACCATACTGCACTTGGTCAAATGCTCTGCAGACTGCAGACTGCATAACCAGTTTTGGTATCAAGGCAMGCTCTAAAAGAAAAATGTATCAAAGCCTAAACAGAAGACATGTACCCAAACAGCTGCATTGCAGCTACTGAACTGCATTTATTACATGCTGGTATTTGAGAAATGCAAATCCTCTTGCAGCCCTAATTTTTCCCAGCACTTAAGCATGGAAAGTTGATTCAGTCCTGGTAGAGGCCTAGCCAAATAACACTGGATATCTGCTCCTTATCCAGTAGGTGGCAGCCAAAGTACACCACGAGCCACAGCACAGGAGCTGAATAATGGCAAGAGCTTTAGCGATGACAAACAGAATGCATGAAAAACTTTCTTCCAAAATATTTTGACAACTCATTTCACCAGACAGCTAGTGAGTAAAAATAAGTCAGTTGCAACAACAGAAAAAAACATCTTTATAAGGATATTAATCTTTATTAGTAACTTAGTTGAGAATTACTGCGAATTGGCACACCCCAGTCATTCAAAGCAGCATGAAGGACCCATTCAGCCTGCCACCAGGGCTCTGCCGAGAGCATTCTGCACTGCACTGATTGCTGGAATCCATGCTTTTCTCCAACAGTATTTTACAATAAATAGAAGTGTTAACTCCTGAAAACCCGACACCGTGAAGTCAGAAAAATGCAATTAGACGCACCTGAAGAATGAATGGCTTTGCTCCTTTTCTGCATAACTTCCATTAATGCACCCACAATTCCTGAGGTGGGCGCAGGTGTAGGTGGTGCACTCTCCTGACCATCAGATACCTTGGCAAAAAGGTTAAAATAGAAAGATGCAATTAGCAAAACAGAACCTCTGTATTTTGAGACTAACTTCCTTGTAAGATTAATGAGTTTATTTTCCACCAAGAGAAAGTGTGAAATAGCTTGTTCCTTTAGCACAAACTGCAAAATCTTTATTTATTAAAAAAAAGTCACCTTCTTTTTTTACCATATAACACAACTGTAGTTAGCCATACCCAAGGTTAAATATTTCAGCTCTGATGAAGTGAGCGCTCATCTAGAGGAAAGCTTCTTAATACGGTTGTCCAGGCATGACTTGTGTGGCTGCATAACCAGAATTTATTTTATCTTTGCTATATACCACAAAATATTTTTCATTGTTTGAATATGTTAACTAAGACTGCTTTGGGCTGATAATCCCTTCTGAAAGTAATTGACTTTGATAATGCATACCTCTAATGGTAAATAAATATGAACACACCCTCACACTTTTTGCAGCAGAAGCCTCAAGTGCAGAAGAGTGGCAAAAACAAGGTACCAACAGGCAAAAAACTATTTTTAAGATATTCAGTGACATCAGTAAGAAACAGTAATAGCCTGTGTTGCAGCAGAGACAGCAAAGGCATCTCTCGTGGGCAGCACTTGTCCAGACACAGGCAGCCACCTTCGTACAAGCCTCAACATTTGCAGAACACGGGTCCGTTTTAAAACGGAAATAAAYACAAACCAATAAACCTAGTGTTTGCCTTCCACTACCATTACTCCTAAACTCATCCCCTGTGGTTGTTTAGATGATTTTACTGAAGTATTCAGTAGATCAGCAATCTTTCGTAATTCTTGCAAAAGTTCTGTACAGCCATGACACTGTATTATCATTGTAAGATTTATGCTTAAAGCTTTACTCTAAAGTGAGAAAGGAGTTTGAAACATGGGTAATTTCATGCACCAATACTCATCTATAGCAAATGTGTGTTCCTTGCATTTTCTCAGTACTACTGTTTAGTCATCACTTCAGAAACTCTAGAACTTACAATCAAGCCCCCAACGCAGAGCCACAATTTACTGTTCACACTGCATTTGCAAGTCCCACAGGGACCTGGATGAGAAACAGCTTTTACTCACCGATTTCAACTGTATACCCTGTCGTATCTGGTCTAGCAGTGCATCTCTTCCTGAGCAGGACACTGGTCGACTGTTCTGTTCTACCTTCTTTAACTGAGCTCCCTCTCTGATTTGATCCAAGAGTGCTGCTTTGTTTCCCGCAGGAACTGGAAGCTGGTGATCAACCTCTGAAGGAAGGCCTGGTGGTGGAGGAGGACCAGGAGGGGGTGGAGGAGGCGGAGGGGGTGGAGGAACAGACGACCCGCTTGCTGGTGGTGGCGGGGGCGGAGGAGGGCCGGGTGGTGCAGATGAGGAATGCACTGGTGGCGGTGGAGGATACATCCGGTTTGGAGGAGGCGGGGGTACTGTTGCACCAGGTCTAGATGGAGGTGGGGGTGGAGGTGCTGCTGTGGGAGCTCTCGAAGGAGGTGGAGGTGGTGCCCCTCGGCCCCTAGCAGGGGGAGGGGGAGGGCCCGAGCTATGGGGAGGGGGAGGTGGAGGCGGAGGGGGTCCTCCTCTGCACGGTGGTGGCGGAGGTGGAGCTGAAATGAAACAAAACAACTTTGAGTTACCTGCTACTCAACATCCATAAGTCTTTCAGAGACTAGCAGAAAAAGAAAACAGGCTGTGCCTTGCCTTTTGCAAGGATCTCTGTGCCTGTGCAAATTTTACCAATTCTGGATTAAATCGAATACAGCTGAATATAAGCTATGCCTATATGGCAAACCAGCTGAATATAGCCTCTATGTCAATTGTGTATTTTGTAAAAGAGTCAAACACTGCAGGAAGCAAGTCCAATACATAAAAAGACTGATTAAAATTCAAAAGAATCCTGTAAAATTTTATTGAGCTAGGACAGAACAAAAGAGAAAAAGTTTTTAGAAAATACACTTGAAGTGAAATACTTCAGAATTTCCACTTTATAATTTATCCATCATTTTATTAGGTAATTACAGAATCAAGTATTTTTGAAAGCAGTATCTTCTAGTAACAAAAAAACCCCCTACTAATGCACTACAATGTAGCATTGTAACCACAATACTACAAACTGACTCTTAGTCTCTTTTACTGAAAATTACTTCCAACAATATCTTTATGTCAGGGACTGTGGAAAGGAAACAACTTCAGAGCTACACACAACATCATTTCTCTGTGAAGTGGCCTTCAAATGTACTTGCTTTGCTAATGGCATTTTAAATAGCACTGTTTCATTTCCTCTTCCACTAAGCATCTAATGGTTTATGGTACTTTAGGTTGTGTGGTTGCTGCACATAATTACTTAATAATCCAGGTGCTACCATATAACTAAGAAAATTTGTGTTTGATTTCATATGCCTTTATAACAAAAAGGGTATTAGACTCAAGAAGATACTTCTTTACTTCTATTATCCCCTTCATGTTACTTGCAGAGAAAACAGGCTGGCTGCACTGGCATAGAGAGGGGACATCCCTAAAAATGGGATTTTGAGGAAGCAGGAGTCACTAGTGCCTCCTTCCCTGATGATCTTTGGAGAAAGATACCACTCCTAAAATCACATGTTATGTTTTTAAGTTCCACGAGCTGCTCTGGTTTTTTCCTACCCCTTCACAAGAACAACATAGAGAGAATCGCCTCTGAAATGTCATATATTTTCCAAGAGACATGCTGCCAACATTCTTGATTTTAAAAACTCCCACCATTTTTGGTTGATATGGCTGTAGTTTCCTTTCTGGCCACTCGAGGGCGATATTACCAAAGGTAACAACCCCTCAAGCACTACAGACAAGGTTTTTGCAATACTGAGAAGATACTCAGCGTGGTCACGGCTCCAGAGTCTGTACTATCTGTAGATTTTGAACACAAGGTTTAAGTTTTCCTGCGGGTAAAGAGTTTATTTGCATCATATCTAGAGAGATATCCCACATCCAATCTGTGGAAACCTGTCTGCCTCTCTGCACTCAACTGAAGTGAAATGAGAGAGAAGAAGCAAGGAGAGAGCACCATTAACTCCTCCTCTCTCCCTTCCCCCTTTGAACAGATAGTACAAGCAAAGCAAGAAAATAATTTGGGTCTTTTTTATAAATCTGTACACTGCTATTAACAAAAAAGTTTGCACCATCTTCTAGCGATGGTACTCCCACCAAAAAAATAACCACCAGTACCAAAACGAGGGCAAGGGCGCGGAAAACAGGAAAGTAACTTCCATCTCAGCAGAATGGCTTGTCTGCAACTCTCTAGTCAGCATCCTAGCAGGGTGAATACGTAAGCACAGAAATTCTTGCAATAAACACAGAAAAACGTGTTTCAGTTGAGAAAGAACACTTCAAACAGCAGTCAAGCCTGTACATCAAACAACACAAATGTTGATAAACCCACTGAAATACTGGAGTATTTTATCTACCTCTATCAAAAAACACAGAGGTAGATTATCATCATGCATGTTAAAGATGAGGCAGTTTTTCTTTTAATTGCATACATGCAAGTGGCCATAATGTGAAGTTAACACATACATAACAGAAAAATAGGCATTTTTAAAATATTTTAAGCTAGTCACAAGACTCCAAGGCAAGTTTTCTTAATCTAATTTTACAGTTAGCAATCTGGGATCAACAACTCTGTAAACGTTTAAACAGAGTTAAGATTCTATAGAGATGACCGATTTCTTACTGAGAAAAAAAATAATAATTGAAGTTTTGCTTGCAATCTAACTTAAGAAGTTTGAACATAATTTTTAGTATTGCAGTTGAACAGGTGCAGACTAAGGTCTCATCTAGGCAAGAAATCACACAACAGCATGAATACTTTAAAGCATATGCTTAGATGCCAGCTCAAGTACATACCGTTCCACCGCGGGGGACCTAAGGAATAAATGTAACAAGTCATTGTACCCTGAATCTGTATCTCTTCAGTCACCGAACAATTTACCCACTGGTTTCAAACTGCTATAATTCCAGCTTATATCATTTTTATCTTGAGAAGTGCTCTAAGCAAATTCTTGAAAGTTTGACACTGGCAGTGTAATTTTAAACTGACTTGCTATGTTCCACTAGGTAATGCATTGTCTGAGGCCACATTTAAAGGTTAGGCAGGCAGCAGCTTATTTGAGAACTTTTTTCATGCTCAAAACTAATATTTTTAACTTCAAAATAGAAAAGAAAACCTTAAGAATAATACAAATTTGCAGGTCTGTAGTTGTTGTAAGGCTCAGTACATAGTGCTGCCAGGGTAAACAGGCACCATGCATACCTGCCAGCCATGTACTACCACTACAGCTGACAACAGCACTATGGCTTCCAAGATTTTAATTTATTTATACGATTGAGATTATAAATAAATAAATATTTAACATACACAGTCTGAAAAATCTGTATCAAACATACTGCATAGCTTTGCAGTCAGACTAAGTGCTACTGGAAATTACATAATTGACATAAATATCCTTATTCCTTAGGGACAACAACTCTCATGGTCATGCCTGAACATTTTTACATAGTGTATAGTGTATGGAAACATGATCCAGTGCAACTGCAGTGACATGAAGTCCAGAGAAGAGAATCAAAAACTGCTCACCATCAACAGTTTCTACTCTAATCCTTAAGGCAAAAAATGCCCTGTTAATTTTTACGCGGAAATATAAGGAATCCCACCTTGTCTGCGCAGTTCATTTTTAACAGCTTCCACACCTCCTGTTTTTTCAATGAAATCATATATGACCTTTGACGTTTCTTTGTCTTTTAGTTGAGCCTCTGAAATTCCACACAGATCAAACAGATTTTTCAGTTCTGGGTCTAAGTTGTTCACCTGCAAGTCAGATACATTAATTTTAAGTAGCTCGAAATATGAAGATGTTTTTAAAATATCATTTGTATTGAGGGGACCCGCTCCCCCCACCCTCCACAACCCATATAGTTAAAAGGAACAGCAAGGTGACGTACGTGTCTCTGGGTTGACTTTTCTAGTCAGAAGGTACTACCGTGCACGAAAAACTGAAGTTTTTGAATCTTTTCCACCCTCAGTCCCTTCACCTCAGTCCCTTCCACCCTCAGATCCTGCCTATTCCCTTCTACTCCAGCATCTCTCTTTGTTTACATCACATTATAAAATCACAATTTGGAACTATTTTATTGTATAGTTAACTTTTTATTTAATGCAAATCTTTATAACTTACATTAAAAAGCCTGTAAAGTTTAAATCATTCAGTGTCTTCAATAACTTTTTTCATTACTTACATCAAAACCTGTGTTTGGATCCCAGCCAACATGTCCAATGTGTCTAAAAAAGCAGAAAAGTTAATTTAATCAGCATAAAAAGGACCTTGTCAACTAAAATAACAGGACACCAAGATAACTGGAGATTGCTACCAGCTTCTACCTCCAGTCTGCTAAAGACTTTAAGCAATTCTTATTCCTCAGTGCCCCATTTAAGAATGGAATACCAAAACTTCTTTGCTCCCACTTTGTCTCACGTCCAGAAGACCAGAGTGAAGAATTCATTTCTCCCCTTAGGTTACAGTCTGTGGCAAAACATGAAGGCCCCATGCCACCCTGTGGCACATATGGATAATGATGGAAGGACTGCACAGAGATCAAGGAGAAGTTTAGCCTTTACACAGCAACTGGACTTCGAACTATTGCCAAAGTCTTCAGTGCCATGCAGCTGGAAAACTTCCTCCTCCCTGTCATCACTGTGTGTTCTCTTATCACCCTTCTCCCATTAACATCTTTCGAAGAGAAGTCAGGACTGTTTTCAGTTGCCATCTTCCTAAGCTTCCAGTGGCCATTTCATGTGGCTACTGAAGTATTGTTTCATGTGATGCTATAACCAGTTAGAAGGCAGTCGAGTTTTGTACCCCTCCAAGCTACTTCATGCTACTGCTATTGGATATGGAAGACAGAGCCATAATGTAACCAGAACTCCATGTTTTGTGTTTCTTTTCACCTATGGTCAGTTCTAGAAACAAAACACAGTTTTCAGGAAGTTCAACTCAGCGTTATAAAAAATAGCAGGTGAACTCTTAGTAGCCAAGGCAGTTTAGGCTAAGCTTGCCAAATTATAAAGACTGGCTGCTGTTAAACAGTACCTTGCACAAGCAGCCTTGTATTCTTGCCTGGTTCTGTTATTACCAACAGCACAAGTTTTCTTCACGAGAATATTGAAGTACAATGATAAGTTTTGGGTTTGATGTAACTATGATTAGTTAACTACTTAGATTAAGAGGCAAGAAGAAAATTAAAAGGTCTGGTTTAAAGTGACATTATGCCATAAAAAAGGAAAACCAAGGTAAATCCCCTTATTATTTAAGTGACTACCAAAATATAGGATGATTTATTGATTACAGAATTCTGAATGCTAAGCTATAGCTTCCTTCACACAAATTAGATGTGCATTTCCTAACATAGTCTCATAGCTGATTGCAATGTATTAACTGGTATATGTATATCGACATTAGTTTACCACTAATACAATCATACCCACACATTTCTGCACATCTGTGCAACTCAGGATACTCTTTTAAAGAGGTTGTGAGCATGCAACTCAGAATTTAGTGCACTTAATTGATACTGAAGTTTATGTGCCATAGTTTTAGCATTATTTCTCATTTATTTTTCATCCTTCGGAGTAAGATAAATTACTTGTACACACTGACTGTAACACATTTTTTTCAGAGGTCTTTTCAATGCAAATGCATACTTATCAGGTAACTCCAAGTCTTATGCTAGTGAGAATAATGTATACAGTAATATGTTATATTCATCGTAAGTACAGATTGTTGTCTTTTTCTCAAAACACTGAAATTCCACATCTGTCTAACAGAAAGCATTTAAAAATTTTATTTACTGATTGCAACTTTGATCTGGCATAAACACTGACTGCATTGGTCTTCACCAGTATCACAACACAAGTGATATACAAGTTATCCTACTGGCATATTCGCCTAACAATACAGAATGCCAGTTTCCACATGTTTGTACAAAACCAGCAATTAAAGTATCTTACATAGTAAGATGACACATAGCTGTTGCACTCTACAGGAAACTTAAACAGACCTTAAGCCAAAACAGACTTTCAATAGACTTCTTTTGTGAAGGTTCACCATTTACAATTTAATGTTACATTAACTTCATTAAATATTTTATCACCTTACTGTCAGCTTTTCTAGGTCACAACCTGACAGACATCATAAACAAAGTCTCAAAGTCATTTTATATTTATGCTGCTGCACCCCTTCCACAAATTCTGAACAGAGGTCTGACACAGTAATGCACATTTTGTCCACGTACGCTCGTCTGCATCAGTAGAGCCACAACAGTGACCAGCAACCCAGCACTCTTCATTTTTCTTTGTTTCACTCTTCCTTCTTTTCTGTATTTTTCGGTTCTAGTGACACTAACAGATGCAGCACTTCACTGATACTCAGATCAGTAACAACAAGGTTGATGCCTGTATTTTACAAGCAGAGTCTGGTTATGGAAGTGTTTTAGCCTACCTCTCCTTTTATGTTCTGTCCACTATCCCATTCCACAGAGCTGTCTCAAAACACCGGGCAGTAATGTTACTGTAACTGGTAATGTTAACATTACTTTTATGGAGTTTTATTCTGGGGAAGCACACCAGTTTAAGTGATGCAACATACCAGTTCAAAAGAACAAGACATTCACTTGGCATGTAAACCTCACACTGGTTTTCTCATGCTTCACAGAAACTGATCTTTCCTGTAACTAACTCAAGCTCTTTAACTTCCTGTTGCTTCAGCAAATAAAGTACACTTACTTTAAAAGGCAGAAGATTATGACATCAATTCACGTTCAGGAAAACAATAGTTAATTCAGTAAAGTGACCAAAACCAAGTTTCATGGAAGTGAAGCTTAAAGTGGTACATCATAACTACTCCAAAAGATTAAAGAGACATAAGAAATGGCATTAGGAAAAATCCAACCCATTTCTGAAGGATGTATACATGCATGCTGAACTTTCATCACAAGATATGGGTCCTGACCTACACATAAGAAAAAGTTTGTAAGCAAAAAGCCAAAGATGAAATTATGGTAAGTAATGTCTGCATTTATGACAAGTCAGGACCCAAACGTGTATTTTGCAAGACACAGCACAGCTAAACATGCACAGGTGTAAGAATAACAGCATTAACGAGTTGACCATTGAGGTTGAATATGAGTCTCCACTGAGCTGACAACTTCAATAAGGCATCTCTATGCAGCTAAATTGTTTTCCAAGCTAATTTTGGATAGCAAGTTACTTTTTGTTTACAGCTGCAATAAAATCCTCATCTGTGTATGAGATAATCTGCTTTTAAACCCACAGTATTCCAGCTAGCATTTACTTAGCTCAGGTTACACAGATTCAAGCCTTGACCATTTTTAAGTGTAATTGACACACACACACACACAAAAAAAAATCAAAAAAGAAAACAAAACCAAATGCCAACAAACCTCCCCCCAAAACAACAAAAACCAAACCCATCCAAACTCAAATTCAAAAAAGTACTTACTGGAAATTAGATGGAGTTCCAATATCTGCCTTTGTCAATCTTCTCTTTTTAGTTTTTCCTTTCTTCTTTTCTTTGGTATATGAAATATTGTTGACTTGTGGGGTATAAAATCTGTTAGTTGTAATTTCTGGGTTTTTGATATCAACAGTTGCCATCGGTAGATTTGGGCCTGTGAAAGTAGAGTACAGAATTTTTACTATGGTGTTTCAACAATGCCATATTTAATCCACAAACTTTGGGAGTTGTTTTTGAGCTGTAGAATACTTGTCCTGTAGCCATAGCTCTATGTGCCACATGTATCCAGCTGGGTTCTGGATGTCAAATGCATAAACTAACTTATTTGATGAAGAGAAAAAAACATTGACAGAACAGAGCAACAGAAAGATTTTTCTGAACTACAACTTGTTTTTTGCCACATGCACAGAACACATGGAATGATGAGACACATTAAGATACAACATAGCTACAATCCTAGGCAAGATCAAAGAAGTGACTTTCATAAACAATAAGACCCTAACAGCCAGCAGGCCATTACCCGGGCAGCACACTTAAGCGGATCTTTCAGGAGATAGAACCTTTGCTTAATAAGCCCCAAGTGGGAATGCCTTCTGCCATCACACACAGAACCTGAACATCACAACAACCTCAGAAGGCTGCTCTGGACACACTACTGTCTTCAAATATAGGACAATATCTATGGAACTATTCAGGATTTCTTGTGTCTTACTCTTTGACAGGTTTTCAAAACAGTCAAGTCCCAGATAAGAAACAGCTTGAAGAGACAGTAAAAACAGCACCAGAAATAATTCATAATTTGTGTATTTAATTTCTATTCTCAAACCTTTTGAATTATTCTCAAACAATTCTGAATTACTATTCTAGTTATTTAAAATGCATCTGAATTACACTCCTGCCAATTTTAGCATTTTAATGTTATGCTACTTGTGTAATACTAGCAAATGAACATACCTACCATGTGTTCCACTCAGGTTTTTTAGCTTTGACAGAAGATAACTCTTAACATAAGCAAGTGATAGCAGTATTTAAATACTGAGGTAATTTATGCATTTATGATATACATACATATATATACATACATACACATACAAGTATTTTTAAGGAAACCTACAAAAAGAGTAAATAACTTCAGTTTCGAAAGAATGAGATTATGGAGTTGATTAAAACCAGTTTGGCCAGAAAGAGTATGACAACATTCCCTACCTTCCTGTGAGTCAGGACTCAATGGTTAGCAAATCAACTAAAGTAAGACTCATATACCCAGTCTTACTGGGCAGATGATAAAAGAACTCTAATTAGACTTTGATAAATCTGAACCTTATTTTGACACTATTTTTTCATAACTGCATTCAGAAAGGACCAACAAGCCTTACAGTCCAAACTAAAAACCAGAAAGGACAAGTAGACAATACAACAGATAACACAGCTGACATTTGTATTTAAACACCTCAATGGGAAGCACCTAGCCCTGGCCAGGACAAAAAACAAGAACACAAACATGACACTGGACTAGACAAAATTCATCTAAAACATATCACAACTCCTACATTCATGTAGGAGTCTTAAAGGACAAGATTTAAAACTACATTGAAACTGCAGGAAAAAATGTTTTCTGCTAAGCAGAAATGCTTTGATCTAGAAAGGTTATGATCTAGACAACTGTCCTTTGAGAATGCCAAAACAAAGTGACCACATGACTACACAAAACAATTTGCATTGTTAAAGTTTCACTTAAAATTAGCACTGAATTTACTAATCATCAAATATTATCAACTCAGAACTTAAAAGTAAGTTTAGCAAAATCTTCAGAATGAATTGAAAAATATGGTCTTAATTTCATTAGGTATAAAAGAAAAAACACTAGTAGTTAATTTTCACTTTAATCACTATTACATTTTCTGTTATGTTCTCCCCATTTTCACCAATTATATTGGTATTTACAGTTTCAGTAGCTGTACTGACACTCAAAAAAGAAACAGGTACCTTTATAATGCTAGTAAGTTTGTCATATTCTTCTCATAATTTCTAACAGTCTTTGAAAATGCACCTTTTTGCACGTAAAATGCTGAACTAACCAAACATGGTCAATAGTATGTAAAGCAGCAGCCATTTGCAAACTGAAGTTTTATTCAGCTGAGCTAAAATCAAGGATTGATAGCCTGATTCCTTGCCAATAATATTCATACAGAAGGTCACAGTAAACTTAAGAGATGAAAATTTTTCTTACCGTCTGGTTTAGACCTTAGATGTCCACGAGGGATAAAAGAACTTTGGAAAGAATTGTACTCTTCTAGAACTGCCATATTTATATCCAGTAAAATTTTTCCCATCATAAGACATGCACCTTCCCCATCAGGTGTAGACAGCTCAATAAACGAAGATGAGAGAGGCATATAGAGCTCATCATTAGGAAGCACCTGACAGTACAGTGGCCTTAAGCATCCACTGTTATCAATATCTGTGACATCTTCAGAAGGGGCTCCAGAAAATGTCGTACAGAACATTTTGAAATGTTAATTCTATTCTCTATTTTATTTAGAACCTCTCTAGGTATCTGTTGCAGACTACAGACAGCCCTACAAGAAATGAAAACTGTTCTAGTTAACAGCTGAAATGAAATTCCACCACATGGTTCTTCCAAGATTTGCTCAAAACCTAATACTCTGACAAATCCTCATTTCATCCAGTACTTCACTGAGATCAGTTCAACCACAATAACTCTTCTTTATTTGCATAAAGAGACCTAGCTATTACAAATGAGTAGAACACAAATCCCAGGAAATTACAGACTAATACATTTTACATAACTGTTAATGCCAGTTTGAGTTTAATCCTGCAATTCTACAAAAAAAACCCCAATCTTAAATCCGTATCATTGAAAACGTCATACAAAAGACAGAGTGCTTTTTCCATGCAGCTTCAATGTATGCAGAAAATCCAGACTAACAAGCCCCACTAAAACAAAATTCCCCACAGTATTTCAAGCATGGATCATGTGAGTACAGAAATGTGACTGTTCTTGTTTTTCAGTTTTAGCGGTAATAATGCATTAAATACCCAGCACAAAAAAAACACGTGCTCCATCTTTTCTCCTCAACAGAATTTCACTGCATAAGGAGAGTAAAACAAAAACTAGCTGCTATTACAACAGGTGTGGGCTTTTTTTTAGCAGTTACATGCTGATAGTATGTAGCTGGTCTAGTCTTAATTCCAAATACTGACATGTGAAGTAGGTATAGAGTATAACCAGCTGAGGCTATAATCCATGCCCCGATCATGTCTCACCTGTGACTACTGAGGACATGGCCACACAACTCTTTACAGTAGAGAAGCCAGGCATTATAGAATTTGGCAGAATCAGAAAAGGAAAACAGGTTGTGAAAGAATATGTGGATGTCCCAGGGAAACAGTTTATTAGGAAGGAGATATGCTGAAACCTTTGAAGTCATTATAAATCTGAAACACTGAGCATAAACCCTATGTCTTCCACAGAATATTCAAGATAAATTTAGCACAGAGATAATGACTGCAAGTTTAGTACGCGAGTATTTTTCTCAGAAAAATATTGTTGCCCAAGGTCTTACAGCATGAATTATGGAGAGTATTTTAAGCACAAAAGTTTTTGGAGGCTTAGTTTTCTGAAATCTTATTCTAATCAAGGACAGCAAACGGGATCAACAAATTGTTAGTGTTACAACAGAGACAAAGGCTAAATCTCTTGTGGTAGGTGGCACTACATGGTCACCACTGCTGTTGTAATGCCCATCTGCTCTGCAGACGTTGCTGTCAGGGATGTGCTGTTTAGGTGAGTAGAACAGTTAAAACCTTCTGAAAGCTCAGAAAAGATGGCAAGATGATCATAGATGTTATTACTACAACTGTTTCAAAACTTAACAGCCCAGTCAAAGTTGAATCTATACTAAAAAAGCCTGGCCTAAACTTATGATTGCCTGAATTTCCTCAAAACTTAATGTTTATTAAACAGCAAAAGCAATTTTTTTGAGAATTATTCCACATGAAGAAGGTTGTATCTGGGTATATAAAAGGACTCAGTAGTTCCCCTAATTCAGGATTAGTTAAGAATTACCTATTTTGGTGACCTACAGAGATGCTTGAATGACTTGGTTAGTACAAATTTTAAGACTACCACCTCAAGCCATAAGGGGACTTCAGAAGACCAGCTGACTATACCCTTGCTCAAGCAGCAAACTCACAGGTAAGAGTGATATGACCTATGGTCTGGGTCACCAAGAGAAATATGACAGGAGAAATCACTTTTTAACTTCAGTGTGAAATCAAAGACAACTTGATATTCATTGATGTGCATTTTTCATGATTTTAGCATAGAAGGTAAAAAAGTTCATTATCAAACTGATACATAGTTTGATTTCTTCCATCAATTTAATACGCGGATCTCCTGATGAACTTGTATCATCATGCTAGTGAGACATATTCCTGAGAGGCGAAGAGATTCAAATAATTCTTCATTCACAGTTTAATATTGACAAACACATGACATACAACCAAAAGACTATGTTACATGGCTAGCCAGATACACTGAAATTGAAATCTTATGGATGTTCTATTAAATCCACCATCATTATGCCTGCCATTAAGACAAGTGGACAAACTTTGTGTACAGTGATCCCATATATGCACATTCTGAAGATCAAGCAGCAAATGCAAGGTACAAAGTTTTCTTCTCAGTTTAAGCTGAAGGGCCCTCTGTCCTATTTGCAACACAATATGCTCTTCCAAAAACATCCTTTACAAATGCCAGCTAAGCCACAAAGTTTTCAAGCCACGACTAAACAAATATCAAAGAACAGAAACAAAAAAAACCCCAGTAACCTCCAGTTTACTGCTTTTGTCACTACATGACTATCCTCAACAAATCTGAAACAAAGCTATACATAAACAGTAAATGACAGCAGAAGGAAAAAATAAAATGCAGTGATTCATGCGAAAAGCTTACCATTTGGTGGGTCTCGTCTTTTTTCTGTTGAAAAAGAAAAAGAGTTATTTAGTCATAGGTATCACAGGAAAAATTCATTCTAAATTTTAGTTTCTAGTGAAGCTTTCAATGACTCCGACCTCAAACTTAGGAATCTATTAATATCCTTAAAGTCTACTTGTGCAGTTGGAAAAAGGCATTACAGAACAATAAATCTTATTATCTAAAATGCTTATTATCTAAATGCTTATTATCTAAAAACCCAATTTTAGATAATAAGCATTGATTTCAAGTGTGCAAACTGAGCAGGAGCATAAGGCAATAGGTACTGACTTGGTGTCAGGAATTTCCACTATGAAGTAAAGTGAACTATTCAAAAAGCATTTGTTTCAGTACAACCTATTGAAGTTAGACTTTTGAAGCATTATGCTTTCTGCTGTCCACTGAATGAAACTGTTCTTTCATTTTTATCCGAATTGTTCTCTCACAGAACCTAAAATTCAGTAACTTTTTGTTTTATGCATAGAAAATAGGACACACAGGGGCAAGACACTTCACCAATGTTATCCAATAGGTATTGAACAATACGGAAAAGAACTAGAATCTCCTTGGTACTAATATGATATTCTATTCACAGCACCAGTGTTTCACAGACCATGAAGAATCTGGCTTGGTGACTCAAAATGTAAACATTTCACACCTCAATATTCTCAGCCTGTAATAGTAAGTTCACCTTTAAAGGAGATTTCCCTCACTTACTATTAATTCCTATCCACCTCCAGTACACATTTACACTATTTGTGTATCTATACACACACTCTTAAGAAATTTGGATTTAGCAGCACCCATAAAAGCAAGCAGTTTATCATCTCACTACACCAAAACCCACAGCTCTGTAAGGAAGGCTGTACATGCCTTCTTTTCAGATCTGGAGTATCTGTAATCTAACAGGGGCTTCCAAGAGTTTTGCAATAAGAATCTGTAACAGGCATTTCACTTTCCAGCAAGTCTCAGAAAAAACTGTTAAATTGTTATATTTTTCCAGACTCACAAACATAAGAAGGGAGAAGGTGCCTTCACAGATGGTGCTGACCTAGTCCTAGGAATACTTCAAAAAATCAAAAAGACACAATCGTAAGTGTCCAAGGCAAGTCAGCCTCATGTCAATCTGCTGATCTTCAGGTAGGAAAAAAGGAATCTGTCAAGACTGTCAAGCCTTCATGGGAAGGTGACCAAAATCCATTGAGAATCAACTTTTGATGAACAAGCCTTCTAAACACAGATAGTTGCTTTTTAGGTCACAGCAAGTTAGGTTCAGGCACAGGAGTGGAGAACCTCTGCAAGGGTGCCTCAGCATAAGGTACCAGGTCTGAGGTGAGAAAAAGAAGTAAAAAAAAAAACCAATCCAAACCCCCCCATCTTGTACTGTCCCCCAAAAATAAAAAAAAAAAAAAAAGAAAAGAAAAATTAAAAAAAAATCAACCCCCAACTCAACCTTTGGACCATAATTAAGAGTTTTAGTCAACAACTCAGAGACAGCAGAGGAGAGTGCAGGACTGCTTGCAAGTCATCTGGCAATCTGGCACAGGATGGAAAGATGGCAAAGGCAGGAGGTATTCATAGGAAGTGTTAGGTGGCCTTGAGTCAAATAATGAGAATCCACTACAATTTTCATTAGAAGAAACAGTTCAAGAGAAAAAACAGTGGGAAATAAACCAAAACATTTTATACACTTCCTGTAATTTTTGCTGGATAGATTAATTTGGTTCCCACTGGTGACAAGAAAGTATGAACTTTTGTTCCTGAAGTGCAGATGACCTGACTGGAGAGTGGCAGATGTCTCAGTTTTCAAAGATGAAGATGTCTACTGATTTAAAACAGATAAGTATCAGCAGCTGCCTATGTATAAAAAACACAGCTCCCTTCAATGAGCATTCCTGGAAGTGATAATAATCTCTGCCAAGACTTGAATCCAATGCTAGCTGAGCAGGTTTGAGATGCCCTTGTCACCCAGGCAGCAAAAACAAAAGCTGTGACCAAAGATGAAAGAAAAAAATCAAAACAAATAAAAAAAGCGCTGTCCATGTTAAGTATCTATCCTGAAACTTATGAAGTGCATTATGAAAAGACTCAGGAGCTAAGAGCTTATGGCAGAAAAAAGCAGTTTCACAGAAAGTTAACAGAGCTCCCACCCATGAGCTACAAGCAGTGCATAAAAATTAGTGAAGAAGCCTCCTACTTCAGAAAGAATAACTTGCAGTTAAGAACAAGTGTCTGCTGCCCTTTTAGGGCTGAGTGCTCAGCAGGCAGAGAAGGCACTTGTGTGTGTACACACATTAACATATCTGAAGCAAGACAATAAAAGGTAATGGTATCTGTGAGCAATACCCGAAGTGAGACTGTACTACAGTGACAAGCATTGAGAAGAGAAACATTCTGTTCACCCTGCTTACTGGGGGAACTATTTGGGATTGGTTTAAGAAGTAAATGGAGAGGTTATTCAAGTAAATCTAGCAGACAAATTAATGAATTAATAATTTCTTCCTAAGCTAAGGTTAAGAATTTAATTGACTAAAATAAACCCCAAAAACCCAAACCTCCCAAAACGAAAACCCCAACCCAAACCAGAATTCAGCTAGATGAAAACCCGCACTATTACAAAGATCAGGACAAGASAACAAGAACTCCTTCTGTGCCCTTCTCCCTCATTCCATTCTCTACTTGATACTTCATACATTTGCAAGCTTTTGTACATTGTCTACTTAGAGCCAAACTTTCACCTCTCTGGAACTCCAGATGCACTTACTCAGGGGTTGTCTGTATACTGGAGTGCATTTCATGCCGAGTGAGGAAGAGCAGAACACTGTTGTGTCTTCTCTTAGCTGTCAGACAGTATTTTGTGTACTAYCTCTGCACCAAGTCATAGCTTTGTGAGCCAGAACTGCTGTTACTGCTACCTTCCAACAACATAAGCTTTCCATAAGACTCCTGGAGAAATCTCCTAGCAAGCCCTGAGTGGTATAACAGACAGCTAAATGATCACGTGGAGTACTCATTTAAACTAAAAGCATCTCAGGAGGCACTGCTATGAAATGAAACACATTTTAGAACATATGGGAATAAAAATCCCATTAAAACAGAAAAGCATCAAAATTACCAGACTATTACCTCTGTGATTGAGAAGATGTATGAAGATGTATTAGAATATACACATAATGTATATATACACATTATAAATAATATACAATTTTTACATAATTGGTATTATATATAAATCTATGTATAAATTAATATATGTTTTATATAAGCGTTTATAAATAAATAAAAGCATAAACATCACCAGCAAATCAGCTTTGATTTGAGCAAGTGCAAAGCCTGTTATTTTAGAAGCACAATTAAATAGTCACAATGACAAATAGAGAACTCCATCTGGTGGCTTGACTAAGGAATCTCATAACTGATTTAAATGCTTGTTTTGCAGCTCTTAAGTGTTTTGTTTTGAGGGTTATTTTTTGTTTGCTTTGTTTAATTTCCTTTTTTTAAATTAAAGTTGTCTTGAAGTTGAAAATGTTTGGGGAGGAGGAGTTGTTTCTTAAAACAATATACGAAGTAACACAAGCTTTAGCATACAAACCAAGATATTAGTTCAAAAAGTAAATGAGAAAAATTTATGTGGTCCTGTGGAAAAAAGTCACTGTGGAAGAAAAACTCTGAACAGAAGGTTTGATTGAACCACTATTTTCGAACAAAGTTTGTTGTGGCCAATAATACAAACATGCTTCCTCCCAAGTCATGTCTGTGCATTGTAGCGCTGTTGTTTTAGACACATAACAGAGTGAAACTTCAGGCACAGTACATGCAAAATTACTTTTACAACATGAGTATGGGAAACATTATCAATGCCACCTTTTAGTGATCCCACTTCTCATGAAACCTTATGAACTTATTCTGAGCCAGGGGAATCTTAAAGAAGTCATTTAAGCCCCTGGAACAAGTGCTCTGGTCCTGAGTCACCATGACTTAGTGAAATCCAAGTGAATACATATAGATAATGCACATTCCCAAGAACACTTCCAAGGATAATGCACATTCCCAAGAACACTTCCAAGGGCAGCTCTCCAGGATGAGGACTTCCTCCTTTTACAGTAGTCTAAACTGCATTGCTAGTGCAATTCAGTTCCAGAATGGATTACAAAAAAGCATCCTGTAGCTCACGCACAAGTCCACACTACATCTGACAGCAAGCCTGAACACATCTATTTGTTCCCAGCCTGTATTTTGTATCACTTTATCTTTCATGGACATATGGCTGTCAAGACAGGCAAGTTGTTTACGGGTTCCCTGGAAAATGACCAAGACAAGATCTGTAGGAAGCCTAAGCTCCCTTTAAAGCACTGACCATGTTCCCAAGGCATCTTTGCAGCTGGCAAAAACCATGCTGTGCTTCACTGTCCTGTGCTGCTGAGGACAGTACAGGCACATTATGTCTTCTGTTCTCGGCCTCAGCCAAGATCACTAGTTCTGAATAAAAGATATTTCTCTACTAACTGTTGGATCAATGCCAAAAATTCATTCACATGAACTACTGAACATACCAGATGGTAAAATCTTTGTTACAACCCACTTGGGCTGAATTTAAGCAAATCAGTTATAAACAGCCCAGGGCTAAGAGAGGGTTTATTCAAATGTGAAAACAACTTAGAGAAAGATTTCTAGTTTTCCTAATGTCAGCTTACCATTTTTGTTTCCCCTGATCTATATTTTCAATCACCATAACCTTGGGGTCTCAGCTTACATAGAGACTTATAGAATGGAACAACAAGTTAAGTTATTTCAGAAAAATACTAATTTTTGCCCAACAGAGAAAGAAGCACAGTTTCATAGCATAATTACTTCAAAACATAAATATATCAGTACTGCCTCCAGTAGCTTTCAGACATAGCAGTGGCTTCCTGCTTCCCCCCCAAAATAACAGAAACAAACTTGAGTTTAAGATTAATTTGAATATTTACCAGATTTTCTCTGCCGTCGTCCAAGTAAATCTGTTACTGTTTTGCGGAATAGTTTAGCTTCTTCTTCATTAGCAAAATTAAGACCAACTTGACATGTCTGAAAAACAGTAATATTCCCCCACCCATGACTAAGAAAACGTTTCAAAGCATTTCTTATATTTTCTCTTACACCTTTCTAAAGCTATAAGCAGAAAAAATTGGAACCAAGTCTTAGTGAAACATTCTATCTTAAGAATGTCTGTCTATTAATCAAGTTTCTAGAGATCAAGGCAAAATCATGGCATATTCATAGAGATAGGAGCAAAACGTTGCAGCTTCAAATCAAAGAGGGGAGAGGAAAATTTGTGCTTTAAGAAGGCATGGCATGTCATAAACATCATCTGCAAGTCAAAATTTAATTTCATTAAAGAAAGTTGAAAATAAAGAACCACATTTTATGCCTCTACCACATATTAAATTTTATAGTTGGGATACAAAAAAGAATTCCTTTAATAAATAAGCTTTTATAAATAACTTACAGAATTAATTAATAACCTCAGTTACATTAAAAAAAGATACTGTTCAAACCAAAGGCATTTTAAAATAGGTATTCAAAGACATTGAGACTCACATCTCCAGCAAAGGTATGAAAATATCCTCTAGGACTATTATATACAAAGTTATTGTACAGCTCCTGCTCCCACAATAATTTCCCATCCTGAAAAGAAGAAGAAAAATAAAAAAGACCAAAAAACTTCAGATGAAATTGCAGAATTTAACTTCTTTTACAATAGAACCTATTAAGAATTGGACACAGCATAGTGTTAAACATCTACCTTGCTATTAACCCAATGGATAAGGTCAATCAAATTCAAAATACACCAGAGCTTGTGGAAGAGCTGTGAAAGCCTATTCCATGGGGTCACTGTATTCTGTTCAAATTCCTGGATGTTTTCAAAAAACTTCTTTCAAGTTCTACAACCCTGTGACAATGATCCTGAGAGCAGTAAATAGTGACCAGCCATAGGAATAGAGTGACGAAACAGCAACAGCAATAAAGGAGGCTTCCAGTCTCCTGTTCTTATCTCAGGCTTGACTTGAAAACAGTTAACTTAAAGAGAACAAAAATCTCATCTTTTTAAGAAGTCTCATGTATTTATATGACATTATAGTTCAGCACCCAAGGAAGAGGTTTCTTACTAAGTCTTAACAGTCAGGTGACCAAATCACAAAGTCAAATGCAAGTGCCAACTGGCAATCCTGAACAAATCTGAGAGACTTCCAGCACTGAATGCTGACAGATTAGCAGCTGTTTTCTGGCTGCAGAGATAATGGGAAGCTTTCCAAAGTCTCAACAAAGTCAGCAGGACTTAGGTTTCTCAGCATCATTTTTGTTATGAAAACATATCTTGGACACTTCATCTCTCAGTTCCCACTCTCTTAAGTGGAATATTATAACGAGATAAAGATCTTCAGTATGAGTGTATATATTGTAGAGGGGGGAATGAAAGAAAAAAGCCACCAAAACTCCCCCAAAAAAGTCAGAACATGCAACTTGTTTGTCCTGCAGTTTTCACATGTGCTGCCAACACTGATCAAAAAGATTGTTTCCAGCCATATAGAAGACAGCATATATTTTCTTAAACCATCCAAAGTAGTGACACCTGCTAGAATTTTGATAGCTATCCGTATCAGTAAAACTGTACTAATTTCCACTAATGTGACTTATCAGATCTGTAAAGGACAGCTTCTGAGAGCTGTAAGAAAATTGAATCTGATATTTATTTCGTCCATTAAAGATGACATATACAAAATTGTTTAAATTCAGCATACCTGAGAAAGTTGCAATTGCCTATTAATAAGCACTGCAATTGCACTGCTTAAAACACACTTACTTGAGAATTTCTGAGTTTGTAGCTATGACAACCTACAGTCATCGAATCCAAAATGGAGAATGAATACAAACAAGCTTAAAGAGTCTGAAAAAGCAAAAAGAATGCTTACCTTAATGTCAAATATTCTGATAAAATATGACCTCTGCGGATTGTCCTTTACAAGGCAAGCTACACCACAGCATTTCTTTGACCACATGGCATTGCGATCTGCTGCATATATCTGAACAACTGCTGAAGACATAGTCTAAAAAGAAAAGGTAGCTATTACTTTCAAGGAAAAAACCATAAATTCTGCAACTGATCCCTTCCCAAAGCATCTCTTAATTTTGTTCCTTTTTCTAGGCAGCAACTTTGCTGATTTCCTAGGCAGTTAACACAAAGTTCAAATTACCCCAAATCACTCCTATGCTTTAGATTTTCACTTCTATGCAAGACTTAGACACCTTAAGAACCCAGATGAACTTTCCATTCTTGTTCATGAAAATTAGCAAAAAGATTTTGCCTGTAAGAAGCAGATCAGTAACTATGGTGGTCACAAAGAGAAGCCCTACTGTGCAAAGAAATTTCTTTCTGTTCAATACTTCAAACTGGATACAAACGTACTCAAGCTGGAGCTGTAAATTACACAGTGTCTGAACACACTCCTGGGTACTGGAATGCAACTGGAATACATTGTTTAATTGCTCAAATTGTGCTCTGGCACAATTTTAACCTATGCCAACTAGCAAACTCCTAAAATTCCTGGGCACAGTTTGAGAATTCACATGAGCTAGGCTCCTTCCCAGTTGGCAACTGGAAATTGTCCTGTTTTCAAACTGAGAGATTTTAATAAGAGATGAAGGTTATTCCACACCAGATTGCTTCAGTTACTGGGAACATTCCTGAGCACATTTTCCAGTATATTTGTGTCCTACCTTAAGAGTTCTATGAGGGAAGGAAAATGGAAGCTCTCGAAGAATATTTATTAGCAGCCGAGTCATAACCATATAAAGCTTAAATGCTCTGTAATGGGAAAGATGAGAGGCTATCTAGCCTAGGATCTACTCTTCAGCAGCACCAGATGCTAAGAGACTGTAAGAACACGAGAGTACATCATTACAACTATGGAAGCATATCCCCAGGAACTGCCAGGTTGGACCTCAAAGCTCCCCAGGTCAGTATGCGTTTTACAGCACATACCACATTTTTCCTTTGTGAATTTGTCTGATCACTCTTCAGGCCCGTGTGAAATTCTGAGCATGACAACACTGGATGGGATTGTATTTCAGTTTACTTATGCACCGTGTGAATAATTAGCTACTTTTATGTAGATGTTTGCCACCTGCTCATTTCAGTCGATCGTCCCTCCTTACTCTTGCACTAGGAGATGGTGTTAATGGCTTCACAGTTGTTTCTTTACACTGCACATGCTTTTACACGTATTTGCCACACTTCTTTGGCCTGTAAGTTCTCTTCAGGACATTTAGGAAGCAACACTAGTTTTAAGTTGTTCTTGTACAAAGAAACAAAAATCATACTACACATTACCCTCGTCACTCTTACATGGATATTAACTAGTCCTACTACGTCCTTCTTTGACCGGGGATGAGACTTGTCCTTATCCTGCATGAATCCAGTTTGTTAGCTTTTTGAACACAGGGTCACAATTATAGTTTTCTGCTTTGGTCTCTACTTATTTCACTATCAGTCAAAAAGTTCACTATGAAATATTAAGCAGATGTTTTCATAGATCTGTTATAGTTCCAAGACCTTTCAGAATGAATTATACCTAATCTGAGTAATGGGCTTTCCCCATCTGCTCAACAAGGTTTACTTTGCCTTCGTCAACACTGACCACTTGCCAAAACAGCAGAAATCTAGAATGAAAACGTGTCTTCTTGCATTATAAAATTATCTACTAAATATTATTATCACCATGGTCACACTTTTCAAATGGTTTAAAAACCCAAAAGTATAGCCTAAGTTTCACTGGATTTTGTTTTAATCAAAAAACTTCCTGTTTTGTTAAAACAGAGTCAAAGTAATATAGCCAGACTGACAGCTATACCTTAGAGAAGCTACATAGCCTTTGCCCAAGAACTGTGATGCTAACTTCCCCAAGTCAAGAGATATTTCCATTCCTCTTTGCAGCCACCTTGTCAGAAGTTGTCAGACTGACTACTGATCTTGCTGGTAACCTACAGAAGAAGTTCAAGCATGATTATCTGATGAAAAGAGCGCTTTGTAGTTGCCTCCTCAAATGCTCTACAACTAAGTGTGGAGTAAAACTTCTCTCCCTATAATCTACAGAGTAATATGAATAATTTAATCATAACTGCACTTGTCAGATGAGTAAAAAGGGACCTAAGAATTAGCCATACTACCACAACAAAACGGTTATATCTGCAACTTAATGTCAGCTAAGATGCCATTTTCCCCTCAATGCTGCAAACAGGCAATGACTTCATTTTGGGCACAACTGGCCAGATTTTGTTCAAAACCTCTGCTTCTCTAACACTCTTCCCCCCCCCTTCATTTCTCCAATATTGTCTAATTGTTAAATCAGTAACATTGCAGACACAAGACAACACCAGAGAGCAAAGGTGGCACATTCTACAGTTCACATTCAACCACAGCAACTATCTCACCACCCCTGCAAGAAATCTTAACACTCTAAAACAAGTCCAGCTCCACTAACCTCTGACCAACACGACTACTCACAGAAATGGGTGGTCTTGGCAGGAATTATGCAACTTAAATTAAAGGCACAGGACACAGCAATCTGTGTCAAGACAGGGCTTCCTGTGCATTGCTTACTATCGTATCTAACAGTAAAAGCACCAACTGGATTATCTGGGTAAACCAGTAACTGTCGTAACTCGATGACAACTGCTTACAAAACCTTGAACCAACACCTACCCCGTAAGTACAAAGAAGAATATTATAAAGTGTGTCCTCATTCTGCATAATCATAATATATTTAATGTACACTTGGTTACTCTATAAGTAGAGCTTGATTTACAAGTTAGAGAACAATTTCACTGAATCTAAAGTAGGTTCTGTTTTGAGGTCTACCAAGTTTAGAGTTCAATTACATTTTAATTTACTCATTAGCACTGTACAAATTCCTAGTGTTGACAAGCTGCAATGAGACTTTCTCATGGTAGAACGTATCGTTACAAATTCTGCTGTTACACCACTCAGGTTTTTTTATTAAAAGGACAATACAGGAAAAAATACAAAGTGTACGTTTGCGAGGGGGAAAGGACAATAAAATCCAACTCTTTTTACTTCATTCACTGTTTATTTTCATTATGTAGAGCAGTGGTGCCATGCTTTCTGCTGTTCAGCTTCTGGAACAAAGATGGTAAAAGTATTTCATAATTCACACCATTTGGAAATTTACAGACTTATCAGCAAAATTTGAAACTTGAGAAAATAAAACTTTCTCTACTGCTATTCAATATGAATCCTAGCCACATAAATTCAACTTAAAAAAATTCAACTTTAATTGCACAACTGCAACATCTGAGACCATTTACACAAATATCGTAATTTGAGTATTCTACTGCATTTCCTGAGTGAGTATTCGCTGTATTTGGAAGCCAATTAATATACCCAGCTCAGTTTCTCACAGCATTCTTGAAGAGAATACTGCATTTAGAAGTATGAGCTCTCTTAGATGTAAATATTTCTTTGGAGTAGGTCACACCACTGATTCAACATAATGAGTCCATTTTTTTCTGAGATATGGTAAGTTACTTTGTTATGACTGCATTTTCAGGAGAAGGATTTTGAAGTTGTCACTACCACTTTTTTTAAGCGTTTTGGTGAGGACCTTGTCCTTTTAATATAGCTGTATATTCGGAAAAGGTGCATAGGAGAGGAAAATAAGGTAGTTCACCAAAAACTGAAGGGCCATGGAGATGAAAACCAATCCCCCTCAGTTCCCTTTACTTTTTCCACAGTAAACCTCCAGCTGGAGGACATACCATTGGTTCCAGGAACTTGTCACACCCTTCAAGCTGATGAGCTATGAAGCAGTGAGTCTGGTGTTGTCAGCTGTACACTGGCTGTCTCACTGGGAGAGCTGGTCCTACCCTTCAACACACATACTGCAGGATATGTGGTATCAACAACAGGCTCATGAAAACACCTTCTGCCTGGAAAACGTCACCACAACCAGTCATCACATGTTTGTAGAATGTGATCACAGCAGCCACTGACAATTTCCAACTGGGCAGCAGATAGCTGTGCACTTTGATCAGCTTCTGGCATGAACATTTGCTGCAGTGGCCTGTCAAATTAATGACTTGCTGTAACTCAAGTGTTTCTCAAAAAACAGTGAAGCAAGCCAACACAGACGGTGGCACATCTCATTACAAGAAAGAATCATCACAATAGATGGCTTATGGCTGACAGACACTAAAACATAGTGGGCCAAAAGTCACAACAAAGAGTGGCAACAAGATTAAAGCTGTAAGATATTCAGCCACCTCAGTACACACCAGAACAGAAAACAAGACCCATTGGGATGGTTTTTTGTAGTGTTACATACAGCTGACAACAGCTTGTGGTGCAAAGATCAAAGACTCATAAAACGACTTTAGTTGGATGTGACCTCTGTAAGTCTTCCAGGCCAATCTCCTCCTCACAGAAAGGGTAATTAAAAGCCTACAGTTCAAGTTGGTCAAGTTCCTGTCCAGTTAAGTTTAAGGGCTACAAAATCACCTCTGTGCTTACTCACTCCCATTTTGGTGCTTGTAAAAATGCATCYAGGTTTCATGTATTCCGCTAAGGTTCAGTATTGTTATGTGTTACATGTTGACAGTACTACTGAAGACACACCGGCAGTAACTTTCGATCTTTTCCCAATTTTAAGAATGATGTTTTTTTCCCATAAAGGTGAAAAACCCTGCATACACACATAAGTTAATCACACATGACAGGCTTGCTTTTCTTAAGTTATCCTTCCCAGTCCCTGGAAGTCTCTTAAAATAAAAACAGGAAAAAAAGGAAGAAAAAAAAAAGACAAAAAAAAAAAAGACTTTGCCCTCTAATGTAAGAATGCAAGTAGTAGAAGTTGTTTCCAAGCAGAGTAACCTCTTGAAAAAACCCATGCTCATACAACGGCTGTAGCTTCTTCACAAAGTCAATCTGAGGACTTTCGGCCTGAAAGTCATGGTGAACTCAATTAGCTACTTTTACATTTCTGTGAGAAAAAAGCAAGCTATGGTGAACAGTTGTGTGCACTCCAATCCCTGTAAGAAGAGAAATCAATATTTCTATTCTCTTTTCCATGAAGGTATGTTGTCCTAATCAATACTACAGCTGGTGAGAAGGTACCCATGACAGGTGTTTTTAAGACATGCTGTGGTGGTGGTGTGGTTTGACACTGGCCAAACGCGAGGCACCCACGAAAAGCCCATTCATTCACCCTCCTCTGCTCTGCAACTGGACAGAGGAGAAAAAATTTAACAAAGGGTTAATGAGTTAAGGACCGGGGGAAAACACTTCAAGGGCAAAACAGGCTCAACTTAATGATATAAAGTGAATTTATTACTAACAAGATCAGAGTAAGAGAACGAGAAGTAAAATAAGCCCTTAAAAATACCCCTTCCTCGCCCCAGCCCCTCCCTCCTTCCCACCAAAGGTGCAGGGAGATGGGGTGGGGGTTTTGGTCTGTTCATCACCCACGATCTTTCTGCTGCTCGGGGAGAGGAGTCGTTTCCCTGCTGCACTGTGGGGTCCCTCCCACGGGAGACAGTTCTCCACGAACTTCCCCAGTGTGGGTCCACTCTCACGAGCAGCAGCACTCCCGAAACTGCTGCAGCGTGAGTCCATCCCACGGGCAGACAGTCCTCCCAAAACTGCTGCGGCGTGGGTCACTCTGCCACGGGGTGCAGACCTCCAAGGACGGCTGCTCCAGCCTGGAAGCAAGGCCTCTCTCTCCACTGGGACTCCCGCCGGACCACAGTGTCCTGGTGTCCACCCGCTCTGGTGTGGGCACCTCCCCCACGGGCTGTGAGTGGACCTCTACATCCCCTGAGAACCTCCATGGGCTGCAGGGGCACAACTGCCTCACCATGGTCCTCACCACGGGCTGCAGGGACATCTCRGCTSCGGCGCCTGGAGCACCTCCTCCCCCTCCTTCTGCACTGACCTGGGTGCCTCCATTGTTGTTTCTCTCACATGTTCTCACTCCTACTCTTCTCTAGCTGGAAATTTACAACTGAGCAGCCAATTTTGTTTGATTTCTTCTTAAATATGTTATCACAGAAGCATTACCATCATCTCTAATTGGCCCGGCCTTGGCCAGCAGCACGTCCATCACCAGAGCCATCAGAGATTGGCTCTACCCAACATGGTGGAAGCTTCTAGCAGCTTCTCACAGAAGCCACCTGTGTGGCCCCCCCGCTACCAAAAACCAGGCCCTGCAAAACCAACATGGGTGGTAATCCTCATTACGGATATGCCAATGTGCTGCAGCCTGACCAGATGATGCCGGATACTCCTGGGTCACACATTTCTTCTTTGATATAAGACCAAGAAGACAGCCCTCAGTTTGCTTCTAGGGTGACTGTTMAAGAATAAAGGGTTGTTGCTATTCACTTGTAATTGACATTACAACAGCAGGAATAGTTTTCCTCAGAGAGCAGGGATCAGGAACACGGGCATGCTAACATCAAGTACCACTTCACTGCGGAAACTCTTAGTAAGGTCTAACCCTAATCTTGACCACAAGAAGGGCAGGAAGCTTCAGTACCAAAGCAATCTCTAATAGTCCAGCATTAGCTGAGTCATGGAAGGAGATACGGAAACAATATCATTAAGACTCATGAATGAGAAAGACAAGAAGCAGAAGTGAGACTGTGCTCTACAGAAAATTGAGCCTCATTCACAAAAAATTAAGCACTTAGACAGAACTCAGTGGCTGAGATTTTTTTCTCCAGATTACAAATATTCTGAAGAAAAAAACCAACCAAAATGTAGCACTGAGCAATCAAGGAAAGACAGCGCTTGAAATCTCAGTTTTTTCAAAAAAACCTTTATGTTTAAACAATTACGCTTTTAAATGTTAGTACTTTAATAAATTCATGTTATTCAGAGCAAATAAAATTGGAATTAGACAGTAATAATAAATCCCTGTTGCTCTGCAACTGCTTTACCTTCAGGGTCATAAATATACGGAGCTTCCAAAAATTTTTCTGCAGTGCTCAACAAGCTATGCACTTTATCTCATCACTCAATACAGAAACATAAAACCTGCAGCAGGGACCAGGCACCGGAACTGCCACCCCTTTCTCAAGGGAAGACATTGCTGCCCTACACAATCAAGCTCTACTTGCTCTTTCTGGCCGTTTAATTTCCCTTCTGCATGTGGTCCTCTTTCAAGACAAAATGTAGCTTTTTTTCTTGGCATTGAGGAATCTCCTGCCATGTGGGAACAGTCAGTTCCCTTCCTGCTAGGAAAGGCTGATAACCCACTTCCAGGGAGAACGTTCTCTCCACCATACAATCCTACAGAAGGAATGCACTGCAATCTCCTCCAATGGTCATTTTAAATGAATTGACGAAGCCTGCCACCACTGAAATGACCCCTAACTAATTAGGCCACATAAACAACATGCAAGTATGCCTCCCTAACAATTTCAACATTTTAAGTAGCAAAGGCATTTGCTAGAGTAGACAAAAATATTTCCTAGCACTTTCACAGAAACTTGGAAGAGTTTAATTAGGTTCAGAATCCTACAATATTTATTAGCCCTGGATAGTAGATAATCCAACCTTCTTAAGCATGGGTGTCTAGGATGATGGTACAGGTGCAATTCAGGCCTAACAGCAAGAAATATGAACACAAACTAACATCACTACCAAATTTTAAAGGCCTCAGTAAGTATTCAAAAGCGTCAACTTGTAACTACTTACTTTTCAGTTATAGATGAGAAGGGGTTGAGATGGGAAGAAACTGGAGAGAGAAAAGGCCGGTGATGCTGAAGGCAGACTACTCTYGTTTACTGCTGACACCTTCCTCTGAAGGACTGTAAGGATTATGGCCCCAGATCACAGAATAAGTACAACAGATGCATCTAACTGTCTTTTTAGGCTTTTTTCCCCTAAGAACAGTGTATCAGCCTATTTATGGTTACTGCATCTTGTACAAAAGAAGTGTGATGATACTGTCTCGATATCATACACATACACACACACGCATTTCTGTTGTTAAAAATACTCTTCAAGGACTCCACAATATTTTGACTATAAAATTAGATTGAAAGTTAGATTTTGCAACTCTCAGACTGGTTTATAATTTATGTTTTCACACCAGGTTGCCTCCAGAATCTTCACAACTGAGTCTAAATGTGACAGCATTCATCCACCAGGGATTTGGATACCACTTGATTTCCAATTTGGACAAACTGTGATTACTTCAATCTTTAAAGCTATTATAGCTTCTAAAGATATATTCCACAAATTACTAATAATCTCTTCCTTAAAGACAATTGCGTATTGCAAAATAGCTACCTTCAGCTGTTACCACACAATTTTAAACAAGTTTCCCATAGAAAGAAGACATACAGAACTTCAGAAGTTTGCTGGCAGAATTTCAACAAGTTAAGCAGCTGGAAACAATCTGCTAATTTTTATGCCATTTACAGGACATTATTTTCAAACGACAGACTGATTGCTCCATAGACAGGAAAACTACAGCAAGACTTCCCGTTATATGACAGAACTGACACAGAAAAGCCTTTTGTAAATACTCAATCACACGCATAAAGCTTTATTTGGTGCAAGTTGAAAAATTACTCAGCTAAAGACACTGAGGCCTCACCAATTCAACCATTTGTGAAACTATTTGCTACAATTAACAACAGTGTTCAATTTTAAGCTTAAAGCTTGCTTCTCATTTCTTAATTTCTCATGATTGACCACTGATTTAAAAATGCTGCATGTACAGATGCTAAGAAAAACACAAAGTTAGGCTATTAGAAATAAAGCGACTGTGTAAGAGATGCGGCCTTTTCTTATTTGAAGGGACAAGAAAGAAATTTTTTCAGAAACAGCAAAAAGCCACTTCAGGTATTTCCTATCATTTCTGAAACATGAGAAGACAGTTCTACACAACACATAGCCAAAACATTTAACAAATCAGGAGACCACAACCAATTAAAAAAAAAAGTTAATCCCCAAGGACGGATTCCCTGCCTTGCCTGTGCCCTGATCAGCACACAAGTCAGCTGCAATATCCTCACTGAAGATCTTTTACTGATGTGGAGAAGGTACCAGTGATCATTAAGTGATGTTAAAACAAAAAAGGGATGAAACAAGGGACTGCTGTTTAAAAAATCTAAGCCAGGAAAATGCTTGTCTGGACTTAAGTCTGCTGCTGTCCAGCAAAGAGATCCTTCACTCCTAATCCTCAGTCAGCCAGTTACAGACAGCTCACATTTTTCCAAGTGTCTTCAGACAGAAGTTCATTTACATCTCCAGTACTTCCCAGAACCCCCCAGTTCAGTTAGAGCTGGTCAACTCCTTTTCAAAACACTCATTGCTCAACGGTGGATCACAGAAGACCAACAATTAAGATGTGGGTAAACAGCATAGCATATAAACCCTAATCAAACTGCACATGATTAAGAGAGACATGCTTTTATCAGACGCAGCATAAAGATATTTTTAAATCCTACAACCTCAGTTCAGGACAGCACATGGAAGATTTCAGCCTTCCTGAGATATGACGTAACCATAACCACAAGCACGCTGCAGATTATAATATTCCAAGGTATCTCAGCTTAGCAGATCATTTAGCAGCTGACATACACAACCTGGGGTTTCCACTGATGAGGAAACTGAACAGTGTCACTTCCTGTTTACCCGCACAGCCTCACTCACTGAGCTGCACCTCACTGCTTAATGCTGCTGAAACCCTGGCTGGCCACGACGCAGCACACACATGGCAGAATAGTCATTTGTGTTCTGGAGCTGGAGTTGTACATACAGTTACTTTCAGAACTAGAGACTGTGCTGCATACAGGCTTTCCACAAATTAGTCACTGTCTACTGCCATGGAACAACAATTCTCACTACAGAAGACATTTTGTCTTGCAGTTCCTCTTCCATCTCCAGCCTCTCAAGAAACAATCAAATTCAAAGCATGTAAGACTGTTTTTGCCAAAGTTCAGGGAATTTTTAGATGAAATGCTGAAGTCTACCTTTCGGTTTTGATCCATTTTAAATTTATCAAGACTCCCAAAACTGGGATGGACCTTACACAACTGGACCATTGTACAGATACGTAGATTAACCAGTTCTCAAAACTGTGTTTCACGGTCATACACAGAAATTGCAGATTCAAGTCAAGAATCACGAGTTTCATGCAACACACAAGATAAAACATTCCCTCAACATTCTCTTCTCTTCTACCAGCAACTCACTGCCTCCATGCACTAAGGTCCTCCTTTCTTCAGCCTTCATTAATCATTCCATTCTCTACACAGTAACATTTTTCTAGATGCTACACACCAGTTCCGTATTAAATGGAGGTTCTTACACACAGATCCTCATACCCACCTTGAATATATGAGAGTGCCATTTTTTTGGAGTTAGATCCACTGCAGTTCCTTATCGACCCACTCAATGGTATAGGTAACATGAAGTTCACAACTAAAAATCTTTAGAACAGTTAAATTGATTAAATTAAGGATGTGAAACACAAACCTCAGGAATTTATGAATTATCCCAGCTCTGGTACACTCATTAACAAGCCCTTGAAAATGCTATTCAGCATCCAGTGGTAGTCTCAGGTTCAGACTTAAAAAAAAGATTAAAAAATGAGTATTTGCACTGCAGAGATGATGTTTAAGTGAACTTTGCTTATGATCTTTACATTTGAAGACAGAAAATAACATGGAATTTTGACTTTTGACACTTAGGGAAGATTGAAATAAAACAGCTTAAATTGTTTTAAAGGAACTCTTTTATAAGAACACATTAATTACATGCCAACGTAAAACAAAGAACTCCCTTCAAAATATTAACAAATATGAGAAAAGGCTATTAAAAGTAAAACCTCTTTGAATAATAGCCAGCAACTGGTCTTGCAATCGTGTATACAACTTGTGTCCTGTCCTGTAAAGCAGACTCAATCCACTTACATAAAGATACTTAGAGATGCAACGCCCCCCACACTTCCATCGTGCCACAATTCAACATGTATTAATTCCTCCTTCAGCAGTTCTCATTTGAACAGAAGAGTTATGGCAATTCTAGTCACATACCAGAAAATGTAACTGTATGTAAGATTTTTTTTTTTATACCAGCAACTCACTCTGCTATGAATAGTTAATCCCAGTGATAAATATAAAAAAGTAGATATATTATGGGGGGAAAAAAGGCATGAAGGTGTGTTAGGTCTATGATCCCTGGCCATATTCAAAGTTTACTGCAGGCATAAAACATTAGACACAAGTTGAATGCCCAAGAGACTGCTGGTTTTCATTTTGTCCCGGCAACATGTTTGTGTTTATTTCTCCCCTGTGCCTCAGTTTCCTCATCTGTAACAGGGAGACACAGACCTCTACCTCTGTAACGTGCTTTGAGAACTACTGATGAAGAAAAAAGAATTATGCTCGCACAGACAGAAATTATTTTTGGGGGTGTGGGATGTGTGTCTACATTAGCTTCTCTGCTACTAGCAAAGGTTATGACAGGTTAATTTCCACATCTGTTTTAGATAAGGAAATGGAGATATTATTTGACCATGGGGGATGCCCCTTGAGTCAAGTGATGTTTACTACAGCTAACGATTTCAGTTATCACTGCCTGTAGGGGCTCCTTCTTTGCAGATACTAGCACTACGTTTACCAGTGTGCTGTGGAGGCCAAAAGCCACTTAAATTCACCTCTGTGTAACCAAACTTGAGCAGTTGGGAAGCAGTGTCACAGAATGGTGGTCTTTTATGGCCAACTATATGTAGATCTCAGGCTTACGATTTACGTCACCTATTTCCATTTTAGACAAACCATGGCTGCAAATTGGTAAGTCACCATCACATTTACTCTTTACACAGTACATCTAACACTTAATTCTTAAGATGGAAGACTAAACAGTACAAGGCATATGACTCAAAACTTCCCACGAAACCGGAATTTCTCCGTGGTCTATTCCATGATAACCCTTGAGCAACAATAACCCCTGAAGTCTCAGTATGCAAGGACTGAAAAAAATCCAAGACAATGCACAATTAAAAAAACACGTAGTTTTGAAAACTAGGCATTCTACCCTAGTTGTGACACAGCCCTTCAATAAGGACAATCTCATCATCTCCATGTATCTAGTTTCTTTTGCAAAGGATTAAGGCTACATTAAAAAATGATACAGAGAGTTTAGCTTAGCTTCTGGCATTGGTACTTGGTTCCCTAAACTCCCTCAAGAGCTGAAAACTCCCCTGTAGCATGGCCTCTGCAGCTCAAGATTTGTGTTTAAACTCTCAGATTACGCATTACAAACCTTCAATTTCTTCAGCCCCGCCAGAAAAAAAAACCAGTTTGTGTTTTTGTTACATTCTCCTCCTTGATTATCTAAATGAGTAGTACAAAGGTAATATTTGAGTGTAGTTTATTGATGGGAAAAAACACCAAACCTTAAGGAAAGAATTGCTGAATTCGCAATATTCAACTTTCAGAGTGAAAAAAGAAATTAATACAACTGCGCTCTGCAAAGCTAGGACTTAAAAAAAAAGTTCAGATTAAGAATGATTTTGAAACTCAGATATTAACAATGGAGTTGACAATTTCCTTTCTGAACTTACTAACCACTATCTGAAAATAAATGCATAGAGGGCTGCTGAATGGGAAAGCTCCTTCCCTGAAGCCAAAATTCTTCTGTAACCCCATAAGGTGCCAGAATGTTTCTTATAACGAGGTTGCCTGCTCTACCGGACGCACCTAGAAGAGCAAAAACTGCAAAGAAGCTACTTATTTAAAGTTAATGGCAAAGTGTTTATTTATGCAACAAAAATGTTGTAGAAGGAGGGCAGCAGGATGTATTTTTCCACTGCACTCAACACTTTGGTATCCATATCCAGTCACCAGTTTCCAGTTTAAAAAAAATTTAAAATATCATACAATACTTATTTTTTCTTTCAGTGCAGGGCTGGTAGTACAAGTTCACATCGCAGAAGGGAGGAACAGATGCAGTGGTATTGTTGTCAGTCTTTAATTCTTAAATACTCATGTCTGGATGATCAGAACAAAAGCACCCTCATCTTCATTTGGAAGATAGCTAGCCCTTCATAACTGCTGTGTTCCTGTTCATAACTTGTGAACATTGTTCTACACAGTAATATTTAGGCTACATGAAAAGTTAAGTGTACCCACCTGAATTTACAAGAAATATAAATTATTTCACTCTGCTTACAACAGTACTGAAGTAGTACTAGACTCCCGTAAGAAACAAAGCTTACAATAAAGAAAATCAATATTTATTAGACCAAYAGAAGAGTTTAGAATCCACAAAGTTCACACCAATATAATTAACATGGACACAGAAGTTTAAGATATCTTAACAACTAACAACAGAAAATATTTGTTTCAAAGAACATTTAAAAGAAACATTTGGTCTGAAATTGACCTTTAATATTTTTGGTGAGTATTGTCTGAATTAATGAAATACAGCAAGTTGAGCCAAAATATTAACTTAAATGAAAAAGATCTTAAGGTAGTTTTGCTTGTGGTCACAGTGAAGTTGAAACACTGACTACCATCAATCTGTATGGCACTGCAGTTCAACTAGCCAGTATTATTATCCTAATCAAGCATCAGATTGGATGCATTACATGCTTCAGTTTCTGAACTACTTTTCTGCAAGTCTCCAAGTCTGTTCTGGAGCTGACAGAGGCTAACATGCTCAATGTTACTGCTTCCTGCTGCTTGGGAGAACTGGCAAATGCCTTCCTGTCAGGTTAAGTGCTTGTCACTATTCTGAAAACATTCACTTATGCAATAAATTACAGTGCTTTTATGACAGTATAACTTCAGCAGGTATATTGTTACACCATATTAACATGATAAAAATGTACATTAATGCTAGTTATAAGCATTAAACAGAAAGAAGTTCTTAGTGACATACTGATTATTTTTTCAGATGTGTAACACTTTTGCAAACAAGATATTCCTCTGTAAGGGCACTGATGCACCTTAAATCCCAATGACTGTAAGAAGGTACTCCTTGTCAAAGCAGACTTTGGATTTCCAGTTTTTGTATAGATATTCCTTCCTTTGTGACCAACTAACTACACCAATTGCTCTGAGCACCTGAACAGCTTCAATCTGTTAGTATAGAAACAGAAAGCTCTTGATGATGAGTGCATGAAAGGTGACAGCAGTCCTGTGAGTATGCCGTTCAGAAAAAACAAGCTCATTACCTCACTAAGACAAAGTTCAAGAAAAATTACACCCTACTCAAAAAACTTTACATGAATACAGAAATAGGGTACCTCTCCCAATCTCCTGGAATAAATTATCACAGATGTGGTACCTATATAATAGTAATATAGTGCTAGAAGTCCAGTATGGTTGATTTTATGAACATCAGATTTAAGCCTGTATAACTGGGTCCTCAAAAGAGCTAGGAGGTAAATTGCCAGAAGCTTCAACACTGTGGTACAAACGCTTCCTACAGGAAGCTGGTGATGGAGCATGCCAGTAACACAGCTGGACCTTGAAAAAGCCTGAGGGGCAAGGGGGAATAAAAAAAATCTTGATTTCCTGATAGTCTAGTATCCACTCCCAGGCAAACCGGGCAGATTTAACAGATTTATAGAATGAACTGAAGGCTTGTCAGCTTCACCAGTGGAAGTGTCCCATTGAACATCTGTTATTCAAAAACGCATCCTTTAGAAGAAGGCCACCGCCATCCACCATGCTATGTGCAATATGATACACAACTTGAGAGTTTTTTATTAGCTGATACGGAACTGAGATCTCAAAATCTGTGAATCCCTGTGTAAAAGCTTCAGTTCTGCAAGAAAAAACAGTCCTCTGAAGAATTCCTGAGTCAAAGAAGTGGCTTGTCAGTCAGCTCACTTCAGGACTAAGTTACTCCGACAAACCAGGCCCCATGCTGCACTTAACCAAGTGCCCAAAGCACCTGAATTGAAAAACAGCCTTGATGATGCATGGCAGATATCCGTATTTACGGCTGGTTTGTTTATTTTGAATAAGCCAACTACACAATGCCCTTTGCTAATTCAGACTTGCATCATAGTGATATTTCTTAAATGCAGTCACCTCGGAGAAGTTACTTACAGTCATATGGGTATTGGTACTGCATCATTTCATTGCTAAAACAATTATCACAGCCAGAATTGACATGCAAGTCACCATCCTGAAATAAAGACTAAAAGCACTCAGCTTCTATATCCATGATAGATTGTTATCTCCCTCCTGCTCTGAAGCAAACATTACCTGTTGTAGGAGAGAACTGCTTGTACAGCACCAAACCTCACAAGGCAACCGGTTCCTGCCAGTGCTGACTTACAAAAGTGACATTGGCAAAAAATACTGTTTGAGAGGACAGACGGAATAACCGGACACTCGAGGGGAAAAAATGGTAAAATAAAAACTTCAGGGAAGTGTTTAAAGAACTGAGGCATGCAAACACCATCTAACAGATCTCCAGAACATAGAAAACAGAACTGGAAAGGTTCCTGAGCTCGTACCTTTACACCCAAGACAGAACCAATGATTAAGGTGAGATACTGGAACAGACAGAGCATGTGATGATTAAACTATCATTAATTACACTACTTCACACCCTAGAACTGTCTCTGGAGCTCAATCGGGAAACAAATTATTGCATCTGAACTGATGGAAAACTGCTAAAACACTCCGAAATGCAGCCTCAGGTAAGATTCCAAGAGAACTCAGCACATCTCTGGAGGCTCTGAAGATGCACAGAACTTTTCTTAACTTACTTACAAACTACTCATTAGAAAAGAAACCTTCAGACAGGAATACATTTTCTTGGTAGGCCGCTGCTCTGCAACCAAGAAGTGAAGGAAATGCAGCAGCCTTTAAGGTCACCCCTGCTGTACCTCATGCACTCTGCAGAAGCACAGCTACAAGTTAGCTACATCTCCTTACCTTAGAAGGCAAAATCTGTTTTTTTCCCTCTGAAATCAGAGATCAGAAACCTTATGAGCTTGTGTTCACAGTATCAGTATCAGATAGACTGGATCATTTGTCCACTGCAGCACGTTGTTACATGCACAGGCACACTTTCATCTACTGGAAACTTCTAGACACCTGCATTTTCTCAGGTTTCCAAAAGCAATTTCTAGGAGCAGAAAGACAATACTGGATTTTACTGCTGGCAGGAAAACCAGGTTTGACTTGAACCTAATGTCAAAGCAGACAGTTATGTGCACAGCAGCAGAGCTGACCCTGATTCCGTGATGTACATGCTATCGACAATGCCACAACAGATAGCTCCCATCTCCCCATTCCCAGCACAACAGTTGCCTTTGTCTCCTGGCAGCTTTCACTGGTTGCGCAAATATTAGCTACTAAGACCAGGACCACTTTCAGGATATGAAGGGAAGTGGTGCAGAATGCACATACGTACAGATGAACAAACTCTCTTCCCAATGCAACACAAATCAGGCAATGATGATGCCACCCCATACCATGTATCAGGAGCTGTGTTTATACCGTTTTAGTCCCAAATCCATGCTCATTATTAGTCTGAGCAACTACTAGGGTAGCACTCAAAACTGTGCCAGGAAGTGTGCCAACAAACTGAACACCATGAGCATCATGGAACAGTGCCTGAGTTCATGCTACTGCCCTACTTACGTTTGTTAGCATCAGGATGTTAGCACAGCTGGCTGACAGACCAGAGGTAAGAAAAAGGACAAGATGCATCCTTCTGCCACCAAGTTTAAATGTTATCAGGGACATAAAGGTATGGTCCAGGCAGGTTTGGCCAGTGTAAGAGACGGGCTCCTTGGTTACACAGTTGAAGCCTGGAGCAGCAGTATGAACAGTTACTTGTTTAATTAACAAAATTCATCTAAACAATATGAACAGACGGCAGAGAAACAAATAGGATTTGCCATTTACAGGCAGAAAAAACCAGGGGTGTTCAAAGAGGCTGTTAAGGCAAAGTCCCTAAGAACGGAAGCATTCAAAGCAAGACCTCCTAAATGACACAAAAAGATGAAGTTAAAACCACGACATGGAGTGAGATCTACATATCCCAGCAAAACATTTAGCACCAAATCCATCACCATGCATCGTATCAAACAAAACTGTAATACAACTAGAGGTATGTTGCACCTAGATGCTTGAACTAAGGCAAGGAAGGGCATGCTCTGAGCAGAGATAACAGTTGTATTATCAGTCTCTCAAAAATAGAAATACTGATGCCTGAATATGATATGCACAAATCCCTTAAAGACGAAATAATTTTTTTAAATAAAGAAATGGTTTGTTGAATCAGTGCTGAGTTCTAGATATCAAGTGGAACTAACATTTTCTGTTGCAATCACCCTTTAAATTTAAAGCTATGAAAGGTTTTCAAGTTCCAGCTACACAAACTGAGAACAGTGCTAACAGCACAGTGTAACACAAAGAGGCCAATACTGTTTAAGAAAGGTCAAAATTACAATACCTACTGTATGGCTAAAAAATACTGGTTGACATAACATTGCACAAAATTAAGCCCAAACCCTGAATTTTTTTTTTAAACTGTTGCCAGATTGATAAAAATATAAATGCTAATCAATGCAGGTCCAGTTATAAAATGAATTTCACACCTAAGATACTCTTAACTACAAACTAAAGCAAATAAAGAAAAAAATAGCCCTGCATTTACTTTATTAGAAACTAGTGCTTCCTTCTTTGCAAATGCAAGGGGAAGCTTTTGCCTGTGGTATTGTACAGAACACACACCACTACAGGATGTTCATAGTTTTCTTCCTCTTTTCAGCTAACCACAAAAATCAAGCACAGTTTTACAGAGAGAAGCCTATTTGGATGCCTTTGTGTATATTTAGTGTCATAAGCCAAATGATGTTTCTGTTTGCTTTGGTTGACTGAGGGGGAGTAAAGGGAAAAAAATGTCTACTCACAAAGAATGACCACATCTTAGCTGTGCTCAGAGAGAGCTGTCACATGGTTAGAGGAGCAGGAAATAACTTACAGTTCAGTCAAAGCAGGACTAAGCAATTCTGTGGTTTCAAATCTGAGCCTGTAGAGTTGCTGAAGCTGTATCTTCCAGTATACAGTTTCTTAATATAGCAGCTTACAAACTGGAGAGTCTGGTCCTCCCTGGAGAAGCAGCAGTGAAGGGTGGAGCAGTGCAAGAAGCCTGAGGAATGCCATACTCCGGCTTTTGCTGACCCTTCTCATATCCACTAACAGTTCTCTTCCCTATAACAACATTAACAATTACTTTGGGCCAGTGAAGATTAAATAGGTGAGAAATGTGTAACGGCCAGGTCTCAGGCTCAGGTGCACAGCAAACAGCTGCCTGGCACAGACACCGCCTCCTCTCCTGTCTCTTTCCTTGTGCAGTGCTCAGCTGAGTTACAACACATGCCATGTCTATCCCGGCACTGGGTATGGGGAGGACTACACATCTGATGAGACACAAAGTTCATCCTCAAGAACAAAGCAGTTGTGGAACTGAGAAGTAGGGGGAATAAGAGAGTGGAGGGGAGAAGGGTGAGGAAGAGMGTCAGTCCTACCTGGAGATCCTTGCGCAATTATGGATGCAGGAGCTGAAGGGAGAAAGGAAGATTCTGGAAGCACTTGAGGAACAGGAGGAAAAGAGGAAGTAAAGGGAGGAAACCCTTTTACCGGGACAGGACAGAATAACTGCTAAAAAATAGAAGTGTGTATTAGGAGAGTACAAGGAGAACATAATGAAAGCGGAGACACAAGATTTGGAGGGCAGAGGTCACGATGCAGGACTTCAAGGCAAATCAGCAGGATGGGGCTTACAAAAGAAATAGTGGTTAAATTGATTCCTAAAATATAATTGCCTACTTTACAGTTTCTACACAGAAACTTAACTTCTTTTTAAGTCAATAAATTACTATGCTGATATTATAAAATGTACTAAGGAGGTTGTAAAAAATCTCTCACTTTTCTTTATCCCTAACACAGAAAAATATTAATACAACAAATTAATACTAATTTGTTTTCTCATCCACAAATCATATACAGATAAATAAATCTCTTCACTGTCACCTTGAGAGGGAGAAAACAATTAAAATTGCCAACTGCCCACTTTCAAATATTCTTGCTCTTCAGCCTAGACAGCAAGACAAGTACTAGGGCCTGTTACTTAATCTCAGCAAGTGCTGGCTAACTTTTAGGAAAGTCATCATCAATAATACTTGAAGTAAATGCATTTTTTAAAAGAGTTTGGAATCTCAGAGGCAAGAGTTATCTCTGCACAATTAAGAGTTCAAATAATGAAACAACAGTTTTCTTAGCTGTTCAGAAAGGCAAAAGTCACATTTTCTTTTGTTAGGTTGGCATTTCTCAATTGCAGGCACAGTACCCTCACATGCAAAATATGCTTATATGGGGGCACAGCCATGCTCATTAAATACACCACCCTGATGCTGCAGAGTGGCTAATGAACAAGGGGAGATAAATGCAAAATAACACATTTGCACTGAAGGGAAAGGAGCTGAATGCAGGGGTGTTCTGAATTACACACAAGGTTCTGAAGGGGAAAATAGTGTGTTAAACTGTCTTACGGAAACACTTACAACCTTAGTGTGATCCTTCAGCTTTAAGCTAGACACACTGSAGAACTGAAAAATGTATTAACACTGTTTCTCAGAAAACCTAAAAAGAGCTAAATAAACAGCAGAGGGAAAACAGCCTCACCAAGGTGGGGATGCATGTATGAAAGCAAATGCCTAAAGTGAGAAGCAATCTGCAAATCTGTCAGTGTGTTGTGGAGCTCTGCAGCAATAGTTTCCTTGCCAGCAATGATCATCTCCACAGAACATTATGTCTACAGGAATTGAGTAATTCATTTAATGAACTTATTGCAGAATCATATATTCTTAACTCAGACATTCTAATTTGAGATGCCTTAAGTGTCATTCACTGTACAAAGAGGTGTCAGCAAAACTGCCTACCTTTAACTCACAAGTATCTGAAAAAACACTACTGAATTTTAAGAATTAAGCAAGTGAGCAGCTTTCTCAGAAAGTGTCCCTATGATTGTCCAAACGGCATCTTTTCTTTTTCCATTTGGCCATTCTAGAACACTGTTCCTGTCATGTGACAATCACAGCAAAGTTCAGGATCTTCAAATTTAACTGCAACTGCCCCTGAAGGTAATTGCACACCTACTGTTCCCATTTTATTGGTTACCCAGGCATAAAAAACACGTCTGGAAGCCACATGAGTTAGTGTGGCAGCGTACCCAAGCAAATACCTTGAGAAAGAAACCAAACTATCTTGTACAGCATCTGAGTCACATCCCGGTAGAGTGGGCTGTTTAAAACCACCCATGAAGATACACTTCTAGTTCCACTAAATCCACTTTGTATGATTTACTGCTACAAGAAAAACAGACTAGCCAATTAAAACAACCCCTCTGTGCACAAGTAACACATAATGTCAGTCTTTTTTGAGGAAATTGTACCCTACTACCACTAAGCAACTCTGTCTAGTGCCTATGACACATTTTCATTACTTCCTGTATTTTATTTTCTAGGTATTAGGTAAAGAAACCATAAGTCTCCTGTGCTATACTAAGTTTTATTTCTGTACTACAAAGATTCCTCAAGAGACGAGCCTATGAAACAGGCTCACTGGAAGAGAGGACACCATAAATCTTACCACACAGCTTTAAGTCAACAGCAAACCCTCCCAGCAAACTGAGCATTTAAGAGCCCCACAAACCCCATCTACTCTGCAGACAGTTCAGCCTATAACAGGTCAACGACAGGATCAGGCCTTTTTTCACGTTGGTTAACGAACTAGTACAAAGTTCCTAGGTGGCACTCACTCATCACATACAAATATCTTCAATGCTTCACTCCACCCATTCCAGCACTAAGCTAAAAGCTGTCAGTGGCAATTGCTGCCACTGCTGGAAACTCCAGCCACTATCGATGACAGCAGTAGATGAGTTCTTAATGCTGGCAATACTAACAGTAGAGCAATAAGGGTCGTAAGATCTAAAGAATAAACAAGTGAGTTTTTTCAGGCAGAAGTACCAGAACTCCTTCAAAATAAGAAATTCAAGATCTCAAATTAGAACATTTGCTCATTATCATGTTTTTATCTGGAAACTGCACGGTCCAAGATGGCTCTTACCTCTTCACTTGCAACAAATTCCGCTTCTACTAAATCCTTCAGACCCCCAGAAGAAATAACCAGACAGAAAAACATTCTAGTGATAAAAAATTCAAAATTATATTTAGAAGCAGATAATGCCAAGATATCACACCAATTTTCCAATAAAGGAAGAACAAAGTCTTTCATTTACATATTTGCATGAAATAACAAACTCAATTTTTATCTTCTAACAAGAAACTACTTCTTCCTTGGGTGTTCTCCTAAGCAAGGGCTATCTGGACATCTTGGTGGAAATCTTGCAGTCAAAACACAACTGTTCATCTGAATCCTACATTAAAACTTTGTTCTCCTCTAAATTCCTCAATACGATTCTTAGCTGTGAAGAACCAGTAAGTTACAACACAACAGCTTGTGACTACAAATTGTTTTCATCCTGTTGCATATGTACACTATAGTATTCCAGAGCACTTATCAGGAGCATGAGTGGCATGCTTGACCATCTGATTAACCACAGAGATGCTGAGAGACTTTTGCCACTTGACTGCCTCCAAAACAGATAAAATGTATCTGAATGCAAGAACGCTGAAGCCTTAACATCATGAGGTACTCATTCGAGGTCTATCCTACTAGATCATCCTTCATTTAGCAATACATAATGCTTCACAACAGAGATACACAGTGACTGAAACTTGTAGCAGGACTCACTCTGTATATGAAGACACAAATTATTTGTCTAGCACGAGGTACCAGCATGGCCAGGAGAGAGAGTAACGACTACAGTCACTGAAGCAAAGATAAGAACTTCCATTAGCTGAGTTTCTATCTTAAAGTAAATTGAATAGGAGATTTAGATAGTGACAGTGAGGTTATTGACAATTATGTGATTTTAACACCTAAATTTCTGTCTTTTACTCCTTAAGCATAACCCGCACTTTGTGAATTGATGCTTTGTCTCAGACACCTACAGCTACGAGATGCAGTGCCTTGTAGACTGTTCACAAGTGGTCTCAAAACACTTCTCATCCATGGGTAAATAAGCTAAGGCAGTGAACTATGCTGTAAAGACATTAATAGCGAGCTGTGAGGAAAACGAGCATGAGAAACACACTCTGGTAAAAACGATGGTTGAGCCACTTGCTCTGAAGAGTCTGATATGATCCATTACTGTGAAAATCAGGCACAAGTTAGGTTCAAAGCAACTGTCAAAACCCAACGTCATTCCCTCTAGAATGGAAGATTATCACCAAAAAATTGTTCAGGGAACTCACTCTAGTGGATACTAGTGAGGTGTCTAAAGATGTTACATGTCTTCTGTAGAACAGGACAGATCTCAAAAGAAATCCAGGCATAACTCTCAATACTCTCCTGTTCCACAAGACTATCCTTTACATTTTATCTTCTCCCTCCACATTTCATTTAACAACAAATGCAAAGACTAAAGAATCACCACTGAACTAATGACTCAGTTCTCCCTATTTATACAGGGGATAAGTCCTTTTAAAACAGCAATGTCAATGTTTTTTGGATGTATAGACTGCAGCTTAAATTCAAACTGAGGAGTCCCAACACTCCTCAGACACATGAAGTTGCCCATTATACAGACCTGCAGTCCACCTTCAAGTCTTAGTTCATGCTGTTTCCATATGCACAAGTAATCTTACAAGTCCTTTCCTCATAAAATGTTTAATTCTTATCAATTATGAGCTGTAACTGCCACTCAGTTGTTTTTTCTTTTTTTAATGTTTTATCTCAAGAATTACTGCAATTTGTCCTTTGGCTCTGATATACAAACTTATTCTGGTCACACGCACTTTAAAAGCAGCCAAAACAGTTTTCTTAGTTAGCTTACTGCTGTGCTACTTCTCTTTCTGCATTCTTCACCAGTTCCTGTTTACCATATCAACCATGGCAAGATCTTAGAAATAACAACATATTCCTAGCCTTMCTCATTACACCTTATCCAAGTGCTGAGTCCCACTTCTAAGCAGTATAAAATATCCACGCCCCCTTTTACCTACTTCTAATGCTACCAAGTAACATTCTCATGTTTTCTTTCCTAAGGCCTCTCAAAACACTATTCCTACAGAATAAACCAGTTTTTCATTACTGACATCTCTAACCAATATTAATCACGCAAATTATAAAAGTTACTTCTTTATTACACATTATTAATGGGACATCTAGCATTTGCTTTTTCTTCCAAAACTTATTTAAAGTAACTGATTTTTAACTAACCAGACTTCAGCAAAAACTTCTAAGTTGGGCATAACCACAAAAAAATTCATTAATATGCACAAAACTGATGTCATAGCTCCACTTAGTATAAGTATACTTAGAACCTTCCTTCTTCATTATGATAAAAAAGTTACTGAAAACTATACAGATATGAAATTTTACACCTGACCTAGATAACAAATGTCACAAACCTGAATGAAAATTAGTTACATGCCTAAACAACAATGAAAGCTCTAAAGGGCTACCTTATGCTGGCTACATACTGTAAGTAATCCTACAACTGGATTCATATTTCAGCCAAATTAACTATAGTTGCAGCTTTGACAATTAGCCAGTGGCTTGGTTTTGAAAGCCTGATCTGTCATGGGCAAAGGTATTTTAATTGCTTATAGATTCAGATAAACATTTTACAGCTCAGCAAGTGGAAGGGAAAAAAAAACTACTAAAAAAAAAATCAATTACCCTCTGTATGTACACTTGCTTACTAGTCAGTGAGATTCCCAAAGTACCAGTAGTAGTCTGCAAAAGGTATTGACCTCAGCAACACAGAGTGATGGCTCTTCACCATTTCCCCCACTCCAAGGTAATTTTTTAAATTTATCAGTCATCACTACTTAAGATGCCATTGAAACTATGTCAGTTTTGGAGTTCACAGATTCTGAGTATTCAGACTATTTGATAAATTCCTTTGCTTTTCCATAGAACAAAAATCAGGTAGTTGAATCATTAATGTTATTGCAAAGTAGCTGCCTTGTTATCGGTCAGAAACAGGCAAAGAAAAGACTGAAATAAATCAGATCCAGAGCACCACATGCTTTCTTAACTAAGCCCTTCAGGCCTGAGAGCAGCACTACGCCCTCCATAAGAGCTCTATAAATTATTACTACAAAGAGTATCTAGGATCATAGTTTAATGTCTCAATTGTTCCTCTGGTGTTCATTGAAGTAGTGATCCAAACAAACAAAATCTAAAATTATGTCAATGTTGCTGATGCATCCAGTGGCCTCTCCATGCCCCAAAGTGACAGAAACAGCACCTGTAGCAGCCAGGCAGCCCAGACTTTTCAGCTGATTGTGAAAGCAAGCATTTAGCATCCTACAGAACTCGCAAAATTTTCCTTTCCTAAGAAGCAGCATTTACAGTCTGAAGCTTCACTAATAAGTAATTCAAACATGGATATTACAAAATCGAGTATCATGTACATTACAGCAAAAAGGCATTTATCAGCACAGCATGTTGAGTCAGGCTAGAAGGTCAAAAGTACGAAGAGTCCTACTGGGCTCCAACAGAAATTGTGGATTTAAGTTAGACAGCAAAGCTGTTACCACCTCCAGGTGCTCATTCCACTTCCCTGGTTAAGACAGTGCCTTCCAAGAGACAGAAATATTCAATCCGTTCATTTGTTCCTGAATTTCTGGCTCATGTCACCCAGTAAGCCAAAAAAGCCTGGTTAAATATCTCTAGAGCTTCAACACTCGAGTCCTCAAGATTGAGCAGAGAACTGCAACTGTAATAAGATAAGCCTATGATTAGAGAGCATAAAGGGCTGGGGAAAAGGGGAAAGAACACACCACAATTTTTAGAACCTCAATGTGAAAGTCATCCAGTATTCAGTGTAAACTGTACCAACGTGTAATTTCAAGCAAGCCATGTTTAGAAAGCTATCAACCTGCCATAAATCACGATACCCAGATTCTGTGAAGATGTTTACCTCCACTCTGCTTTCAACACACTATTTATGTAGAAAAGTTGAGAACTTGACTAGATGAGTTTTACAGTTGAGTGTAACAAAAATTAAAAGTGCGTTGACTTGACAAGAAAAAATCAAGTTATAGAAAAACAAACTGGAAATCAATTCACACATAAATTCATGCACTATTTTTTATTTTTAGAGAAAAGTTGTTTTTTTTTTTTTTTCTTAGCAAAGAAACTGAAGATATGAAACGTGTGCCTGAAAGTAGTTCAATTAATTGAGGTGTTTCTACAAAACTGTGCTTTTCAAAACATATACTTTAGGGTCATACCTTCTGACACATTTAGCTTAGTTACTGTGACAGCATCTTATCTAACCCACTCCAACCTAAATATTCTCTATTTCCTGTTCAGTTACTGCATCTTATGTTTTCCTTGAAACAGTCGGTTTGATCAACAATATCATTTCAAAGTCCAGAGAGTTATGTGGAATCGTTATGACTACACGGATATCCTGCTTTAAGTTCATGAAACACCCTCCACAGCTTTACAGCAAGTACCTAACAGTATTTTAGGTACTGGACACAAAGCATCAGAACACAGCCAGAAGACATAATTTACAAGGATTTCCAAAAAGCAGCATTTTTTTTGAAAAATACGATTTTTTTAAAAGCAGCTTCTTTTTTAATTGAAGTGGTTATCTTTTGAAGCCTTCAAATAGTTCTCTAATGTAAACAAGTAGTTTTAGTATAGTTTTATATTAACATGCAAGAAAATATTCCCAAAACAAACTTACTAATACAGAAATAGGAAAACATGCAGTATTTGAGTCACATTAGAGTACACGAATCTGTTGTTTAGGCTAAGAAAAGTACAGACTAAACCCAAAGCAGGCCTAGCACTGATACGAGCCTTCTTACAACTTCGTCAACACTTCTTTGTTGTACCGCTGGTGCACCTGGGGTCCGTCCCAGCCTCGTCGAGCAATCGAACTTGTGCCCCGCCAGCCCCGCGGCTGCTCCATGGCCGGCCGGTTGCCCCTGCAGAGCACGGGTCGGCTGCAGGGCAGAGGGAGCCCTGCCGGCCCCCGGGAGCTCCATACGACGACGGACAGTGAGGCGCGGAAGGACGGGAGCGGCCCGATGCCGGAGCCGCCCGGCTCCGGACGGAGCTAGGCCGGGCCCAGCCCTCAGGGCCGGCAGCCCCGCTGGACCGGGCCAGCCGAGGAGCCGCGGCCGCCGCCGTTCATCGCCCTCCGCTGCTGGCGAGCCGTGCGGCTAGCGAGGCCTGCGAGGGCCGTCCCCCACCCGACGCCGGGACGGGGCAGCGCAGCAGGATGAAACTTCCGCAGCCTCAACTTCCCAGCGCCCGGCCGGGCTGTCCTCACACGCCCCCGCCTACCCCTGGCCCTGGCCCGCCGCGCCCGGGTGGAGCGGCTGGGGGTGCCCCACTTCTCTCGCCCCCCCTGGCCGCGGGCCGGGACTCACCACGCATTTCTTGCCGAGGAAGCCGAAGAGGCTCTCGTTCTCCTGCGGGGTGAGCAGCAGCGAGCCCACGTTGGTGACCCGCCGCGGGGGCTGCTGCTGCGGGGCGCCGCTCATGGCCGGGGCCGGCCCGGCGYTGCCCTCGCCGCCCTGCGACCGATGGCGCCCGCGGCCCCTTCCTCCCCTTCCTCCTCCTCCGCCGCCGCCGCGGCCTCACAGCAGCCGCATCGCGGAGCCTCCCTCGCGGGGCCGGCCAAGGAGGGAGGCGGAGAGGGGCGGCGGGGAGGGGGGCGGCCGGGATAGGGGATGCCGGGCAGCCGGGGAGCGGTACAGCCGCGCCGGAGCCGCTCCGCGCCGGGGCCGATCCCAATCGCTCCCGCCCCTAAACTTCCAACTCCGGCCCGGCCCCGGCGGCCGCGCGATCCAACATGGCAGCGGGGGCGGGCGAGACCACGGCACGCGGCAGCCAGGGGGGAGCCCGGCGAGCGCGCGGCCGCCGCGACCATGCGCCATGCGGGGGGACGGGAGGGCGTCGCCTTCTGCGCCCGCCCCCTCGGTACCTGCCGGGCCCGGCGCTGCTGGGCAGGGACGGCCAGGGAGGGGTAGAGGGGGAGGATCAGAACATGAAGAAGAAGAAAGAAAAGACGACGACGAAAAGGAGGAGTGGTCGCTGCCGCCGGGACGCGGCCGCCGTCCCAGAGCCGTGGGAAAGGCAGGGGCGCCGTGAGGGACAGCGCGGCCGGTGCAGCCGGGTGCTGCGGGCGGGGGTCGTGGGGAACTGGCGTCGTGGGGGAATCTCCCGGAGCGCGAAGGGGCCCCGACAGGGGATAAACATCGCCTGAGCGCCGGTGTCCGGGCCGCTCGCGGGGATGCGGGAACCAGTGTGTGCTGGAAGCCCTTCAATTGTCAGTGGAACCCGATGTAATTGGTAACTCGAAAGTCTTTTCTCGTTTTGTGGCAGGAAGGAAGCTCTTTCCCGCTGGCTGGCCGCGCAGGTCGCCCAGCCGGGTGTCACTGTGCGCGGCCAGCGGGGAGGCCGGGCGGGGGTGCCACCCAACCTCGCCTAACGCTGCCTGCCACAGTCTGAGGTGAAACACCTCAAAATAGTAGTAGGTTATTTCAGGCTCTCCAGGGGTTAGCTGCTGAGGAGAAATCACGTATACAATCAACAGCCTTTGTCAGCCAGACTTCTTTTCCCCCTGCTTCTCTCCATGTGACAGCCACTGGCTGGGATGAAGGTTGAAGACCTTTCAAAATCCAAATATCCAAAGCAGGGCTGCTTATATGCAGCTTTCAGCTGCTCAAAAGAAATGTTCACATTTCTCACAGGCAAAGGTGAAAATCAGATGTCAAAGTGAGCACCTTGCTAGTTTTTGTGGTTTTAGGTGAAGAGTGTGTTGGCTTCTCATCCTCTGACAAATTGTCTATCTGGAAGGTACTACAGCAACCCCCCCCATTGTAATTTACTTTGTATTGTAGAGAAGAACTGAAGAAGCCGAAGAGGAAATTATCTAGAAACGTGTCCTGGTTTAAAAGATTGCCAAGGAAGGTGGCAACCTTCCTGGAAAGGAAAAGATGACCTCCTCCCTCCAAATTATTATAACTTTGAAATTATGGGGCTTTCGGGCAAAGATATGGGAAAGGGAATAACAGTTCTTTACTAGGAGACATATATAGATATGGATATATAATGAGACAGGCAAAACAGCAACAACAGGAAAAAAACAGAAACCCAATAACAGCCTTTTCTTGCCTGTTGAGCAATTTCCCTTTTTGGTGTAGTTATGACCACAACCGGCAGGGAGCGCTGTTGGCTCGTGTTGGGGCAGAGAGGCTGCAGTGACTCCCCCGCGGCTGCAGGGGGCGCTGTGGCGCAAGCGTGGCGACCTCTCCACGTGGCAATGGCGGCTCTGGCGAACGGGGAGGGAGCTCCCTTTGCAAAACTCACAGGGAGCACTCCGGGCGGCGAGCTGGACCACAGTAGTATCCTTGAACAGTGGCTTGAACAGCAGTGGTGGGCAGACCGGGGGGCAGGCGACGAGCTATGGTGTAACAGCAACCCCTGCTGTGGCAGGGACAGCGGAGACAGCTGATCCTATTGGCAGCAAGTCATGACATAGCAGTGTTCTTGGGACAAACGAGCGCTCGCTGACTGCCTTGCACGACCGCCTTCCTCGACCACCAAGCTGAAAAGAGGCAGAGCCCAGCCCCCGCCCCCTCGAGCCAAGCCTCGGAGTCCCCCCACCTCTCACGGCATTACCCTCAACTCCCAAGAACAACCCCGCAGCCCGAGAGCTCACCCCCAGCCCAAACTCTCGAGCTCTGTTTCTCTGGCTGAGCAATTATCCTCTTAGGTGGGAGTGCTTGGCCATGGTTTTTTGTTTCTTAATTACCCTCATGTATTTCCTAGACAACGCCTTCCCCTCACAGTGTCTCCCTTTCAGATGGGACAAAAAAATTCCATGAAGGACCCAAACTCCCAACAGGAGAACAGTAGGAAAATCTGGGAACATGAGTCTTCATACAAAGCTGTACTGACTTTCATATCTTCCAAAAGATCAGGCAGGGACAGATGGCAGCCCCTTCTGCTCTACTTACAGGCCCTTTTGCCTGTACTTTAGAGCCTGTAACTGTGTCCAAAAGTGTAAGGAAGGGAGAAGATGACAGAAAATCCTGATCTTACAACATAAAAATAATTTGAAATGCATGCATATACAGGACTCTTCAATCTGCAGGTCTCTCAGAAATGAGTTGGGTCTCACTGTAAAGGAAAACCAGTAGGAACCAATGGTTCCAAAGTACTTCTCAGCAATCCTAGGTTTGTAAGTTTTACACACTTTCTTATGTAACTATATGTGTGTTTTAGTGGAATGGGGAATATTTTAGCTATAGAATAGTGGCAGCATTTCGTTCATTGCAAATGTATGTAAAAAGATAAAACATTTGGAAACACTTTACAAGGTGGTATTTTGTGGGGTTTTTGTATGGTTTGTTTTTTTCTATTATTTCATAAACCAAACAATTATTGTATAGCCAAAGCCATTTTGAGGAAATTTACATACATCCCTTGCTGATGGTGTATATATAGTACACCTTTGATGGGTATATGCTGGTACTGTCCTCACCTTCTCACCACTTGTGTTCCTTGATTATTTTTTCTCTCATTTCTGTTAACTCCTGATGTTTGTTCCTGTGCAGATCTTGCCATTCAAAGAGACTGTGTTACAGATGATACATTTTGCTTCATACTGTTCTTTTCAGACCAGCTGGCTGGTGGCTATTCTTAAGGGCCTTTTAACCTTCAGGCTCTATTGTTAGGATTTTGTTTGCTTTTTTAATAAGGGTAGGCAGGAAAGGGAAGAAAAGAGGTCTATTTTCAACCCCTGTGTTTCATTAATTATGCAAAAGCTGTTTCTGTTTTTATATGATGTCTAAGCGGCGAGTCCTGAAGGAAAGGGGAAATACCAATATCTGCCAATAGGTCCAAGAGATCCACTAAAAAATAGGTTTTTGCATTTGATATATTTATATTTACAGTAATTTCAGCAAAAAGCTGCTATTTCTCCATAAAAAATCCAATTTCAAGCAAAGTTCTCTCAAGGAAAGCCACCAGGTAGAGTTACTTGTCTGTATTTTGAAGAAATAGCAGTGCTGTTACTGACTTAGGGAAAGTGCTGTTGCTGTTTATTTGAGGCTGTCCTCTGAATTTCTCACTGCATTCCTTAGGTTCAAACTCTGTTACCCATTGCTGATGTCTGTGAGTTTCATGGGAAGCTGCTCTTCTTTCATATTTTTCAATTTCAGGATACCAGCTCATGGCACCAAGGTACTGAAATACATTGGAGATTGCATAATGTGTATCAATATAAGCAAGTGTCTTGATTTTGAAGATCTATATTATAAATACTTATTTAATAAATAGATTCTATTAGCCTTGTCAGACTTACCTTTGACAGAAAAGTGAATTTTTCTTTAAATGTGAACCTCTATAGTAATTGTTCATACTTTGAGTTTCACAGTTTAAATAGTCACACAATTTCAGAAGTAACATTCTGCAATTGAAAATTGAGTAAGAATGTGAGGAAAACTTTCTACATAAAGTTCATTTTTCTAGTGCTATGAATCGTACCTTAAAGAGTTTATTAATTGCCGAACTATATAAATGAAAAAAAAATGTTATCCAAGGATTTATTATTTTTTTAGTAACATCACTGCATTTCCCAAATCTTGATCTTGTCACAGTCCTGATTTTAGGTCATGGTTTAGTTTTCTTGTTTTCCATAAAATGAAGAGACAGTTGATTACACCAAAGAAGAAGCAAGGGTAAAGGAAAATATGCCTTTCCATAGGGAAAAATAAAAAATTCCTACCATCTCTTCCATCTCATGCTAATCTCAGTGACAAGTGGAATGGTCTGGGACAAGTGCAGACCTCACTGTAGCAACCTCACGAGCATGGCTGGGGGAGATCAGGAGTGAGAGCATATGATTACTGTGACCACACAGGAGGAGTCTGTCAACAGGGCAGCCCAGGAGTGACCAAAAGGGAAGAAAGGCTGCTTTCCCTCAATGCCCTTTTTCGTTGGGCCTGTAGAAAACAGCAGTCTGCTCCCTGTAAAACCACTTGTGGTAACTGAAAATGAGGAACTGTCTTTGTGGTTGGAAGTTGGTTTGCAGCTGTGAAGACGCAAGTTCTCTTTTTTGAGTAAATCATGTTGTTTTTCTCAACAGAGACCTTGTTGAAGAGGATTGGGTTTGGATCATGACTGAATTGATGTCAAATAACAGATTAGTTATTTTACTGATAATAGGCTCCTTCACTTCTGCTCTCTGTCTACTGAGCCTTTAAAAGTTTAGGAGTCTCAGCCCTGAGAGGTACCCCCTCTGGGAGTAACTGAACCATCTATTAAGTTACAGCTCATTTCAGATTCAGTTACTGCATTTCCTTTCTCAGAGAGTTTGCATTATCTGTTTCAGGAAGAAAGAGGATCAAACCTATGGTGGGTTTTTTTCTCTACATTGAATTTGTATGTGGTAGGTTTTAATTACAGAAGGACATGAATTAGCAACAAAAGTTGCAAAAGATGAAAATTAAGTTTTATTTTAATTGGTCATTAAAGCCTCTGCTGACTCCATATGGATGTGGAAGTGTATGTCAGTAGGAAGAACCCTCTCCCTTGGTGGGCAGGCCGTGCAGCAGAGTGTCCTTGCTGCAAGAGTGAGCAGGCTGCAGCCTGAGAACCAATGCTGTGGGACAATAAGTTCTTTCATTTCTTGCACGAATGCTGTCTTAGGTGCCAGCTAGAACTTTTCTTTTCCTGTAGTGCACTTCGTATATGTCTTTTTGTTTGCTATATCTTTTTTAGCCCTCATTTTTGACATCGGACTGTTTACTTGAAGAAAAGTAATTTGTGCCCTTCCATTTTACTCAGCAAAGGATAACGTTCATTTTGCTTTGGTATAGAATCGTACTGTCGAGTTATGGGGAGATCTAACTCTTTTCAAGAGCTGCTCAGCAATTCCTTTGTGGCCTGAAGCATCAGACTGTATCACTCTCCTTTTCAAGACTGTGGGAAAGATAGACTTAAAACATACTGGAATTTGAGGCATCCTCTCTCTCCTCTTACTTATTGATCATTGCCTGTAGCAACTGTGCAACAGTTCTGTAGCTGCTCTGCAAATTAGAGGAAAACATTTTTCTTCCCCCAGCCCAGCCAGCATCTAGCCTTGCATCAGAGCTAGTCTTCAAAATTGTATGGCACAGGGTTTGTTGAAACACTCTATTTATTCTCCTTGCTTGGTTTATACCGCACGAAGGGTATGACTTCTTGAGTTTTATACTCAACAGTAACCATGAGTGGAGTAAATAAGTTAATCTTGATTTATTCACAGGTAGTAAAGGGAATATTTATTCCTTCCTCTAAGTTTCCTGACAATTTTTGAATTCAATGTAATGACATCCCCCTTTAGCCATTAGTCAGCCACCATGGAGCTCAAGAACTTCACCAATTAAAAAAAGCAAAAGAAAAACGTGTTCTTTCTGTACTGTGATCTGCAAATCTGTTGTTAGAGCACATTTCCTTAACAACAAAAATCTTGCTCTGGCTTTGAAATGTCAGTTCTTGTTTGCAGCGTGACTGACCTCCCACCCTGATCAGCATGCTTCTGACCAGGAAGCCTTGTCTTTACTGAGAGGAGGGAAGCACAGGCAAGTGCATTCGAAATCCACCCTTTTTACTCTAAGTGCTAAGAACAAATTACATACTTGCCCTCTAAAATCTGCCTTGAGGTCAGCAGTTTACTTGCAATAGGTCAATAAGCAGCTGGCAAATATGTAATGCAACTCAGCAACAATTGCTTTTGGATCCTGATGGATAACTTAATAACTTTTATATAGTTTTTGTTTATTTTTTAAAAATTCTTCTTTCCCGTTTTCTTTAATTCTCTATCTGGCATATAACAACCCTTAGGAATAGGCATGAATTACACCTTGGTTCTTGTTGGGGTTGTGCTGGGGCTCACACTAGCRGGTCCTTACTGCAGCCTTATGATGTGTCAGGGCTGGGTGTGCTTGCCAGTCCTGCTCTGCTGCTGCTGCTCTCCAGGAGGCCAGAGACCGAGATCCCATCAAAGGGCAGACTTGGGTCCAGATTTGGGGCTTCTCTGTTGCATCAAACTTTCTCTAGTACTTCTTTAATCGTCTTGTTTCTCTGTGGGTTTTGCCAGTTGATGCAAATATTTGGGGGGAGGGGGAAAAGAGAGAGTAGTCTTTATGCATCAGTGTTCTTGCAGGCGTATGGCTCTGCCTCATAAAGCAAGATTGAGAACATGCATATCTTGATCAGCCTGATTTTTGTGTTCGGGGAGTTTACTTACATAAGCTCCAGGCCAACGAGAGCCACTGGTACAGTGAGTTATATTGTTTTTGTAGGAAAAAGAGAATATCCTTAAAAAATCTAAAATCTTAACAAATGTATACTGTGCGAGTTTTAACATATATAAACAAAATAAAATTGAGCATGCTGCAAACTAGCTTGAGAAGATGGATGAAAACTATTGATTTTATTTTTTTTCAAAACTACCATGTGCAGTCAATTGACTGTTGCTTAATGTGTATGATCGATCAATAAGAAAATCTGCAGTCTGTCCAGTTGTTTCACCTCTGAGAGATTTAAATCTAGAAGTACATCTTTGGTTTTGATTGCATTTTAGTAAGTAAAGACAGTTAAATTTCCTTAAGACCTTAGGAATATCTGGAATTTAGCTCAGACAGCCAAGTTCTGTTAATTGATACATTCTTGGCTACCCTATTATTACTTTCGATTAAGGACTCTTCCCATGGTATGTTAGGATGGCGCATACAAATTGTGTCAGAGCTTTGTGTGAATATCTACTTCGCTAATGCTCATCAACTCTACCTGAAGATGAAGAAGTTGTCCAATAAGAACTAACCTACCTGATTTTTTCTTTTTATAACTAAAATACTGCTATATGTGTAGCACAGCACTGCCTGAAGCCCTGCACAGTTTTGGTGCCCAGCTGCCTTTTAAACACGTGTGGGAACCCAGTAGCTGATCCGGGGGGAAGAAACGTTAGACTTGGAGAACATCCACAGCAGTCTACCTCCTAAAACTAACCATGCTTTAATAAATACTGATTGTGTGTGCTACAGCCTGAACTAGAGAAATTTGGTTCAGGTTCTTTAATTAATTTTCTTTCTATGCTGCTTTTGACAAATAAATTTTGGAAGATGTGTAACTTTTTTTGGTAGATGTCATAATTTTTTAAGGCTATCATTACATGCATTAAAATTATATATATATATGACAGCGTCAGACCTACCATTTTGAAACGCAGATCTGGTTTTGCAGTGTTTGCTGCAACAGCATAACATGTGATGCTGACCTGTTTTTTCTTGACCTTGAATTTTCTTGTATCTATTTAAAAGATGAAACCAAGCATTTTTGTTTAAAATACTCTCACAATAATTACACTATGACGAGTTCAATAACTAGAAACCTACAGCACAGCTAATAAGGCTTTCTGAGAACCTACTTCCTACTCCTATAGCAGCTCTTTCACAGAGGTCATGGCAGGGAGCCAGAGGAGGTTGGTAGACAGCTAGGCAACCAGAAAACAAGTTTGTCAGCATGTACAGCGGATTACCATGAGGATAATTTTCCATAAGCATAGCCTGCAGTGTTTGCTTAAGGGGGGGGGTGTTAATTTTTCACTAAACTTCCTAAAAGATTAGCCATTTTTAACTSTGCTAGAAACTAATTTGTTCAATTCAAATGGAATAAGGCTCCATAAGATTTTTATGCTATTTTAACTCTGCCTACACATTGCAGTAGGCTGAGGTATGATGTTTCGTATATAGGCAATATAAGATTATTCCCATGATGATGCATTATGACAATTATTTTTGATAGGTGGTTTTATTTCTACTGGTTACAGTGGTCAATTCAGAACAAGCAAACATGAGATACATTTAGTGGCAGAAGAGGCAGCCTTTAGTTGTTATGTTCTCCTGCTCATGAATTCATCTAGATTGCCAGCATGTAACATGAAACAAATTACCTTGCATTTTTAGGTTGCTCGTGGTTATAAATGTAGCATAACTCTCTGGGAATATGAATAGTCTTGTAAGTTTTACGGTGCTCCGTAACCCCAAATCTCTGTTCAAGTATTACTGAATCTTGGTTCCAATCTTCAAAGCAGGTTTAGGTGTGTTCAACAGCTGCACTGAATCTATACTTCTCCTTTCTCTGGCTGTCTCCATGTGCAAGGTCAAGGCTGAAAAGAGAATATTACCCAGGCCTGTGTCATACAGAGCCTTCCTTCACACTGAAAAAACCCGGTGTTTGCCCAAGGAATGGTATAAAGCAGATGGACTAAAATAAATGTATGAACTCTAAACTTTCAAAAGAGAAGACAAAAATCAATACATATTTACTCTGATTTTTTTTTAATTGAAATAAGAACTCACTCAATTCTTAATATTGTTCTTGAATATACAGGATGTTTGCCAAAGTCTGTAACCATGTGTGGTTTATTTCAAGTATGATGCAATCCATAACCTGCATTTTGCTTAATTTTGCAGTATGGGCTGTCTTTATCCATTATTTATTGTGTTCAAACATGAGGAGGATAAGAAATTAGACAGAAAGAGCACAGTGGCTTTGGGGATGAGTTGTAGGACTGAGATGAAACGGAGTAGTAAAACCAGCTGTGCTTAAGTGTCTGAGTTGAGATGACTGAAGGGGAGATCCAAGAGTGGTGGGGAGTTGCCCTGGCGATGTGGCCTTGGAAAGGTGAATGTAGGTCCCCAGGGCTTCTGGTGAGAGATTCCCACTAAAACCAGGAAGGCATTAGTGCCATTTTGCAAGGCCCTAAAGCACCTTTTYGGGAATAATGTGTATGATTCTCTCTGCCCATTTTCTAGAAGATGAATTTAGATTGGAACAGGTTCAGAAAACAGATACATGTCTGGGAGAATAGGAAAGAGGAGATGAGGTATCATGGCAAAACAAAATGACAGGAGACCAAAGAAAAGATATAACAGTTTAAATACAGTATACTTCCTGATCAATGAATAGATATAATTTCTGTTGACTTGATATAATTTCTGTACATACATGTAATTTCTCAACAGTCAACAGTGACTGTATTGTCATTTRTCAGGTGATGAGGGACTTTATGAGGAACAGAGAGGAAATATTATTTTTTAAAGGAAAGGGTGATGTTAGATCAAGAAAAATGTTTAGAAATTAATAATGGATACATTTATACAGAAATTTACAGATTCATTCTTATGAGGACAGTATGTAATGTGTCCCTGGCAGAATTAAGTGGAGACAAAAAGATTACGCTGCTTTAAATCTGGAGCTCAAGACATTTATCAAAGTGATTGTAGACAGTGTTCCTTTTAACACCAAAGGACAGGACTCCATAATTCAGAAAATCCCTTCAGTATTTCTGTTCATCCTAGTCTTCTAGATATCTTACCATCTAAAAAGTGATAATAAACCCAATCACTGCTATAGAAGGAATTCAAAATCCTTCTGTCTGAAGTTGTCTAAAACTAATAATGATTTGGGGTCTGTTGAAGAACAGTAGCTTCTAAATAAATCTGTGAAATATTAATTTAAGTCTCTGTTTAGTCTACAGCAGTAAAATTGCTTTGAATAGAAAATGCATGATAAAATATGTGTAATGGGTCTTGTCAAAAAGCTTTTTCATTCTATTTAGCATTTTCCAATAACAGACAATCTCTACTGCATTTAATAAAAAGTAATAAAACTTCTGAAGCCAGAACTGATTGCTGGTTATTTTAAAAGAAAGAAAAGTTTATAACCTCTCTTTGCAGTATACTGTTCATTCTCTGTATCTAGAAGTCAGTGGTTAAATAAAGTCTCTCTGGGAGGAATTTTCCATTGTGAGTCATAAGCATTGGATTGACAACCTTTATAGAAATTTAAATGCAATSCCATTAAACAATACACTTCTATAAATGCTGAGGGATAAATTTCTTTCACTGGGTGCGGGGGCACTTAGCTGCAGTATTTCAGAGAATGGCTTGTGGAGAGTTTATGTAGCTATGAAAAGCCATAAGGTTGGGAACTGCCTGGCTGGAACACCTCTAGTATCCCATCAGGAGGACAGGATATCTAATGGTACAGAGCCTATCAGCCAGCAGCAATTATCTAAATGGTGCCTACCCACAGGAGTAAAGCAACAGCCACATAAATAAAAAATTGTTGGGTTTCTTTCTATATCACATTACAGCTTGGTATTGCTCTTGCAAACATCATTGGAAACAAGTATGTTAGTAAAATGAAAATAACTATCACAATACTTCCTGGCCTGTATTTTGAATGTATAAATTTAGAAAAATAATGTCCTCTAAACTTACTTTGTGGTTTCATCAACATTTGCTCTATCTCCCATAACCATCAGTTTGGCTTCATTTTGAGTTCCCTCTCATGTAAATGCGTTGTTTGGCCATAGGTTTTACCCTTATAACTTCTGGGTAACCTGTAAGTGAAAAATGTAAATGTGTGAAAAATTATTAAAAATTTCAAACACCACTCGTGTCACAAAAAAAATAATGCATAGGGGATATTCCTGTTTCCCATATTTAAAATAATTGGCAAATGTAATGCCAGTCAACCCACTCAGGATGCTGAGCATACGCACAAAGGAGAAAGCTAGAGAGATCACAGATGATACTGTAGTGATGCAAAGGAAGAATGCTGAAAAGAGGATATGTGAAGATGTTGAACAGCTTTCTGGAACAACAGAGAAGACATCACCAGCAGGTATTTTGGGAGTGTGTAACATCCCTGTTCTGATTGAATCCGAGCACTCATAAATGCCAGCGTGTGATCACATTTTTGTGAAGCTGCCTGTGGTTGCTGGGCTGGGCTCATGGTGAAATTTTTTGACACAGATGCTTCTTGGTTGTGGCAATTCTCAGAGCAGTTCTCAAAGCCTACGCAGCTACATGAGCTTAAAAACCACCACTCCCAACATAATCCCTTCTGCCATCAGGTCAGGCACATGGTGCTGTGTAAGTAATTTCTTGTTTTCACCCTTTTGCTATCACAGCCTCTAGATCGCTTAAGATCTGGCACGGGTGGTAGCTTCCTGGGGAAGGGCATTGCAAGGTGATTGCAAGCTACATGTGTGGACACAAACCCCATACAGCTCAGCACTGTGATTCTCAGAAGACAGGAGTGCCAAAAGAGAAATGCAGCAAGGCCCTGCCAATGTTCAGGAGTGTTACTATTGACATTTGCTGTCTTGTCGCAATAATTTTGATCAACATCCACTTCTACGTGTTATTTCTTGTTTGTTAATTTAAAGCAAATTATTGTTTACTGCTGGTGGTCAACTGCTCTAACTTTCTCTTCTCCCTTAAAAGCAGTTACTAATAAAACGTCAAAGTTTGTGCTTTGCTGTACTTGTTTTTCTCTTGGTAAAACTGAATAGCTAAAGTTATGCCAAAAGTTTGAACAAGCAAATGAACAAAACTCAGTAAACAATCTACACAAGTGAGTTGTGTTTCAACACATTCTTCTGAGCCAGCAATCAGAGATTTAAAGTATTTGGAAACAAAACCATCCATTAACCAATGCAGTCCATAAAGTTAATCAACCATAATATACTCTCTAAGACTAGCAGTACTTTCCCACCAGGGGTAACCCCTCTCCCCCCAGAAAAACAGGCACTTTACAGGTGTGTACCACTCCATATCTCATGACAGCCCACAATCCAGAGAGCAGCAGTTATTTACAGTTGGTTTCATTAAAATTGCCACGGATTGCAGAGGTGGGAGCATTTGTGCATGTATATGTATGTATGTATTTTATGTATATATGTATGTAGTATTTGTACATGTATCATAATTGATTTTTTTTGTCCTGCACTTCTATTTCAACAAGGATACATCCTGACCACTTGGGTAAAGGAAAACTCTCATGAGAGAAGAAACATTTACCTTCAACAGTCTTGTAGAGCATCATTTGTCTTTGGCCTTTCTAGTGCATTTTATACTGGAACTTTTGCACCAGCTAGGGCTATAACTGAACTTTTAACGTGGCTTGACTATCTGGATGAGCTTTTATAGCTGGAGGCCTCAGGACAGGCAGGACTTCCAAGAAGCATTTTATTGGAAAGCTTTGAATAGCTCTGCTTTTTCACATGGATTTTTGAAGTTGCTGCTGGTCATGGAAGATAATTTGAGTCCAAAGTCACGTGAGAAACCTCCCACTCTCAAAGTCCTGATGTATTTACGAGTTTTGTAAGCAGCTGGCCTATAAATTTCAATCTCCTCCTATGGTAAACATTTACAATGAATCAAAGACATCTGTAATGGGTGCGTGTTGAATTCAACAGATGTATGAGAATTTAAAGGCACTGCAAACCTGAGTGGTTCTCCAGTGTGTAGTCTTATCTGCAGTGAGGTAGATGATATTTTTACTAAGAAAAGATCTGAGAATAATTTCAGACCCCAAAACAGCCATAGCTTAGTACTCAACTCTTTTGTATTCTCTTTTCAGCCACTGCTGACTTAAAATTCTAAATTATTCTATGAAATCTCTTTTTAGTTTATTAGCAAAAAGACTTATGCCTCTCTCGAGTTTAATTACAGACAGTGAAAGTACAGAGACTTGATAGTAAGTATTAAGATTTTTTAAATGTATGATTATTAAATGAAGAAATTTCAAATTATTCTGCATTGTGCCATATTATTATCAGAATGTTAAAAAAATCTTTCTTGATTGATAAATCTTGATACAAATAAATCTGGCTAAATCTTCTGATGTCTTCCCTTTCATAATAATATGTTTATTTCCATTGTTTCTAATGATCTCTTACTTTGCTCCATCAAAAATACTGAAAAAGAGAAACTATACTAAGATGTTGCCCATTCTAGTACAGGCACATCAAGGAAGTGCAGAGTACATGACAATTAGCATGGCAGTCAATAAACCAACTGATGGTGACCATGCTTTCTGCAATTACAAACCTGGCTCTGGGTTCTCTCAAGCTCACTCAAAATTCTGTTAAAATTGATCAGGTAAAGTTTAATGTTCAGAGGATTTTCCACTGAAATTATGCCCTTGTCTTAATTCTGTGGGCTGCAAATGGCAGGAGCAGAGATTTGGGGAAAGGCATCACACTTGCTGTCAGGCCCAGGACAGGTGCAGGAACAGTTTCTACTCTTGGTGACATTTTCAACCGAAGAAGCACAGCAGGAGATGAAAAGGTGGGTGGAGTGGCTGACATTTAGATGAACCAGACTGCTTCTAACATCAAAAGAGTTTCAGTTCAATAATTGGCCAAAGGGCAACCAGATTCTTGCTTTGCCTAAGGCAGTATTTCCGTAATGGTTTTGGTCTGTGCAAATACTTCCATACAAACATGGAGCCAAGGAGCGTAGGCAAACTCCTTAATTTTCAGAGGGCTTTATGGTGGGCTGGGAATTGTCCTTTCCTTAAACTTTGGACATGTAGTTAGACAATTTATCTTCCCAAATTATGCTTATTGCACAAAGTTCTGGTATCTTTTCTCATCAGTTGAATAATTGGGCTGGTTTGCAATAAACTTTTAATCTGTTTTGCCTACTTTCTAGAAATTTACAAATAGGTAATTATGGTCTTGCCAAATAAGTTTTTATGGAAGCATTGTCTAATGATTTGCCTTTACAACTTTATATGTATATATATGTGTGTATATCTCTTTATATTCTTTTGCTACTTCATTTTTAAATGGTGCCATTGTATTTCAGTAATTAAAAAGAGCAGTTATTGTTACTTTGCACATTAACTTTTGTTAATGTCACTTTCTACATACACTTAGCAGAGGCAAAATGAACTGRAAGTGCCTCTAAATGTAAAGCAACTGGTGCTGTAGTTCTCCTTGTAGGTTCACCACAAAGGATCATGCCAACCTCCTGATAACAGCATGTGTAGCCCTAAATTAAGCAATTTTAATGACTCTTAATTTGGTTTTGATTTTTAAAGCTTGTTCTTGAAATCCATATTTAAGGTTCTCTGTTTAAAGTCATTTGGAGTTCTGAATTAAATACCATCCACGGGGTTCAAAAAATCTTGGTAATGTTGTTTCTATGAGGCACAAGGGGTAGGATTCGTTTGACTGCGTGCAGATCACTGCAGGAGTTATCTGCATCTATGCTAATCATATCATTTTGCCTTTATAACCAAAGAGAAATAAGCACTTCCAGAGTATGAGTCAGCTGATCGACTTCAGATATCTGGTACAGGATGACATGAATTGCAGCTTAAAAGCAACACTAACTCCTTAGAGACCTCAAAACGAGCTTTGGTGACCAGTTCAGGTATAGACATTTGCAGTGGTGATATCTAAAGAGAGGTGAATCTCACTGAGGTGGTTGACAGTAATTATGAGTAAGCCTTTAAATGAGCTCGAGCACTACACATTTACTCTTAGCTGTACAGCTGTTTGCATATTAAACAATCCAGTAATACTGAACTTCAACAATATATTTTTTTTACTATCTTCATGGTATTTTACTGCCAATTCTGACTAGTCTTTTAAAAGAAGAAGAAATTTAGGTATTAAAGAAAAAAGAATCTGCAACTTGATAGTCCTAAGAGCAAAGGCCCAAGTATCAGTTTTTAAGGAAATTGCTATATAGCTATATTCTTGTCTTTAAACTTGCAGGAACTTTACTAATGGTCCTGAAAACATGCGAGTAAAGGCAAACCCACACATTATGCTTAAATCTAGTTTGGATAATTTAATTGAGGCTTATAGGCTTAAATTTGTAAACAAATATTCTGCATGTAGATTTGAAGAATTTTGACTCACTTCTTAGAGTAAGACATTGCCACTGCAAATATAGCCATTATTTTCTTGATAAACATATTTTAGCTGGCCTTTTATTTTCTTGTTTTATGGAGCTGACTTCAAAAGGATTTTTCACAAATCTTTCTATGACATTAGCCAATGTGTCACCATTCTGTATAGTGTGTTAGGTTATCATAATATTGTGCAATTTTTGCGTGATAGATCTCAGCTCTGTGCTAAAGTCTTTGGGAACAATGATTATTTTTTAGACTTGAAGGACTGCTCTGGGGAATTATGAAAACCTAAAAAAAAATCGAGAGGGGAGAAAAGAAAGACAAGCGAAACCAAACTAAATTTACTAAAGAAAATACACTTTCGTTTTCACCCACAAGATGGTGCCACTTCCTCAACTTAAAGCACAATTTTCCTTTGAAAATGGTATAAAAATGACATTTACCAAATTAAGCCACGTAGAAAGAGTGATGGAGCTCAGAAGTCCTACTACAGCCTCTAAAATAGCATTTAAATGGGATTTAAATGACATATGGTCCTTGTGTTGGCCCTCTGCACAAGACTAGGATACATCCTGCTTGAATTCAGGGACATATTTGCTAATTTGTGTGACAGAATTAGCCTTTTAGTGCATATGGCCACTGCCAGCTCTTCAGAAAATCGTGGTGGTCAGTCTGAGTGGGCTTCTGTTTCTATCTGTGTACCATAAACCCAATTATTTAGCAAATTTCAAAGCACTATATCTGAGGAAGTGTTCTGAAGATGGGTGTTCTGCACAGATACAACTGAAATTTAAGAAGAGTGGGGCTGCCAATGTGTGCCTGAGAACCCATCTAACCCCAATCACAATATTCGTTTTAAAGTCATTTCAGAAGAAGACCTTTTGAAATGCTAACTGTGGTTTATTATTCTTTTCACCTTACATGGACAAAAACCTGAAAGAGGAAGAAACAAATCTAAGGTTTGAGCAGCACTTTGCCTATAAAATTATCTTGAAATCAGATACTGAAAGAGTAGGAAATGACAAAACAGGGAGCCCCTTGGCACCTGTCTGTCCCCGGGCTTGGCTCCCCTTTGGTCATCCCCACGGGTCCCTCTGGAGGCCCTGGCCTTTGCCCTGACCTTCCCCAGGAATCTTCTGTCTGCTTGACTAGTTGTTTGTCCCGTCTGTTTCCCCTCACACTCATTTGGTAGCTGCTTCCTCGTTCCTCACCCCAAAAAAGTGCAGGGGAGCAAAACAGAGTGGAGTGTCTCCCTGCTTTTATTTGCAGTTCAAGTAGCCCTAAAAGAGTGTGTAATGATGCACAAATATTGGACAAACTTGACCATATGCATCATTACTAGTACAACACATGATGAGACTATGTTTTAGTTTACTAAGAATAGAGGTGTAATTTTGTGTTTTATCATGGAAATCCTCATCTGTATTTAAGACAGAAAAATCAACCTTTCATTCGAATGAATTGCGTGAGTGATTCCTACTGAAAGTCAAAACATGTAGCCTCCTACATCTCTCAGGCACTCTTGTGAGGCTTATGTGAGAATATAACCCAAAACTGCTTCCCTTCACATGGGTAGGAACAGCAGTGTGAATAATTGAAATGCTTTCAAGTATTTTTATTGCCCAACAAACTCTTCTGAAATGTAGAAACCCTAATATGAACAGCCTGGTGACAAAGCATGAACCCACCTCTGATCCAGGAAGCAAGTCATTGTCTCAAGGTTGTTTCTGGCCCAGGTGATATGGTGTCATCCAAGTGGTAGCCCCGAGTTCTGGAGGGAACAATTTATTCAATACCTGGGGCATGTCACCATCCCAGTGGGGGTCAGAAGGGATCCTTTAATTCAAATTGCACGAGTGTGGGATTGTGTGTGACTCATGGTAGTATGGTGACTCCATACCTCATTTGTTTAGGCAAGCTGCAAGCCTAAGGATGTGTCCCTGCCTACATCACCCAGGTTGCTTCTCTTGTTCCTTATGGGAGTTCCCCACATGCATATGTATTCCACATATGCTTGAAAAACAAAAATTAGTTTAAAGATGAGAGACAAAATTTTATGGAAAATTACTTTACTACTCCCTTAAAATTGAGATTTGAGCTTATGTGACAAGGCCCTTGGATTTTACCAGTTATGTAAGAAGTAAAATTGCATTTCATTTTTACTAAAATGTCAACAAAGGGAAGGTAAATAGAGGGAATGGAGAAAGAAAACAGAAAATCTTCAAAATTGAGATTTTTAAAGAAGTATTTAATTGAGTTTAATTTGAGTTAAATCTTACTAAAAACCTCAGGACACCATATTGCTAAATAGTTCCCCTTAATAATACCATATTTCTTATATTATACCATACTGTAGAGGAAAAAACCTCTCATTTGGTATTCTTTGAAGTCATAACTAATGCCTCTTACGTGGAAAAAAAAAGTGTTGATTTCAGACATTTTCTTTTGTATTTCACTGTTAAAATTGAATCATACTTCCTTGTAAATCAAAACAAAGCCCTCTGTTAGGAAGGGGAAGGAGGAAGGCATAGCAAAGGCAGGAAAGTGTAGCTTCTGTATCTGGATAGCTTTAGGAGCACATGATCCAAACTGTGATCTTCAGGCCAGGAAAAATTGCTCTTATTTTCCTCTCTACAATTCATGGAAAACTCCTTTTTTTTTTTCTAAACTAGGTCTGATTGTTTGGGACAAGTTTTTATCTGGCTGCACTAACCTAAATGTAGCAGGGTTTAAGGTGGTCTGCCTGGTGAAGATGGATTCTCAATCAGACAGAAAACAGAAAGGATTGAGAAAAAATATTGCAAAGAAGGAAAAGAAGCTGGAAAGGAAGTTAATACATTAGAAGGATGATCCTTAGAAAGGGCTTGTGTTAGAGGCTTGAGGTGACAGTCTCCCCACCACTGATTGCTGCCGCGTTTTTGGAACAAATGGCCGCTGAGCACTGCACCCTGCATACACAGCAGCCCCAGGGTGCCAGGAACATCACCTGTTTGCTCTCTGTTGTAGGGTGTTGTAATGAAGGTGTGCAGTGCCAATGGAGTCTGGGTGCTGGTTCTCTGTTCTTCCATCCCTGTTTCATGTTCAGCACTTTTTAGAATCTTTCCTCTTTCACTTCTCCTACACAGAGAGGTTTTAAAAGGCTAAGGGGCACGACCAAAGTGAACACTTCTGCAAATATCTATATTTATGATATTTCTACTAGCTGACAAACAAGTTTTGGACGAGATTTCATGAACATAAATGTCCAACAAAAAAAGGACTAAATAATTTCAGAAAAACAAACCTCTTGTTTTTATCAGTAGTTTACTGTTACCCTCCCCACTTATCTAGTTTTGGTTAACAGCACAGACTTTAAAAAAGGAGTCCTAAGTGTGAGGAGCATTTTGTGACCAGTGGGTTTATGACTGTCACTTCTGTATGCACATACACATATAAAGAGAGAGAGAAAAGCAGACTTACTTTTCACAAAAAAGTGTTTTCTCAAGTGCTGTCTAATTATTTTCTCTTAGCATCCAAAAGTACTTATTGTTGAAGATCTCCTATTTTAATATGAAGGAATAATGTGATCTCCTGCTGTTTTTTTACGATTCTGCTTTTTTCCGTATCACGTGAGAAAACACATGGAAATTGTGGAGATGTGACTTAGCCACAGGCCCCAGCTTATGCTTTCTGGCTATGCAATAGAAACAGAAGAAAGTTGCCATGCTGAAATATGTGGGCAGTCATGGCTGTTCTTTAGCTTCCTCTTTAGTCAACATAAATTGACATTTTTTTTTCTCCTTGTTCATTTATCTCCTGCTGTTGCCTGAAAGTACCGTCCGTCACACAGGCCTATGAGTCAGCCACCTCTCCGCATGAAGCTGAACAGTAAATTCCATTTCTTCCTCCTTGCTCTTTAAATATAGCTTCATTCCTCTGTTTTGCTGGGAACAAGGTCTGTTACTTATTCTTTTCCTGTGTGATTGGATTACCAACTCCCTTTGGTGTGACAAGGAAAATTAATCTGTGTTCATAAAAACAGTGAATGCACATATCTTTTTCTAAAGGAGTGCCAAAGTAATGGCAATATCACAGAAAAAAAATGAGGCAAAGTTCTTTGAGTAAAGTGTCTCTTCAGACATCAGTATCTCAGACCTGGTAACTTGTATCTTCAGGCCTAACTTTTCTCTGTTCGATAGACATCCTAAGAGCTGGGAGGCCACAGGCCTGATTTTGTCAGAGTCATTAATAACATATTTATTTCTTCAAAACTATGTTCTGAATGTGATAAGCTTATAAATGTTTGCAGGCTTTGAGCTTTAAACACATCTTCTACCTTTGTATTGTAAATGACCATCACCAGAGTAAGATCCCAGCTATGTGAGTGCAAAGGCCCAGCATGCCAAATGTGTTCTCAGGAGTTCCTTGTGAGAATACCTAAAAACTAAGATTGGCCAAACCACCAGATACATCCAGAGAATGTTACTGAAGGGCAGGATCTTTCCATTTACCTATGGAATTAAACATTTGTGGAAATGCAGACACATTGATGTAAAAGGTTCAGTCTTAAATGGATTTTTAGRTTCTTTAGAAAACATGAGGAAAGTAAAGGGGGTTTATATTGAATTTCTTATGTTTTGTGTTAGACTTAAGAGGAAGCATCAGATGTTTCTTGGACAGAACCTCTAACCAAATTGCAAAATTTCCTTGCAACACTGTTAAATCCCTGATCTTTCTCCTGATGGAGTCAGATTGCTAGCCCAAAGTTCACGTTGGTGCTGACTGATTTGTTACTGCCGTGGTACACACAGGTCTGACTTTTCTTTCACCCTCAAGCTGTGCATGCCCACTGTCCTTTCCTGCGTGGCAGAAGTGCCACTCACATGCAGGTTGTACATATGTTTTTCAGAGACTGTCCTACTTGAAAAAATTTATAAATGTATGTATTTGTATGTAGGAGTGCTTTGGCATCTGTGGGTTGTGTTGGCAATTACCTTCCAACAAAATAAGTGGGGTATGTTGGATTTGGTCCTGCAGGTTGAGGGAGGTGGATATGGCTGGGCAGGAGGCTGAGTGCTGGCAACAGGGACCAAGCACTTTTCTGGCAGAGGTGACCTGAGCACCCTTAACTTCAGCCAGACTTCACCAAAAGCCTGTCATGACAGGGTGCTGTTCCCTGAAAAGGTGTTGGTGATAAGTGTTGACAAAAAGCCGGCTAACAATAGGTACCAAACTTGTCCCTGTCCAAACAGAAAACTGGGAGAGGCAGCTTATTCTGTCTCATGGTTAGCTAAACATTTTTAGGGTGTGTTTTAGTTATAGTTTATCTAGCCATAAAACTGAATGTCTAGTATTTATGATTAAATATGTTCAGAAAAACAAGAGAGGGACCTAATCCTTTAACCCTTGAAGGGATAGATTTATAAAAGTACATAAGGACTTAAAGTGCAGTTATGTATCTAATACTTTCAGAAGGAGCAAGCCTGGTTCAGCGCTGTCAGTCTTATGCCCATTGATAACTAGATGCCTCACTGTACTGAAACCACCAATAAATAAGAATTAAATATTTGAATAATTTTACAGATATGAACCCTTAGTCCTATGAGACCAAATCGGTTCAAATGCTTTTAACAGCATCAGTAAGTGCATGTTTGCATTTTTAGGCAATGATGTGACTCAGAAATCTGGTAAGCCCTCTTACTCCATGTGAACTTTAAATAAAGTGGACTCTTAGGAGCAAAATTCAGTTCTTGGTACATGTATGAGCTTGAAATGAAACCCATAGTCCACAGGTCTAATCAACTTGACAACACTTATTTTAAAAACGGTTATTAAAACTCAGACTAATATTAGATTATTCCCACTCTCCTACTCACCCTTTTTTCCTAGCTATGAAGCAAAAGAAGCTATTCTGTAAGCAGTGTTGAATTTATTTTTTTCTAAAACTCTTAAAAGTAATTTTGTTATTAAATGCATATTCTAGATAGAATTGCTATGCTACCCCAGTTCTTAAATCACATGATTTTTTTAGAAGCATTTATTGTTCAGAATGCATTTGTGACACGGCATAGAACCTGGGTTTTAATATACATCAGGACTTCATCTTTCTCTTAAAGTCTTTAAACACTCATGCTAATAACTACTTGGTAATTGATTAGGAAACATGCATTCTAATTATTTTGTCAATAGTTTGAATAAAAACCCCAAATCGGATCAGTTCTGTATTTGAGAACATAGTACATTTTATTCAAGTGGCAACCCACATACCTATTGGGATTTCCTGAGGCATTTCTCTCTTGATGCATTGGAAGCTGAATTATATTTATCAAGAATAAAATTGTAAATAAAAATATTATTTTTAGATACGTAATAAGAAGCTGGGGACAGCTGAGCTTCCTCTCCAGCTCTAAACAAATACCGCTTTACATAAAATATAGCACTCTTCCGCAAATTCCTTCCACTGAAGAACTTCGTTTCATTTGTAATTCAAATAAAACCAAAGAATAAGTGTCTTTCTGAATTATTTACCCGAATGTCTCTCCTTTATTCCCCTTCTTCTGTCATTCCTTCTGTTCCCCGAAATATTTTCTTCGTGGCTGGGGATGAGGTCTGGCTGTCAAGAAGGAGCAGAACCTGCGGAGGCTCCTGATATAGATGCCCATCCCCTGAGTTCAGGGTGACAGAGCAAGGCTGCTCTGGGCTTTTGGATTTAGCAGAAGCTTTGTGTGGCACAGGGGGAGGTTGGCAGGAGCTAGACTGCACATCCTGGTATCATTCTACTCTCTGTCAGAAGTGTGTATATATACACACACAGGCATCCTTTTTCAGATGGTGGGAATCATTTGCTGCTGTCTCAGGGCAATTGTTGCACCTCTCTCGTGACCTCATTTCCCAAATATCAAGTCAAACTGCACTATCAAGTAAAACACATATTTCAAATTTGTTGTTCTTTACCACTTTAGTTAGGCAAATGTAGAATTTTCTAGTGTTTTATCTGAGTTGCTTCTTCCACCTTTCCACTCTGTTTTAAGTGTGTTCAGCTCTATTTTTTGTCTATAGCACAGATTTTACCTACATATGTACATAAACCAAATACATGTGAACAGCATGTACTCTTACATTCATAAAGCATTTTACTCTGATATTTTTATTAACATTTAATTAGGAAGTTATTCTTTGCATGGTATTTTTGAACAGAGAGAACAAAGAGATTAACGGAAAAAAATTCCTCACAAATTATGCCTCTGTTTGCTTCATATTCTGAGTGCAAATAAGAAAAATAGAAATGTTTTAAGTGAAGTGAAATGAGACACAGAACAAGAATGAAAGTAAAGGAGAGTGTATATCACTGCGGATCTGGCAAGGCCAAGCTGCACAGAGCTGAGGGAACAAGGGGATGCTAACCCTTGGAAATAGGGTAAGGGTGTATTAACGACGAGGTGGGCAGCAACTGCATTAGCAGCCACCCTCCAAAGGAAAAATTCGTCTAGAAACACATGGAGAAAGAGGCATTTCAAATAAGTGTCAGATTGGCCTCCACTCCCGAGCCTACAGGCTGAGATAATTTGGCTTAAAGAAAGAGATAGATACAAGGTCAAATATGAAGTGCTATCTATTTAATGTTACCCTTTGTCCTATAATCTATTTTAAGCAAATAGATCACCCTTTGTTTTGAAGAAGCTGTTGCTGAGATCTGGCAGGTGCTCAGGAAAAGCAGTGCTTGCTGGATGATCCTGCGGGCTGGGCTGCGGGATGGGACCCTGAGCTCAGGGCTGTGGCACAGCGCTGCCAGGCTGCAGATGGGTGCTGAGGGGCACCTCAGCAGCGCTGCAGGGCTATGCTGTCTGCCCTGTGGCACGGCTGGGACAGCAGTTAAATGCACCCTCTAGCACAGCTACTGATGATGTTGGGTAACAGTCAGTAATCAGAAGTTATTTCAGCTTTTCCCATTGCAGGAGCGATGTTCAAGCCCTCGCTGACCATATAGATATGAGCAAAACCCTGTCTGTCTGTGCAATTGCATGTCCATCCCTGACGGCAAACACCAGCCAGACACTTGAGAGTGGCTCAGGTCTCAGACACCATCTCAGGTCTACTCATTTGTGGAAACAACCTGCTGAATAAAAGGCAAGAAAAAAGGGAGTTGTGCTGCAAGGCTGGAGAACCAGTGCAGGAGAGATCTCCTGTACATGCCTCAGCCTTTGGAAACCTTAGTTTGGGGCTCAGTCAAGGATGAGACACAGGCCCATAGGAAACTTGCCTTTATTATTTCCAAGGCTCGGGGAGCTACTTGTTTCCTATTCAATTCAAATAGCTGTGCAGATTTGGAGACAAATATGGCAACAATAACCAAAATATCTGTAGTTGTTCCAATAATTCTCTGTATTTGTTTCCTGTATTTGTTTCAAATTTAGTACTTAAATGGCAACAGTCATTCTTGTCAAGATGAGGAAACCCAGGACTTCCTTCTTTTACACTTCACAGTTCCCACATGAAGATATGGACGTTTCTGACCTCTTTGTCTGCATTGTTACGATACACAAATGCCCTTGACCGTAATACTTCTGTAAGAAGAGACTCCTACCCATCCCTTTACATCTGATGGGGATTTGACTAATCACTGAAGTAGCATGTAACTGTTTAAGTTGTTGTCATGCTGAACCACTTCAAAAGCCTCTTTGATGAGCTGTGATATCTCTGGTCCTTTCCACCCTTCTTTGGTCACTCGCACCATCCCATAGGATCAGGAAATGGTGGTCCCTGGAGTCTGCTTGCAGGTGTCATGTTCAAGGAATAGCAAAGACTCAGCACTTCATATTTAGCTTTAGRGAGGATTATGAACAAATGATAGAATCATAGAATCAGTTTGGTAAAGACCATAAATGTTATTGAGTTCAACCGTTAACCCAGCACTGACAAGTCCACCACTAAAACATGTCCCTAACTGCCACATCTACACATCTTATAAATCTCCAGGGATGGTGACTTAACCACTTCCCCAGGCAGCCTATTCTGGTGCTTGACAACCATTCCCATAAAGAAATTTTTCAAGTAGCTGCAGAGAGCAATAAGGTCCCTGCTCAGTCTCCTTTTCTCCAGGCTCAGCAGCCTCAGTTCCCTCAGCCACTCCTCATCAGGCTTGTGCTCCAGATTCTCCGCTAGTTTCACTGCCCTTCACTGGACACACTCCGGCACCTCAATGTCTGTCTTGTTGTGAGTGGCCCAAAACTGAACACAGGATTCAAGGTGCAGCCTCACCAGTGCCAAGTACAAGGGGACAATCACTGCCCTAGTCCTGCTGGCCACACTATTTCTGATCCAAGCCAGGATGCCATTGGCCTTTTTGGCCACCTGGGCACACACTGGCTCATGTTCAGCTGCTGTCAACCAGCATCCCTGGGTCCTTTTCTGCTGGGTAGCTTTCCAGCCACTCTTCCCCAAGCCTGTAGCTCTGCATGGGGTTGTTGTGACCCAAGTGCAGGACTCAGCACTTCACCTTTTTGAACCTCGTACACTTGGCCTCAGTCCAGATCCAGCCTGTCCACATCTTTCTACAGAGCCTTCCTACCCTCCAGCAGGTCAACACTTCTGCTCAATTTGGTGTTATCTACAAATTGAGAGTTCTCTTGATCACCCTGTCCATGTTATTGATAAAGACATTAAACAGGACTGGCGCCAGTGCTGGGCCCTGGGGAACACCACTAGTGACCCGCTGCCAACTGGATTTGACTCTATTCACCACCATTCTTTGGACTCAGCCATCCAGCCAGTTTTTAAAAGAACTCTTCCTGAACAATTTTGTTTGCTTGGGTTTGCCAGCATCCCTGTTTCTCCCCGTGCCGCAGTGACCTAGATGTCCCTTCTGCTAATGCCTGTCGCTGCTGAGTCCGGAGTGTGTAACTCTCAAAACACAACTTAATTCCGCACAAACACCAGTCCGGTTGATCCCTTATCGGGCCATAAAAGCAGGCGATACAAAATTATTACAGCAAGAGCCCAGACACTTGCAAGTAATACATCTAGCTTTTAAATAAATTTATGTACTTTTTTTGCAATTACATGGTGAGTGTTTAGGTAAAATTCTGCCCTCATCTTCAGATGCTCTCAGTTTCTCATTAGTTAAAAGCTCACTCGTTAGGAGGAACACATTCCTGGGACAAACACATCAGCTGTTATAAGTTGTTTCAGCAAAGTTTTCTGCTATTCATTGATTTTATAGAGGTAAGTACCATGTTATTTACTAATTAACAATCAGTAAAGACAAAGTTTTCACTTCTACTTAGAGTCTACCAGTTAGGAAGGCTTTCTGTGTTATTTTCTGTATCCTGTCAATTCTGGACTATATTTTATTTCTTGGTTGTTTTTTTTTTTCTGTCAAGTAGCTATTTGGTGCTTAACACTCCGATGTGTAACAGTAATTTAAAGTTATAAAACTGATATTGAAATGCTGTTTGTGAATAAAAGTCATATTTCAAAAACAAGAGTAATGTTTTGACTTTAAGGATATTTCAGAATTTGATTTATCAGTTTAGTACTTAAATACACTGGACTGCTCACGCAGAGGGTAGCTAATCATATACTGCTCGTGTATTTAATCCCATATGAAAAATAAAAAAAAACCTTCTTTCATTAAAAGCAAAACATTCAGGGGAATTGTTTCAAAATGGCAGTCACACCTACAAACATTGCATTTTAAAATAATCTCAAGAGGACCCCAAAAGAAGATGCAGTTTGTTGTTTGGAAATGAGTTCTATTCATTAATGATGTGTGTCAATGTATTGTGCTGTGTTTTTGTAGAGCTAGAGGTATTTTAAATTCACTTATTTGAAACAATGTAGACACCAGACTAAGCTGTGTATTGGCATGCAAATAAAGGGTAAAGTTAATTTCACCTCAAATGCTTTATGTGTATTTTCCAATTGTCCTGAGTTTCTGTCAGCAAAGTGTAATATTCCCTTTTGTACTATCCAAAGAATAGGAATTATTTACTGCAAGCAGAGATTTATAGTGGAAATACACAAATGTTTTAAGCATTTGCCAACATATTAGGGTTTTTTAGCTGACTAAAGGACACATTTTTCCTCTCACAAGATTATAAATACTTAATAACTCCATGAATTCAACTGGAATATTTCCAGATTTACACCCCTCAATTAATTTCAATTGAATTTTCTTGAAGTACACTATCTGAAAGAATAATTTATCTTCATGTGAGTTAAAGTTAATTTAGCTTAGAGCATTTTCTCAGGAATAAGCCAGGGCCTGATTGCAGGCATTCTCTCTGTTATCAATTTGACTTAATTTTCTCTCTTATAAGTGCCTCTAATAACAATAAACCTTTCAGAAAATGAATGTATGAATTTAGCAGATGGTGTGAAAGAAGCTAAACTATTTTAAATGCTTTGCAACAATGTAAACTCATGTATTATTTATTGTAGAGTATTATCCATTCATACATTCTTATAAGCTATTAAAATTCCATGCCAGAAGTTAGGATGCATTCTATTAGTGCCAATTGATGTTCATAGTCTTCAGTTAAGAGTATTTAGTAATAAAATCAGACGGAAAATCTATAAAAAAGTAAGAACTTCTTTACAGAATGCTGTTGGTTGGCACTTTTATTTTCACTCATTGAAGGTCAGCACCAGAAGAGTGTACTGAACACTGCTGAAGACATTAGTCTAAATTATTCTGGGAATTAAGGCTTTAACAGCTCTGACAATCAATATGGCTCCTCTAAAAGGCAAAACCCACCAATTTATTTTTCCCTTTTATTCTTTGCATATGGGGAAGAAATAAATATTAAAAATTCATATAAAAGTTCATACTTTTGACATAAATTTTGAAACTTTAAATATTGGAATTTTTTTTCCCTAAAATACCTTTGTCTTCAGTTTATAATGCAATAGAAGCAAATGGACTGGAATTGAAAATAACAATGCATCAGGCTTTCACGTAAAAAATATAGATCAGTGCTTCATGTATTAGATGCAAGCTAAATTCATGTATTAGATACATAAAATGGTATAATACTCCAGATGCTATGTGGTTTCTTCCACTCACAAACTATTTCTTTTACTCAATCCTTCAGCAAGTGAAAAATTGTTTGTGGCATATATATATTTAATTTCCTTCTACTGCACAGACAGATTTAAACCATATTACTTTATCTTTCCCTGGTTTCAAAGAGTCATCAATAATCTGCAGTGCTTTCAAATGACAGCACAATCCTTTAACTAGAATAATACTGGGAATCATGACCTGTATCTTTATTTTCCTTCTGTCATTGTGCTGAGTAGCCCTCAATGTGACGACTTGTCGTAAGAAACCATGCATGTAAATATGTAAGAGTCTGGCCTCTAATGACTAGAGACAAAGGCATTACAGGTAGAGGAGGATGGACCAGGACACTTGAAGTACTAAAATGGTTATTTTTAGTAGAAGAATTGCAGGCTCCATGGGAAGAATATCTTCTCAATACCAATTCTTTTCCCTGTCATTCCCATGCTTCCTCGCAGTCTTTTCTCTCAATTTAAGGCATGACACAAGCTGCACATAACAGAAACAATAAAACTAAACAGGAAATGCCTAAGCAGATCTCTGCCCCAAATATGACTTACTGTAAATCTGTGATATGCACCAAAGAATGTCCTCTGGCATTTTCCATTTGCTTTTAAATTAATAATCCACAGTTCACAAAAATGTCAGCAGTGATAGCATATACCTGGATCCCCATCTCCTTGCTCTTTGAATTTCTTTTCATATACTTTGCACAAAAATAAAGAGATGGTACTTCAAATACAACCTGGTATTTATGCTCACCTATTGGAGGTGAACTGTAATATGTCAGTCATATGTTCATTTCTGAACTTTGATTGATCTTTAAGGAAGATTACAGACATGGAACCATAGAATCATAGAATCACAGAATTATAGAATGGTTTGGGTTGGAAAAGACCTTAAATATCGTCCAGTTCCAACCCCCCTGTCATGGACAGGGATGCCACCTACTAGATCAGGTTGCTCAAAGCTGCATCCAGCCCGGCCTTGCACATTTCCAGGGATGAGGCATTCACAACTTCTCCAGGCAACCTGTGTTCCAGTGCCTCACCACCCTCATAGTAAAGAATTTGTTCCTTGTATCTAATCTAAACATCTTTCAGTTTGAAATCATTCCCCCTTGCCCTGTTGCTATATGCCCTTGTAAAAAGTCCTTCTCCATCTCTCTTGTAGGGTCCCATTAGGTACCAGAAGGCTGCTCACAGGTCTCCCCAGAGCCTTCTGTTCTCCAGGCTGAACAACGCCAGCTCTCTCAGTCTTCATGGGAGAGGTGCTTTGAGCATCTGAGCATCTTCACAACCCTCTTCTGGACACACTGCTTGGGAAAAGCAAATGCTTTCTTGTTTCTTTTTACAAAAGTTATGAAAGGAATATGCAGAAATGGACTGATTTTTCCTATCCAAGAAATGGTAAAATTCATGCTTTCTAAAGGATATATTGAAATCCAGCCATAAACTGCTTCATCCTAAACTGCATAACAGAAATTGAGGCAAATAGAAAACTACGTGTTATTTTGTGCAAAGAAAATGTGATCAAAAATTTCCTGAATACGATTAAAAAAAAATCTCTTCAATGGATTTGTGATCAGGCCCCACTTCTTTCACTTATGAAGAACTCATTTTTGTTTTTAGAATACAGAGCAGAAACATTGAGAGCATATTCTGCTCTGAAAACACTGTAGTGCCTCAGAAAGCTGTTTGCATCTTTGAGAAGTTAAACTGACCATGATAATATGTCATTGAATAAAAAAAAAAGAAAAAAAGGGAGAATTTGAATCAAAGTTGATAATGAGCTTCAAGGAGGAATCATTAATGTCTGTGCTCATTAAAAAACAGGGATTAAAGCAGTCCAATTAGTGCCCATGCATGAGAGTAAAAGGATGAAGTCCAAAGATAGAGCAGTGGAAATTGTAATAAAAGATGTTTTGTTCTTCTTTAGAGGTTCCTTCATGCATTTGTGAAACAACAGATAATTTATTTTCTCCTCTTTCAGCACTATAGGCTTATCTGTTTCTTTGAAAACTTGTTTCACTTGCCTTCAGAAGACTTTTTAAAGAAAAAGTATCTGTAATTAAATTCCCATCTGCAAATAACATCAGAATTACTTGAAGATTAATGCAACTAGATTGGAATTTTTTCAAAGGACATTTTTCTCTCTTAATTATCTCCCCCTTAAGTAATTGTGTATATGGTAATATCTCCTGTGTGGAATAGAAAGTAGCAGGAAAAGTGAGATGCTTTGCAATGAAATGCAATGCTTTAATTGCAATGAGATGCTTTAGCCATCTAAAAGGTAGGCATGTTATCTATGCACTTACCATCTTATTTAGATTAATAGAGAGAGCTGGGTGACTAATTCCATATAGCTTTGAATAAGGAATTTATAGCAACTTTCAGAGGTATCAAGTATTCACTGGAGGATACTGAATGACTGCACTTGACCAGACCCTAACTACTAAACAGCTTGAGCAGGGTTAGACAGATTCCTGCCTTTTTTTGTGGGATTCATCTTGCAGGTGCAGAATCTGCATGTCTAGGGTTGAGCATGTCCGGCCTTCTTCACAATTTCAAAGATTTGGTTAATCCAGTAAAAAGACCCTTGAGAATTATTTGACATGTCCTGAGACAGGCATTTTCGTGTTACCACTCGTGGTGTTTTATACTTGGTCCTGAGTGACTAGCTCTGGGGATGGGCCAGGTGACCTCCAGAGATCCCTTCCAACCTCAGCCGTTCTGTGATTTAAAGCGTTGTCAGGGACAGTAACAAGAATTGCCCAAGAACTAAAAATATATAACTTGATTGCCTGCAATATTATCTCCTGACCTAACCCTGTTATGATTTATTATCTGCAATGTTCTAATGCCTAGGGCTCTCAGATCTAGAGAACTGTACTGTATTAGTCATTAATATCTGGCAAAATGATCTAACTATATGTACATAATAACACAAGGCTGAACAATCCAGAATTTGGATTGTGAGAATAGGCAAGTGGGATCTTTTCCCAGATCTTTTCTTACACAGAAATTCACTGAAAGTTTTCTTTTTTTTTTTTTTGCTGGTGCTCTTCCCATTTCATCTGAGCTATCACCTTTTGAGAAAATCTCTGTTTATATTATGGATTTGTTCACATCTACTGCAAAGCAATCTGGTCCAAATCATAAAAAATCACTTACCAGTGTGGTAATATAGTTTCTTGCATCAAAGAAGGAATGCAGAGTACTGTGGTGCATTCCTATTTTGTATAAAACAGGACGGGAAAGGCACTTTTTGTGGCTTTCTTGTTTGTTTGCTTGTTTGTTTTTCTCAGCCCATGGCATTACTTAGATGATTACTCAAGACTGCAGGAAAATGGAGAAAAATATACCAGCTGCAAGCAGAAGACTTCCTTCCAGCACATCAGTGGAGCGAAAATAACCTGGCGTCTTTTTCCAGCAGGCAGGCTTTTAAGTAGTACCAGCTTGATGGCAATGGCCCATTTCACTCAAGGATGTTATCCGTAGTAGGATCTAAAGAATTGTGGACAAAATTTTAAAACTTGAGTGCTAAATCTATATTTAGGTCTCAAAACAATCATTTAGAGAGTAGGTAAGGACATAATGAAGCGTAACTCTCTAGCTTGATGATGAGGGCTTGCTCCTGGAAAATCCTGCATTGTGGCTTCTTGCAGTCCTGCCCTTCACTCCCTGCCCCAGCCTGTTTGCTGGGGCAAATTGTTTCCTTCCCATCCTGGAAAGGTGCTCTCAAACCAGACCACGTGTAGGGGGACCCAATGCTTTTCTGGGACTGAGGATGGCAAAACACAAAACTGAGGATAGAGGAGAGAAGAGCTGTTCTCTGGGAGACATAAGGACTAAGTAGAGTTTAAGGGAAAGGCAGAAAATTAGGAGAGCACTGGCAGACAGGAAAAGATCCATCAAACCCAGAGGACGGAAGAATGGCAAGGAAGGACAAATGACAGAAGAACAAATCCTGGATTATGTAACTTATTAGGGCCAACATATTTTCAAACATGGGAAAGTTTTTTTTCTCTTTAGTAAGTCTACTGACAAATTTGGATGGTGGTACCTGCAGTCTTCCTATAGATTTCGCATCCCCTTATGGATTAAAAGGTAATATGCAAGAAACACTACAAAATGTAGTATTTAGAGTGGTGTGTTGGTCATTCTGGTTTGGAAAGTAAGAAATGTAAAAATCCTGGCTGTGAGCTGATGCATGAGTAGGTGTGAAGAGCTCTCCTAGTCTAGAAAAGGAATGTAGTGATTAACTGATATTAACTCAGAAAATACCAGGGACAAGTGAAGCTAGACTTTACAGGCAAGGAAAGCACTCACTGAAATGGATGTTAAAACAGGGAAACATCCAGTTTCAGGACATTTCAAATTCACATGTTCACATGTCTGGTGCATGAATTGAACCTGCAATGCACATAGTGATTGCAGTGATTTAACATCTGCCTAAAATAGTGAATGATAGAAGATAGCAATTGAGATGATAAACCATGTCATACTATGTATATATATTCATAGAGAAACCATTTTTATGATCTCTGGGTCATAAAAAGATCAGCAAAGAGGCCTGAACTAAAAATCCAGAACACAGCTGAGTTGTGCTTCTTGGTGAAGAGACCGGAGCAGAGGCAGGTTTTGGAGCAGCCACTTGTGGAGAATGGGTGAACAGCTGCCTCACAGAGTGCAGAGTTGGGGTCCGTCCAGGGTACCAGCAGGTTTGCAGCTCTGGCAGATCCCAGAGTACTGCAGCCCCAAGCCAGTGTGACTGTCAGGGAAAACACCAGACCGTGAAAGGAGAAATTAACATTAATAACTCTCACTTCTACAAACTAGCCTTTTTTTCAAAGATACAGCACGTTCTTCCAGCTAGTTTAGATCTGCTTAACATAATTTATTTTCTTTAACATATTGATATTTAATTTGCTTTCAGTAGAATATGTAGCTTAAACCACGAAGTCATTAATAGTATCCCTCTTCTAGCCTGCAGATTGATTATCACCCTTGCATCTATTCATTTAGAAAATGAAAATGAAATTCAGGGGTAGATAACAATATATTTTTTCCACATGCTGAAAATGGCAGAGTTTCTGACTTGTCTTCATTAATCTGTGTGAGGTAGAAATGCCCACCTTTTGTTTAAATTACCTTTCCTGTTGTGATCACTTGAATGTACACATAGTAAAGGCTTTAGCCTTGCTGTGATGATCTTCTAGGCAAGTCAGACTGACCTAGCAGAGCTTGTTTGGAAGCTGAAATTTCAAAAGAGCAGCACACTCTTTTTTATATTGTTTTAGGTTATTTACTCTCTAGTTTTGTAGACATGAGGGAGCAAATAAATGTTAAGGAAAGGTCTGAATCAACTGTGGGAGGGGTCTGGGTGTAAAGGAAGTGAAGCTTCCAGACGGCGAAGTCTATCAAAAAGTTTTTCAAAGCATTTGAAATTAGCCTTAAGTTTTACAAGATCAGTTTTGCAGTTTACTCTCTTTGCACTGAGTTTAATGTTACCAAAAGCAAATCAAACCAAAAGATATCCCCCTTATCATCAAATCTGCCTCCGTGCTCCGCTTCTAACATCTTATCTTGGTTTTGTTTTCAAGGCTACATCATAGCAATTTACCAGAAAAAAACCACCATGGATGTTCCGGTCAAACAGTTGGCAGTGATGGCACTGCTTGCTCTGGTGGATGCTCACCTGCCGAAGCCGGCACGGGCCCCTCTGGTTCTGCACAAGCCTTTCATGGTTGTCTGGAACGCGCCAACTGAGCAGTGCAGGCTGCGGTACAAGGTGGACCTGGATCTCGGTGTCTTTGACATTGCATCCAACATCAATGAGACTTTGAGTGGTTCCAATGTGACAATCTTCTATCACACTCACTTGGGATACTATCCCTACTACTCAGATAACGGAGATCCTGTTAATGGAGGGGTGCCCCAGAATGAAAGTCTTATCAAACACCTTAGTAAAGCAAAGTCTGACATTGACTATTGCATACCCATGAAGAAATTTCAGGGACTTGCAGTCATTGACTGGGAAAACTGGAGGCCCCAGTGGGATAGGAACTGGGGTAATAAAAGCATTTATAGAAATAAATCTCTTGAGATTGTCAGGAGAAGGCATCCTCGGTGGTCAGAGGACAAAATTAGGAGAGCAGCTAAAGAGGAATTTGAAAATGCTGGCAGGAGTTTTATGAATAACACCATCCTTCTGGCTGAGCATATGAGACCAAATGGTTTGTGGGGTTACTATCTCTACCCAGACTGCTACAATTATGATTACAAAGAGCATCCTCAAACATACACAGGGAAATGTCCACCCATTGAGTCTTTCCGCAATGACCTCCTGCTCTGGCTGTGGAAGGAAAGCACTGCTCTCTACCCTTCTATATACCTGGATTATATACTGAAGTCAAGTCCAAATGCACTAAAATTTGTTCATTATCGGGTTAAAGAGGCAATACGTGTTGCCTCAATTGCTAGAAAAGACTACATTTTGCCTGTGTTTGTTTACTCCAGACCATTTTATGCCTATACATTTCACGTTTTAACAGAGGTAAGCAGATAGACTTCTTTGGAAATTTAGAAATTAGAAATAGCCTCTTACAAAAATTATGCTCTAAAAGCTTTTCCTGTATAAAAGCACTTACTCATTTGTTTTTCATATTTAAGGCAGCCCCTTGAGAGGAAGCACTGTAGTCATAGTACAAAACCCTATGCCTTTCAAGAGTTAATATTGCAGTGGTTTGGTCTACCTCTGTAAGAGAACATTGTGTATTTTTAATGAGGGCAATTTAGAAAGAAAGTACAAAGAAATAATTTCCTTAAGGAAGTAATTCATTCTGATATTTTAATTCTTCAGGGAAACTTGTGAAATGAACTTGACAAATTTTGTGAAGTTTAAAACTAATTAGTGCAACGGAAAGATAAACTTTCATGAGAAAGGAGCCTCAGGGCTTTTTTGTTTCTTTATGCAAATGTAAATTCATTCAGTATAGAAGTAAACTAGTCAAGTAAAGTAATCTGGCCTGGAGTTCCTAACTCCTGCATGATGAGCACTGGCCACCTATCTCACTTTTCAGAAGTACAACATCTTCATGTCCAACATTTAGTGCTACAGTGTGGAGTCCTTTTATCAAAGAAACCAAGTTTTTGAATCATGCAATGTCCCATCAACCAATGATCAAGTGCAATAAATATATAGTGGCCATGACACTGATGGTAAATTATATACGTGCAAATCTCAGACTTTCTGGATATATAATGACAATTGTTGATCTGACTTTGTTTACGCATGTAACAGAGAGGCACAGATGCTTATTCATTTCTCTAGTAGTTGTCTCAAGTGCCAAAAGTTTTCCTTTGATTGCTATCAATTCCATAAGAAGGCAGAAAATCTGGGGCAGGCAACTCATGGAAACAACCCCTTGATGACTAAGGGCATCTAGGGGGGCTCCTTCTCTATATTTTATGAAGTGCTGCATAAGAGATTGCTTCTACTGCTGCTATTCGAACCAGAACACAAAAAGGGAGACAAGTGGCAAGGGAAAAGGCAAAGCTCGGTCCAGTGAACCACAGGCTGTTTGGGCTTCAGCCTAGAGCTGTAGCTGAGGAGGTGCCCAGATCCCTGAGAGCCTGAGAAACGTTTCAGGCTGATCCCAGGAAGCAAATGGTACTTTCAGGCTGCCCCTGAGAAGCAAATTGTACATAGAAGTAATCACGAATTTGATCTGACTCATTTTCAGTAACGAGGAATTCTCTGAAGCTGTTTAGTCTGTGGAAATCACAGGTCCTAGCTGACTCAGAAATCGTGGGCAGAGAGGCCGGTCTGGTCCTGAAGGCAAGGAGTCACTGGGGTCGGTACAGGCAGGATGTCACCTTCACTGAAGAACTCAGGATATGAATACCTAAGCATTCTTCAAATATAGTCTGTAATAATACATTTTAAAAAAAATAATTAGTCCCTTGATCAATATAAAAATACCATGAATGTTACTGAAAGCTATGAAAACTAACTTGCTGTTACCAGTTATGTGTGAATTCAAAATCTGTGGTGGTATATAGTTACTATTTTACCTTAAGCTATTTTCTGAACAGTACAGTGGTAATTTGGAGTGATGCTTCTCTCAGGTTACACTCTTTAACTCACCAGCCTGTTTTCCAGTTGCACGTAACCATTTCCTTTTGGGTGCTCTAAAGATCACTTTACAACTCTGCAGCCAGGAAAGATCTTAGCATAGCCAGAGAAAGATATTTGGATTATGCTCCACTACATATTTTCTAATAAGGAGAGTACCCAGCACCACAGGCAGCCATGGGACAGGGCTTAACATGTGTCCAGACTATACACATCATCTGTGACAACAGCTTGGGCTCTGACAGGAACTTGCAGGGTTGCATYTAATAACCTTCTATATAGGAATGATCCAGAATATAATGTTCTTGTCTTCTTTCATAGACCTGGAGCCACCAGAATAATTTAAATGTAGTTAAATCTGTATGTTCATATTTTAGACTAGATTAGAGCTTCTCATTTGATCCATGCCATGCCCCTGAGTGATGCTAAAAGTTACAAACAAGGCATGAAACCTCTGAGCTCCAGAAAAAATGTTCATGAAGGTGAAAAGGAAAGGTGCCAGTGTAGCACAATGAAATCCAGGCTAAATGGCCGTAGAAAAATTGGGATAGTAGGCAATTGGGACAGTTACCCGAGTTCTGTCAAGGACTGGGCCAGGAGAACCACAGCCTTGCTCCATCAACCTGTGCAAGAGCTGTACATTCTATTCCAACAGAAACACTACTGACACATTCAAGGCTTGTGTGTAAGCCCTTCTGTACACAGGGCTTATGTGAAATAGCACAGTGGAGTCAGATAGAAAGAATGGTTGTGAGTTGGAGTCACTGAGGCAGACACAGGTCTAGCAGACCTTCAGAAAGATGAAAGGCCCAGGTCCCAGACAGGTGCTGTAGCTATGTGTGCTGTACCTTTCACCATGACTGCATCTGGAAATCAGGTGAATTGTGCATAAGGTGTCTTGAGAAATTAATCCTGTTTTTTATATTGGAAACAATTTCTAAATTATTATTTGGTATCCAAATCACTATGAAAGGTTTCTGTATTTGCTAGAAATGGGTATAAGCAGTTTGCCATCTGCAGGGTATTTAGAAACTTTCTGCCTTGACAATTCACTACTAACTGTGTGGGAGAGGGAAGTCACACAGTAGCATCTGTGCTCCCTGACTAGATGGCTGAAGTCATTAATAAAGCAGGATGACAACTGACAAATGATTAATAATGGATAACAATACTGTTGTTCACCTACAGATTGTTTTCTTTGATGACCAGGTGTGCATTTGTACAGAAACCATTCCCTGCAACCATGCCAGGCTTGCACTACCATTGCTGAATACAGAAAACTCATGTCTGTAACTAAGGCTCTTCAAGATTTGAAGGAGAGATTACAGATGGACTTATTTTTCTTTCCTCAACATGTAACTAGAACTGATTGTCCTGTTTCCTCTCAAGCTCCAAAACTGAAATGGTTTAGTTCACCTCTTATTTTTTTAATGTCCAGTGCAGTGACTTGGGTGATCTAAATATGGAAAAACCTTGACAGACACTAGAGCCTCCTCCTACCTGCCAAATCAGCTGTCCATTTGGAGATAATCCAGCACAGTCTTGGGGATCTTAGGTAGTTGCACACTGCCCCCAGAAGCTTGAACAAGAATGAGCATCAGAAGGGAAGAGGCTTTGTTGACTCGTTAATCATTTGAAGAAATATCAGTTGCCTAAGTCTGATAGAAGGAAAAAATTAGGATTCTCCACCTAGACAAATACCAAGATATTTGTATTTAAAATATATAATTTAAAAAAAAATTTGCATATTTTCTTCCGTATGAGGCTCTTCTTACTCTCACACAGAAGAGCCATGCCAGTGACTACCCACCAATGCCAAGCTGTGGTATGTGAGGAGGGGCACTTGGTTCAGCCCCAAAACCGGGCCTGTTGTTGGAGCTCATGTGCCTCACTCAATTCTTCATGAAGGCACCTCCTTATCTCTGGCCCCAGTTTGCCACTCTCAGCTATTAAGAGAGGAACATATCTTTCCTTTTCTCAAAATACCCAAATGGAGAATGAAACTTTTATTTTCTAACCCTGTTCATGGCAGGGGAGGAGGAAGTAGGGGGCAATGCCTCCCTCTTTGTATGACCATCCACTGAGCAGAGCACCTACCCCTGGTGCAGAAGCTCTGGGCTCTGTTCTCTTCCCAACCTGCTCAGGATGAATCCAGCACCGTGTCAGGCACCAGAAAAGACTTAAGGAATCATCAGACCAAAAAGAACAAAGATCAGAGACCAAAAATAAAAGCGAGAGTGCAACCTCCTGTCCATAGGTCATTCAAGGAAGAGCCCTTCTGTGTTGATGGGTTTTGAGTTACTGAGCCTGACACAGTCATTCAGTAAAAGACATAACTATGCCTAGAAATTACAGTCAGGAACCTTACATCTTTCCTGTGGGCATGTTACCTAATTATTAAGATGAATTTATCATAAGCTGTAGTTGGGTTCTCACTTATTTCTCTTGCTCTCCTTTGAACCTTTATGGAGTTGGTGCAAAGTGAAATGGCATCAGACAGAGATGTCGCCCGAAACCTCATGATGAAGGTAACCCTCTGGAGGGTTAGCTGGAGATTATGTATCAGACCAGGTCTTTCTAGTTCTCTCTTCTTCTGGGAAGGACTCTTGACCTTTGTTTTAAAAAGGGAAAAATGTAAGGTGTAAGGAAAGTCTTTAAATGAAGTCCTATACAATATTTTTGCAGTGAGCTGCTGTTTTCACCAGCATGCAGCATCTGTGCAGGTGCTATAAGAGTCCTTTAAGAATCCCTAGGGAAACATACCTTCCAATAAAATGCCAGATTTTGGCTTTACCCCAAGATAAGTGCTGAATTTCTCAGTGTTGGAAAAGTGGTGATTCTAGGTTGCAGGAAAGTGAAAGAGTAGGTGTCTCAGGGACATCAAGTGTGAAATTATCAGTGCCGTTGGATTTCACATACCTAGAGGACTAGATGATCTTTAAGGGTTGGTTTTGGTTATTTTATATCCATGTGAATTAGACATGAAGTGCTATAATCTTTTTGTGGATCTGATAAAAGTAACAAGAGAAAGATGTGGAATATGGGGTTATAAAAACTAGATTTACTGATTTCTGGTCAAGCACTCTAATTCCTAGAGCATATTACTTACAAAAACTTTATTTCAGGCTTTTCTTAGGTCTTAGTTCATCCAGCAATGGCAAATATTTATTGATTATTTATTCTGGATATCTCATAAGTTTTAATTCGTTTGTTAATGAGATCTGAGATGTATTAGTGCAAAATCACTCAACCATCATGTGACTAATGTAGAATCACAGTCCAGCCTTTGTATCTGGGTAAACTTCATAAAATGTGTTGCAGATGATGAAGGCCTGGGAACTCTCATTACCAACACATCAGACTGTAGCTCACATTGTTTTAATATTTAATATTTTGATCTTTGATTAACATACTTTTTTTTACTGATTAATTAAATAATTGCCATAGGAAATACCCCTCCTCCCCATTTCACACTTGAAAATAACACCTGCAGCCCACACCACTATCCTTTAAAAACTAGCACTGGCCTGTATACTTTTAAGAGTAATCACAGCCTCTGAAAGACTGTTTGGATGAAAAGCAGTAACACAAACTTCAGGCAAGACCAGTTATACTTTATATCACTCTGAACCCTGCACTAAGAGCCAGTAGGCAAGCTCTACTCTTCCAGTCTTCTGCAGGTTTTCTTGCACTGTTTTGTCCAACCTTTAAATAAGCGTCAAAGCCCCTGCTCACTCTTAATTCTCTATAATTGTCTTCAACTCTTCAGTGGAGTCTCTCTTTCCCACAACAGTTATTTATGCCTGATTTTATATCTCTCAGGCCATAAATGTTTCAGGAATTCCGTAACTATGCATTGGTAAATCAACAGGCCCACTAACACAGAGAAATATATTATTTAGTAGTAAGTAACCATAATAAAATAGTTCTTCCACTCTATAATTTTGCTTTTCTAAGATGCCACCACCATACTGAGCTAATTTGGCTGGTCTTTTGGATTTTTCTCTCAAAAAAGGGTTGCAAATACTGTATCAAAGACCATCACTATCTTCTTAAAGGAATTTTCTCCTTGTCAAGTTGAGAAACACTGTAATGTCTGTCATTACAAATACTGATCAGGAATTACTTTTCAATCAATTATTGTAGACAGAAATGGTTTTAGATGTAATGATTATGCTTTGAAATTTGGGGGAAGAAGTTCCTTCCATCATATTTTTGAAGATTTAATTGCATTTCTCTAGAATAGAAATAGACTATTCATAGTCTCAGAGAATGGCTTTAAGACACTTGCAGGATACACTGCCATGCTGTTGGCAAGGCATTGGTGACTCCTGTTCTCCACTTAGGCTGCTCTGGTAGAGTTGTATTATTGCTATTGCTACAACTCAGATCCTTATTGGTTCAATTCTAAGAGTGGACATGGTTAAATCAGTATGCAAATGTGTGTGCTTTTGGGTTTTTTCCCCCCCACTTGGCACTGTGTAGCAGGGAGAGAGGTTCATTTTTTGAAGATATGTTTCCTGGACTAATGGCTACCATGCTGGTAGAAACAGCAGCCCTGTAACTGTGTTGGCATGGCTAAAGCAGCACAAGTTAGACCCCTGCCTAAAGTCTGTCAACTGCAATTAGACACTATAAGGGTGATCCAGTGATGTGTGATCACACTTATCATCACTTGCCAAAAATGTTGCCTATGTAGGTTTAGTAATCACTCAAAGACTGGTAGATAAAACAGATCACTCAATTCTTACCCCATCAGTTTGGTTGGAGGAACCCTTGTGAATAAACTATAAGGATTTCATTATTTAGTAGGCACACTGATGAATGCTACCTATGCAAACCCTTGGAGAGACACAGAAGAGGTTTCTAAACTAAACAGTGATATCATTGTGAAGAATATACCACAGGACCAATGTTGCCTCTGGGGGGAAAAAAAAAGAAGTGATGTCCATATCCTAGTGCTTTTTTGCTTTTATTTTTGTATTTTTGTTTTTCTCATGTGTGGATTTGGCCTTTTTCAGACGGATCTGATCAATACCATTGGGGAAAGTGCGGCTTTGGGAGCAGCTGGAGTTGTTCTCTGGGGCAGTATGCAATATGCCAGCTCAAAGGTAGGTCATATCTGTTTATCAGTTCTTAGGAATTACCTCAATACCTCTTCTCTTCTGACACCACAGCCTGCATAGCATCCATTTATGTCATCAGCCAACAACTGAGGGCGATGGTTCAGTACCACTTCCAGGTCTCATTAGTTCCATACTTTTGTTAGGCTGAGAAGTCCTGTTGCTTCAGAGCACATTGCTTTGGGCAGGTCATTTGTAGCTCGGTGGAGTAATGAGTCCAGGCGAGAAGGAAGACATGTTTCGAACCACCACCATACAAGCATAAGCACAGCTTATTTTACTACTTCTACTTTGTAACTGTTGTAGTTGTAGAGATCAACTGAGAAGGAATGGAATCGAGGTGAGGTATTTTCTCTGATTGCTAATGTTGAAATGATACATGGAAAATAATAYCACAAGAAAAGCCCTAGTTTCTCCTTCCAGGTTCTTCAGACTTTCACAAATAATCCTTCTTATTTGTGGAATAAATGGAGGAGACAGGAAGCAGCACTGGAGTTTCCCAGGAGACATGGCAGGCGAGCCCCCATTTCTAAACCTAGGCTGGGCTTTGGTGCCCACTCTGCTTTTCAAGCAGTCTGCTCTCCTACTCCAGAAGTCTCTGGCAAAGTACCACTTACTTGGTCAGAGGAAGCAAGAAATTTGAACTGAAACTTTCTAGCTGCAACTGCAGCTACTTCTATGCTGGTTTATGAAATTTTTTTATGTGGGTCCTGGTAAACTGAAGGTATTGGAGAGATCAAGGCGAGACTGGTGACTTAATATGTGCTTTAAAACCTGTTAGTCCCATGCACTTCTCCTAGTCAGCAGTTACCAGAAATCTCTACTTAAGGAAGCAGTTAGTCTCAGATTACCATATGAACTCTCTTTCTGCTTCCTAGGACTCCTCCTTAGTCTCATACTGCATGTTCCTACCAGGAACTCAAATAGAAAATACAGTGGAGGTCAATACTTTTCTAATCTTACCCATGGAAGTAAGCTCATTTAAACACAATAGATCACTCTAGTATATAAGTCCAACAAGATTTATCTCAATGGATGACTTTAGCCAAGAACAGTTTAGTATTAGCATCTTTTTAGGTATAATAAACTTGGACATAGTACTAGATACTGAGAAATGCGTCATGGTCTTTTATAATTTACAGGAGAGCTGCTTAACTGTGAAACGGTACATTGATGGACCTTTAGGACATTACGTCATTAATGTGACCTCTGCAGCCAAGCTCTGTAGCAAGGTCCTGTGCAAGAAGAATGGAAGATGTATCCGCAAAACCAGCGACTCTTCCGCTTACCTCCATTTGTCTCCTACCGATTTTAAGATCCACGACCATCACTCAGAGAGGGACCCCAGGTTCCAGGTGACTGGTGAACCCAGCCTGGAGAGTATTGAAGCCATGAGGCAGAGATTCGTTTGTCAGTGTTACCAGGGCTGGACAGGAATATTTTGTGAATTGCCTGACCAAAGGCTATTGGAGCGCTGGGTTCATGCAGTGTTTAGTAGATCAAGAAAACAAAAACTTTTTATCTTTCTCTTGGGAGCCATGCAGCTTCTTCTGCTTTGTTCTGCACACTAAGGTCTTCTGAGGCAGTGCAAGGAAATAAAAAATGGTGCCTCTAAGAGTTCTGTTTCTTAGCAAATTTTTATCGCGCAGGGAAAAGACATTGTTGATTAAATAATTTTATTCTGTTTTATTCATCTCCCACTCCTGGAATTGCTTCAGACATTAAACATTTTGAAAGCGTTTTTTTACTAGCTCCTTTACTCCTAACTCCTGCTTCACTCGTGTTCAACAGATTCTGTTGTGGCAGTGGAAGTTTTACCTGAGTAAAGAAGTTGAATGAACTGGTACAAAGCTTCAACCATGTAGAAGTTCAAAAAAAAGAACACAGAACCTCTTTGTTTCAGGGCTGGGTGATTTAACATGGTGATTAGGAGAGTTTTCATGTGGACCAGGGATTGCAAACTGTTCTCTGCAGCTCTTGCTGAAATCAAGTGGCACATTGTATGTGTGAGCAGCTGCACTGTGCCCAGAGCCGCATCCACTGATCCTACTGCTTTTGCATAAGCAATGTGAAGAGTATAGAGTTATACATCAGCACATACTTTTAAAAATGTATATTTCGGTATTCCGAGGCCTAATTTGATTACTTCTAGAGGTATCAGTACTTCCAGTATTAGTGATGTGTCATCAGTTTCAAAGGTACTGTTTGGCTGAACATCTCTGTGATTGCTTTTAGGTGAGGGGCTCCTGAGCTCTGAGGGCAGCACTGGCAGCTGGCACCCAGCAGTGCTTCTGTCTGGGCAGGAAATAGGGAAGTGCTTCTTTGCTTACTCCGACCCCTTGGGAAGGAGGCAGCCTTGCTGCTTGGCATCCCTCCTGCCTTTGGAGCTGTTGCAGGTCTTTGCTTTCTGCTGGCTGGTCAGTGAGTGGGAAACGAGAACAGGCTGACAGATCCTACTGTCAGTGTGTGTTTCCCTCAGCAGGTCAGGAGAAAATGAAGAACTCTATTCATTGAAATATTTTGGCTTGCAGCCTTCGGCTTCAGATGGGGACCTCTCTGAAGGTGGTATAGCTTAATGAACTACTGATTATTGGTTAATTTAGCATCCATAACATGCCGTCCTGTCAGGCTATGCCACGTCCATTTGCAGTTATTCATTGGTTCACATTCATGTGTGAACAAATGTATTTCATCAAAGACCTATCTGTCTTCCACATAGCCTTTCAATGTAACAAACAATAGATGCCTTCATTGAATTGAAGACAAGGCCAAGAAATTCCCTACACCACTCTGACTTACTAAAATAATTTTCTTTTGAAGTTTTTGTATGATGCATTGAACTGAGTATTGTTCCAGATCATGGACACAGGCATTAACAAGAAACTAACATGTGGGTCTAAGCCTTTTTTTTTGCCCTTACTAGTGTCTGCATTGACCATCTGTGGCCTGACTACATTGCTTACATTGCACAGAACCCTATTGCTGCAGCAGTTGGATTAAAATCAGGAAGGCTATATGGAGGAGATACTCAACTGTGTAAGGAGGTCTGAAGCCAGCTCTTACACAGGCCCGTTCTTGATACTGTCCTAAATTACTTTCAACATGAACATTTTTCTGTGAACTATAAACTGCTGGGGTGTTCTGTATTCTATGTAATCTCCTTATCTCTGAATATTTCTTCAGGTTAACCCCACATAACAAAAACTATCTTTGCTTTGCCAGGACCATATTCACAACTGGTGTGAACTGTGATGCTCAGATTCACTTGAGCAAAAGATCCAGGTCACAACAGACCTGCAGTGGATGTGAAGGCTACCTTTAAACCTAGACACTGAAATGGAACTTACTTCAGTTAAATAGAGACTGAGTGACTTAGAGACTATAGTGAGTCACTCTGTAATGAAATGTGCAGAGAAGCTCCAGGAGAGCTTTGCCACTGACCTTTTGCTTTGTACTGTGTAACAGCAATGGATGACAGCAAAAGTGAAGGTAAAAAACTTCCTTATTTTGGTGGTGGAGAGACAGGATTAAAATTAAAGTTTAGAAAAACTGATAGCTATTAAGAGCTATGCCTTTAGATCCAAGTTAGGGTGTTTACTTTATAAAATATTTATATTTTTATATATATATATATATATATATATATATATATATATATTCTGCTTTAGCTTCTTAGTTCAGAGTTTGTTAAACTTCAAGGGAACTTACACATACTTTACTATCTTGAGAGCATAGAAACTATTAGCCCAGTTTTGCTAAATACCTGTCACCAGTGTAGGTCTGTACTTAAACTGGAGGCTCCTGTTTTGTGTAATGCTGTCCTGTAGAGCTGATGTGAAAATATTGTAATGCTCATGCACTGTGTCAGTGAAATGTGTTTATAAATTGTTCTGTGTCACTTTGTAATGTGTTTTCATTATTTCTGTAGGCTTGTAAGAATAAATAGTGTTTTTATTTGGCTAGCATAAATTCAATTAAACTGGCATAAGGTCTTCTTCAGCTACAGTTCTGATAATTTGTGGGAAATTTATGCAAACTAAAAAAATGCTGTGGGTGAAGTGTCAGTATTCCTGATTCCGTCTGTGGTGTATATTCTGTATTAGGAAACCCTGGTAGAGCCCTGTACAAGTACATAAGGCTCTGTCAGTTTATGGCAGGTCCAAATTTGTCCAGTGGTTCCTCTTTAGCCTAGGTTACTATTTCACACAGAAGAGTGTATGAGTGTCTGTGGTAGTATATCCATCTGGACACAAAGGTTTTTGAATTCAGGTCATATATTTCTGTGAAGAACTGGAAGCCCAGTCCTGCATCCACATCACTAGATTGTCTTAGGTGGAAGAGCAAAATCAGAATTTGCTCTAGGTTTCTTAATAATTATCAAAGGAATCAATTATCTAAGTGAATGTAATTTTACAATTGCTTTTCTATTTCACCAAGACAGAGTCCTTTTTTTTGTAAAGGAAATAACTTTTACCATAAGACAATGTTCCTGGAAAAGGTGGAGTTGGAGGTAGCTCTGCTGCTGACTGAGGACAGCCAGAGGTTGCACAGATGAATGTAAGGTCTCTCATGTCTTGAGTGCAGCGCCCTTTACCAGGGAGAGTGTAGGATGGGATCATACCAGGTTGGCTGGGAACTGATGCTTGGCAGGACCACAGAGCATGCATCACCTTGCATGCACCACTCTTGTGGAGAAACATGAAATATAATCAAAACCTTGGTAACAAGCAATTTTTACCTTTGGTTACCCTTAAATTAATACTGCTTTTCAAATTAAACTATGAACTAATTGATTCACTTAAAACAGGTTGTATGGTCCAGTCTTTGACGAGACATGATCCAACTCGTATCTGTAGTACAACTGTTTGGAGAAGGGAGAGTTTGAAGCAGCAGGGAACATTTATGATGATGTCCTTAGCTAGAACCAGTTCTTAAACCGTAGTTGATCCTGAGAAATAGGCACTGGTTTCCAGAGATAACAGAAATAACAGTTTGATTTATTTTATCTGAACCACTTCTGCTTCAAAATGATCATGGACCCAGACCCCAGTTCTTCCCAAAGGCTGAGCTGTAGAGTCCTCTAATTAGCTGAGGATAAACAATACCAACAGACTAAAAGACTTTCAGCTTTTATCAAGTTTTCTGATTTAGCACTCAAAAACTCTGAAATTTGAGGAAATATTATGCTCATTTCCTTTTTCTCTCCCACCACAGCTGGGTGTTGCACTTAATAAAATGTTGTATGTTCTGAGCAGCTCATAAATATATGGAAAGTCTGGGACTAATTTTGTTCCGCTTCAGTCTGACTGGTAGATGTGTTGGGTTGTGGTTCCAACTTCACCAGCTTTAGCTGCCACTGGCATCTTCTTCCTACTACCTACCTTTCCTCTCACTCCCATCCCTCCATCATGGTGTGCTGTCCCCTGCTTGAGCTGGAACAGCTGTTCAGGAGTCCTTGCCCTGATCTGGATTGGGAAACCATCCAGGTCAAAAGTTCCCTTGTTAAAAAAAAGTGCTTTCCCACAATGTTTTTTTTTCCTGAAAGTTAGATTAATTCTTCTATCTGACTCACATCATTCTCCCCATACCGTTGAGCCAGGGCTAAGGAAGCAGACAAAACCCACAAGGAAGTGGTAGCAAAGCCATACACTGAGTATTGTCACTCAAGACAATAAATTGTGAGTAAGCAGCCTTGGTATGCAGCTGGCAGCATCAGGCATGGCTCACCCAGCCCATCCCCGGGGTCTGTGTGGCAGGGGAAGGGCAGTGCCTGGCAGCCTCTGCCCTCCTCCCTGCCTCCATGGGGGACAGCAGGCAGCACATAAGACCAAGGATGGGGATACTGCCATGTCGGGGCACCTGCTGGACTCCCCCAAAACCGTGCAGTGATCAGCCCAGACCTTGGTGCCTCACCAGATGCCAAAGTCAGGATAAGTAAAACTTTCCTGGCATGGCCCAACTCAGGAATATGGATATTTAATGTGTTTTCTGAAGTACCCTTTTGCCACTGAGTCTTAAGGTTGAAAAAAGATGAGAAAGGCTTGCCGGCTGAACATAATTATACGGCATTTTTGTGTTTCATCGGCTTTTTCCAAATGAAGTGTTCTCTGCTAGGGTCAGTGGCTTTGTAAAAATGGGAATGATATGGTTGTTTAAAAAGGAGCTAACAACTCTCATGAACAAAACCAACAGAATGAAATCTCAAACCATTTTGGATTTATAATGCTGCACATAAATACATATGTGTGTACATTTCTTCTTTTAAAGCTCCTTGCTAAGATAAAAAAAAATGTTGCTTAAATTAAAAGTTACATCAGTTTTGCACTGAAACCATTTGTTGTAGATAATGAATTAAATTTGCACATCATGCACAATAAGGATACATATGAAAGTTTTTTGCCAAAGAAACTTTGATATGTTTAAGATGCTGTGGGAGCCACAACTTCTCTTTTTTTTTACCTGTCAGGAAAAGTAATTTCCTGTCAATCTAGGCCAGACTTGGAAGGTGGGAGTTTGCAAACACGGGTTACTCTAAAAGTAAGTTGGAAATGATAACTCTGTACACTTTGAAGAATGATACTGATTGGGAACAGTGCAGCTTCTCAGATATAAAACGTCAATCCTCCTAAAAACCTAAGGAAAAACAATGCTGTTGCATATTGCCTAATGAATTTAAAGCCCCCAAGTTGTTCTTATTCAGCCAGGGCACCATGTGCCTTCCACATACCATAGCAGCAGGCAGTAAGGAGCAGTTAGAGGTCCCATTAGGAAAGAGGGGAGAACTCCTTTGGTGGTTTCCCAGATTAAGTTTGATTTAACTTTGGGAGGTAACTTTGCTGCTTTTAATAGATAAAACGTACCAGATCATCCCTTGTTGAATGCCAACAGAGTAATTCCACGGTAGTGTTTTTCTGATTCAACAAACATCTTGTCTAAGCTGTAATAAGAAAACAAGGGGATACGTGTATGTGTGTTGATATCCATATATATCTATGTGCACATGTAAATGAGAGTATGCATGTTCATATCGTAATCCGTGTGTCTATGAGTTTGACTCAGAAGCAGCAGAACAGTTCTGAGGGGTGTGAGGCTTTGTTTTCTGCCTGGCAGGAGCAAGCTCAGAGCAGTTGCATAACCTTATAGCCTGGCACATATGGCCTGTGTGTGCTGCGCTGCGGATTATGTCTGTTATGTAACGCCCTTTGTACAGGAAGCTAACAGCATCTAACAAGCTAAAAATAAACAGACTTCTATAATTTGAAACAACAGTATTTTAAACTTCACTTATGTGGCTGTTCCTATTTCAACATTAAATTTGGCCTCTTCAAAAATTTTATTTATTTTTTTGACGAGGGTGATATCTTAACACACTGGCAGCCTGTTTTCTCAGAGAAAGTCAGAGCTCTTTTATCATTTTTCCATTAGAGCAAGAACTTCCCTAGCTTTTGTTTAAGGTGCTCTCCAATATCTGCAAGAAGTAAAGCAGCCCAGAGCATCAGTCCTGCTCTTTCTCCTCAGTCAAGAAGTCTGATATTTGTGGGCAGTTTTTGAAAAAATGAAGTTGGTTTCCATGGTAGTAATAACCTCCTCAGTCAATTAGACAGCAGATTATTAAGACCATTTTTTGTATTGCTCCTTCCAATGCTGAGTTTCCTTGGTAGTTTCCAAGCTCCTTACCTTGGCTTTGTGTTCACTTGCCCTATGTGCTATGGAAACCCTGCAGGGCTGACGCCTCCCTCCTGGACTGCAACATGGCAGTGGCTCATGTACACAGAGGACAGCTGGGTTTTTTTAGCATGTACGGCTGCTTGTGCCTGTCTCCATCATGAGAGGAAGTGAGCATTTTAATCTCCAGAGAATCTGCCTCTCCATTTCTGCATATGGGTCCCAATGGGAATGTTAAAAAAGGCTCATGCCAGGTATTGCCTCCTCCATGCTGGGCTGTCCTGGCTCCATGAGTAGAGGGAATACCCAAAGCACTGGCAGGACAGTTCGACATGGGATTTCCCTACATGAGACACCGCAGGCCCTGGTGATGATGCTGATCTTCCTCCAGTGGGACCCAGGGATGGGGGAACACTGCCCTCAGGCGATATGCAAGCTGGCCTTGGTAGGGACAGGACAGAGGCAGGACCAGTGTGTGCCACTCACTGCTCCATCAAAGATTCTTCCCCAAGCTTCATAAAACTGAGTCAAGGTCAAAGTTCCCTTGGGCACCTACAATGGACAGTGATGCTCTTTGCATGGGATTAATTAACACAAGCATGCCCTGAAGCCCTTTGGAAACTTTGGACTGTTCCTTGGACAAGTATTCTTTTCTTAAGTCTCAGTATCAAACTTTATTGTGTGGAATTTGGATATTTTTTCTAAACTTAGAAGTAGGGAAGAATGAGACAAGCTCTCCCTGGGCCTCCATAGGAATTCAGGTACCGATACATCTTGAAATAGAAGGAGTAGTGATGTGTAAGCACCATGGTTGTATTCATATCTCAGCAGCAATACTCAAGTCTGAGCATACTTGCATTAAAAACCTTGGATTATAAACCAACCTGATTTCAGTGAAGATGCAAATTTCAGTGGTAGACTTACCTGACTTTTCACATTAACCTCAACAGAATGCAGTCTCCTATTTTAATTTTGTTTTGATTTCTCCATTCTTAAAGAGGCACAACCTCATCTGCTGTAAGATGGTTTATCATCATTGACTTGCAGTAGCTGAAAGTAGGCATGAAATATTCATATTTGCTTTGTTCACCCTTGGAATTTTCCTTTTAGACTGGCATTAGTCCATTAGTTCCCAGCACCCACCAGCTACTGTAAGGACTGTCAGTAGCAGTTCCTCAAAATATCCGCTCTGTGCTCCTTCCAGTGAAGCAGCAGGTCCCATGACAGCTGACGAGAGCTAGATGGAGAGACACTGCAGGGGCATGGTCACCGAGAGAGGCTCATTAGGTTTGCTCAAGGTCTCCATCCATACATGAGGCTTACCACGGTTTACATGACCGCCCGCTTAAAATAGTTGCAATAATCCCTTAGACTGACAACACTGAATTGTTGTATTTTCTCCAACACTAACATTTAGCTCTAATGTAATGCTCAGCTGGTAGGGGTGAAAAAATTAAATGCTTTTTTGTTGTTGTTGTGTTACAGCTATTCTGTAGGAGTAGGAAGAGAGGAATGTCACCCGTATCTGCTGGTGCTGGGCGCAAGCTGTAATCACTCCACTGTGCGTGTGGGTGCTTGTTCTGCTCAGTCTGGGGGCATGATTTTACCCTAGTGCCAATACACAGTAACTCTGCTGGACTCCCAGGAAGAGTGGTGGGAGGAGAGTCAGCTCCTTTCGCACAGGGCGAACCTTCTGTTTAATTTCTATGAGAAGAACATGCTCGGAACACTAAGGATCATTTGTTCAGTTTTCACTTAGGATTTGCCATACAGTTGCATCAGGAAAGTGGACAGAGAGGAAAACTGCTTCTCAAAAGAACCAGTTCAGCACAATTTAAAATGCTATGAGGAGCAAGAGAGGCAGAGAGACAGCCCAAGCAGTTCTAATGCTTTAAAATGGGCTCCAACATTTCTTCTAATGCAGCCTAAAGTGAGGTGGCTGGCTATGCTGGATTGTGGTCCTCTAAGTGCAGGCCTCATCTCCCACTCTTTGGAGTGTGGGTGTTTTGAACTACAGGTAAATGAGCAATGTGGCAGGAAACCTGGGCATCCTGGGAGCCAGTTGAAGCCCACTCCTGAACACGGTCTTCATGTCTTGAGGCTGATGTAACCTCAAAGAATGTGAAATTTCTTGCTATGTATATGGTGTAATCCATATAATTTTTTAAAATGCTATACTCCCTGAAGACAATGCAGTAGCAATGCAGCCCACTCAGGCTGTTTTAGGACTCAGGCCACTGTGCTGATTCTATAGTGTAAGCATGCAAAATATAGCTCTTAATATAAAGGCTACCTTCTTTGCAAAAGGCAGGTTCTGGAAAACCTTTGGCCCTAAAACAGGCAGAAAACTGTGGTATTGACCACTGAGAACCTTGTAAGGCTGGACATGGGCCAAAGAGGCTTTGTGATTATTTCAGTGTATGCCAGAAAATAACAGTCACTGGCATCAAGAGCATGGGGAAAATACAAGCTAAGCATAAGGACTGCTTTTATGGATGTTTCAGTGGGCCATTAAATCAATCCATCAGACCATCTGCCTTTTGCTAGGACTAAGCATGAGTCTAATCTTGCAGGCTGGACCACTGTCAGGTGTAACTGTCTACATATGAGAGACATCTATGCAGCATGAAGTGGAGGACATTTTTTAGATCCAGAAGTCCAGCTATCTAGTAGGCTACCAGAATGCATGTATTCTCATGTAAATGATAAGAAAAGTTCACTATGGTGGCAAAAAGGAGCTGAGATGATAGAGGCCAGATAATTGCCCTGATGAGCCCAACACACAGTTGTAGCTTGTCTGTTAAATTGTGATCTCCTCTGTCCAGAAGTCCCACAGAAATCATAATAAGTTAAATTTTCCTACAAAATTGCCTTCCAATAATACAGCATTTTAACTTTCGATTCATTATTCAACTCATTCCTTACAGTGCTAGGGAAATCACTTTGTTGCATCAGATTCATACTTTAATTTGTAGCATTTTGAGGGGGCCCTGCCCTAATTTTGAAATGTACCTCAGCAGTTAATGCTGCTCAGGTTTTCTAGCACCTTCATCAGGATCAGTGAAGGACTGTACTAAAAGAGTTTGAATCTTGGCTATAATCGGCCATCCAAGTTACTGGGTCAAGCAGATAATTGTGAGATGAGGTCTATTTTTATTATCCATTATCCAGTTTTATAATTATTATTTTTTCTCCATTTCTATTATCCATCATGCTGCATATTCAGTCCTCTTCATTTACTAACATAACAGAGATACTTTGCAGAATCTCAATGAGGCAAATCACTAAAAGTTGCCTTGATGTAATAAGCCCCCATCTATATGAGGAAAGGTAGCGACAGCAGCAATGCATCCTGCCACATACCCTCCATCCTGAGGCTGCTGCAGGCTCTGTGGCTCTCGAGGTCGTCTCCTCCGTCACCAGCCCCCGAGCGCATTGCTGCCAAAGCCAGGTCCGGCACAGAAAGCAAGATTCACTGCTGATAGCATGACTTCAACTGGCAAAAACCTCATTCCACCATCAGACTTCTGAGTGTATCAGCTTTAGCTTTGCTGATAAAAAGTCAACAAAGGGATTATTTTGTAAAAATCCAGAGATTTTATTGGGTCTCTGTGGGTGTGAAAATTCTTCTTTCAAAAAGCATGTGTGTCTTGATAAGAGTATTTTGCAACTGGCTTGCCTGTTGAGACAGCCTGGTTTAAGCCCATCAAGGTTGTGCTATGTCAATGTCATATTGTTGTAGAAAGGGGAAAATATCATTGTCTTTATTAATAATTTGTAATTTTTCTAATCCCTTGATATGAATAGTGTAATATCACTGGAGTAGGTTTTCTGTTACGAGACGGATGACAAAGCTTGAAAATGCATTCCTGAATTCTAGATTAATTGGGGGAGAGAGATGCAGGGTTTATATCACCTGATGAATGCTTAGTCACTTTCTTATCATCTAGCCAGCTATTTTTTTCAGCAGTATCTTGTGTTCTGGTCCAAGTACTTCCCTCGATGTCTCTTCAATTCAGAACTGCCTATTTTAAGATGATTTTGCTTAGTCTTAACTAGACCTGTTTGTTGCCTGGTAAACACATACAGTTTCTACTTTGTCTCTCTTGGGAATTGCTGTCCACTCTGCATTTTCAGTCAGCTGGACTCCAAGATGGGCTGCCTCTGTGTTGCCCTTGCCAGGCAAAAATATAGTTAGCAGAAAGGGTATTCTGGGTTTTGTCAAGTATGACAGATACAAGTGAAAGAAATACCTAGCAAAAAGAGGAGGATAATTTTTTAGCAGTCCTGCACAACTGGAAGCAAATTTGAAAAGTCTGGGGAAAGGGAAAAATATTGAGCAGAGCTTGGGCAGATCCTTTCTGCATGTTGCAAACAAGTGACTTCAGAGACTGTTCTCAGATGGAGCACGTATGTGTTTGTGTGGTGGCTAAATGTATCAAATGGAATAAAATCAGAAGTCAGTGATTTGCCATCACATTGAATACAAAAGACCAACTGTTTCCTCCTTAACAGTAGAGCAACTACAAATATCTTTCTGTGCTAAGTTCCCCAGGAAAATTTGGTCTGAGGGGGCAGGGTGGTTTGTCACTCCCTTGCAATCTTCAATAACCTATAGTGATATTATAGTTGTTGTTATGTTGCTACTGCTGATTTTTATTATTATTATTTTCTTCTGCTTGCTGATAGTCTTTGCCATGTGCCAGCTAAGAGGGCTTTGAGGCAGCAAATCAGTACACACAGCATGAAGTAAAGCCCAGGGCTAATTACACCCCAGCCTCGCCTGAGGAGAGCTGTGTGGACCCACAGTGTGGGACAGCTGAGCCTCCCCACTTCCCAGTGGCAGGCAGATCCCAGGAAGAGCATCCTCTGGTGAGCCCCGTGGATTTTTGTGTGGTGCCATGAGGTGGCCCAGGGCATGGGTGCCTGCCAGTGCACACCACTGGCATGCTTGTGCCAAGTGACAGAGGTCCTGAGTGGGAAGTGCTCCCTAAAATCAGGGGTGAAGCACCCGAGGATGTGCCCAGCATAGGTAGTGAGACCTTCCTGAACCAGTGTGGGAGCAGAAGGGCCCAATGGTAATACAGCTCTCACTGGGGAAACTCAACATGCTGCAGTTTAGAATCACATGCTGCAATATGAAAACCAAACAATTGTAGGGATTTGCTGCCCTCTGGCAGGATTTTGTTACAGCTCTGATTTTCTGTGTACTGTGAGAGCAGAGCTCAGCAACAGTGCTCCAGCACAGCAAGGTCTGCATTTTCCAGCTGTCTTTTGGCAAAGCTGCTGGGCAGCAGTGCTGCAGCCTCCCTGGAACCCTCCTGGAAAGCCTGAAGTACATGTTGATCGCAGGCATGGGCTTGTGTAAGGAGCAGGGCTGCTGGGCTGGCAGGAGTTCCCTGTTCCTTTTCTCCATCTCTCCGGAGTTGTGGGGCAGCCTGACTCTAAAGGTGGTCTTTTTGTTGATTGTCTCCTCAGAAGACCAAGCCCACCATCTTCCATCTTTGGCTGTGCAGCCTTTTGGTGAGAAAATTCAGTTTGGCTTCCCTTTAATGCTGACAAGCCCTGAGTGGCATTGCTGAGTTTGGTTTCTAGGTATAGTATACACTTTCTCAACAATCAGGCTGATTTTCTTTTACACCATTTTCTAAAATGTTCAGTAATACTGGTATGGCACTAGTGGATATGTGGGTTCTGAGTCTGAAAACCTGGGCTTGCTTTGTATTGTGAGTCTCATGGGGCGAGTTTTCTCTGACAAAACATTGAGTTCTGCAGTGTCTGCTCCATACTGCACTGGTCCTGTGGATGACCTGCCTGGTCAGCAGGAGGAACAGGCACACCTTTGATGCTTCAAAGCACTCCGGTGCCTCAGACTGTCAGAAGACTATATCCTAAAAGCATCAATGGCTTACTAAAAGTACTTAGGTTGTTTACCTTGGATGATGTTTTTGATGTGGGTACCTGAAATTAGATTGTGCTCGGCCTACCCTAAAATAGCAGAGAAATGGGGGATTGGGGAGGCCCATAAATGTAGCTCAGGTGCATAGATATCCCTTACTGTTTTTCTGTTTTGAGAGAAAGGAAGGATAGCATAGCTACACTATTCCCAGTAGTATATATATAACAGTCTGGCTGCCCATATGACAGCCATGTTCCTCACCTTCAGCAGGTCACAATCCCAGGAGTGATAAACAGGTAGCCAAGGACTGAAGAAGAAGAACAATGATAGAACTCAAATACAAATCCATGATGGTTGATTGTATAAGGTGTGTAGGATTTTCCCAGGGTTTTGAATGCAGGAGAGATCTTGGAGTTGGAAAATGGATACCTCTCTTTCTCTCTCTCTCTCCTACATATAGGTATGTAGGTTTTGCTGTAGGGACCTTGTGACTAATGATGCTACGTGTAGCAGCAGCCACAGGCCTCAGCTTCAAAGTCCACATTGCACACTGCAATGCTGTGCAGAGATATCAGAGCAGGTCTGGAAGGCACTAACTACATGTGATAGTGTAGCCAGGCTAATAAATGGCTCAGAACAAGCTTTCATATATCTGCTTTATTGCTATCAAGGGTTTGAACTTGGATCCCTTTATGGTACTGCACAATGACAACAAAATATGTCTGCTTGTTTAGAGTTATTTGGAGTATCTCTGGCTGGCATTGGACTAGACAGGTCAGGGATGCTCATGAAACTGCGAAGATGGTGATAAAAGCCAAGGCTTGATTTTAGAGTTACCTTTGTTGTTATCGAGAAAGCTTGAAGAATAAGGTAACCTTCATCAGCCTTTCCAATTGCAACAGCCACAGCCACTAAGACATCCTGGGGCCCACCAAAGTGATGGCAACACCTTCAGCAAATTGATGACACAATTAACTGTGGTATGCTGACTTCCAGGCTTACACCAATTTACTTTACTTTGTTTGGGATAGATTGTGCTCACCTTGTTTCTTTGGTGTTAGCATGGTAGATGCCTTAGAATTGACTGATACCAATTCATATACCTATATATGGAATAAATACTAGTAGCTCTTCTGTTACGTTCTACAGACAAACTGAGACATCTGCCTAGTGTTGTCTCTCAAGTCATGAAAGTACTGCCTGAAAATGGAACACAGTTATGCAGTGTTCACCTTTCAGCCCCTGGCATGGCTGCACATGGCACTCATCTGGACTTCCCTTGCTATGAAACCAGCCTGACCAGCAGTTTGGGAGAATAAATCTTTCAAGATTCCTGGAATGTCTGGTAAAACTGTGCTTCCTGAGGTACGATGTACTGAGCCTGAAAATGTTCTATATGATTTGAAGCCCCCTATCTAAAGCAAGAGGGCAGGCACATCACAGGAAATTCCTGTTAATGCTGGCATACCCTAAAATTTCAGTTTTCAAACTTATCCAGAAAAAAAAGGCATGGCATTTACTATTACATCCAAGCTAAGGACTTCACTGGGTTATCAGTCACAGACTGGGCACACTGGCAACATCAGTGGGCCTGCAACTGTGGTGCAAAAGATGTCTACAGAAGAAAGTTCAGGAGACTCATAACTGAAATGGAAGGGAATATTTCAGCAAATGATGTTGAACATTAGCGAGTTTCCTTTGAAGAAAGTGCAAAAGCTTTTACGAAGGAAACAATTGCATTAGGAATGAAAAGCAAACCAAAGGGCCTGTGGGAATGCTATTTATACCCTGACTATCATAATTACAGTTTCCGTAATTAGAACTACACTGGTTCCTGCCCAAGGAGTGAAGTTTTGAGGAACAATGAATTCTCCTGGCTCTGGAATAGCTTTGCAGCCCTATATCTTTCCACTGACATTAAGAAACCTCTTGGAAACACTAAAAAATATTTTGTACTTTTCTCAGTTGAATGAATCCATAGGGATTTCAACCATGACATTCCAAGATTATGCTTTGCCTGTATTTGTGTATACCTGACTAGGTTATAGAGAGGAGCCTTTATTAGTTCTCTCTATGGGAAGTTTTTGCTAGAACAATGTAGGCTGCATTTATCCTTTAACCATTCTTGCAGATGGTGCATCAGGATGGAAAACCTCCTACTTAGGCCAGCTCTGCTGGTGCATGTTAATTATCCACAGGCTTTAAAGAGCACAGTGTTCTGAAGAAAAATACAGCCTTGAATACCTTTTTTTTTTTTTGCTTTAATTCATAACTATGCTGTACTCAAACATGCATTTGAATGGATTAAAAGGATTTCAGAAATTTGATGTAGTACATAGGAAGCTATTAATACACTAATCCTCCCTGATGTACTTTCTCCTGCTCAGGTATGCAATCGCTAACTAATCCCCAGATACCTGCACTTTTTCATAGAAGGGAAGCTGAGGCAGAGATGTTAGCAACTTGTTCTGTGTACATATGAATGGGAAGTTGGAACCATCAGTCTTTCTGCATGTCTCCATCTCAAAACCATTTAATTTAGTCCCATAATACCTACCTTGGGCTGGGCCAATGGTTCACCAGAACAGAGGAGTACTGCTCACATCAGCACACACATAAAAGTATTTTCGAGATAAGTCCATTACCCTAGGCCTTTCTAATGTCATTCTGGACATGCTCCCAGAACCCGGATGGGGGCAGGAGACTTCCTGTGTAAAAGCAGCATAACTTGTCTGTCACTGCCCTGGTTCTGTTCTCACCTGTAGACAGTGACTGCACTACCAGCAGGGCCCAAGTTCTCTGTTTCAGAGTTTAGCAAGTGAGCTGTATTTGCTTTTAAAGGCTATTTTCAAATTTTCAGCCCAGGTACAGAATCTGAAGTTGGCATCCTGTCTAAGAAGAATTAGGTCTCTCTTCTATTAGGTCTCAGTACTCCCTTATCACTGCCATCCATGACCGACTACACTTCCCATCAAGAAGCTTCACTTCTCTTGGCCTTGAAGACATTAAAGGAGATGCAGACACTTGCCTTGGTGGTTTTATCCAGCTTGCTCTTCCTTAGCTTTGCAAGGAGAACATAGACAGACATCAACAACCGCTGCATCCTCTTTGCCATTTTACGTCCAGTTCCTGCCTCTTTTCCCCTTCCAGCAACTAATTCCTATGAATTTTTTTTTCCACATCAAGTGATTTCTTGATGTGCTGTGGCCTTCAAACTCCGCTAAATCAATTATGGTGTCTAGGAAGTCACTTGCATATCAATGGCCTTTCAAATTCTATGCTTGTGGCATAGTAATTCACTTGTTGCTGATCCTTAATCACAGTTCAAATTAAGGATAAATATCCAAGAACCAAATACCTTCTCCTTACAGCCTGCTAAGTGAGCAGGACAGTGAAACATATCTCTCTGAAACAAAACTAGAAAGAGTATAAACTTGAAAGAGTATTGAAACTGAAATTCTTAAGATTTGCCAAGTGTTGCATTTTCTCTTTTATCTAAGGTTGCACAATGCTGGTATTTCCCTCCTATAGTGTGGGCCTATTTACAGTTGCTTTTTCTAGGTTTTTATAAGAATCTGAGTGAGCTCCTAGGGAAAGCAACAAGAAAAATGCGTGCCTTTGGAATCACAGCTTTCAAATTGGAGAGCGACTGGAAAACAGCTGATTGACGCAGCAAAATGGCTCTCCCCTTTCCCTTATCAGCAAAAACAGAACTGAGGCAATGATTTGGGGAATTCTCATGTTAAAAATCCCACTTTAATGAAAGGATTTAAGTTGTTTCTAGTAATTGATGAGTTATCAAATAACTATGGTTAAATTTTTGCATCAAAGTGAATTAAAATGCTTTTTTTCCCTGGGTTTATTCACTTGCTTATTACCAACATCTCAGGCAGTACCTAAGTTAGCAACTTTTGTTTAATACTTGTTGTAGTCTAGACAGAAAATCTTTAGCCAGAATAAGATATAGTTCATAAGGACCAGAATGAAACCCTAGTGTGAGAGACAGCCACATAACACACCATTGGATTACTTCAGAAAGACATTGAAATGCTGAATTAACCTGACAGTGATGTCTTTGCTCTTTTCACTGTAGCAAGATCTTTTTAACACTATTGGAGAGAGTGCCCTGGGAGCTGCGGGCATTGTTATTTGGTGAGATATGAATTTAACTTTTTTAGAGGTCAGCCTGAGCCTGACTTCAATGCATTGTGTATGATCCTCATTTTAGCGTATTGATAGACAGTATCTAACTGCACCAGTCCTGAGTACTTGGTACCAGCAGAACTGACTGCTTAATCAGTCTTTGCTCTCCTCCAGTCAGGACAACATGGAACATGGTCAGTTCTTCCCGGCTTAACAAGATCTTGTGAGGCACATAGGCAACCAGCAGTAGGAAGCCAATGGCTAATACCAGGCATTTTGGAAGACAGTTCCTCAGTTGTTGGGGTCAAATTCCCTTCTGGCTGGGTAAAACACGAGGAAATTATCTAAAGCCTGATTAGAACACCAGACAAGGTCTACTAGTAGTGCTCAGCAATTTGTCAGGTTATGAGAACTCTCCTTGTGTGTGGGCAAGTAAAATGAGGCAGGCTGTTAGGATCAGATGGAGAGGTTTTGTATTATGTATCAGGCCTAGCCACATTAAGATCAAAGACTGATTTCTGAGGCTCTGCCATGTCCTGGAGTTTTGAGAAAGCCACATATCAAACTTCGTCATAAGAAAAGGCTTTTTCCTTAAAGCTGTGAGAAATGGGTTTTCTGGGCTGTTTTTCTCCTGGCAGACAGTATAGAAAATCCAGCCAGCATGAGAATGAATGGCTGAAAATAAGTGTTCAGTTGTTCTCAGCAAATTCAATTACTTCAGCCAATTTTTTAAACATTTGGATGTGGTTTCTGTCAGAATCAATATGAATAGGAGGGTGAACTTCCTTCCACCCCAGTCAAGTGACAAAGTCAAACTTCTGGAGCATCTTCATCAGCTCCAGACACCTACAGTCTTGCCACACAGCCACGCTGACATCATCTGCTTTTCTAGCATATGTCATGGCTTCTTTAAATATCTACACACTGGTGTTTCCTGGGGAGTACATGTTGCTGAAGCCCTTTGCACCTCAATATGATTACACTTTCTGGACAAAAATTCTTATTAATCCTTTAAATCAATCAAATTTAAGTTATCCAGAATGAATTAATTTATGCAGGCTGCTTACATATTGCATATTTTTTAGAACATAAAAGGAAAAAAATAAAATGGGTAGTTTCACATTAGCTAAAATTTCTTTTCTACCATTTACAGAGCAACTGCAGAGAAGTGCAAAAATTCATTGAATCTGAATTTGGGCCCAACATTATCAATGTCACAGCGGCAGCTGAGGTGTGAAGGAGGCATCTTTGTCAGGACAAGGGATCATGTGTGCAAAGGACCTGGAGAGCCTCAACATATCAATATTTAAATTCTAAGACCTTCCAGAGAGATGCCTCACAGAACCAAGAATTTATTGTGAGAGGAGAAACATCAAATGAAGATCTGGAAATAATGGCAGAGACGTTTGTCTGCCACTGTTGTCAGGGTTATGAAGGAACTGATTGTGATGAAGTTAAAGTTTCTGAGGACCCTTCAGGGAGCTCTGCAGACTCTGTCTCCCTCAGATTTGCAGTAATCTTCTCTAAATACTGCTTAGTCAAAGGGCTGGCTTCAGTCACTCAAGAGGAAAGGTAGAGTGAATCCAACAAAAACTTTCGCATGGTCTGCAGCTGGGGACTGAAAATGTCATGGTCCCAGACAAAATCCAAACTCTGCAGCTGTGCCCTGAAGTTTAATGCCTGTAAGTCACAGAGAGAGAGGGGAGCACCTTGAAGGCTGAGTCAAAAATGCACAGATCTCAGGAACATGTCTAGCTCTCAATCCCATTTTCTGAGATTAGGCTGCTTAGAAATCCAGAAGCCTGGTTTCAGCTAAGATGACAGGCACAAGCAGGACAGCAGAAGACTGCTACTTCTGAATAAAATAGCATGAGGTTAACTTTTTCCCTTCATAAAGAAAGGAAGAGTCTACCCATATCATACGGATGTCATACTGCATAGAGCATCCTCCCAGAAAATGAAAGATGAAGGGAGATTCCTAGTTTCTTTTCCATTTGAGTGAATTTAAGTCCATGTTTTCCTCTTTCATGTTCTGTGTGATAAAGGTGTTCATGCTTTGAGCCCTCCACAAGATAAAGAAGAATGAAATTCAAGAGCTGAGAAAAAAAAAACAACTTTTTTTTAGTATTAGTATATTTACTGAGAGAGAAATGTGTATATTCTAGTCCAATAACAAAGTGTCTGTGTTTTTTTTAAAACCATGACTATTAACAATAAAATTAATAAGTAGTGCTAGGAGCAGGAGTATTATATATATGTGTCTTTGTATCAGAATATATGTAGCTGGATAAAGAATAGACAAATAGCTATAGGATAAACAGGGATCAGTGAGACCAGTGCTGGGTTCCCTGCTTTTTTTTATGTTTGATCCAGGCAAACATTTGAAACGTAACATCCAACTCCCACCTGCTCCTATTTTTCCTTTTTGTCTCAGAACCTTATAGAACCCATCAGGCTTAGGCATTTTGAATTTGCACCTCTTAGCAGCTTTTCATTCTTCAAACATATGTTATTATCCTCATATCTAACCTCAGTGAGTTATTGCCTTAATAACTGTGTTAGAAAAGCAATTGTGCATTGAACAAACATCATGTTAATAGAGCTCTTGAAGGCGAGTGAGAGAAATTTCATTTTTTTTAAACAGAATTCCATTGTAGAAAAACATATTTTAAAAAGTATTTTAGATTCCATTTAAGTTAGGAGAGACTGTGACTAAACCTCAGCCTATCAATAAGAAATTAATCAAGTTTACAATGATTCTTCTTTAAAAGAAAAAAATATAAACTAAATTCAGGGTATTTATTTTCAAAAAATAAATTCAGGAGATCTACCAAAATTTTTCTGAAGTGAATTTTTATAGTGAAGAAAACTAGAAATATTTTGCTCTCTTTTTCCTTTTTTCTTTCTTTTTTTTTTTTTTTAATGTAATGGCTTTCTCAGAAAATGCAGTTTTTTTAAAATCAGAGTGCTGATTGTGGTGGATTTTTCAAGGGACGGGTGTAAAAATGATTCATTTGACATTTTGCTTGTGCTGTAGGACCGAAACACATGTTAGTAGGAAAGAAAATGTCTCAACGTTTTCTGAGCAGCATTGAGTTAGATGTTAGTTTTGACTCTTCTTGCTTTCTTCATTAAGGTCACAGCTTACACTAAGATAGTCACACTCATAGTTACTGAACAATAGGATAGTGAAACAGCATTTTATAAAATCAAATTTCAAAGTCTTCTGTGAATGTGTTAAATTTGCAACTGTCTGTAATACAGTAGTGCATCCTGTACAAATGTATATCCAGGTATCCAGGTATGCAGGCCCAGATTTCTCCCACCCAATATATCCATTGAAGTGGGACAACTAAATTAGAAGTGCACCTTTTAGAGGGGAGAGCACCTTCTGAGGGCCACTTCAGGCGCAGTGGAGTTTGGCCGGTTTCTATCTCAACAGTGTTGGCAGGCCAGATGATTTCGTGAGGGTCAAGTGGCTGAGATCTGCAGTGTGAAAGGACGTGTAGGATGTCACTGTGCTTCCCAAACCCCACACACAGAGTCTGTTCTCATGGGGAAAGCTCACCCAGCTGCTCCTTCTGACTCCTCTGCTAGGATCCTTCTCCTTTCGAGGCTGGACACTCAGGCTATGTGAGATGAAGTATAAATTTGTATCAGCTGCACTTCTAAGATCAAACTCTCTGTTTTCTGTTCTCCCATGAGAAGCATTTCTGATTTCTAATTTTATAACTTTTTGGACTTCTGCTTTCTTCTCTTTGTGTTTCCTGTTGGCTATGTTTTGCTATCTTGAACTGATGTGCTGGCATTTGCACATTTCTTTCCTGGGATCTAACCATCATAGAGCATCCTGTGAAGAATCAGATGACTTAAACTTCAGATCACGGGTTCCTCTTGGTGTCTATCTCCTTAAGATTTATACATACCAAACATTACCATTACAGTGAATAAATTATTTTACAGTACAAGTTAGACACCTAAACAGGCCTGAAAATCTGCACCTGGGTTCTCAGCAGCTGCATGGTTAAAACTGCTGCAATGTGGGATGTGGAACATAATGCAATGTGTCATAATAAAATTGACAGTGGAAAAAAATTATTCTAGCTATAGGCTTTTTTCCTGCAGTGGATTAAAGTTCAATTTGTGTTATTATACCTACTGAGTGGTAGTGATAAAATGAAGTAATCTCTGTACATGAGAATGGATGCTTTTAAATATGATGAACATACTTTCTCCTATTATACTACAAATTGTGATTCTTCCTTTCGTGTTTTATGAGACTAAATATTTCTTAGAAATATCGTGGAAATAATACATGAAGCTAAAAATCAGGGAGAAGATGACAGGCACAAAACTCTCTTAGTGCTTTTGATGGTCTGACCCAAAGCCATATGAAGTCAATGGTAAGCTTCCTTGGTTTCAGTAGGCCCAGCATCAAGCTAAGGTGTCTCCCAGGAAGTTACACCACAAGGATCTTGAGACATTGATAAGTGTCTCTTCCATGCTAGAACATTCCTAAAATAGATCAGAAGGGATGCATTGCAAGCAAAAGCATGTTTTAAAGAAGTATGTATAGACACTTAAACACAGAAATATCTAAAAGTGCTTGTTATCCAAGTTGTTAAAGATTTTGACAAGCTACTAAGCATTTAGATAACAAATAAATATCCTATGTGATTTGGTTTTTAACAATATTTTTGGTATAAGGTATGAGAATATCCTAAAATGTTCTTTCACCTAACAAAAAAATTAACAAACATACAAATCTGCAAATATCTCACTAATAATTGAAACCATGTACAGTGTTCAGCACATCTAGTCTTTTAGCAGAGGCAACCAAGGTTATTGAAATGGTTTTGTAGCTGGGAATGAGAACAGGACAGAAGGAAAACTGCTCTAACATAATTACCCACTGATGACCCTCCCAGGCTTTTCTATGAGTCACTTTGAAATGGGAAATCTGATACTAATTCTGAATTTCAGGTTATTTGGAACATCCATTTTTAGTAATTCTCTGGCATTGTGTAYCACATTTCCCACTGGCTTTTGTTGACAAAGATACTTCCTTGTTTCCCTTCTATTTCCTCTCATCCTGGCAAAGTACAGATGTTTGAAGCTGGCACCTGGTTGCTGTTATTCTGTGCAGTGGCTGTAAAATTCATGGCCTTGTTTCTTCATCTAGATCCAATCAGGCAAACCCCATCTGTATGTTCAGCCAGTTAGGAGGTACAGACCCATGTGACAGCAAGGTTCAGTTAGTATTTCAAATTAAATCAGCAATTCTGATCCAGTGTAGGCAGCCCTTGTCCCAATTATCCTGCCTTATTCAGTGTTAAATTATTTTTCTCCCATTAGCCTCGAAGCAGCTGATGGGTAATGCTGCACTTTCTTGCCCATTTCTGCTGCTTGATATTACAGTCAGGATTTTTCTTTATCACTCAACCAGTTCCAGATGTCTGGATGTTGATCTTAATCCCAGGCTGGGGCTTTGCTGCAAATCAGTTTGACAGTCAAGTGCAAAATAGATTTGCCTTGGCATAATTCAGGTGCTTAACTCTCTGAAATGATGCTTAAACTCAGCAATAACACTATTACATACAGCACTTTAAACACTGTACAGATTGCATCTCACATTCATTTTTAATTGTATCCTACATTGAAATTGATGGGTATAGGGCTCCTAAGTACACCTAATGAGTCAGATTAATAGTTAGGCATTTGTTTCTATTATTCCCATTTTTCTGTAGAGGGGATTGAAGAGTAACACCCTATCTGAGTTCTCATACCCTAAAGAATGACAGATTATTTTATGCTTATATTCAATAATTTAATCACAAGTGTCTTTGTATTGAGAGTAGTGGACCAAATTACAGATCTCTCATATCTTTTTGCACATACTTCCACCTTGTGCTCTACTGGTGGAAGATTGAGGAATGCCACTTTCTGAAAATTACAGAATTACATCCAAATCTTAATATATCTTAAACCCTAACCTGCTGAATTACATCTAAATCTTAATATATCTTGAGCCCTAACCTGCTAAATTAGTACCTCAATTTTCTACTGGGCTCTAAATTTAATGCAGGATTTTCTAACTTAGCCAATGCTTACTCAGATCACTTTTCACAGTTTCCCTACAGAACTACAAACTCCCTAAAGAAAAAGAAAGTCTCAACTAAATGTAACTTTCTCAGTATTTGGAAGTGTGAAAAATGTAGCTCTTTTTTTAACCCTCACTGGATGTGGTTGTTGAAGGCTTGAGCATTGATTCCCTGAAGATTTGTTTAGAGCTGGAACAGCTCTGCAGTTTCCTACTGCAGGTGGCATTTGCAAAGTAAAGCCCAACCTTTTTCCAAATTTTCAGGCACACCTCACTGAAATGGCCTCTGTACTGAAGGCAAAGGCTTTCCCAGCTTTTCATTATTTCTGTCAGAGCCACTCATGTTAAACAAACGGGACACTGGCTAGTTTCTCCCAGAGAGTTGGAGGAAGGATGGTAGCTGAGCATTAAGGGAAAAAATCCTTAGTTTAAAAGACTGCATTTCTGAAATAATACACACGTCTGCTACCAAGAAAATCACTCTTTATTAGAACACAGCACAGACTTTGATATTGTTCACTTAAGGCAACATAAGCACAAAAAGTTTATGCTTTAGTGGGTGTTAAAAAAAGTAGATGTTCCTATAGGTGGTAAAATTCTTTTCTTCACTTCCTGAGTATCGTGTTTTTATTTTAATAATATCCACTTTCTTATATTTCTTTATATTCTGCATTGTGATTTATTATATACTAAATATTAAAAAGTATCTGATTCTATTAAATCAGAAATGGTTTTTGTTATATTTTAAATAAATAGAGGATTAAAGAAAATGTGTAATTTACAGTCTGGTAGTGCCTTTATCTAAATGATTATTAGAGTTTCTGGCCTGTAAAATGAAATGTCACCACTCAATATCACATACATCATTGTCCTATCTTGGTATAATATAGACTTCAGTAGCAGTGACTTGCTTGCCCAACAATGTGAAGCAGACAGAGAAAACAGCATGGCCTAACTTATGCCCAGGAATAAGATGCATCCACTGAAAAGCAGCAGCCCCAAACCAGTTCTGTTTTGTCAGGCAGCTGAAGGAAACATAGGAAGAATTGCAGTGAGAATTATCAGGTTTAAAAAGTTTTCTAATATATATAGTTGCTAGAGGCAGACCTGATATTAGACTTCCCAGAAGATATGAACCAAGTTCAGGCAATGTTTGTTTGTCTCCTAGGACAAAGTCTTTGTCTGTTACAGGAGAAAAGGCAAATTCTGCAGCTTTCCCCATTTCCTTTGCCACTCTAGTTGTCCCAAGGCTGTTCAGCTCCCGGGCCTTTAGTTTCATGAGAACATTTGTCTGAAATAGCAATGAGTTGAATGTTTTGAGAAGCAGAACTGAAAGGAGAAAGAAAACAAAATGCAACAACTGTGCTATGCACACAGGCAACATCCACAGCTGCTGGGGAATTGGGCTTCACAAGGGATGCAGTCTGCTCCCACCGAGAGCTAGCAAAATCTTTCCAGTCACTTTGAAAGGAGTGTCGAACTTCCATGCAAGAGACAGCAAAACTCTTAAAACTTAGTTTTGACTAATGATAAACAGCACACATCTGTAGAGATGTAAAATTTGATTCCACATTTTGACTCTTATTCCTAAAACCCATGTTTATCAGATCCATGGTTTTTTGTTGTGGTTTTTTTTTTTTAAAACCCCAGAATGTTCACTTTAGCACTTGTATTGATTATATCTAGTCCATGAGGAATACCTAATATCAAAGAGCATTACAGAAAATGTGCTGTCTTACTGAATTTTAGCCAGCTGTTTGATGGATAACATTGGCAGTTTAAAGCTCCTACCGAATTTTTAACCATTTGGAAAACGAATCAGAGACTTCAGTGGGATTTCTCTGATTTACACCAGCTGTGAGTCTGACCCTGAGTCTTTCAGAACAGGCTAATTGTTAATCAATTAGAAAACCTTTCAGTTGGTATGTGAAAAATAGCATTGAACTGCCAGTTCAGTCCTTGTCTTTTCTGGTGGAATTTTTGCAAAGAAAATTGTTTCAATCTTTTAGTGATTGCCCAGGCAGCAGTTACAGGTTCTGCTCAAAATAGCTGCTATGGCTGCTTGTGCTTTTAGGGCAGGAGAGGAAGGAGGCAGAAGTACGTGAAAGGGCGAGAAAGGGGAATACAGCCATACAAGACTGGTGTGCTGGGATCATTTCTCTCGTCAGATGGGTAGGAAAAGGCAAAGGATTGACTATCAACATGGATCCAAAGGAAGGAGCCCGAGTGACTCTGTCAAAATGATATCCCACGCAAATCATCCTGGGAGCTGCTGTGAGTCAAAACAGGACCTACTTAGGATAACAGTGTGCCTAAAATTAGCAGCAGCTCTCTGATGCTAACCAGATTCCTACATAGGCACAGGGAGAAGGGCAGTGCCAGTAAAAGATAATCTCTGTAGGATGTCAAGGTACTGACGCTCAGTGTGTGGACCAAGTATATAACAAATTGCAAAAGTCAAATAACCAACCTGAACAAATGCTTAGAACAAGTCTGGCCAACATCTGCCCCCACTGAGGGTCCACAGAATCACCCAAATGTGGACTCCTACTGGAGGTGGTGACAGCTGTTACCACTGGGTAACAGCTTCAAAAGAATTTATGGCTGTTGCCATCATTTACAGCTATAGCACTGGCCCAGGGACTGGGGCTGATCTCTGGGGCTGCTGCAAGCTGTACAATTTTGCTTCCTTCTTGCTTCTGCTGTCTACATTCTTAACATTTTATCTTGCCAACTTTATACATTAGTCTAGGGCTGCATGATATTTTAAGTAAAGCAGAACATTCAAGACCAACAGAATACTTAAAACAGTCTTGGGCCTGTCTTTCTTTCTCCCAAAGTCTGCATATCTGTGGCTGCTGATTGAGCTGCTTTCATCAGACACCCCTGATTTTGTAACTCAGTAATATTGTTTATTTCATCTGTTCTTACCATTCATTATTTCAGTCATATGGAGGATGGATGGAAAAGACTGTTTGTAAGATGTCACACTGGCATCTCCCCATCTTGGATTCCTACCTCTCAGCAGCTTGGCTTGCGCAGCAGGTCTGCCGTTCTTGGCTGAGTCTGGAGCAGCAGGAACACAAATGGCCCAGGTGGAACTATCTATTTTTAAACTGATTTCTGCATCAGCAGGAATTGGAAGATGTTCTATAAATCCAAAAAGAGCTTTAAATCTCTCTCATACCCACTCCCATACCAAGCTCACATCCTATTTCCCTGAAGTTAAAGCTTTACTCAGAGAAATCTGCTTCTGGTGGATCAATTTCCTAGATTGCATTCATTAGTTACTGCTGGCATAGCACAGTGAAGGTGGAGAGTGTTACACAAGCAAGTAATAATGCTACTAATATGTACTATTATTAAGGCTATTAAAATACCAACTGGCATTGCAAAAAAATTGGTGCCATTAAATATATATTAGGGCTTTATAATGAACAATCAGTGTGACTGGTCCTGTGCAATCTTGGCAAACAGAGTTGGAGAGGAACAATTTCACTTGGCAGCTTTGTAGTGTCAGGACTGTACTCTATGGTGGGATGAGAAGGGAGGGCAGTGGGAGTCTGGCTGTGGAGGCAGGCCTGGCATGCAGCACTGCAAGCAGGGTGTTCTCTCAGCACTGTCTGCACCCTGGTCTGTCACACTGCCTCTCTCCATGCCAGTGAGGTCCTGTGCAGGTAAAGGCATGGCCATGACATTCACCTGAACCATGTCCAGGCAGAGTGTCTGAACAGTGCAAAGCTTTGGAGGAAAGGGGCGGGTGAGTGTGAGACGTGACCTCTGGGAGATGTGACCCATCTGCTCTGCAGAATCACTGGTGGGTGAGTTTCTGGGCTACTTGCTGGTTGCCATCAGAAAGCTCCTTGCCTGGTGTATTGGCAACCAGGTTTGCTAACTACTAAACACTTTCTATTGCTTTTCAGTACCTGGAGGATTTTCTCCAGTGCTGGCTGGCAAAATGTAGAGTACAGAAGAAATAATAATTTTCATTTATGAAGGAATGCATTTGGCTGGAATTAGCTTGTAGGTGGATTTCTCCAAGCATGCCTATTTTTTCTGACTGAAAATTTAGTCTGGCATTTCCATTCATGTTCATGGCTACAGATGAGGTTAGATAAGTGACATCTGAGCATTGAATCTGACCTTTTCAAAAAATGGTATGTCTATTCTGGGCATGCTGCAGATGCAATGTATCTCAGACACAGTAGATTTTCTCTGCAGATCAGCTATAAAACTTCTGCCCCAGAAAGCCAACACTTCCCAAAGGTGCTGGACCACTGCTCAAGGCATATGATGTTTGACCTATGTGGTGTGAAGAAATGACTGAAAACTTATAAAGCCAAATGACAAAAAGAGCTTAATGCCTATCGTTTTTAACAGTTGGTGGCTTTTAAGTCACTCACATAACGTTTCCAATAAATACTTGCTCTTTTATAGCATGTCCAGTCCATAGATCTTGAAATGCTTTATAAAGCTATAAAGAACCATTTTACAGATAGTCAAACTGTAGTCCAAAGAGACAGTTTTGCAGATGGCTGATGGCTGAGCCAAGAACAGGGTAAGAGCCTTTGGATTCCAGATGAACAGCCTATCCCCAAAGCCAAAGGATGAACAGGCTCTTGCCTTACCACAAACTACTGCAACTGTGCATTCTGCAAAAGCAGACACCCACAAGAACAGCACAGGGAGTGTCCAAAGGACAAATGGTCCTTTCTTCACCTGAGAAACCTGCAATGTTTCCCCTGTGGTCTTTCTCATGCTTTGCTTCAGTGCCTGTGCACTGGCAGAGTTGCAGTGGTGCAGTTGTGGCACTGTTGCACTCCTGATCCTCTCTGTTCTCAGCAAAAGCGGCTAAATGTGAGGAATGGTACCAGAAATGACCTGTGGTCTATCTCTACTGTGCACTTTCATTCATTCATTAAAAATAAAGAAATCACAGACTTGCATGAAAGGAACTAAATACATGAATTGAAATCAGCGGGGGTTTTCAGAGTTTGTCAAGTGAGGCTATAAGCAGTTTGTCTGTCTTCACTGGTTTACTAAACTACATCATATCCTTTCTTGAATGCTTTCTAGCTGTTAAAAGTAGCTTGGATTCACCCTGCCTGTCTATACTCCCACAATGACTTTGAGCAACTTGAGCAAAGACCCTTTACTTTTGAATAAAAATGCCGCATAAGGATTTTGATATAGTCAGTGCCATTCAGTTCAAACTCACACCTAGTTTAGCAAGTTCATAGCACCATTCCCAGCTCTGCCATCAGCCTGTTCCCAGTTCCAGCTGCTGAATAGAAAAGTCCTAAATTACTAACTCCTGAGCCTGGGGATGCAAGCCTCAAAAGATGGCCCTCAGGCTCAAGATCTAGAAAGCAAGGAGGAACTCAACCAAGAAGCATCTCTCAAATTTCTGTGAAGTGAGCAGCTCTGGTGACTCGCCTCACTGCCACAGGCTGTTTCCGGACCAGCACTGCTCTTGTGCTGCCCACGCTGCGGTGGTGGGAACAGAGCCTCCCTGGGCACACACCTTTGGGTGCATGGCACCACCGGGAGAAGGGATATGAACCTTTTGCGTGCTGCCAGGTTAATGTCTATTTAGTTCACAGTAATCCCTGAGTGACAGAGGGACAGAGGCCATATAAGCACTGTGAGAACTGTCTTGTCTACTTGATGAAAACATTATTGCATATACGTAAGTCAACATAATGGAACTACAGTGCATGAAAAGGAATTTCTTTATGTTGTCACCAAACCTATGAAATAAAAATTTGCTTACTTGTAGCAGATTACCTTTATTTACATGGTTTGCCTATTTATTGAATAGAATGCAGTACCTGAATTTTACACTAAAATCTTTGACTTTTTTTATGTTCTGTCATTTTTAGGGATAGGTTACTTACCCACAATTTTATTGTGCTTTCTGAGGGACTGACTCTCTCTGACCAAATCAATCAAATTCTTTCAATCAGTCTTCAAGGCAAATGTTAATGGAGAAAGATGTAAAATTTATTTTTTTAGAAATTTTTTCTCCTTTCAAATAAAATTTGCTGTTTCCTCAAGAGGGTCTCTGAGGAGAACTTGCTCATTAAATTGTTTATTGGAAACAGACAGAAAACTGTTATGAACAGAGTCTCATTTCTACTGAAATCTGCCTAGAGGAATGTGATTACCTAATTTCTCAAATAGACTTTGTAGCACTGATCAACTCATTGCATTGAAAAATGTAACAAGATAACCTTTCTAATCTCATTGCTCAGTGGATGATTTGATGGTGTAGAAATGAACAAACATGACTTATCCATATTATTTCATATTTCCTGGGAGTGGACCACTTCCAAAATAAGGTAAACTCATCTGCTGATTGAAATATAAGTGACATCACATGTCCTTATTCCAAACTTCTTTATTGAGTATATATTTTTACACAGTGCAGTCCAAATCTTTTTCCAGGATGACTCAAGAGACATGAAAAAAACCTTCAGATGTTTTGTGACTCAGTTTGCCTTGGTAACTCTGCGTCCTGTGCTGGCTTCCAAGGCTCTGCTTTCAGAACTGTTCTGCGTCCCTTCCCGTGCCATGGTGCTCCAGGCAGGAGCCCGGGCAGCTGGTGAAGCAGCGCAGCAACAGGGTCAACAAACCCAACTCCTCCATGTGATTAGCCAGGCCACGCAGGGAGAGGGAATCAGAAGTGCAGGCTGTGTACCCTGGAGGAGGAGGGCACCCTTTTGCTTTCCTCCTGCTCATGAGGAGCAGGATTTGTACAGTTCCTTGGCAGCTCTGCCCTTCAGACTTTCTGGGTCTGCAGCAGCAGTGCGTTATCGTATGGGCAGAGGTTCTATAAGTGTGCTGGGGCTGCCCAAGCACCCCTACAGCCCCCTGCTATGTAGCATTGCTTGCCAGTTATATCCAGGGTTATGTCCAGTGTGACTAAGGAGGCCTGGTGCTCTAGGTCAAGAGGAGTCAGTGAAAAGTACAAACACACTCGCTTCAAGCCTCTGTCTGCTATCACTTTTCTGACTTGTGCCAGTTCAGGAGCTTGCAGATTTTCCAGTGGCTGGTTTTCATTCTCTTTATATCTATGATCTGGGACTTCAGTTTTTACAAAGCACCAAATGCTTCCGTCTCCATACCAAGGGCCCTCACCCCTCCTGATCTCGAATGCTGGGAGGAGGTTGGGATTGCTTTGTTTACTGTGCCAAAGAGTACATGCTGTAACAAGTGAATGTGGGCATAAGTGGTGTGCCACAAACTTCACTCCGTGCCACTTAGGGAAGGACTGGAAGAACTGAATGTCTGCCAGCCAGTATAAAGGTAAGGTAGCCTGGGAACAGACAGTTCTGGTAGCTCTCTCCTGCAGAGCCTTGTAAGCAGCAGAACTCATCAGAACCAGGTAAAAAACCTCCGTATGAATTTACTTATTTTGGTTTAAGCCTGCTACTGTTTGAGCTAGGTCATTCCTAAGCAAAGGGTGGGATTCAGGTATATCTCACCTGTCCTTCAGCTGCTGTCCCAGATGGATGTGGGACTCTTATGCATCCTGTGTCATACCTGCCAACCCTATGGAGATACCTGGGATAGAACACAGTAGTTATAATATACCATATATAGGCAAGCAAATCATCACCAAGTGTTTTTAAAATCACTTGCACTGGGGTTTTGTGGTTTTAGTCTGCGTAAATTTGTGTTTAGAAAAGAAATGTTTGTATCCCAATATATGGGAACACTCACAAAGATGGTTTGTTTTGCTATGCTTGCTAATAAATGCAGAATGGTAGCAACCACAACGAATCAAGATTCTTACACTTAGCATTTTAATGTTATAAAACCCCTAAAATCTTTTGCCCAGGCACTTCCTAGCGCTCTAGATGTCTACATTCCTTCAACACAGCAGGTTTTCCCAGTAATGTCTCATCACCACTTGACCCCTTTTGCCACCATCTGGATACCTGGAGACCTATTTCACATTTACGGTTTGATGCCATTCTCTGTCTGGAAGTCCCAGCTATGTGATCAGCAGAGAGTGATTTGCTAACTGTCCTTAGAACATATCTTCTGGATATCTGAAGGAGAGATAGATGATGCTGATAAACCCCAACTCTATCTCATTTTATTCAACAGACTCGAATGGCAGTTTCAGATTTGGAAACCAATAAAGGGTCTGATAACATTGGGAAGGTATTTGGTCTGAACTCAGGACCCTGACTGGAATAATATGCTGAGTATGTAGGAATGACTTGAGTTTTGCTATACTTTTGATTTCCCTGAGGCAGACAGACTGTTCTATAGTAGAACTTTTACTGAATGTTGCTCTCCCATGATGCACTCTGATGTTCCCCATGAAGCCTGGTTGTTGGGGGGAAGAACAGTGGTAAACTGGGACATGTATATTGTTCAGCACCATGGGCCTAAGGCATCCACATGGAGACAGGGCTGGAGACAGGCGTCCCTGCAACATCTCTGGGGCAGCGACCAATAGCCCCAGGCAAAACCAAACTGGGGCTCCTGGGACATGGGCTGTGGGGGAGGGAGACCCCAGGAGAGGCTGGGCAGGGACAGAAAGGCCATCAGCGCCCTCAGGGCCACAGCAGAGAAGTGTTTGATCCTCTTTTGTCAAACAGTCACCAAGGACAGGTTGAAGATATGACCTCCAGGCATGAGATGGGCCATATCCATGAGAAACTTTGGACTCTGTGACATAGGTACCTCTCCTAACACCTTGGTGCAGCAGAAAGAAAGCTCAAGTTCCCTAAACCATCAGCAGAGTGCCCTATCTGGGTGTTTATTCTGAGAAGGACAGGGCAAGAGAGTTTCCTGAAGCCTACAAGTAATACATTTAAAACCAGATCCCTCACTGTAAGGTGAGAGCTCTGCGGGCTGTGGGCAAAGTGCTGAATCAAGACGTGTCAGAACTGCCTTGCCTGCTGTCCTTAACATATTTTCTGGCCATATGAAGATCTGTGATTGTTTTTCACCTTCAAAAAGTTTCTTAATTAATCATCTTCATGGGATCTAATCTGGAAATACCAGCACTAATTACTCACAATACAATTTTTTTTCATGACTGGAATTTACATATTTTTTTAAGCATTGTCTGTCTCATTTAACCTTAATACTGAATAGAGACAGGTCAGTAGTGTAGAGAACTAGAAATACAAGGAAAATTAAGACAGACATGAGGGAACCTCCTTTAGTAACAAGCTAAGAGTAACAAAAGAATAGCTCTACCACAGAGATTCTCTGCTGACAAGTTTGAAAACCCCTCCAAATCACTTAGCATCTAAAGTGCACAGTCCCCCAGTTTTAGAACAAAGCTTGTAATATCCTAATGAGCCAGAAAAAAAAAACCCAAGAGCTTTATGCATAGAAATAGCAAGTAATTTAAAATATACATTGCTTCCTTTGGAAAACAAAATAGCTGAACTCTGTGAGTAGTATCTACTAAAAGCTGTTCTTTGAGGATATCGAGCATCATTTCATTAATACATTGCACAATCTGTCAAATTTATTTACATGTACACAGACAGACCTGCTATAAACATTACAATATTGGTTGCTGCTCTTTTAGTGTTGGTAGCAAGACTGTGTGTTTAAGTTTCAGTGTATACACTAATTCCCACCAGTCTGGCACTGTATACAGTAAAATATCTACTTAACAGGCATAAACCAGGGCTACCACATCAAAAATAACTCCCAGAATTGACACATGCTCAAGATATCTTCCTACTAAGTTAATGACAATAGTAATGGTAGAGAGATTTCAAAAATCCCCTTCTTCTCTTAGAGAGACCCACTTAGTGAAGATAAGTGATGCTGGTAGGTAGACAAACTCCATCAGTACAAAATAGTAGAGCCTATTAATCTTTGCCAGCTTATTGTGTTTGCACATGGTAATGGCAACAAAGGAAGTGCTGTCACTTGGAATTGTTTCTATCAAGGTACTATGATTAGCTTTTAGGCAGTTGAGCAATATACGAAATAGAATAATTTTTGGACTGTTATTCCACCACCCATTTTTTATGTAAGAGAACACCTTACAGCCAGGGCAGGGCCTGCTGTGTCCCTGTTAATCTCTACATTAAGGAGTCATACATTATGACAAATTTGGTTTTACCATTAGGTCACCTAGTAAGCAGCATAAAACAGCCCATAAGACAAACCAACAAGGGAAGATTTTGTAAGTGAGAATGCATGTTTCTTTTTATTGAAGTTTCACCTGTCAAAATATACTTTCTGCTTTTCCTTCTCGTAAAATGTAGGAAAAAGCCAAAAGTGCAACAGGTAGGATAGAAATTAAGGCAATGGCTTAGGAATTTTGTTGCTTTTCCCCCGGATTAATGTCCTGCAGGGAAGGGCTCCAGCTACGGTGGGACCCCAGCTCAGGGCACCCACGAGCTGCACAGGAGCAACCCAGAGGAGGAGCTGATCCTGCTCCTTCTGATGGGGAGGGGCCARGTTTGACCCTCAGAGCCAGGGCAATGTTGGGGCTTTTGAAAGAAACCTGTAGGCAAAAGGCAAGGCTTGGGGGGGGGGAAAAAAAAAGAAAATATTTGGAGCAGCTGTCAGAGATCTTTATTTTCAACCGCATTTTCCAGGACTTATGTCCTCTTATTTCCAAGGGATACAGATAATGCATTCCAGATGCTTCTCTGGCTATTGCTTTAAAAACTCTTTTTTTTTTTTCAGTCAGGAAATGAAAAAATCCTTTTATAGCTGTTTCATTTCAACAAATGATTTTGCCTTCAGCTTTTTAACTTCTAACTAAACACAAAATGAAAATGAAAAGTCATTTCAATTAGCAAACAAACTTTTTTTCCCCGAACATTTTGATGTTGTTGCAACTTTCTCTCCCCTTTTCACTGAGATTTTATGTTAGAAAAAAATAAACAATTTCATTTATATCAGAAATGATGTTTAATATATGTTATAGAAATACATGTTTAACTAGATACAGAAATATATGTTTAATTAAAAGTAGTACCCCTATTTAATGCAAAAGTTTTTCTAGCAGCTTTACCTCCTGCACTTTAAATACTAAAGTCAAAATACCTTTAAAACATTTGTTTATTTCTACCCTTGCAGCACATGTTTAACATTTTAAAGCCTGAGATATTTAGAATGTAAATAAACAGGTGATGGGGATATATTTTTTCTAACATTACACTGCAGGCTCTATGTTCTGTGTTCAAGAAAGTATTCTACCAAGCAGCTCCAACTGATTTAAATAGAATTCAGGCTTTGGAAAGCTTTAAGTACTTAAGTGGCTCTGTGGGTCTAAAGCTTACTCTCTTTGGTCTAATGTGTAGTGATAATAGCAATTCAGGGATTACAGCACTGAAAATAGGAACAAGAAATACCACCCAAATTCAAGTAAGAACTGAGACTAGAAAAGGAGGTTCAGTGACAGTCACCTGCACCTTTCAGCAATCCTTGCCCAAAGCCTAAAGAAAACTAAGTTTGAACTCTTAGGGGAAAAAGGAGAGAATTTTCTTTTAGCCTGTCACAGTCCATGCTTCTCGCAAGAATTTTTTGAAATTGGAAATAGAAATGGCACAAAAATGCCACATATGTCCTACTCTGATGGTCTTACCAAAATCAAGAACAGAGAAATTACTGGAAATTGCATTAGAAAACCTCACCTAGGAAATTTGCCTGGTTCAGGAAATTTAGATGAGTTTCAGTTACAGCTGGACAGCTTTTTGGAAGCTGAACAAAACTTCTGAATATTCAAGTCTCTGAATTTCCTCTTATTGATGAAGTCATTGTTTTTAATGTTTATACTTCTGTATATAAAATCAGATTTTATACTTTAAACCCCAGCAGTTTAGGCAAAACAGAAAGTCTAGCATGTAAAAAGGTCACAAAACCACCAACCACAAAACTGAATTTACTGGCTTTGGGCAGAATTGAAGGTTCTTCCCTTTGGGGCTTGAATATTGTCAGTTTTCCACACTGCAAAGAGCAAATACCTCAAAAAACTTCTCTAAGGGTCACAAGCCAGCTGTTCCTTTCTACCCCATATAAACTGCAAAACCCAACAGCATATTGCTTTCCCCCACTACTATTGCATTTTCTATTCCTTCAGCAAAACAATTCTCCCCCCTCAATTTTCTGCTTTCTTTCTGCAAGAATTCTCTATATCCTCTATCAAAAGCCAATGTCAGTGATGGACATTCACCCATCAGCAAACAAAGCTGCCTTGACATTCTGCTTGGCTGAAATACATCCCTGTGAGGTGAGCGAGATAATAAGGTTTTCATTCTTGTAGCAAACCCTTTGTATGAGGCTGTTGCACACTGTCCTGCAGAACTAAGCTAGTGAAGAATAGCAACAACAGCTGCAATAGCTAATGGGCTTGTAAGATGATTTGCATAATGAAAAATCTGTATTAATGTTAACTAATTAACTTGGGAAAAATTACTTTTGAAAGAAAATATATTCTTCCCCTTGCAAAATAGTAAAATATGTGGAAAGTTCATAAGATTGTTTTATTGCTAAAAAGGCTGAGGGTGGGGGGAAAATTACTGGGGTAGAAAATATGGTGGTCTAAAAGAAAAATGTAGGTCAAATGGGAAAATTTTACATAGGATATAATAGGATTGTTAATTCTTTGTGCAGAAACGTTTAAACTGTTATTTTCCATACAGACACATCAGAGACTGGGTTATCAACTCTACAGGGAATTCAGTTTACCCAGGCCTGCAGCCTGGCATAGCCAGATTTCCAAAGATGGAGATAGCAGAGAGTGAGTACTGGGGACAGGACAACTAGGTTAATCCCTTGCACCAGGACACATGCCAGCCACTCAGTACCTGTATTTGGAGGATTTTATACACCAATGCCCCATCACTCCCCTCCATAAATGTAAATCACATGCTGGATTATTAATCCATACCTGTGGATTAATAGTTGCTATTATTCTTGCAATTGTCCACAAGAAACCAGAAAGGAGAAGTTCAAGCATGTTTAGAGTGATTCCCTTCAAAATATCTTACTCTTTGGACCCTGGAAGAGCAGGAAAGCAGAGATTTTGTCTTCAGCCATTTTGTATGTGAACATGAGAAGAGGGGTGGGTTTATCCCCTCTGCCTGCCAGTTCCTCTGGAGGGAGATGAAGGAGTGAAATTACTCCTTCACTATAGCCACTATATACCCTGGCTACCTGACCTGAGCATCTGGGCCTTTAAAACATGGCAGCCAAAAAGCAGACTGAGGGGCTCTTTGCCTTCTGCCTACATTAGTTGTCTTTGAAATTAGTACTCACAGGCCCTGGGTAGGCAGACAGGATGCTTTCTGAAGTTTCCTTACCACAATGAGGAGGCTACCCAGGACCAGCTGGCCATTACTGACTGTGAAAGATGCTTCAGTGTTTGTGGCTTTAGGCATTTTGCTGCCTGACACATCTCATCTTTTACTGACCTAAATTCACTTTTTTTGCTGTTGCTTCAGRGCATTCACAGAAGGCTGACTCCACTTTGAAGATGGAAATGTTGTAAATGCCAAACAACCTTGTGTTTATTTACATGCTTATTTACATTGTATCAGTCATTTACATTATAGCAATCAATATGATAAGGTCAGAATTTAGCAAAAGGTCAAAAGTCAACATTTTCTGCCTGAAAATAATGTGCCATTGAAAAATATTCAACTAAGCTGAGTTCAGGTAGAAAAATTGATATTTATCACATCCTTTCCTCAGATATCGGACATGAAGCCTGCAAAACTGCAATGAAGTTGTTATACACTGCCTTCCTGTGGTTCCTGGAAATATTTTCAGTCCAAGTTTCACCATAAAAATGCACTACAGCAGAGCAGTAATTCCTGCATTCCATTTACAAAATAATCCTCTCCCTCAGCTCATGGCAACAGAACAGCCCTATTCCACTAAATTCTTCACATTCTAGATCTTTAGGTAACTCTAGAGGCTGGTCCAACTCATAGCACAGTCAATGAAAACAAAAGCCCTTTAATTTTGATGGCACAGGGTCAGATACTAAGGCAAGGCATTTTATAAGCAATTTTTTAAAACTGCTAATGAATGCAGTGAATAGATACATTTACTTGCCCCCCTCCCACTCAATATACATTTACTCTCTTTTCTTTGTTCCTTTCTATTAGCAACCTATAGTATTTCAGAATTTGGTTGCCTTTTTTATCCTCCCATCCTATTCTGAATTGCTCCTTAGCACTCCTATGTAAGGCCAAATTCTCTTCCTTTCTCTCAGTTATTAAAAAAATTGTGTTATAAGAGGGTACTGATTCTTTTCAACCTGTATTTTCATTTTGCAGTATTTTAGTTTTACCTTGCATGAACAAATTCAGAGTTACTCATAAGTAAAAGCAATAAAAGATCCGTGTGTGCGTGATTTTCCCTCAGAGACAAGAAGAGCCAGTGAATAAGTAAATTGTATTCACTGGGAACCAGAGTACCTTTTCTGAGTTAGTAGCAGTTCTCAGGGAATTAGTTGTAGTACATTGCTCAAGTTTCACAGGCCAATGTGCATAGGGTAAACTTAGTGGCAACAATTAGAGAAGGGAAGATTTTTCTCCCTCAAGGAAAGAGGAGAGAGTTGGAGAAAAATAATATAAAGCATTTGTTCAGTGAAAGAGTTGTATCTAGGAAAAGAAATGCTGAAAGAGAATAACAAATATCAGTGGCTAACAAACTAGTAGATTCACCTAACTGCAAAAAAAAAACCCAATTGAATTTGATGTAGCAGTGGGACAACACGAGGCAGTATCCCTGCACTTGCAATATTGCACACTGACCTGAAGAGAACCCTACCTCAAAAATATATTAAACATTATATTATAAGCAATTTAGGTGAAAAGAACATGAACAGGAATTAGAGACATATATATATATGTATATACACACACACATATATATACACAATATATATATACAATGACTGATTATACAATGATTCCTGGTAAAAGGACAAAATCATAAGCTATAATAAAAATTGCTGTAGATACCAGAAAAGGGAGGATCTATCTTGTATGATTTGAAAAGTTATAAATGGAAACCATGGATTCAGCCTGGGAAAGGAGGGAAGTCTGGTGAATATTASAGTAAAACAAAAATTGTAAGATTATTTTATTCTGTGGGAAGTATTTGAAAAGAGTATGTGAATTTGGGGGTATACATACATTTTCAAAGAAGAGACCAAGTGACCTATTAAAATTTATCTCACTTGGAAGATTCTGACAAACACATCCAGGGAATGAAATGCCATCAATATCATTGATACCTTCAATAAAAGAAGTCAATCTGGCACCTTATTTCTGTATTAAAAAAAACCCCAAACTAATATGTGCGTTATCATTGCCTGACTTATTTTGGATGATAATAATTGCTTATATAGTGGGCATCTTCTGGAGCTAACTTGGTACAGGCAATGCTTTGACTTAACTGTCTAACACAGGATGCTCTTTGGAAAAGTTATCAACATATGTGTTTTCATTTTACTTTTTGTCCTTTTTTTTCCTTTTAAGTAGGTAATTATTAGAATTTATCTTTATATAAGTTTATTGAAAATTAGGCTAAACATCAAGTATCCAGTTATGCAGTATCTTGGAGAAAAAATAGACGAGCCACTGAGCCAGGCAGTTGCTGCCCCAGTGGGTCCCCAGCACATCTTCAGACTGTGCACTGACTCTCAGTTTTGTTTGATAGTATTCGCATTGCCCTTTATCACATCCTGAGTAATGCAATATAGTGCAGAAAGTGCTTCCATTTCCTAGGGAGAGAAATTACTTTTCATTTTCTGTGTGAATAACTGACTATTTAGGTCTTGAAGTCATCTACATACCTTACCTTTTCTGTGCTAATTAGAGGCCTGCTCTTTTTAGGTACCATCTGCAGGCACCTTAGAGAGACAGGCACTTCTGCAGGTGACTCTTGCCCCCTCTCACACTGTTGAGGATTTGAGATGGACTTGAGAGGTTCCTGCCGAGATAGTCTATGACAACTGCATTTCTAAGACAGGCACCTCAGCTAAATGCCTGAAGTTACCTGGGTAAAGGGGTCTGTGGAATCCAATTTGTACAACTTTAACCATTTATGTCTGCAGAACCAGTTATGTGTCCATGATTTGCTGAGTCATTATTAGAGGGAGAAGGCATCTCCCAGCAAGGCTAAATCTACTAGATAGATGGGATGAGTCATGCTTTAGGGGTTTCTGTCTTTTTCTGTCAATGATAGTGTCTGGAATAACTACCTCAGAGCAGGGACATGACTTTTAGATGGATGAGAGAAATCCCATCCTAAATGATACAGGAAAGTATCAATTTGGCAGCTTAATAGCCATCCTTTAGCTTGCCCAGAAGGATAAAATAGGCAGCAGGATGCAAACTTCACTGTAATATTATGTGAGTATCATTGGAAGTTATTAGGCTCCAATTTGTCTGAAGAGTAGGAAAATAGCTTGGTCTTCATTGCCATTAACTCAATTACTTTCAGCTGCACCACAAATTTTATGCCAGAGCACTGAATATTCACTATACAAATTTGATGTGGTGAAACAGATTAGATACTAACTGGATAAATTGGAACTGAAATTTCAACTTAATTGTGATGCCATGATAAAGGAAAAAATATATTTAACTGTAGATGCTTTGAATCCATTAAGAGAAGAGATAGAGAAAGGACAAGTATTGTTTAAGCACGGGATAAAGACTAGGGGCTAAGGAAGATTTTAATGTCCTCAAGTCTTCATCATCTGAAATGGTTCTCTGGAGATCATCTGATTATCCCTTGCTTTCTTAGTCCTTGTCTAATCCCTAGTGGACATGGGGAATGTAAATGTTCCTTCAGCCCTTTCAATCTGTTTTCCATTTCATAACAATAAAAATTATTACCATGTTTTCCTTATAATCTCCTTGAAAGAAGTGTCCTTCCTTCCTTCCTTTCCATCATACCATGCTGTTTTCATAGATTTCTATTGATTTCCATGTTCTGCTGGATCTTTGTTGTTCTACTTAGCTGATTACCTCTGCCTCAGTATAAATTTTTGCATATATATCTCTACTCAGTTGAATCCAACTTTTTTCTGGTTATTCCTTCCACGTGAGAATTAAATTTTTTTGCATCCTAGGCCAGAGCTCTGGCAGATCTGTAGGCCATAAAAGATGATCTACTAAACATGGTTGCAAAATGGTTGTGTATCCTGTGGTAATCAGAAGTGATTTATTTCTTAGAAAATTAATTATTACTTCCCTAAGCTTTTCTTAAAAAATTAGTATGAAAAAATCCCACTTTATGAAATAGAAAACTCTAACTATTGTCTAATCCATTATTAAGKTCTTCTTTTATCTGGGAGCATGTGAATTCAGAAGCAATGTAACAGCAGAGAAAAAGATGCTTCTTAACATTTTTTCTTTGCTGATATAATATTCAGAGTGGGATTCCTACATTTGCACGATCTCACCAGTTGAAAGATCTTTCCCTTTTCCTCGGTAAAGTGATAATTTCCTTTATGTTTTGAGAAACGTCTGTCCTAGATGATTTACTCTACATTTGCTCAACACAGAAGCAAGAAAATAGCAAAAACGCACCACCTAAACCAATCCTACATAAAGCTTTTGAACTTTTTAATCTCTATCTCATACTCATGTTTGCTTTGTTTTATAATGATCTGATTACAGGTGTTTTTGTTAGCAAGTTCAAATATCTGTATGGTTTTAAGAGTGGAATTGGAAACAAGTAATGCACTCTGTTTTATAGAGGCATTCCAGAAGTTCGTATATCATCTTTATATAGAGAGTTTCCAAGTAAAGTCAGTTGTAGAAGAAATTGTAATCGTTCTCAAATGACTAGTTGAAGAATATAAAAAATACCCTCCAGAAATTCTATTTCTATTTTGCAAAGAATTAAGCTATTGGAAATCAAATGTAGTCTAGACATGAAATTCTCATGGAAATTGCCATTTCCTAAAGCTATTCCTTTAGGTTCTAAAAATATTGGATACTGCTATCTTGAAGGGTAGTGCAATTTTTATAGCATACAACAACATTGTAAGACTGTGCAAGATAAATAACCCATGAACGCTGTCACTGCTGCCTAGAATCAGCATTTCATTTACCATGGGTCTCCCTGAATGCATTTTGGCACTAGCCTTTATGACTCCAAGTAGTTCTTTTCATGTCTTTAACATGTAGATTGCCAGCCTGGGAAAACACTTACCTTTTCTACTCTGCTTTGCAATCCAAATGAACTGCTGCCTCCRTAGCTTTCAGAAGTCATTTAAATTAGTTCCCCTAGCAGGTGAAGCAGTTCCAAGGCAGTTTATAATGCAGATTTTCTTTAAGGCTGCATTCCAGCTGTGTTAGGTGTGGAAACTTACTGCTTTGGGAGCTAGCAGGTAAGCAACCTCCTACCCTAGTCCCTCTGAAAAGTCTTGATTTTTTTATTTTTAATTCAAATTCAGGTAGCTGTCTTCACACAGAACACTTATGGCCTACTTTAATTGGCACTTTTCTCAGCAGGCTTAGTAAATTGGACTCTTAGTTTTTGAAGGTAACARACAATAGGGTCTGTTGCTTCAAGCATTCCTTTAAACTGAGATTCTTACTTATTTAAACAATCCATTTTTTCAAAGTTATTTTAGATGTGCATAAAGGCTTTGTCAGACTGGATTTACAATTACTTGAACCATTGTTCTTAATATGGAAATCACAAGCAAATCTGGGTCTGATGTCTCACTCCAGTAGAAATAAGTAAGGAGTATCTTCTAGTAGTTTGTGCAGGATGAACAAACCATTTCTAGACAGATCTAGTTAGAAATAGGTACTAATCTATTTCTGATTTCTTCAGAAGTGATATATAAGCCAACTACAGGTAAAGAAAAAAAACCAAAAAGGCTTCTGGAAACTTTGATTTTTTGTAATACAGGGCAAACATTGGTCATAACCTTTTAATATCTACATCTCAAAACTGACTTCTAGTATACTGATAGTTATAGCAAAGCCATAAGGAGTTTTAACTCTCCTTGGCTTTACAAGAAGGATGAGGGGGAAAAGCCAGACTCAGCAGACAAGTTTCAAATGATCCTGAGAAAGAACAGATTTAACTCCAAGGAGGTCTCAGAACAAAATCCTTGAAATCAAAGTCTGAATCAAGTTAATTCATGCAAAGGTAAGGAGAACGAAAAACCTATCAATCAACTACACTGTTGAGTATTACTGGATGGGAACAGTTTGATCAAGCTATTTTTTAACAAAAAATGCCAATCTGTTTTAAAAGAAATAATCTTAAAAAATGACAAAAAAATAAAATACCTAACAGAAAGTAGTAGGGAATAGAGCAGTCTTAAAGAAACTAATCTAGTCCACATTGACTAGTCAAATACTGTTCTTCAGAGTTGGAAATGGTGGTAGTAGCAGCAGAAGAGGCACTGATCTCCCTGCTCCCACTTGTTGTCCTCCAGTAAGAGACAGCTGAAGGTGATTTTGGCTGCCTACATCTGTGCTACCTGTCTCTCCTGCACATGTAGAGAGCTTCTAGCTGAGAGATGTGAGGGGATTGTGAGTCACTGAAGGTGACTCTCCTTCAGTCACCCTAGAGAGAGATGACAGAGCTTATTTCCAGGTACTCTACTTCCTCCTTCCTTGTTCTTGTCTGCCTCCTTTTGCACAACCTGTTGCAAAGGAATAACCAGGAAACAAAGCCTCCTCCCCTGTGAGCCTTGTGTGCGTCTTTGCTCGGGGCAGTGGTATGTTTCTGTGTTTGGGGTGAAGGCCAAGATTCTTAAYCAAAGATAGTTTTTGCCGGTCAGTAACATCTCTCATGTTCTCTACCCGGTATTATTCTCTGTAACTATGGTTAATATAAACATTAGTATTTTAGAAAAAAGTGGGTGGAGAACACTAACATGAATTTTGCATGTTTACCACATGAATAACACCCAGATGGATTACATTTCCTTAACAGAAAAAAAATGTTCTGGCCCATAAGACACATTCAGGTACCAAAACGTAAAGTCTGCCATCTGAGAACAAGAAGTCGGATCTGCTGAGATCCAGTGGTCCTGGTATCCTAAATGACAAGAATTTAGGAGTTCAGGAAATGCTGGTAAGTGCCTCTTGTACTCTCCAGTATTTACAGTGGGAAAGTTGGTTAATCGCCTGTTCTCTGCTGTTGTGGTCAGGATGTGTGCTTCTCTCTCTTCTCCCCAAGTGTGCTTTGAACCTGCCCACACGGAAAGGATCCTTTCCCAGATGACCACATCAGTGCACATGAATTGGCCAGTGGGCTTACTCTTGGTAAAGGCATGATTCCAAATATCCACTGTATTAATGAATGTGGGTTCATTGGTATAAATTCGCAGAGATGCACTGTTAATTAACAGCATTATCTGGGTTTTAGTTGGTGACACTTTGGGATGAGATAGGCTTCAGAGGCATCCTATGCTACGGCTGTTGGTTTAAGCTGGAGTTTAGGTTCCCAAAACTTTTTTCACTTAGGCTGGGTGAGGAAGGGTGTCTCTTTCTTTTTTCTTCYGTTAAAGCTGCTGCTTTCAATATGTACATGTGACACACAGGAATATATCTTTCTTGACATAAACACATTTCACTCACATTTCTTTTAGCTTTCACATTGGAAAATATAACTTGAAAGTGCATTGGCATAGAATGACATAAAAGACAATGAGACATGAATGGCAATCAGGTAAATAGGAAAATTCTTATTTACTAATATTACAATGCCTATTGTCATGGCAGCTTGGCAAGGGATTAGAAAGATTTAAATATAAATTAGATCTGTCATTCTCAAAATGAAAATGAATTATTTATTCAAAATGGTACAAAAAAAAAAAAAGAGAAAAAGCAAAAGACCCTTCCGTGTTGCCTTTAAAAGCTTAGATCTGAGCCCTGGAAGGCACTGAGTGCAAGCCACRTTGTAGGATGCCTGGGGAGAGCTGTGATGCTACTCTTAGTATTTTCTTAGCCTGCACAGAGAAGCACAAGTCAGAGGTAGCCTTGCATATGCTAACGTGCCAGAAGAGAAAAAAATTGTAACTGCAGGAATGTGATGCTGTGTCCAAACTAAAAGGTCTGGAGAGAGAGCAACAGCAGAGCTACTCTGCAAACCAGGTGTGGGACTGAAACCTGCCAGTTTGTTCAAAGGCAGCTTTTGGGCTTAAAAGGTACAGTGCAGAACTATCCCACGCTGAGACCATCTCAGGTCCTAAAAATAGGCCAGACAAACTAAAAGTGTCCTATGCTGAACAAATACACTGCAATTTTTCATGCTCTGCCATTTCGAAATCCAGGCTGGTGCCTCTGTATTCCATTGTACCATGCAGGTAAACTGCTTTATTTGCAAATAAAGAGAAACACTTATTTGGTCTCCATTTTATGATACAGACTCACCCACAGAGCATCAAGTGCCCCAGTGGACAGTGGGAGCTGTCGGTGACTTGAACTGCTGTAATACAGAAGAGGGCTCTGGTGCACTCAGGATGTATTTCCACCTGGAAAGTTTATGCACACATAGGAAGGAAAATACTCTCTCAGATTAAACAACAGCATGCTCCCAACCTCCCTGGTTTTCTTGTATGCTTAATGTACATCCTGGGGCGAGTGCACTGATTTCCGTGTCTCCTCCCCAGTGCCCTGGTTTCCATAGTACAGAAACCTGGTGACAAAAGCCAAAATGAGAACATGTGTATTCAGGTCAGTTCCCTGACACAGATGCTCAGACAGTAAGATTTGAGGATGTCTATAGTATGTTCTTGTTGATCAGATCCCTTGCAGGGCTCAGTCCTAGAAAAACATTTACAGCTTCACTAGCACCTGAAGTGGCTCTTTCAAATGGAATAGAACACAACTGATAGTTGCTTATAATGTCCCCCTCTTTAGGTAGCTGAACCCTGTACCAGATGGAGGGGCTCGATAGAGCTGARTCATAGGTCCCCAAAAAGCAGTTTGAATTCTTTAGGCTGGAACTGACAAAGAACTGTGGAAAATATCTAGAAAGTCTTGACTGAAGAGAAAWAAGTGGTAAATCAAGAAAAAGGCAAGTGACAGTCATTCCTAAAGAGGGAAAGCAAATCTTAGATGTGCACATAGCATGCCAAACACAYGTGGTACTAACAAGAACTACCGGTGCAACCTGAGCTCCCCCAGGTCACCCGCAAGGGACACAGCGCTGCCCGGGTCTGATTGCATGGGAGGGCAATGTTCACCAGTGGCAAGAATCCTGGGAGCAAGCTAGGGAGTCAGCCCCATCTTGTGAAGGGCTGAACAAACAGAGTGTCCACAGGGATGTAAATTGGAGGATGGGTTCTGTCCCATGGCCGTGGTGGGTGAGCATGATACAGAGCAGGTCCTTCTGTCTAGGGTTYGTGGAGGTTAGGATGGGCACTTTGGAGAAATAAGGGTTGGAGGTGGGGATATGCTGGAATAGAGAAAGAGGCCCTCAGTGAATGGTGGGCTTAGGAGAAGGGGATATGGTGTGTGCAGGGCAGGATCTGACATGTGACTGAGGCTCAGGGGAAACTGCTGAGAAACCGGTTATAGGTGTCTTAATGACACACTCTGCTGAGAGAAGAAGTGGCTGGTGCCAAGGAGGTGGGATTTGTCTCAGTGGAACTGCGCTCACTTGACTTGTGGGAGAGTGACTCACTGACTGCTCTTATGACTGAATAAGCACCAGGTTCACCACCAGGTTATTGGGTTGAATTCAGCCCATTCAGTAGCAACTGGAAATCRTTAATGCGTGCTGACAGGCTGGCAGCTATGGGGCGTGATACAGGTGGCTTTTCTCCAGTTGCTAACGGACAGATGTCCACACCAGAAAGCCCCAAACAAAAATTAACGTTGTTGCTGGCAGCCTCAGCAGGGACACATTCAGTGGGCAGGGAGGCTGTCCTTACACTGAGCAGCGTCCCCAGATAAAAGCCCAAGAGTACTGGAGTGCTCTGTGTGTATAAGTTGCTCTGTGGAACTTGTTGTGGGGATGAGCACCTTCTCCAAAGCAACTCTAAGTCTTGATTTGAGAGCAATACTTGGATGATAGAAGCCAGAGGCGATGCTGCTGGACAGAGGAGACAAACTGGTAGGTTAATGAGGTATGAAGAATGGTTTGATCATTGTTCTCTGCACCTCCTTTCTTTTTGTTTCCTAAACCTCTACAGACCCATTTTCTTAACTCCTCAGGCTCCTTGGCTTTATTCTCTTCTGCACCATCACTTCCACCAAGTACAGTAATGCTTCATTCAAATGTTAAGAATTATTTCCCTTTATTATTTAATACTGCACCCAGCAAGAGATGGCTTATTCTGGGAGAAAATTCCTATTTGACTAGGGAAGTGAATGCTAGCTCAGAAGATGAGTGGTAAAGATGCTGGATGGGATTCTGACTGTGGAGTGGATCCTGCATCATAAAGATGCAACATTACAGGAGAGAAAACCACTGCTACTCGTGAAGTGGAAAAGCCTTGTAGTACACAGCTTGGGCTGGAACAGTAATGGCTACCATGAGTCTCTCAGCAGTAATTTGACCTACATAGTTTAATTACTGTTTATCTTATTTTCCTTGTTTTTCTGACACATAAAGCTGGCTGCCTGTTTTCCATGAAGATATAGAAGGTGGAAGAATTCAACACAGACAAAAATATATTTTAGCACTGAACCTGAAAATTCCAACACTTTATTTTCATTTTTTCCTAAACTTTTACCAAACAATATTGTTTTAAAGTTCTTATGCAAAATAAGAGAAACATATATAGTAGCATGTTAGTGAGCAATGACAATGTGAAAATGTATATTTTGAAAAGTTCTATCTTCTTTCTTCATCATAGTAAACTGCTTTAGAGTATTTTTCTCATAATTTTAGAATAGTTTTATAAACTAATTTTTTAAACTCTTTTTTGCTAAATAATTCTTTAAAATAGTTGTTCTACAGTTGACCTTTGGAAAAAAAAGGATAGCTGAATATTTTGATTATTTTCTAATTTGAAGGATTTATCATTATATACATTCAAGCAGGATATGTCACGAAGTACCAAAAACTTAGTAAAAAATATTACACAAAGAAAACATGATGTATGACATCTAAAATGACAAAAACCTTTCAACCTTTCAATTTTGAGACYGAAATTGATTCCAAAGACAAAATTGTTTCTATTGCCAGGGAAGATGAAAAATAGTTTTAAAATTGCCATATTGCAAGAATAACAGAGGGTCCACAGCTCAACACAACTGTAATGTGCGGCACTGCCTGCCAACCCTTTGGTGCGGGAAGCCCTTAACCAACCCAGAGTGCTGTGTAAGCATAATCAGAGCTGGGAGTTTAATGACAGAGGGTGGTAGGTTGTTTCATTAGAAAGCTCCAGTGGTTCTGCCCGACTGCCTGTGAGAGCAGTCAGAGGGTCCAACGTGGCATTCAGCTTAGACATCTCCAAGCAGGGCAGCCTTGGTATCTGTTCTCCAGCACAGGTCTTCCTGTGACCTTGCTTCCCACTCCGTGTGGATGCACCACCTAGGGGTACTCTACACGCTGGCAAAGCAGAAGACATTTTTGCCCTCCCCACCCCATTTTTTTTTTACCTCCATTGGACAAATCACTGCTACACTGAAAAACAAAATTAAGTCAAACTCTATTTCTTATTTTAGAAAAAAGGAACTCTTTCAAAGAATTTATTCAGTAAACTGTAGAACATGGTGCAAGACCTCTGACAGGTCTGTGTTGTTACAGTACTTACTGCAATCAGCTGTGTCAGGAGACACCTTTAATCAACTACCCTGTAATTATGCTAAGGCTTTTGCCAAATGACAAATCCCAATTGGCTGGGCCAGAGCCCAGCCTTTCTAGACAAGGGTAATTATTTTGTCCACYCAGCTGTTCATTCACTGCAGAAAGCCTTGACCTGTAGAATCACTGAGGTGAGTATTTAGTGAGTATTTTTATGCTGTTTAAATTTGTACTATTTTTAAATTCAAATCTCAGAGATGGAAGGTAAAATTTGGTAGGACTTTCCAGAAAGATTATCAGGAATCATGAGGTGTAACAACCACTTACCTGTRTTACGCACACTGAACTGTGTGTGACACTATCAGTTGTTCCTCTCTCAGTGTATTTTAACTTTTTTTTCAATGCTAGTGATTCATTGAACTATGACACACACAAAAAATTACTTATTAACTTCACATGTATAGCTGTCAGAGATATTGAGTAAAATCTATATCTCCAGACAAACATAATTGCTTAAACAGTCTTATTTTAAATAAGTCTTGTTTCAAGCTTGTTAGGTTAAGTTTTTAGTCTAGGCAATTTTTCTTAGGGGGTGGGAATAGGTTTCCTTTAGAGGTGAGAGTAGGCTAATAGGAATTTTTGTTTCTTTAGGATTCTATTGGAATAAACTTATGCCTGGGAAAGTTTAATATGAAGTTACTTCTCCCTAGTAAATTCTTCTAATCAGGGGTGAAAGAAAAGACACCTGCATGTTTTCAGCCTTTCGAGTCAGGTAAATGTTGCAGTGTAATAGTTATGTTTCACGTGAAGCCACAGGCAGGCAAGACAATCCACAAAATATCTGTGGCAAGAGGTTTGAGTCAGAGTTGCTTATAAGCAATGGGGCACATGCTGAGCAATCCCACACAGGTGTGGGCTGGCATGGGTCTCCACTAAAGCCTCCCGGGAGGAAAAATCTGAGAGGGAGTGAGGATGTGGGTAGTGAGAGCCAAGCCTGAATGGCACACACTGTCCGAGTTCCAGCTCCCATGGCAAGTGGTCCAAACTCACTCTCTCAACATGCTAGATATTAAGGTCTCTTAAACTTAAAACCAGTAGAAATCACTGTGTTTCCCAGCTTTGCTGTTTAGTCAAAGTTTGTGAGGGTTTGCAGGTTGTCTGTTAGAAGGAGAGCTGGTGATGGGGTCAGGTGTCCCAGCTGTATGTCCACAGGGAAAGCACCAACTTTGCCACCCTAACCAGTGGCAGGTCCAAACAAACAGAACTCATTTCCTCAGCTCAGAGCCATAAGTCCTTGCTTTCAGCTCCAGTGCTGTAAATCCTTTTCCTTAGGCTTTCTCCAAGGGTTATGCTAATGTTCTTGCTCAGGCAGGCCCGACTGTGCTGCTTTCTTCTTTTCAGTTGAACTGTTAATTCTCTGCATACCCGTTTCCCAAAACAATGCTCAATAATGATAATGCCTCCTTCATAAATCACTGGTTTTCTGCATAGCTTTGTACTCACTTTTGTTTTGAGGCTTTGACATCTGTTTACCCATCTCTCCCACTTATCTCCAGGGATGCGTGGCAATTAGACTGGCTCCTTGGTATTAGTAGGTTTATCAAAATAACAAAAGGCTATGTGAGGGCTGTGAAGGAACTGCAGGTGAAAAGCAACACAGTAGGAAAGAGAAATTACTCTTGAGGCAAGGTTTATTTCTTTACTGCATTTTCGTATTTTTGTCAGATTGCATTTATTTATGTACAATCATGGGAGAAAGCAATATGGAATGAATTACAGTCCCAGGAGAGGAAGATTAAAAAGAGAGAGCATTCAGGTACTGCAGAAGAGAACTTGAAATCGCACACAGTTAAGACATATGTTAATGTACAAACTGGTGCTGAGGTTAATAACACATATTTATTTTCAAGCATAATTCCCTTTGAGGACCCCCCTTCTACCTCCACCTCCTGTTGCTCTAGCAGCACACTCCATAGAGTATGGCTACTGAAAATCCAGGAACAATTTCATCCATGCAGGTTTCATTCACTCCAGGGGTGTTTCTGCTCCTTTATGTTTGAAAGGGAATGCCACTATCATCTTTCTTGAAGATTCTATTTTTTCTAAGAGAAACAGCACAATTTTGTGACTGAAACAGTTTTAGATACAGAATTGACTGCTGTGTTAATTTTAATACTGCAATACTTTCAAAGATTATGCAAAAGTCCGTTCTGGTCTCTTCTGCAGACATTCTCCACAGCAATCTCATGTTTTCCAAAGGCTCCGCTACTTCTGTGCAGCGTAGATCCTTTTTTTTTTTCTTTCATAATTCCTAGATTAGGGTAATGGTTTCTTGGGGGGGAAGCATCTTTTTAACTCCGATGTGAAATACTACCTGCTTTGTATGGAAATGTACTGCAGTTATTTCTATGCTGCATGTTGGCTTAGAAGGAAAGAATGTATATTTTTATGTTCGGTTCAGACTTCTAGTTTTCAAAATAGTATTCATAGGGGAGATGATGATCATTAAATGCTTATTAATAGCAGATTATAATCCTCCATATTATGGGCCACCTTTGATACTGTTTATACACTTGTAGGTGTAACATCGTCTTGTTTGGAAGACCTCTCCGAGAAGATTTAGTAAAGTGCTTAGGAAGCCTGTTCTTGTACTGCAACTTGCACAGTGATCTACACTAGAGCTCTTTGTAAATACTGCTGTCCAAAAGAATTAAAAATGATGCTGGAATACATGATGTTGCAGAAAACCTGACATTGGGCATCTTAAGTAATGTCCCTAGTGGTGTTGGACCGGGGACCTTTAAAGGTCCCTCCTAACTCAAACCATTCTATGACTCTATCAAAATTTGACCTACAACTTCAGCCTCTTCTTTGTTCTGACTAGCTCTCGAAGATACAAGCCCAAAGAAAATTGGGTTCGGGCTTTTTGTTTGTGTTTGTTTTTCTGAAGGCTTCTAATTAGAATTATTCAAGAGGGTTCAGTGTAATATAGTGAAAACATATCTGTCTAAAAACAAACCAAAGAAGACCATTAATTGCTTTTAAAAACTGGGCTGTGATTTGCCCAATATTCTAGGTTAGGATAACAGTGGTGTAGTACAGTGATCCAAATATGCTCCCAGGTTGATCTGGCCTTTAATTAGCTGTATATTAGTCTATATTTGTGGTAAAYATATAATTATATTTTTAAAATATTATATCGACTAGTAATACATATTTCTTGCTATAGAGAATATGCTTGGACTTGTTTTGCCACAAAATACTAGAGATTCAGCAGACAGTGAACATTTTGCAGAGTAATCTTAGTGAGATAGAATACTTTGCAAAGTCACATGTGACAGACTCTTTATTTTGTTCCTGATTCCTCTGCCATGGAAACTGTCATTAGAGAACCTGAGTTCTGCCAAATCTATTTATACATAATACAGCAAAGGAAATTTTTCCAAATATTCTTGGAAATCTGTTCAGATAGTTATTTGGCAACTTGCAAAAAACTAAATTAGAACATCGATTAACAGGCTGTTATGATATTAAGAATTTTTGTAAAATTGAGAATTAGAACTTGCAAGAGAAAAAAATGAGAACGAAAGGTATAGAGATTTTCCTACTACATGAAACTAATCATGGAACACTGCAGTACTCATCATAAGACTATGTAAATAATTGAGACATAATAGTAAAAACTTACAGTTTAACTCAAATAAAATGAGTTAAAMCCATATATTTAACTTGTTTAAATAATTAAAAAGTAGTTTGACTACCTCTGCATATGTGTTTTTAAGGAGGGTTGTCTACAAACTGGATGCTCMGTTCCTGACCTTTACATCACTGGCATGTTTTTATTTTTTTCCACAGGCAACAGTCATGAATGCTGGCACAGAAATTTGTTGGGAGGTTTTTTCAGGTCCTCATGCACTCATTGCCCTGTGCTCAGAAATGGGAGTAGCCAATGATGAAAGAGATGGTTCAGCAGTTCTTGATAAGGACAGTCACAGCATTGGGGTGTAGTTTGACAAGCATCTCTTAAATCAGACATGCTGACTAAACTAGCCAGTTTTGCTGGTTCATGTACCTAATCACAAAAAACCCCTTCCTCTCCTCTACTACAGCTGAGGCATTTTCAATTCATTACGTGGCCTCATTAACAGTTGTCTCAGCCCAACTGAGAAGATTAGACTGAAATGAGAGTGCAGTTTTAAAACCACCGTCAAGATCAGTGCTTACCTAATTCTGACTTTATAGACAAGTGCAGCTTAATGCATTTGTAATAATGAGGCTACATCCTCTATGCAAAGATCATCCTTCACAGGTTAAACCTGCCATCAGCTGTGTAGCACAGATGGTTCATACTTGCAGAGATGAACCTTCTTTCTGTGTAGCTTTCTATTCCTCACAAATGTTAATGTTATCATCATAACACCCATGTGTGTTTGGGTTAATTGAATGTTGTTGTCTTCTCTTTAAGAAGTGCCAAAATGACCCGAACGGGGAATGCAATATAACTACAACATTATTCTTCCCTTTCTTCTGTGGCTGTTTCATGACTGACACCTGTTTGTAATCCTCTAGCCAGAACATGCACCTCTAAAAATAGCAGGAGGGTTTAATTTGAAGTTGCAACACTGATACGGTTCCCTTATCCAGAAGAAAGACCTCTCCAGAACAGAATGGAAGGGAATGGGGTCATTTCCCACAGTAGCACCACCTGGGGCACCCATGGRCAGAGCAGGAGGGATGTCAGACACATTGACTGTTTTCCACTGATCTAGGAAAAACACACGTGTTGACCTCGGACAGCTCTTCCCCAGCAGTGTGGGCTGCTTTAATCCTATTTAGAGAAACTGTGTATGGCTGTACGAGTATTGCTGGTCACTTTAAAAAAAATGCTTTGGATTCTCCTTCAGGTTCGTTCCAAGTTTAAATACATTAACATTTAATTTAACACATCCTTAGTCTGTTCCTCTGCTCCTCAGAAGTCTATTCTATTTCTCCTTAGGACTTAATCAGTGCTGACCTCTTCACAGAAGCTAGAGTTGAGTCTTTAGACATCTGTACAACTTTATGTTTTCATAACCTTCAGATAAAGGAAAATACAAAGCAACTAGTCCCAAGAACTTAAGTTACACTGTCTAATACCTTATTTTGTCTGTAACATCAAGGGTTATTTCTACACTAATGTTTATATGAAAACAAAAGAATAGGGACTAAATCCTGATTATTATGGTCCCAGCTGCATATTTGACCATATACCTCACATCACAGCCTYAGGCATTTAAAGACTTAAATGTAGAGATTTAAAGAGCTAGATTCTTCTGTCCCATCAAAAACTGCAGTTCTACATGCTGACTTCTGCATCCGTATTTTCTTTGAAATAGGGAAAAGACCAGCCAATTTTCACATCAGTATTCTTTTTTGTTATTGTGTTATTAATTGAGGCAATAACACACACATTGTTTGCAATGCAAGAAACAGTTAACAAACCCAAAAACTGTGTAATCCATAATCTACAATGATAATTACACTGCGGATCTTACATGCTGTTGTTCAACAAGATACCAGAGTTCAGTAACRCTCACCTTCTGCCTTAGAAGCCATGAAGAGTACCCCTGCTTTCATGTATTCAAACTAAAACAAGGAAAGTGCAAGATTTTACAGATTTTTGCTTGAAATTTGGAAAGTGCAACTCACATAAGAATGTCAGATACTTGTTTTGATTATTGGCTTAAGTTTAATGTTAGCAGATCTAACTTGACTAAGCAATGTCTAATTATATCAAAGTGGAACGTGGACTCATGTCTAATTTTCATAAAAACCCTCAAAGCTGAATTCCTCTAATGTTTAGTGCCATGTTTTGAACATAAGCCAAACAGTATAACCAATGCTTTTTCATGTGATACACCATCACTTGTGGGGCAACACACAACATCCATTTGTGTGAAGTTCAAGGGTAAGTATAATACTTCTTTCCCTTTTGTCTTTGGTCAAGTGCAACCTTTTTAGAGTCCACCTTTTCAGGGACATGTGGCATGGCCCAAATATATGACTGCCTAGTTACCACACAGGAGCACACTTGCATTTTCAACCGTTTGTGTTTCTGCAGTCCAGTTTACGCTGTGAAAAATGATGCAATAATTAAACCAAGAAAATTAATATGATTTCCTCTAATACTTAACCTTTACAAATGCCAGATTTGGGAAAATCTAAAGTTGAAGCTTTTTCCCTAGACTAAAGGCACTTAGCTCCATCAATATGTACTTCCAGTTGAGCAGCCCCCGAGCAATTAGTGTTAATAGATGGTAAAGAAATTGACTTTTTGACAAAGAGAAGGGCAGCTTTATGACTCAGCTCACTTAGATCGACATCAAGGAGACTGAATAGAGTAACATTTATCAGAGCTGTCRGTGTTAGGCTGGGATGAAGGCAATCCTCTTAACTGGAAACTATCACATAAAATACTCTATTAACTCAYACCCAGACGAGTATATTACAGCAAGATTTGGAGGAAAACCATTTCCCAACCATCAGTTAAATCAAACTTTGCAAGATTAGCCAATAATAAATGAATTCTAGCTAAACCAGTAAATGGAATATTCAAAACAATGCTTTTCTCTTTTTCTTCACCTCAAATCAGCCTACTACTAAAATCTACTTACAAAAAAAAAAAAAGCTTACAAGAACAAGTAATAAAATTTGTGTTCTGTAGTTTTCTGACTTCAATGGGGGCAAGAAATCTCTTATAACCCAAACCAGGTACTACTCTTGAARCAATTTAAATGAACAGAGCCACACCTTCTTTCCTGGTAATCGGCCCTATGATCTAAGTGTAGTTTATGAAACTGATTCTTGGCAGGGTTTCTSTAGTTATCACATCAGCAGCTGTGGAATGATGAAATATCTGTATGAATTTTTAGATTTCAGTCCATCCACTGATTCTATACAAAGATTTGCAGATTCCACTCCTAGTTGAATTCAATAAATACAAACTAAAATCTTCTTTGCTTTTTTTTGAATATGTCCTTAGAGATTTTTCAYTGTCAACCACTCTATGGCCCACTTCATGGTGACTCCTATATTTTCGTGCACACTCTTATATAATCCTTATATACTCTATAGCYTCATCATGAGGCCTCAGAAAGTGACAGATTCAGGTTTGAACCATTTCAAAATCAGGAGTGTGGATTCAGGAGTTACTGCACAGAGGAATGCTTTAGCTACTGGGCTACTATGTAAAAGTTGATGACTGTACTGAGGCTATCACCACTAAATGTGACTGCTCCCTGGGGGTGTACGGACAGCCTCAGCTTTCCTAATGAACTACAGCCCTAGGCAGACTTTGAGTCAGGGTCACTTAAYCTGTACATCTCAAATGGCCTGAAGTAACATATAGACGGCCATATACCAAGATGATACAAAGGTGTTTGAGCCTGTTTAAAAGAGGTCTGGACAGAGGATAGTGTGCCTACAATATTTCAGATACCTCACTGAGTTAATTGAGTGTCCATGGATTGGTTTTTTGCAAGTGTGACACAGTCCAAGTTTGTTTTGTGTTACCTTGTATCTTCCCTTAAGAGCTCTGTAAAATTAATAAATTAAGGCTTAGAACTTTATTTTGAGGTAGATGAGAAATATTACATATGTATTAGTGTTGATTAAGAGAAGTCATTGTGAAACTGCTCATTTTTACAGACATCAGTAACTGGCACAATCAGGACTACTTCTGAGCACATTCACTCTGATCCACGAGCCACTGAATACCATTCCACTGTCAGTTTTATATCTACAGTTTTATGTATACACACTTTATTTCTCTATGGTTGTACATTGTTCTTTTCCTTCAAAAGGGAATTGTATTCAAGCATTACAATATATTCAAAATCAGACATGGTATTTGTTTCAAGGTTAGAAATTAAATATTTGTTACTTTACATTTACCTCTTTTTCTGCATTAGGTCTGAGAAGTTGTTGAAAAGTTTCCTGCAGCCTGAAATGACAGAGAACCTTGTAAAAAAGACACCCTTACTTTACACCCAAGGAATATTGCTTAATAGGTATTAATCTGAAGAAATATATTCTATGGTAAAGTTTTTGAGAGACTACCAACCTTCTGAAAACCCAGAGACCATTTAATTTTTGTCTGATCAGAAGTGCCTAATCTCACTGCACATGCTACAATGGAAACTGTAACACAAATACAAAGTTATGGCATCTGTGTTACCTGTATGTATCCTGTAGCATCCAGTGTGGTGTTTGCCACTCTCCTAATTTCTTCCTGCTCATCTCTGAACATAAGAGCTCGTCCACTTTTTTCCAATTCACCTTTCCTTTCTATCTGGAATGCTCCTACAGAACTTTGTACTGAAAGGACTGGAGTGCAGCTGGACATGAATTTTTTTCCTATAATTGGAAGCACACTAAAGACATCCACTGGGCAAAATATCACTCTCTTCTATCCAGACAGGCTTGGCTACTACCCTTACAAAAATGAAGTCACAGGAGAGGCATTCAATGGAGGACTCCCTCAACTCTCACTGCTGGAGAATCATTTAAAAAAAGCTGAAGAGGACATCCAGTTCTACATTCCTTCAGATGAACAGCTTGGATTGGCTGTCATTGACTGGGAAAACTGGAGACCTCTGTGGATAAGGAACTGGGGATCAAAAGATATTTATAGACAGGAATCCATTGAGCTAGTTCAGCAGAGAGACCTCAGTCTATCAGAAGCCAAAGCCAGAACTATAGCTAAAATGGAATTTGAATTTGCAGCAAAATCATTTATGTTGGAAACTTTGAAAAAGGGCATAGAAATGAAACCAAATCGTCTGTGGGGATATTACCTTTATCCAGACTGTTATAACTATGATTACAAACAAAACCCACACAATTATACAGGAACCTGTTTAGATATTGAAATAGAAAGAAATAATGAGCTTAACTGGTTGTGGGAGAAAAGCACAGCACTTTATCCATCTGTCTATCTAGAGACAGCCTTAAGATCTTCCAGAAATGCCCAACTCTTTGTTCGCAACAGAGTTCAAGAAGCCATTAGAACTTCCTATGTCTCTAATTCTAGTCATCCCCTTCCAGTTTTTGTATATACACGTCCAGTATTCACAGATGTCTACAAGGAATATCTCTCTGAGGTGAGTGAAGCTAGACCTTTAATACTTCAAATTTATACGGCAAGAAATTACCAGGTGACACTTATTTAGCAAATATACTAACTTGTATCAGAAAAAAGTATGCAATTTTGTATAAAAAATTAAATTCATCCATCAAAGAAATTTGATCAAACAGAACACTAAGAGGTCTATTTTCAAACCTTTCCCACTATATTTATCAAATAGTGTTTTATTCTCTGAGTTGTCCTCACATGTAACAAAATACCACAAAGCTAGAAAACATATTTAGCACACTAAGTCACAGGAAAGAAATATGAGTAATGTCTTCCAAAGASAATTAGTAATACTGGGCTGACCTAATGCCTGCTTTTGAGGTTATAAGAAAAAAAATACAATAAAAAGGAGTCTTTCTTTCCTTAAAAAGTGTTTAAAATCTAATGAAAAAATTCTGTCCTTAGTTGTACTCGAGTAGCTTTTTAAATGGTATTTCAGCATGGGTTAGTTAAGGTTATGTTCTGATCGAAATCCAATCATCTTACTGCAGTTCTGGCTACATTTTTCCCTTCACATTTTTATAGACACCCACCTTATCAGAGATACCACCAATCTGGGGAGTCTCTTTTTGGTGTTCCAGCCCTTGAGGAAGGGGAAGTTAATGGCTGTGGTCCTGGTGGTGGCATTGTATCTGGTGTCCTCTCACATTCTGGATAGAGCATTAACATGCATTGCTCCCAGCTCTGTGGATATTTTCAGGGAGCAAGGGGTGCTTCAGGGGCCCTGCTGGAATCCTAATAAATAATTTAAATCCTTTAATCTTTACATTAATTTTTTCTTGTGTTGTGCCCCACAGTAAGTTGCTTTTTCATGGTTCTTTTCACTACCATAGTCCTCTCCCATTCCATTAATATTTTGCTAGGACTGGGCTAATAGCTGACCCTAAAAGGAGAACCGAAGCAAATTTCCCAAATTAATCTCTGTAAAAGATCAAAGACATTCTCTGGAAAAGACAGATTCCTATTCCTGAAAGCTCTTTCTCTTGCTACTTTTCTGTTTTAGCACTTTCTGATAACAGAAATTAAGTTAAGAAAACCAACCAACCAACCAAAAAACCAACCAAACAAAACAAGCCAAACAAAAAACCCGGTGCTTTCCAGCATCTTTTCCCCACAGCATTACTGAAACCAGTTGATACCAACTCTGAGCAGTTAGGAGGCAATGCAGCAAAATAAGCCTTAAAATGGTTGAAGGAGTGTATGTCATATGCCTAACCACTGGTTCAGTTTTACGGCCTTGTTTTTCTAACCAGATGACATATATAAATTGGATATTTTTGGCAACATTTTCTGGAATCACCCGTGCAATTCAATCCCAGAATAAAATTGTGCAATTTAAAGCAGAACATTTGAATCATGTATAATTGYTTTCTGTATTCAAAGTAGTTATTTTGGATATGTCATTTACTATATGCATTATATCATTTGCCCTTATGTTATAGGTAACTTTCATTTTATGGTTCTTTGCACGTTTTCCCTCAGGATGACCTGGTAAATACCATTGGAGAATCTGCTGCACTTGGTGCTTCTGGAATTGTGATCTGGGGTGATATGAATTTAACACAAAATAAGGTATGCCAGATCAATTATTACATGACATGTTTAAGGAGCAATAAAGTGAAAAGGATATAAAGCATTATGATCACTTACATCATATCTTCTACTTTTAAAACGATGACTCCATATTGCGAGCAGTTTCTTGTAGTCAAAACCCAAGCACATCTAATAATCTTATTAAGATCATCATTGACTACACAGAACAGGAGTTCAATCTTTCAAAGTATCGTACTGTTGCTCTAGGTAACTGGACAAGCTACTAGGATAACTGTAGGCAAGTTAGCACTTGTTTAATTCATGTAAGGAAAGAATTCTTATATCTTCATTTAACTCCACTCACGAGGTAAAGAAAAAATTACTTTGGCTTGCCCAGAAATATTTTTAAAAGACCCTTTTGCTTTTTGAAGTGGTGCACTTGGCAATAATATTTCTAGCACTAGGAGGAGTCAGTCTATAAAAGTTCAGCCCTAGCCTGTTCTGTCTGTTGTAAGTACTACTTTGATTAATTTCATTGTATGAAAGATCTGAGCCAGAAGAGGAAAAAAACTCTAGTTTGCTTTAGGAAGGGGAAATACGTAGTTTGAGAAACACTGTTACAAGGATGTACTTATCATTCTTTCCAGGTAGTTCATTCATAACCAGGCAAGTTAGATATAACAAACTATTGTATGGGCAGACTCTTGTAAAGTCTTCTGAGTGCAAAGAACTGAAACGCTTCATCCCTGCCAGACCTCCTGCCACAGAAAGCATGGCCAAATAAACCTCCACAGCTCTATAAGGTTCTTATTCCCCAAAGCATCTCACTTTTACTTTTTTGTATGTGCCTGCCTTTCAGAAAAGATATCAGTTGCACGTGGACCTTTTTTGCCCATTATCTCAATATCAGAACATTTATGAGCAGCAACTTTTATTGTCTGAATTTTGAGATTCCTGTGAGAATAAAGAACTTTCCACAGCCCAGTCAGACCATGTATTTGTGCACTAATTTTTACAGCTTTCACAGTAACTAGCCTTTCAGCAATGAAATACTACTGTAAGACTCACTTCTGCATCAACCAAAATTTCTTGGAAGTATTTTTATAAATACCTAAAAGAAAAACAAAAAACCTACATATATCTCAGGTTCACCAAGGTGATCTGAGTGGGTATTAGTTGTGTACATGTGGTATTGGGCAAATGCCCTTACTGTCAGAAACAAAGAGAGAGTTCCCAAACCATCTGGGTCTTAAACTGTGCCAAGAATACACAGAATATATGYCAGCTTCATGATCAGTTAGAATGACCAATTATCTTAGTATACCTTCAATTTGACCATCCGAACACAATTCTTTCCATTCAAAAAATGCCATGAAAGGTCCCTACCCTGTAGCCAAGCTATTCAGGTCAGGGGAAAGCTGAAGAGTCTCWCAGAGATGACTTGATACAAAAAGTACTTTTTCAGGCTGAAGAAGTGAGGTTTTTTCCCAAGATCCTTTCAAACTATTCAAGACTTTAAAAGGAACTTCAATGCTTCATGAAACTTCTTTAAATGCATCTGATTCGAAAAGCTACATGAAATATAGAGATAAAATGAAAGCTTAAAGACATCTGCTCTCTGATATATAAGTGCTTTTTGTAACATCTCCAGCAACTACACAACATAAATTTGCTGTGATCCTTGAATTTTATAACAGCTTCTGAGATAAACTTGCTACCAAGAACCAATTATAGCTATTATCAAATCCTCAGGGGAAACATTTATAGATACACGCTATGGTACTGTTATTAGAATTACAGCATTTTAATGGTTTTCATACTAAACCATGGAGGTATACTGCTCTTTTCACAGAACACCTGTAGAACTCTGGACARCTACCTTAGGAGGACTTTGACTCCATACCTCATCAACGTCACAATGGCAGCCAGCATCTGTAGCCAAGTGTTATGCCAAGACTCTGGTGCTTGTGCACGGAAAAAGTGGAATTCCAGTGACTATCTTCACTTGAACCCTGAGAATATTGCAATTCAAATGACAAAGGATGGAAAATACACTTTACAAGGGCAACCATCATATCAGGATCTGCAAACATTCATAGAAAAATTTGATTGCCATTGTTATGCAGGGCACAGCTGTGAACCTAGAGCTGATATAAATGAAATCCATTACCTCCATGCTTGCATTTCAGAAGACATTTGCATTCAGATATCCTCAAATTCACTTTCTAACACAGAAGCCTCTGAAGAAAAGATCCGGTCTAACAGAACTGCATTTTCATTTACCTCTGAGAGTAAGGTGACATTATCTACATATCCTGAAATAGAAGCTGCCAGTAGCTATGATTTAGAAGAAAATGATATTCGTACTTTCAGTAGTTCGTCATCCTATAAGATAAAGACGTTTGATCTGTTTAACTTAATTCTACTTTTGAGAACCTTAATACAAATGGCCCATGAAAGTGAGAATATTCTTTTCCCTGGCTGTATTTGAAATTCTAAAGGTTTTATTCACAAAACAAACGAACAAAATAATTCCTGAAAGGCTCATGGTCTTATCTGTATCAGGTAACCTTTTCTAATTTATAGGTGACACTTCAGCTTGAATGTATTTTTCAGTTTAGTTCTATGAACTACTATTTGTGCCAAAGATATATTGGTCTGTATCTACTGACTATACTATACGAGAAGACAATCCAGAATAAGAAACATTTTTAACAGTTTACATTTTTAACAGTTAGACTTGGAAAAAAAATAATTGTTGACAATGCTGTTTCATGTACTTCAAGTTAAGACAGTTAAATATATAATATATAAAATAAGACACCAGGTTTGATGCTCTATGCAAGAATTAATTTCATTACAAATGAATGGAATTGGCTCTTAAAAATATTTGGCTTAACTTTAGATCTGTGGGACTTTGCAGCATAAAATTTATCTGATTAATGTAATGTTTCCCCACTCCTCACAATACCTTTAGGGATCCTGTAGTTTTTCTTTTAATTAAATGTATTTGTAACTCTTTAAAGGTTCTAACTTTAATGTAAATGTTGACTTTGAATATTACAGTTTCATTACTTAAAATCTGAGCTGTAGCAGTTTATCCTTTCTTCTCACAAACCCTCCCCCTTATTTCAGATGTCCCTTTTTTGGTTTCCAATTCTTTTGTCTGGCCAATACTCACAGCTCATCTGCTCTGCCTCTGCATTCCCTGCCAGCACTGGTCACCAGTCCAAGTTTCTTCATTCAGCCATCCCGAGGAACTGGATAGGGCTGTATGTGCCATTTGCACAAAAGTCTGTGCATGGGACTTTATGCCTCATTATTTCCTGAGGAGTCTCTTTGGTGGAAACCAGTTTGCTCTTTAGGAAAACCCAGCAATGGAAGCAGAAAGATGAGTGTCACTGGGGGCCTGAGACTCCCTTTATTCACTTCCCATGGTCCCCAATCTTATGACCAGCTTTTTGATTCAGTTTGCTAACAGAACTGAAAGTATTTGCTTAATACTATTCCATTGCCAAAAGCAGTGTGAAAGTAGCAGAGATACCTCAGAAGAAAACTACTACCAGTATCATATCAGAAGTCTATGATTAACATAGAGTCAGTTTAAGCATTTAGAAGCAATTAACTGCAGTTTATTTAATAAAATAACCTTCCCAAATTATTATGTCAGATGCTTAATAGACAATTGGACTTCTGATGGGTGAAGAGTGGCTGCTGGCATGGATACATTAAAAAATGTCCCTAGAGCTAGGCTTGACCTGCACAAATAATTCACCACCTCCCAYAGATACAGCCTGCCTCACTAATGAAAATAACCAGGATTTCAATTTAGTGACCATTTATTTATGAAAAGTTCATTCCTTAATCTAGCAGAAAACACGTATTATCTCCATTCTCTTTGAATTTTCAGGTTGTTGGTCATAACAGAGGTGCAGAAAAATAGATGAAGCCTTAGACTTAACATGGAGAAATAATGTTTTATGGCTTTTGGACAGCAAGTTATCAAGAGGAAGTGACAATTTTCTCATTCCAGTTACGGTGATAACTCCACGAGTCAAAGCTATTTCTGCCATTAATGTTCCAAGTGGAATCATGAATAAAAAGTATATTTGTAGCAGATTGCTAAGCAAAAAAGAAGCCATCTGGTTTTGACCACCTTTGTAAAACGGTGTTTTTTTCACCACTGCTTTGATATTGATTATTTCATCTTGGGTAAACAAAAGCCATGGTATCCTCCTCCTGCGCCTGAACTCCCTTCACACTGCATTTGTGGTAACTATCAAAGGGTTTCTAAAAGCTGGAAACATCACTGGTAATGCCTTAGAAAAACTTGTATGACTTATATGAAATTTTATTTTTTTCAGAACGCTTTAACATGGCTAAAATTTTACGCTGACACACAGAGTTCTAGTTCAAAGGCTGTGCAGCTTCGTTACATGTTTGGCAAAGTTTCCTGAGGTTAGGCTTGTTTCTATCCAGCACCCTGAAAGATACTGATCTGTTTCACTTTGTGGTAGGACAACTTGCAGGTTCACAAAATCTACAAGTCTTGCCATAAATACTTCTGACTATCAGCCAGGTAATAGCAAGCAGAACATTTGTGATGGTTCAAGCAGGAAATCACCAGAAAAGGAGGAATGAGAAGTTAAAATCACAGAAGAGCTGAAACAGAGCACCAAGGACCTCCCAGTGGATGCAGAGGAAGTGAACTGCAGAAGTGAAAGAGTGAAGCAGTGGGGAATGTGGACAGACCAGTTGCCTCCCATTCAACAGTTTTTATCTACCTTGTACTTAATATTGACAACCTTTCCCCAAGGCTCACTGTAAAGACAAAGGAACACAGTAACTGATGGGTTAGACCCATTCATCTGATTGCATCTCTTCTTTTCTTGAGAGCAGCCAGGACCACAAAAGTAAAAGGAAGATGAGAGGAAAGCAGTCTATTGCAATAAACTGTGTCTTCCTAAGCTGCATGTGTAAGTAGCTATCTACCTTTTGGTCTGCTGCACAATGCTTTACCAACCACCTCTCAAATATTCATTCAGGATTATTTATGTTACCTACATGTACCTACAATTCATGCTTTAAATCCTACAAATTTCAGGATTTAGGTCTGCTATGTGTCAAATTACAGTATTTTCCAAATATATTATTTTGCTCTGCATTATATTTGTCTTACCTATGTTTTATGATAAAGAGTCACAGAGGAGTCAATGAGTCTCCATGGAGTAAAAGGAAAAAAGAAGAGGTTCTGTGCCTTGCATTGCTGGTGACTATCTTGTGTTCAAAGCCAAACTTATATTCTCCTAAAGTGGACCCCATTCCAAAAAGATTTTCTTCCATTCGCTGTATTTCCTACTGTAATCATTAGTTAGCCTTACTGTTTTCATTTCTTGCATTCTTGTATTTTTCAAAAGATTAAATACTACAGGAAAACTTCACTTTGATTGCCATTCATTATTTTGTACTTCTCCTTTCTAGACAGAACTCGGGCTGGCAATACTTAAGGAAAGGGAAATGCTAAAGGGGGCTTGATGAAAGGGTCTGTTTAAGTGAAAGCTGTTTAATACCCTCCTTCGAAGTCTTGACATTTTGCTAAAATTTTAACTGAAATTCTGCTTCTCTATCTGAATTATCTGGATCTAGTTTATTGTGTTGCTTATTCTGGGACACCCAAAGATATTGGTACTTCAAAGAGAGATGGCAATTGGCACTTACAGAATCTCAACAGAATGAAAAGTCTAGTCCCTGCCTTACAGGTTTTTTTGCTTTTCYGTGTTAAAAATAACAACACGGAGAGATATTTTGAGAGGCCAGTAAGATCACTTTGTAGACAGCTTGGATGTGATTAGCAATTCAAGGAGTTCAGCAAAATTTGCTTTATTCCCTGCATCACACTGGGACTGTTGTACATATATCAGCAAAAAATTGTATGGAAGATTTCAGACCTGTGCAATATGTACTAGACAACTTCCAGACGGATTAGAATTGTACATGTACCTATCCACCACTTTTCAATACAAACAACAAGACATCAGAGACAATTACGTAATTCTCAAATACATTCAGTTATGGAGCACTGATGACCTTTTTAAGATGACAACTAAATTCCATCCTTTAAGCATACACATCTAAAACTTACTTGGAAGATTTTTTTACGGTTTGCTTGTGCCAGCTCTCTCGCACTGGCAGATAGCCATTCTGTTAAAGCAGAACAGCCTGCAAAATTAGGGCCTGAGACTTCAAGTTGGAGTAATAAGTTTCTTTAAAAAAAAAAAAATTGATACCAAAAAAATGTTTATTGCATGTCTTAAAAAATTACTGCTTTATTTAACGATTTCATCTTTCTTAAAGACTTTTTTTTTGGTGTTTTTTTCTTGGCATTTTTTTCTCCTGTGCTACTGAAAACCTTCGTATAGGTGGTCGGAAACAGATTCAAAAAGCTTACTAGTCTAACTTCATCCCTTACCACTTCTATATCATTCCCAATGTGTAGCTATCCCAGACCCTCCTGTTTTTCTGGAAAGACGCCATTGAAAATTAACCTTGCATCACAATATTTTTCATTATGATGATGATCATGTAAACATACTGTATTCAAGATCAATTCTCAGCTTTTGTGTATACTAGTCAAGGATCAGGGTCTTTACAGAATAGTTCTTTCATGTAGCTGTTCCAAACCTTTTGCAGCTACTTTTCACTGTCAGTACCACTCAGGACTGCAAAAGCTTCCCACATTTGTTGTCCCCTTGTTATATATAAGAAAGTAAAGGGCAAGAAGGTAAAGGGCACCTATCAATATTAGCATCCTAAAGGGAGTAACTTTGGATTTAATTATGTTCACTAATGTGTTACCACCATCATGGTATATTGATTATAGTTCTCCTTGGTCAGTAGTAATTAGATGACATTTTTCAGCGTATGCTTGTATAACCCTTAGTTTTTAACTGATAAAGTATTTATTGATTAGTAATCAGACACAAACAGACAGTATGAAAATGAATGTGGATCGTTACTTTATATATTCAGCCAACATTTTGGCTCTGTGCACACAATTCCAGAGGGTCGTGTTCAGCACCATATATATGTGGACTCGACAATATGCAGTCACCTGTCTCTGCCTTTGTTTTCATATCAGGAAATATAAGTATTCAACAGAACTCTTCAAGATCCTGCAGAAGAAATACACCATATGTTGTCAGTCTCATGGAGCACACTGCTCCCTCAGGCTACTAGCAGGTTGAGACAAGATGACAGSTTGCCTGTGTCAAGTGATGATTTCCTGAGGCAGGGACATAACAACCACCCGTTTAAGGGGAGGCTAAGGGCACCCTGCAGTCCCATAACGATAATATGGTTAATGCCACAACAAAGCACAAAGTACCTTACTGCTGAGGCAGCCAATAATTAAGGGCACTGGACTAATAACAGGCTGTCTGTAAATTCTATGCACTGTTTCAGAATAAACTGCATATACCAAGTTTATGTATCCAAACCACAGCATTTTTAAGTTAAAAACCCTAATCTGCCCCACTCTGCCACTATAACAGTCCTTACAGAAATCTTTCTTCACCTCTCTTCCCTCACCAGAGTGTGACAAGAATTCAAGGTACATACTAAAGAGCCTCTGGGGCTGCAGCCAGCAGAGGGCATGGATGACACACGCAGACACTGGTGGGTACCTTACAATGCTTTCACTGARAAGTTCAACACAGTCTTTCTGTTCTCTTCAGCAACACAGCTGCTTGACTCTGGCCTACAAACAGAAAAGATGACTAGTCCCTAATGCAGCACCTCATTAGCGGAAAAGATGCATGACTTATTCTACAGGTCTTTTTCCCCAAACATCTGTCATATCAGGACAAACCACAAACCTTACTATACCAGTGAGACATTACCTCTTCTCATGCTCTCTTCTCTGGAGATTTCATTCCGCTGAAGGCTTCTTCTCCTTAAGATCTGCCCGGGGGGTGGTGGAGTCACCATCCCTGGAAGTGTTCAAGAAACAACTAAATGTGGCACTTAGTGCTATGGTCTAGTTTACAAGGTGGTGATCTGTCAAAGGTTGAACTCAACGATCTTGGACGACTTTTCCAACCTTAATGATTCTATGATCTTCAGCTGTCACTAAAATGCACRCTTAAACTAGAGATAATGTGATTGGATCTCCCTGGTTGTGCTCCGAACTACAAATCTGAGTCTCATATACCTTGTTTCTCCCAAAATGTGAAAGATCTGGATATGCAGTGTTGGTTCAAGTCGTTTTGCTGACCATGTGTTTATAGCATCACCACCATTGTCACCTGAAACATAAGATACATTCCTATAAATTTTTATAGCACAAATAAGTCCACAATGGAGTAAGCTGCTTTGCTATCCTTTCAGAGCACTTGGAAAACTTATTAGGCTGGGTGCTGCATGGTCCCATAACACTGCTAAATTGGTCCTGCAGTGTGTAAAACTCAATAGACRAGACAGAAAAGTAAAATACTTTATCACTGGTTAAATGTTTCCCAGAAAGATTAAGTGGCTTGTCTGTCTACAGCCACACAGAATAACAGGACAGCTTTTAGCTACAAAAACAAACGTTCTCTGAGCTGCTAATTGTAGCAAGGCAGCAATATGTTTATATACAATACTCTATTACCAAACAGTCTGTAAAATAAAGAATGCCTTTCATAATCATACAGTTTTGCAAAAGATAAAACAGATTTTAGAACACTGTAACAGAATTTTGAATTTGGACAAACCCCCAAGACACTGTAAAAGGCTTCAGTCATTGTACAACTAAGCTAATGTTTTAAACTTTATCTGTGCATCTTCCGCCAGCCTTTTATGAGAATATGCGTGAAATGTATTTTTTCAGACTGTTACTATATCTACAATATATTGTTAATTAAAATTCCATCACTATGAGATTCAAGCATTACTGAAAAATTTAATATTTCTTGCAAAAATTCTTGCAAAAATAGAGACTGCTCAATTTTATATGAGTTGCCCCCCATGCAGTAATCAGAACCACTTCATTCCCAGAAACCACGCTCACAAATGGACTGTCTTTATTTTACACATCACCAGCTGAGTGATATATGGAGATGCGGGTAATTATTACATTTATCAGCTTTAAGGCAGCCAGAGACATTTCACCTATTCACCCAGAATGCAGTAATTGCTTTAGCCAAAACAATTTTTTAAAAATAAGATATAGCAGAAAAATGAAAGATTTGTGTTTTGCCAATTATCTTCCAGTCCTTTTAGCCATCCAATCCATTTCATCAATGTCAACTTTTCCACCCATTTCCCCAGGGATTTCCCCAGTTACATATAGCATAAATGGTAAACTGGACAGTAAATTTGTGACGGATGGTTACGATGTTCATATATATCGAGCAGCCACACTCTTCCTCAATGCAGGATCTGACCAGGTCCCTTTCACTGTGTCACCAATTTTCAAGAAACTTCAAAAGTTGTATCGTGCTTTGAAACTGCTGAAGACACTATCATTGCCTCAATTTTAAGAGYGGCATTCAAAATTCTGACTACCCAAACTACCAGTGCTAGGGAACAGCATTAGAAGAAATGGACTACCTGTATGCAGAGCAAAACCTTATGCTGTTCGGGGGGGGAGGGGGGGGGGGAAGCCTTCTTATATTTGTTTGAGACTTGCCACTGAATTTAAAATCTGGAGGAAGGCAGGCAGATTTAAGACAAGCAATGAAAAATAATTCCCAAACATTACCATTAGGTGGCAGGGCCAGCTCCAGTGTCCAATTTCCTTTCAGAAATGTCCAATTAAATTTAAAATATTAATAACTCCGTACTTTTAGAATTACATTGCGAGTCATTTTGACTATCTAAAACCAGGGCATGAAAAACCATGAAGTTTTTCACCTCTACAGCTAGCCCACAACCAACTGCTCTTGAGAGCAAAGGCTCAAGAGCATCCAGATTTTGTGCCCCAACTTATGTAACCAGTGAAGTTTTGTCACAAAATGCATTCTCTAAATTGCTGAATTATGTCTCTAAAAAGACCAAGAAAACCAAATTTCAAAATGCTTTGATGAATATGCATTTCAGTAGTAGAGGTAGCCACACTAAATGTGTATGTACCTTGTTTATACCTTTACAAATGTTCCTCATGAACCAATACCAACAGCACTGTAAGCTTGCCAGAGCATCAAATTTCACTAACAAGTTCTGAGCCTGGCAGATGGATCCAGAAGTGTTAGCCCCGTACTTACAGGTAAAACAGGCTTTTCTCTAATGCCCTGTGGCAAGACTGTATGCAAAATGTGGCTTATCCAGTGCAGGCAGAAGATTCTTGGTGAAGAGGCATGTCCCGTCATTGCCCTCAACACAAAACTACCATCAGAAGCATCTCTTGAGACAAGGAATCATATCAAGGATGATTTTCCAAAAATTGTCACAGGAGAAACAAAATAAAACCATGGTAAGCCCTAGATCTGAAAGCGCGTCACTACACGATGAACAATTCAAGAATAATTTCCTGGGAAGAGTGGAGGTCCTAGGCTAGGGGTGTGAGAACTTCCATCACTAAAGCTGAAGAATCTACAAAATCGATCCTACCAAGCAGCCTAAGCCCACCAACTCTCGTCAGCCAGTGCTGTCGGCGCGGCCTCGGCCCCCCTTGATGGATGTGGGATGCTGTACAGCCCGCCCACGGCAGCAGGTCTGTGCCGGGCCGTCCCGTCCTGCCACACCCCAGGGACCAGCTGTTCCCCCCGCGGGATCCCCGCGGTGCTCGGAGCCGCCCCGCCGCTTCCTGGAGCTCGCGGTGCCTCCGTGCGCCGCCTCGAGCCCTTAGGACCGTGGGACTCCCCCCCCCGCCCCTCTCGTCATTCCGTGAGGGAGCCGCGCCCCCGCGGCTTCATCGCCTCCCGCGGTGCTGACGGCCGCCCGCCCCTGGCCAGCGCCGGCCCCTCGCAGGGCGCTGCCGCCGCTCTCTCCCCGCCCGCCCCGCTCGGACCGAAGCGGCCCGGCCCAGCCCCCTCCCCTGTCTGCAGCGAGTGGCAGCGGGAGAAGGGCGGCGGCACCGTCACGTGAGGGCTCTGCCTGCCGCTCGGCTCCCCGCGCAGCCCCGCCGTCGCCAGCCCCTGCCCGAGCCCCGCAGCCTCCTCGCATCGTCTCGCCTCGGCTCCCCCGGCGCTCCCATGCCCAGCAGCGAGGCGGTGCCGCTGGGGCTGGGCGCCTGCCGCAGGTCGGGGGCGCTGGGCGGGATGCTGTCGCTGGTGGCGCGGCTGCTGGAGTGGCTGCGCTCGCTGTTCTGGAAGGAGGAGATGGAGCTCACGCTGGTGGGGCTGCAGTACTCGGGCAAGACTACGCTGCTCACCGTGTTGGCGGTACGCGGCCCCCCGGCCCCGGGCAGGGCAGGGTGGTGCGGGGCCCACCGGCGGGGCAGGGCCGCGGGGGGGGGCGGGCGCGGCCGCCCGGCGGGGCTGGAGCGGCCGCCTGCCCGGTCGGGGCCGCCGCCCCGCGTCCTTTCCCCGGGCAACAAGTGCGGGCTTTGCCGCTGCGGCGGTGCGGTAGGATGTGGTGGGGTGCGGTGTGGGGGCGGGAAGGAGCATGAGGCAGCTTTTGTATCGTTTGCAACCTCGAGAATTTCACAGCAGTGGGCTCAGGTGTGTGCGAAAGTGTTTTCAGAGGGAGAAAGAAGATGTCTCCTGTGTCTGTTGCAAGTATGCCCGTCTTGGAGCAGATTCATGGGCACGGGCTCTTGCCGTGATTCAGAGTTGGCTTTTCATGGCCAGTGGATCTCAAAATAATGTATCATGCATCCCCCAAGGCCACAACTTGCCTGTTACTGAATTTTCTCCTCCCATCAGTTGCATCAAATACTAATCCCTCCCACAATTCCTCCATAGCTCTTTCCCAGCATTCAAGTCTGATTCCACCATTCTGTACCCCCTCTGGTGATAGCCGTGCGGCTTCTCTAACGCTGACACTTACCATGACATTTTCTGTTTTGTCGCCATGTTTAAATACGTTCCTCATMGTTGTTTGCTGTGCCCTCCAACCTGCATTTGGGTCCATCCCAAAGATTTGCTTTCCATCAGAAGATGGAAATAAATAAATAAATATATGTATGTGTGTCTATACATATGTTACATTTGCTTACTACTAATCATGAAGCTTAGTGCGTATCCTTTTCTGCAAGGTGGTATCTCTTCTGAGGTGTATTGCAGCTTCAGCTGCTACAAGATAGAAATTTCCAGATGTTCTTCAGTCCTTAGCCTAAAAAGCTATTAGATTATGAATCAAAACCAGACTGGGAGGTGTGTGTGCTAAAGTCAAAGAGATTGAGATGATGAAGGCATGACTGTGTATTTGTTACTTGCTTTYGTATATGGTTATGGATTAAGGGAAAAACAGGAAATTATGCATTGGTGTGAATGAAGAAGCGGAGAGAGAGCAGGAGAAAAAGGAATGGTGTAAGTGCCCAGTCAAAGTATGTTTTAGGTGATATCAGCAATCAATAAACATGATATACCTGTAGCTGATTCTTGGTTTGTTAGGCACTCAGGTGGTCTTGGTAAGACAGGCCTCAGTGCTTCTTATGCCCATTGRAAGTATTCATTTCCCAATGGTGGGCCTTGCTGAAGAAAGGGGAAAAGGCATGACAAATTACATTGCTTCGTGGATTATTTTCATGAATAGAGCAAAGAAGAACACAGTGGTTTGGAGACCTCACTAGTGTGTGGTGTCAGATTTTGTGTGTGTAACTGTTTGTCTACTCGCTTGTGGTATACCACCTGTGGAATGGTATAGGTGTTTGTCTCTCTGATGTTAATATCTTGAATACCAGAGCACTCCTGTTACTGCAGGTCTGATTTTCTCAGCAACTATTATTTCTTAAGAATATTCTACAAGACATTAACATTTTGTGACATAGGGAGGGTCACAGATTGCAGGTTTTGTAGCTCTTGGATCTTTCAGTCTGGAGGTGACACACCTTGACAATCACTAAAGAAAAGTGGTTGAAGAATTTTGAAAAAAAATTAGGATAAGGCAATGAATAATAATTTACTCTTGGATATGGTTGATATGGGAAGGGAAAACAGGTTGGGAACTCTGTATGTTTGTGAATATGTGGCTAGAGTGTGACAAGATGAAAATAATGGTTGCAAAGTAATGGCTACTTAAAATGCAAGCTGTAGTGGATCAAGAAAAAATATTATTGGAAATCACTATTTTTTTGACTTTGCAAGAGCATTCAGAGATCCTATCATGCTAAGACTGAATAAACACCCTTTGAGACAGTCTGTGCTCTCGAGAGTTTGAGCCATGTTTAGTCTTTTGTTACCAATGGAAACCTTGGATAAAGTCACTGCCTTTTACTGTGGACGTGCATAGATGTAGTGGAGTAGAATCTGATCCATGGTTGTAGATATGGTAGGGGGTAATGACAGTTTTCATTATCAGTTCAATATTCGGCAACTTTTAGAGGATATTACAAACTTCTTAGCATCAGTTATTTTTTATCCGTGTTGGGATGTAATCTTTTTTTTACTGAAATATGACAATAGACTTTTTTGCACTTCTTAAATATTTGCAAAAATAGGTAATTTGTCATGTAAAACTTCCTTAACAAGCACAATGGAACAGATTTTTTACTTTGTGGTGGTTAGGTGGTTACAATACTTGAAACAAAACATAGTAATCAGAGCTCTTGGACTAACGTGGGCGAAAGATTCAGCCTATTACTTTACTTTCTTCACTGTGTGGGAAAATGAAGAATTGTAGGCATAATACTTTCTTTGTAGCTGGTTCCATTCAACCAGAATGGGGGATTTTTAGAGGAAAAGACTAAAGACCAGTGAAGGGGATGCTAATTCTTTACATTCTATCCCCAGAACAGTTATGGTGGTTTGGGTTTTTTATTTATTTTATTTTTGTCTTCCAGTATAGCACATTACATATGATGTATAATTTGCTGACAAAAGTTGAATCCTGACTTTCTGTAACCTCTTGTGTCAGCTGTCTGGTTTTCCAGGCATTCCTGYCCGTGAGTAATGATTCTACATTTTCAGTGTTTATGTGTTCATATGTGTTTATATGTCAGTCCTCCACAAATATATGTATTATATATTTTAACAAATCCGTAGAATCATAGAATCATTAAGGTTGGAAAAGGCCTGCAAGATCATCAAGCCCAGCATTTGACTGAACACCACTCTGTTGACTAAATCATAGCACGAAGTGCCACCCCCAGTGGTTCTTGAACACTTCCAGGGATGGTGACTCCACCGCTTTCCTGGGCAGACCACTACCCCATGCACAAGATGGTTGCTGGTTGTTTTTGTCCTACTACATCCAGTTGAAAACTTCTGTCACTGCTGGGTACTTGTATCTGTATGAAACTGCAGGTGCTTTTGTCTTCGCTTTTTTTTCCTGCTGTTGACAAGTTACTGAAGCAGGGAAGAAGATGAAAAAAAAAGACAAAAGATGTTGAAGATGTATAGTACAGAATTTAGCAAGAAGGTTCCCATAAGTAAGGTTGAACGAGTAATTGATGGAAGTTGTTTCTTGCCTGAAGGATCTAATTCCAAACTCCAAAATGTTGTGAGAAAATCAAGTAACTGTCAAAAGTTCTACAGCTTTTAAAAGCCCCGGATTAAAAATTATTAATCTTAGATTGTAAATGCAAACTGGAGGCAGCATGGATTCTCACTCCACCACAAAGAGGAAAGAGAAAAGCTGCAGAAATCGTACAGATCCCAGGAATAGCCCTGGAGGGGTAGACGGAAAGACACATTGCTGTTCCAGTGCACCCTGAAGCTCTGATCCTCCATTTGTCAGATGAGAGGGAGCTGATGGCTGTATCCTGCCTGGTCCATGTATCTATATTTTCCTCAAAAAAACCTCCCAGGGCACATGGGTTGATGAGGTGAATATGAGCAGATAGATACAGAAGGGCAGTGGCACGTCCAGAAGGTCCTGCTTTCCTTGCTGGATGACCAGAAAACCAGGATTGCTGTGTGTGTTGCAGAGAGGGCCTGAGCCTCTGTGTGGACATAGCTTAAGTAAGTAACTGTGTATCTTATTGTACCATGTCGAGAAGACACAACAGGAAGGAACAATGAATAATGAGTTGCCARCTTAGATTTGAGTTTTGTCTTTATCCTCAAAAGCTGTCTTCTGTAGTGGGTGGAAGTCTGTAAGATTCCCATTGGCATGATGAGAAGTGTCTCTATTGTGAAAATATTTTTCTGAACTGGGGGAGGAGGCAGCACTTTGGTTTTATGTTTGGGGTTTATGGTACGCTGAGTTAGTACCTTGTATTTTTCTATCTTAATGGCATTCTCTTAGCTTCTGCAGCAGGATTCCTCTGCTGTCGCCTACGCAGAAGAAACAAGTCTGCACATAGTACTCTTTACATGAGTAGTCCTTCACTGTTTTATATTTGGAGTTAAACCATTGGTAACAGTAGTGAGAAACTACAGGAAAAAAATCATGGTATAGTCAGTTTTATAGTATTTTATCATATTGGGGGTAGGACTAGATGACCTTTGAAGGTTCCTTTCGGTTCAAATCATTCTATATTTTGGCCGTGCTGCTGAAGGATCAGATGAAGAATTATTTGAAGTCTCGTGGTTTCTGGGGTGATCTTTGTTGCTGAGGAGAATAAAAGATCATTTAAAGGGACTGAAATGAACAGTCTTCCTTGATGTGACAATGTGGTGATTGAAGTGCTGGCCAGTGCTGTTGCTGAAAATTAGTGTGATATTTTACAGTATTGTAAAATAAAAATTTTTAGATTGCAAATGGGAACCTTTCTTATGTGTATCAACTATTTTATAATAAATATAATGCTGTTTTTGTATTCTAGTCGGGGCAGTTCACAGAAGATATGATTCCTACAGTAGGCTTCAATATGAGAAAAATAACAAAAGGAAATGTTACCATAAAGGTAGGTCTGCATGTTTGAATTAATACAGAGTGAATAAATAATAGAGTAATTTCAACTGGAAATATGAAAGCATAGGAAATTTCTTTTAAGATTATAGGATCCCTTATCTGTTTTTCTAGCTCTGGAGTAAATTTTTTTAAAGCAAATAGTCGTATATTAATATATTTCTCTGTTACAATAAGCTGTTTGATTTCATTATATTCCATGCCAGGCAGAAGCTTTGTTGCACTCTTTTGATTTAGAAAGGTCATAAAATGTGGAGATACTGAGATCGCTGAGTTGACTCCTTGGGGGGGTGCATCTATCTTCTCTCTTCCCCTCCCCCACCATCCCAACTAAGTGAAACGTGGAGCAGCTTGACTCTTGGGCACCTCAGTGGAGAGTGTGGTTTAGCTCATATTTAGCTATGCTGAAATAGAACATCTAGCTTAAGACAGTTATTAGGGAACCACCTCTTAGAACTATAAAGAAACATAGGCATCAAAATAGAGATAAATCACTCCAGGAGCATTAAGGCACTGTTTGTTGTTTGATTATGAAGGGAGCCTGGTTGATTAGTCTAGATCAAATTCACAACTTCTAGCTAAAATTAGGTCAAGGGAATGTAGATTTTTATCTTTACCTTGACTTTTCTCTCCTTTTCCATAATACGCAAGTTCTTTTCTCCCTCAGTTCTATAGACACTCTTCCTCTTGTTTGGTATGACTCCTAAACCTGGGAGGATTTTCTGAAATTAYCTGTAATGGGAATATGAGCAGTTGTCTGCCTCTTCTCTCTAAACTGAGAGCAGGTAAAGGATGCTAAAAAGGGTAACTGACTTCTGTTGCCTGGGATATGTTAAAGCTGAAAAACTGTAAAAAAAAMCCCCAAACCCAGAAATTATTGTAGTGGTATAAGTACTGTGACTACCTGTCTGTTTCTGGTCTTAGTATCTTGCTATACTTTTTCAAAATTTCTTGTGACTGTCGGGCCTTCAGCCATGTATCTACTTCTTTGTTACAAACTTGCAGAATAATGAACAGGTTCCTCTACAACTGTATGTTACAGTGCCTAATAAGGCAGTCTTTCAAAAATCTATTGAAATGGAGTGTCTTCTGTCACACAACTATTTCCTCTCAGCACCCTAGCCCTCCTTCTTGTATACCCTCTTGGAATTTGTGTCAGGTTGGCTGAAATAAGAACTCTTAAAATTACCCATCAGATGTTCAGCAGCAGAGCAGTATTCATGTTGCACTACAGGAAGGTGTACTGATTGGCAGAGAGCTATTCCTGTCTGTCCGTGCTATGAAATTTCCCTCCAACTCTCCTCATGCCTGTTTGCTTCTCATCAAACACGTTCCCGTCTTCTGTTTCCTGGTTTCCTTGTGTCYCATCTGCTTCTATATAGACACAAAGGCCAAACCATAAACAGCTCATTCCTCTAAATACCTGCACCTGCCCCTTAAAGAGGAAGCAACAATTGTCATTGTATAGTCCAGGAATAAGTTTGTCAGCAAATGAGAAGAAGAAATTCTAGCCTTGGATCTGTCTGTTGAATGTGTCTCAACAATCATCCATGTGTTGCTGAGCAAAGAGCTGAACTCTGCTACAGAAAGAACGTATTTGAGTTTAACAGTATCTTGGTACATTCCTGTTTATCTTCTCCCCAGAGAGTTGCCTTTTGTATCAGAATCAGAACTTTTGAATGTTTATTCCTTCGAGATCCAAATTCTGCTTTCCAAACAAAACCTTTTCTTTACCTGAAAGGGAAATAAAACCAGTGCCTCTTAAAAAAAAAGTCACGAAATAACCTTTTAATACACATGTTTTTCTGCCCATAGAAGAACTTCTAAACCTCAATATGATGTTCTTCATGCTAGAGACAAACTAGACTTTTCTTCTGGGAAACCTAGGAGAGAATCAGACCAGCCTAGTAGGGTGGCAGAGATTAAAGGTCAGCTTTTACAATCATCTTAAGTAGATCATAGTGTGAGGCTTTACCTTCTGCTTTAASACTGGCCCTGCACCCTTGCATCCGTTTTTCATCAGCAATCACATGGCAAAGCAGTACTCAGATCAGATGACTGGTCTAGATGAAAGCAGCCCCTAAAAAACCAACAACCAGTCAATCCAAACACACCACTATGCTAGTTTCTCCCCAGTCAAATTGCCCAAGTAGTGTGTGTGCTCCTCAAACTACTATGTGATTGCTGGTGCTACCGCAGTGTGGGAAAGCAGGGTACAGATGCGGGAAAAATGATGCATTTTGGGGGCAGCCTGGGTAAATTGACTTGGATAGCTTCAAACACCATATTTAAAATGCAGAATCTGAACAGGGAGAAAGCAGTCTCTGGTGAGAAAAATGAAGTTTTCCTTCATTCTTCCGCACTGGTAGCTGCGAACTTCTGAGTACAGCTGACACCACCTGTTGCTAGAGGACTGCCTGAGTTATGTGTTCAGTACTCACATGCAGACTCAGCTCAGGGACAATATTAAAAAAAAGAAGTTTAATGCTGTGTTGTTAGGATTTACACACTTTGAATGATGTTAAGTTTTCTAGTCCTTACAATTAATTCAGAATTCATATTAATTATGAAAGAATTTATGGAGAAGTATCATGGACACTGATATCAGAAGGACAGTCTGATTGATGTGCTAATTGTATAGATTTTCTCTACTAATATTCTGTTTATTACACAAATTAATGTGCACTAGCTATGACAGCAAATGAAATAGTGTATTTACAACAGGAATATCAGAAATATTGCCTTAAAAGCACAAATGTATCCTGTGGCCATCCTGTGCTTTCTTGACTTCTTACACAGCAGTGGCAGATGTGTCGGAGAACATGACTGGTGACAAAATTGTGATTAGCATTGTGATACAAAGTAGCAAATGTAGACTCACAAGCAAAAGCTATTTGTTTCAGATTAAGTAGTCAAACTGTCTTAAGTTTTCACTTATTCAAAGAGGTTTTTTCTTAATATTTTTTGGGCATGCAGGTGTTTTTGGTTCACCTGCCTAAGCCTTCCCCTCTCTTTTAGAAGACTACATTTGTACTGAAGCAYTGCCTTCCACCTGATCTTTAGCAATGCTTCTTAATGCAGCCAAAGATAATTCTGAATATTCCTAAATGTCAGTTTCATATACTTTTCATTGCATCTGCCTTGATTTACCACTGATCAAAGTCTGGATATGCCACAGTCAACAAAAACATTACCGCATTTAATCATAGTTCATAAATAATCCACAGGAAAAGGAATTTCCTTTCAGTTGCTCTTGTTTTCTTTCTTTTGCACAGAAACAATGAGGCTGTGATTTATAAAGAGAAAACATAAGGATATGCCCCCATGGAGGGCTGTACTGATGCTGCTGCAGAATTGTCAGATGTGGAAGAAAATAAAAATGTTGATGGTTCATTAAACTAGACAAAAGTCTTCTAGAAGTAGGCAGAGTCTTCAAAATAAAGTATTTTTTGAGCCAGGATAGTTCAAGAAGGACCTGACTAATAGTTTGTACCAGAGTTGTCTGTGCAAATGATGTTGCAAGATTAAGTTGTGCAGGGAGGGGGTGTGTGAGTTGCTGTGGAACTGTGCCTTGTTTTGCTCTGTGATCTCAAAAGTAATTTTATATATAGCTGCTATAATAGAATTTTTGAGCAAAAGGAGATAATGCTAACATTATTAACATGTTTATTAGTTTCAAAAACAATACTTGGTTTGGAAGCCAGTCTGCACAGGAAGATATCTTGACTTGTTCTCACCGTATCTCTGCTACAACAGCATATGGTGCAAGTAAGAGCTGTAGGGGAATATGACTCTTATGCATAGATGCTTATTTCCTTAAAAGCCTGTCGGGATAAAGTACTTGTATGTCACTATTCCTGTATCTAGGTTAAAATTGTACAGCCTAATTGTTGGATAAAGTTTCTAAAATTATTTTACTTTGAGAAGAATGATATAATTTGTTGATAAATTCATGACTGAAGAATGATGAGGGGGTGCCCCTTGCTAGAATCCTTTTATAAGCTATTTGCAGCCCAGTAACAAGGATTCAGACTGAAATTTTCTTTAACCTTTTTATCCCAACAAAACGGGCAACCTTTCTCATAGAAATATTATTATATCCAACTGTCAGCTATTAAAATTCTTGGATAAAGTGTTATTTCACTAAACCTGTGAAGTTCTTTAAACACGACAGGAAGGATCTCTGTGCTAAGTGAAGACCTACAGTGTGTCTGACCTTTTTCAAAGGTTTCAGGGGACACTGCAAAACAGAATCAATTAAACTTATATAAAAGTGAGGCTGAGAAATCATCTGAGTCAAAAAGTCGTCAAGTGAAAAATTGGTATTCTACAAGGGTAAGATTGATCACCTTTGGCAAAGTAAGTTGCAAAACCAGGAAGTAGGTAATGCTAATTCTTTACCTGGGTTTTGCTGTGTTTTGGCGTAGGCTACTAAGAAGGAAGTACTATGCTAGTGCGGTGTCACTGTCTGGTTTCTTTACTTCAGTTCCATCTGCAGATTCCATACAATTCCAGAAGGCAGAAAAAACTGAAGCCCATGGTCTTCTTTCCTTTCTTCTGATTTTGGCAGTCATTTCCAGAAGCCAAATTTATTCTCATTTTTAGTCTCTAATCTTATTATGTAAAAGTATGGTCACTGGCATGCCTGTGTGTGTGATTATTTATCTGAACCACACTAAAAGAAAAACTGATTTACACAAGCCGAAACATTTTGTAGGAAGGTGCCAGTTTCCTATGATCTTGAATTGAAGTTGAATGTGATTAGAAATGTAACGCTGTTGGCTTTAACCACGAATTGTCAAATTTTGGCTTGTTGGTATGTTTAATAACCTTTCGCCTGTTCTTTCCAAGAAAAGAGGAGGCAAAAAGGAAAKATTTTTACCATGCAGTATTTGAAATCTAATCAGGAAGCTTTATATTTTGAGGCTGTGGTTGAGGTAAAGTACAGGATGATTTCTAGCATCAAAATATTTAATGTACTGCAACTGAGGAATCTTCTAGAACTATTTTAATGAACTTCATTACGAAACTGATGATTATCCTTTTTTTTTTTCTGACAAAAAAATCTGATTGAATTGCTTTGAGATTTTAATTCCAAACAAGTTTTGCTATCTGCTGAGTGATTTGATTTTGATGAATTTTCTGTATTTTTGGATCTGCATAGTATTAATAGTCCTTTTGCTTTGGTAAGGTTTACTGTTCAACTACCTAGACAACAGTTAATAAAATTCACTTCAACAAGCCAAGTTTCAAGAACCTCAGAAGACATGAATCATGAACTGGTGTTTAAAGTGATTGGGAAGCTCCAGCTAACCAACCTTTGGTTCTTGCAGTGGTGGTCTCAGAATAGTCTCAGTTAAAAGGAAATAGAGCACTACAAGACATGTACAGGCACAGATAATGCCACAGCTTCATTTCCCTTGCTCTCGCACTTGTTTTTCTTTAAATAGCATCACCAGGCAGATTCTTTACTTCCCGGCCACTGCGGTCCGGGGGGAGCAGGCGCTCAGGGGGCCRGAGCTGCCGGGGCTGGGCTGTGGTCACCCCGGCCATCACCACTAGATGCCGGTGTCCCTCCACCACAGCGCAGGCCTGGCTGCGGGAGGGCGAAGCTGGRCTTCTTGTTGCTTGCACTGTGCTCTGGTGTGGCAGGGAGGGAGGAGAAGGATACCAGCTCTGTGCATTCCTCTGCCAGTTTCCTTTGTTGCAGCACTCCTCTGGACAGTAGTGTTTTCAGGTCTCCACGCATCCTCATAGAAGCAGAATCGTCCTGCTTTGTAATGCTTCATCGTACTCTTCAGGTTATCTTACCTGTCTTATCGTCATTTCATGTGTCATGCAGTAATACAAGCCTCTATGTGTACTCCCTGTATAGCTCCAGCAGTGTTTCAGCATGTACTGGCTATTCTGTATGGCTTGGATCACTCTGAAAAAGGTATGCTGTGTCTGGGCTGAGTTCAAGTCAAAGTGGTTATTTCTGTAAAAAAAGGATTTTTGCTGGATGTTCCAGTGATTTGTGACAGTTGTCTGTAGGGAAGAGCTATASTGGTGGATTCAAAAGGGCTGTGATCCACAGCATAAGGCCCAGTTACCAGTGCTAAATCCCAGGGATTGTTCAGTGTGTTCATTAGTGACCTGGATGGTGGGACAGGGTGCACCTTCAACAAATTTGCTGGTAGTACAAAACTGGGAGGAATAGCTGGTACAGCAGAGGATTGTGCTGCCATCCCAGAGGACCTTGACAGGCTGGAGAAATGGACCGATAGGACCCTTAGTAAACCAAGTACAAGATCTTGCAAAGGATCAACCCCAGGCATCACTACAGACTGTCTGAGTGGGAAGCAGCCTTGCAGAAAGGGACTGGGGACTTGCGGATGCTACGTTGATCATTGGCAAGCAGTGTACCTTTGCAGCAGAGACCAACAGTATCCTGGGCTGTATTAGGAAGAGTTTTGACAGCAGATCTAAGGAGGTGATACCTCCTTTTATTCAGCACTGGTAAGGCCATACCTGACGTGCTGTCCCGTTCTGGGCACCCCAGTACAAAAGAGCTGTGGAGCTACTGCAGAGAGTTCATGAAAATGATTAAGGAACTGGAGCATCTCTCAGGTAAGACGATGTTGAGATATCTGAGACTGTTTAGGCTAGACAAGAGAAGGCTCAGGAAGATCTCATCAATGTAGCCAGAAGATGTAGCCAAACTGTTCTTTGTGGTGTTTAGTGACAGTACAAGTGGTAGTGGGCACAGACGGAAATATTCCGTTTAAACGACAAGAAAAAGCATTTTCACTGTGAGGAGGATTGAACACTGGAACCTGGAGCCAGTGAGCTGGAGGCTCCATCTTTGGAGCAGTCTGCTCTTGATGACCTTGCTTTGACCAGGGAAGGTTGGATTATGCAATCTCCAAAGGCCCCTGCCAGCCTTGATGATTTGTGAGGAGGAGTTAAATGAGTGTTAGAGTGGCACAAAGAATAAATGTGGAGTATACTTGGAATTACTTTAGGATCAACTAAGAAAGAATAGTATGAATGTACTTTCCCCTCTGATAGTTTTAGAAAAGCCTTGGGGACTCTCTCTGTCCTGGGAGTTGCATGCTGCAGAGGGTGAGACAGGATCATGCATAGGATAGGAATGCTCTAGGAACCTCTGCAGTGGTCCAGACAAACACTTGAGGCCAGAAGGCGCTGTCCTGAGTCAAACAGGCAATGTTGAATGTTTCACCAGTCATTCAGAGTAACTGTCAGGACTCTAAAAATGAGGACCAAGAGTTGATCTTAAAGGTGGCTTAGATGTTTACCCAAGTATCATAGGTAATTGTTTCTTAAAATTTGTCCTTCCATGAAGAAGGTTCTACAACATCCCTTGTTTTGCACAATGTTCTTTCACTTGTGTTAGAAAGCTTTTTTGCTTGTATCTGACACGAGTTGCTGTCATCACAAATTCAGCTGCTTTTTCCTTCTTACGTATCTGGCAGCCATTTCCCGGGAATCATGATTTTGCTCCCCTCTCCCCTCTCTATAGGTTACATTGTTAACATCTTGCCCTTTTTTATCTCATCAAGAGCTTCTGAAATTTGCTTGTGTCTGTTCAATAGATCAATGCGCAAAACCAATATAGAAGCCTCCCTGACACTGCAGACAGGGCAGTACATACTTCCAAAATCATGTATAAGATGCTTCTGATAGTCCATGCTGATTTAAGATCTGCAGTACTGTTGAAACGCATATTTAGTTTGTAAACTACTCAAGCTTTTTGTCCTGCACCTCTACCTAGTCATCCATTTTGTGCATTTGGCTCCCTCTGTCCAAATGTAGCATTCTGAACTTGTTTGTGTTAAATTTCAGCTGCCTTATTTCAGACCATTCCTCTAGCTCGTCTAGGTACTTTAGGATTCTGATCTTTTCATCTACTCCCATCTTGCAGTTATCTGTAGCTTATACAAACGTGTTTTATTCCAGCATCCTGTTGGAACACTTGGGAATCATAAATGCTGCCCCTGCTCAGCTCTGTTTTCAGAATCTTTGCCTCATTGCTAAATGCTGTGAATCAGACTTGAGAGGTAGAGGGCAAGGAGAATACATGAGGAGAGTGCCAGGGAGGTGTGGAGTTAATCTGTCATGGGAGAATGTCCTTTTCTTTTTCTATCTAGCAATATTAGATTATCTTTTCCCAGCATACCCCCTGTTGCACATCCTCCTGGATTTTCTCTGCTGTTGAGCAAATACAAACTTTTGCTTTCATGGTCATGTGTTCTTCAAGGACAAGCAACGTTAATAATCACTGTGGTAGTTATTGATTGGCTGGTTTGAGCTATAGTGTCCTTCCCTCTGGTCTCCTTCCCCTCAGTCTTGTAAATGCAAGGTCTGCCTACAGCTTAGAACTTCAATATGCCTGCTTTCACCAGAATTCTTTGGATTATGATATCTAGAGACTGATTCATGATCATGTGAAAAGAGGGTACAAAGGATTGCACATGGTCATGCAGAATCAGGGCTTTCTGCTTCGCAGAGGACACAGTATTGAGGCAAAGGTGGTTTGGTTCTCCGTGTGTGTTATGTCGTGATCGAGAGGATTGCAGTTGTATCTCTAAAGCTGGGTTCCCTGGTATTCTCCTGCCTGAGAATCCAGTGTGAATGTAAGCACGATGAAGTTCAGAAAACAGTTTCTGAGAACAGACTTGGCTTTTGTGTCCTGTTTAAAATCCACCTGTTGATCCTTCTAGCATTGTACCCTGTGTCTCTGATAAAATGGCAAATATACTCTGATAGCTTAGAAGTACTCTCTCACATTAAAATGTCTCTGTGCTTGTTGTCAGGAGTTGAAGATAGTCAGCCGTTTTGTGTTGCAAGTTTAAGTTCATTTCCAGTTCTTCAGTGAAAATATTATAATTAAATAATGAACATTGAAATGTGCATATAGCTTTTTTTTTTTGTCTGACGTGTTTAAAATTCCTAATGTTATGTTTAAAAGTTGGACTTCATCACCAATGAGGAGTGACAACAGAGTTCTTTAAAGGGCCAAGACTGATTTCAAAGAACTTAGTGTTCTGGGAAACATTGCTTTCAGAAAATGTAACCACATGGCGCATTTTTTTTGGCTTTAAGAGCAACTGTAAAGGCATTTCTGAAATACAGGGTAATAGGTAGTAAGTATTCTAAAACAGTAAGTTATTCTAACTTCCATATTAAGTTACATGGCTGGTGCTGCAAGTAAGGCTGTATAGATTTGTATATAAATGGCAATTTATTAAAAAATTAAAGGTTATAAGGTTTTTAATCTGTTTATTAGGTGAAGAAGATGTACATTACTGGGTGAAGATTCCAGTGTAGAATAGACGGTTGTTTAGGATTTGTCTATCCTGAGCTTAGCCAGGTGATAAGTAACCCTGAGCCAGTTGTCTGAACCTGGTGGAGAGCAGTGGGTGCTTTGCAAGAATGGTTCACGAAGGCAAGGTGGGTGAGACAGATGGAATAATTTCCTGCTGTTGGTGTCCTCTGAGCACTTCAGTAGCCACAGAGAAATTTGATCACCTGTATTAAATGCCTAAATTTTAGGTGATTGAAGTTGTCCCATGCTTTCCAGTTGCTCCCTGTCATTACACTCKTGAGTTACCTGTGAATGCAATGACTGCTTTCTGTGTAGCTTGAGCTCATTTGTCACATCTTAGGCTTGTCTGTGTACAGCATGGTGGTGTTGGGCGTTACTGGTGCTGCCTTATTCTGCCCAGATACTCTTCTGTGCTTAAAGTTTCTTCACCTGTTTGTTTAGGTTAGGTTTTATGGCTGATATTTTCTGAATACTTCCAAGGAGAAAGATACATTTCTGAGTTCAAATATTGGTAGTGTTGGATTCATCTTGCAGGTTAAGATGTCTGAATGTAAACAGCTGTATGTCTGCAGTGAGGCTTAAGCTCCTTTAAAAATAGTCAGAGGAGCTGTAGTCAGTACTGTCAAGCCTAGAGCATAATTCTGTCATCCTAAAGATGTTACATCTGATCAGCTGAGTGGCTGTCTAGACTCTGCTGACTACTGTGAGATTGTAGGTACTGAACCGAGACATTGACATCAAGATACAAATGTGTCATTGTACACCTCTGTCCACAAGAAATATCCTACCCAGCATGTCTGAAAAAACCCATGTAATATGACATCTAGAAAATACTTTTCCTGCAACTTTCTTATGAACCATCAAGCCTTCCCACAATATAAGCTAATTGAAAGAAACACAACTAGAGTGTTAATGAGCCTTCCTGTAACTGAAAGCTTTCAAAAATCTTTGAACCTATTCACRTGCATTTTTGCTCAACTGTCATGATACAGCTCTGTGCAAAAGAAAAGGATCTGCTCCTTAAACATAGCTAATAGCTATGCTCTTAATATGGAGCCTTGGATCCTCATGAAGAAATTGGAAAGAGATATATCCAAAGTTTCCTGTTTTAGAAGAATTTGATTCAACAGGTAAGTATATGGTAAACAACTATTCCATCATGGTGATCTAGTTTACAGATTAAAACATCGCACTTTTTAATGAGAATGTAGACCTTCAAGTTCAATGAGAATTATGACACTATAGGAGTAGACAGGAATGAATAAAACAGTGTTTTATAAAATGCAGTACCAACAAGATGTGTGCGTTTGAGATTGAGCCTGAGCAACAACTGCTTGAGATTTGAATCTCCTGTGAGGCAATGGTACTGGGTATCAAAGAAACTTTTTCTCAGTTTGGTCATTCTGTAGGCTTTTTCTGATTCTTAAAATCAGCTGGTCTTCTAGGGATAAAATTACCTTTTAAATATTATGAAATTTTTATTCGTGAGGGACCAATAAAAGCTGTGGGAGAAAATTGAAGTCTGGTCTCTTTTTAAAAACAACCAGACAAAGTAAACTTGTTTTTATAGCTAGCTACATGTTCAGCTGTTAAGGTGTAGTCTCCTAGTCTCCTGCCTCTCCCTTTTCATGCCCAGAATATACTTTTTACCTGTGTATTAAATTCTGGGATACAAAAATAGTTGATACACAAAACACACAAGTCTCACACAAGAAAACTTCTTTAATACTAAAACCTCTCTGTTTTCCATCCTGTGTGCCTCTTGTATTCTCACAGTTCTGTCTGTTCAGTCATGTACTGTGAAAATGGTTTGGGGCAGCAATTTGTGTTTTGAATAAAGTAGTTAACTCTCTCATTGGCTATTCCATATAATAAAGGGTATTAGAAAGTTACTGTTAAAACCATTTTGTTTTCAAAGGGAAAGAGCCAAGGATTTTTTTTCATTTCATGCATTGTTTTCTTTCCCTATTTCAGGTAATTATAACTTACTATATTGATATAAACTTGGTTCCAAAGCACTGTTAAGAACTCCTAGTCTATCTTCTGTCCTTCATGTTGTACTTTAATGAATAGCTGTMAGCCTGATTAGAGAAACTGACTGGAAATGACTTATCTTTCTATTGTTTCAAGGTGACTTTTTCTCCTAATGAGAGTAATCTTGTTCTGCAGTGCAGTTTAATGCAGTAAGATATAGTGTATCATCAAGCAAGGACAACACCAGTATTTTTTAATCTTGTATTATTTATTTTGTGATTAGTCCAGGCTATATCATCTTGTAGATTTTCATGGCTATTGGTGTTCCAAAAGTCTAAGCAGACTACTAGCCTGTCCTGTCATCTTTCTTTTTTTTTCTGGTCTACCAGGAAAATAATTTAGTTTCTTTTTGCAGACACACAGATGTGCACCAGATGGCTATGGATAGTTTCAAGGTCCTGATGAGTTATTGGAATAATTAGTGTTGGTGTAAGTTTTGTCATCTAACCATAGTGCTGAACTGTGTTCTCATCACGTTCAAGCTTTTAAAGTATAAAGGTTTATTTTATTAAGACCTTTGAAACAGCACTTCAGATGTCAGTACAGGTAATAATTGATACCCACTTCAAGGTCAAAAGCTCTTTCATATGTAAAATTTTTGATATTATACGGGGGATCAAAGGCAATCTACCTTTAGGTGATACACTAGTTTTATGTTGGAAAGAACAGTAAGATATCAATCAGGGAATGATTTTAATGCTCAATTGGGAAATATTTCTTTCTAAAATATGAACATAAGATATTGAAAATGATACAGAAATTGATACATAAATATGATTTACAGGCTGTGAAATTTAAAAAAAATGGACATTAATTGAAGAAGGCCTTATCTCATGGGTCTGTCAAGTCTTGCTCTTTTGTGCGAATCTTTGCTGCCACAGCAAGTTTAATACATTTGGATTTATAGCGAAAATATGAGGACAACTCTTAAAAAATTTTGCTTCTGTGTAGATTACTTCCAAATTTAGTTTCTTTTGTAGTACATATGCCTCCTAGATCTGGTATACAGCATATATTGTTTTGATAGCTAAATCTGATTAAAATACAAAATAATTACTTCTTTTTGTCCTTGACAGAGGAACAAATTAATTACTTTAATTTTTCAGTGTTCATCACTATTGTARTCTGTGTGTCACTTGTAACACAACTGGTTTTGGATGTAGCTGCAACAGCTACATTATCACACAGCCCTTGCCTGCATGAYTGAGATATGTTCCCAGGTATTTTGATCTGAGAAACAGTTTTGAAACAAAATATTGTCATGCACCAAAAATACCAATTTTTTTTGCAAGTGAAGCAGAATAAGTAGCTCCTGTACAGGAAAATAATGTGTTAGCATTTTAACAAATAGGAATTCCATGGGATTGCTGGACACTAATAGTATGTGTAAGTATTTACAGGATTGGAGCTTTTATAATATCCTAAGCAGAATTTGAGCTTTCTTACCTTAAGAGTCACTGCTTAATCATGTCAGGCCTACCCTACACTACTGTTTCATTTCTGGTTCTGATCAGTTAATCCATGTGTCTTTTAAAGCACATTTGTTGAAAAAATGGGAGAGCTGGAGAGGTATTGGAGCTCCTTGGAGTATATTATCGCTTGCGTGGATTCAGTCTGCTCTCTGACCAACTCTTTGTTTATTTAATATCCATCTTTATCCTCTTAAATTATCCTTATACATTCTTAACTAAGGTCTCCCTAACCACATTAAAAATTCAACTGCATGACTGTTTCATACAATGATGATATTCTTTTTTGATTTTAGACTGTGTATTTGCAATAGTTCACTTTAGTATCTGAGAAAGACTTTTCTTTCAGTGAGTGGGAAAGGGTAACATTCTCCAAAAGAATGTTTGGAGCTTTTAAGTCAAAGAACTGACTTACTCTATGAATGTGTCCATCCCTCTTCACTGAATGGAAGAGACTGAGAAGACCTTCCTGAGGAAGGTCACTTAAAAATATCTTGGAATTGGCAATACAATCTGCATGCTGCATGTAAGAGTTCATTTATTCTGTTGGATTAGTACTGTGTAGTTCAAAACCATTTTGGGGCTGGGGTGTTCTTATCTTTTCCAGGTATGGGACATTGGAGGACAGCCAAGGTTTCGAAGCATGTGGGAGCGTTATTGCAGAGGAGTCAATGCAGTTGTGTAAGTTTTCTTTTGTATGCCCATAGAAAATGTACTTTGCAATATATGTTATTATAACGTTAGATATTACATGATATATAAATAATATAGATACGATTTTCTCTCTGTCCACCTCCGTCATGTAAGAAGATCAATCCAATAAAAGTAGTGTGTTTTGCACATCCAACAAACCAGACATATAAGTAATTGCATATTCTAGACCATTTTTTCCCCACAGGCTGTATTTAACCCTTTATCTTCCTGATATTCTTTGTCAATAAAGGCAGGGCTTACACAACTCTGGATTTTTCTAATGCTGTTGTCAATATCAACACATTTGTCACATTTCAGATGTTTTAATGCAAATTTCTGCAAGTAGTGGTCAATACCATAAATAACTGTATTCCCATTGCAGTTACATGGTGGATGCAGCAGACTTAGAAAAAGTAGAAGCTTCAAAGAATGAGCTACACAGTTTGATAGATAAGCCACAATTGCATGGAATTCCAGTAAGTATTTTCGTTATTATTTTTACCTGAATGTAGAAAGTGTAGCCTAAATCCTCAGGAGTTGGTTCCTCTGGACTCTTAAAAATACTAGCTTATATATGATGCAGCCTTGATACATTGAGCACTCCTAGAAAAATTACTGTGATTTTTTTTCATAGTACTCAACAACTTATGGGTGCTGCAGTGTGTTTGTACATTTTCTTGTCTAAAGGTCAGAATAGATTTGGAAAAATTGTGTCTTCACATGTGGCATTATCAGACAGTAATTACTTCCAGTCAGTCCCTTGTTGTCTGGGTTTCAACCAGTGACCCAGGTACGTTTTGGCAGTGTCTTGAGGCATGTGAGATTTATCTTTCTGTGGACTGGCAGACAGTAAAATCAAGTCGTGTCCTCTGCCTCTAGAGCTTGTGTAGGAACTTGGCTTTTTATGTGTCCTGACTTCTTCTTGACTTACGTTTCCAAACTAAATTGTGTGGAAAAAATGCAAGTACGCATCTGTTCTCCAGTTGGAAGTGCCAAAGAATATTGAATTGAGCTGAAATTCTAATGARGAATTATGAAGGTGGAGACTAATGTTGTTTGTTTAAATGTAATCTACCAGTTTTGGAATCCAGTTTTTTGGATCACGTTATCATTGGTCTTTATGTTGACACAACCAGGCACAAGTTCATACCTTTGATTATAAGAAAGAAACCAGTAGTACATACAAGTGAGGAAGAAGTTGCTCACAACTTGATGGCTCTTCTTGGCCCCTTTTTGGTAAGCAGTTATTTGGACACTTGGCCACTGCAAGTAATCAAAGTCATCTGAGGATGAGTAGACAGTGTAAGGACTTAAAGAATGCAGTTGCACTGTGTCAAAACACTGTCAAAGCCACAGAAGGAACTTCCCATAAGATTACTCACCAGAACAGGAACTTCAGATAAGCACAGACACAGCAGGAAGGAGTTAATTCCAGGCCTAATGGAGCTGAAGGTTTGGTTAGCATTGGACATTGCCACCATGGCAAACTGTGGGAAAGGAAGTAACTGCCACACATGCCATCTCAAGGTATGGGAATGGCATCTACACCCCATGGACCTGGGACTTGGTCTGTGTAAAAGTGTAAAAGTGGTACCTCCAGTAGACAGACAGTCTTCCTCTCCTCCCACCATTCTCAAAGGAGAATTTTGCAAATGACTCTCCGTCTTTTTTATAAGGTTTGCTATTATTGTTGTGATTTTATGTTAATTATCTATTGAACAAATCCTACAGAAATCTATAGTTATGCTCTTCATGGGGGATGACATTTCCTGTCCTTCGTACTCTCTTCACATGCCATTTTGCTTCTCACTTTTCCATACTGAAATGATTGGTCTCTCATATCTTCAGAAGTATTTAATTAAGTTCCTTGCCTTTTATTTCTTACAATATCACATTCCAAACTGACCAGCCTGACCAGCACGGTAATTTCCAAGGTGTAGTGATGTATTTTTTACTTACTTTTATTTCATATGTAGTAATTACTGTTGAACTTCCTTCAATTTATTGTGCTTAGGATTTGGCACTATAGATTTTAGAGTAACTCTACTAATCTGAGACTGCAAATAATGAGTTAATATGTCCCACACTCATCGAATACAATGGTACAGTCTTGACTTAGAATTGTAGCGCATCTGGAAAACAATAATGCAATGCTAATTAGAAAAACCTTCCGTTGCTTACTTTATCTTAGAATGTGCTCAACCTGTTTATCTGACCTTCATTTATGCTTGAAGCCTTAAATAGGAACTCTGAAGTTCCAGCATCTATTCGGTAAATTTTCTCCATTTCTTGGACTTAATTCCTAATGGCTGTCTTTCAGATTTCTACCATGGAGGCTCAAAGTGKAGGGAGAGGAATTAATTATTTGGCTGGTGCTTAGGTGATACTTGGTTCGGATGCCGGGCTGTTTAGTGCATCAGTGTTAAGAAGCAAGGGAGCAAAAAACTGTAGAGAGAATCATGTTGGGGTCTTTAGGACCCAGCCTCTGCTGCTGGGGCCCTACTTTTGATTAACACTGGTCCTGTGAATTGAATATCCTTTGGTGTCTTGAGTGCACCCGATGCATGCTCTCTTCCACATKTCCTTGCATTTAATCCGGCACCATCCTATAGTGCCATCCAGAATGGAGAGATTCATTTCCAGAGGAGACTTCTGATACTAATACACCCAGAAATAATTTGATGCAGTTTTCAGAGGGTGATCAGCAGCTGGCCCTTACTAGGAGTGRGATTTCCATGATACTCCCACAGTCATTGATCATTTTGAATATTTCCTCTATTACATTCTAAATCCTTAGCTGCAAGATCCAGAATAATGTCAACAAAAAGTTCAAGACAAAAATAAACTTCTATTACTCCTGGATTTAATATGTATATGAATGATTTCTTTCAGGTGTTAGTTCTTGGAAATAAACGAGACCTCCCAGGTGCTCTGGATGAGAAGCAGTTAATTGAGAAACTGTAAGTAGCTGGCTTTTGTAAAAAAGCTGAGACACTGTGAAATTTGRTATGTTAGAGAAAATCATTGGTAGTCTATGGCAATAACTGGCTATAAAAGATGCTATTTTACATTCTCAGATATTCCACTTTGAGCTCTGCTGGCAGCTGCCTTAGTGATCTAGGCTGATAACTGACTGCAGTAGATTTGAGCCTCTCTTGATTGTTGTTTCAGTTGTATAAAGTTGTTTTAGATAATCCTGTTTTCTCATCACTGCAGGTACAACTGCTGTGGATARTAATTGAGTCACTTTGACTTTTCACAGTACATTGTAGTGTCAGTTTAATGCTCAAATGGCATTAGAACTGAACTGTTTCAAACTACTCTTGGTAAATTTAAGCAAGTCAGGTAGTTTTGCCATATATCCGAAGCATACATATACTTAGGGATTACTGAAACTAACAAACTGATGCATTGCAAGGGTAATTGTAAAGAAAATACACAATTTTGTAAAAATGACCAGTATAGCACTAATTTTGTATAATAGGATTCATAGGTCACATAATTTTAATTAGTAGAAAGTGAAGTTTTGATATAGTAAGGTCCAAAGTCTGGGCAACTAAACTGGGACTCACAGAATGGCTGAGGTTGAAAGGAACCTCAAGGTTATCTTGTCTACTCACCTGCTCAAGCAGAGCCTTTTGCCCCTTGGAGCTGATTACCCTGAATTATGTCCAGACAGCTTTTGAACATCTCCAAGGATGAAGACTTTGTAGCCTCTCTGGGCAACCTTTGCCAGTGCTTGGTCACTCTCAGAGGTAAAAAGTGTTTCTGTGTGTTCAGAGAGAGCCTCCTGTGTTTCAGTTCATGGCCATTGCCTCTTGTCCCGTCACTGGGATCCATCTTCTCTACAGCCTCCCTTCAGATTTTTGTACACATTAATAGAAGCTCCCTAAGCCTTTTCTTCTCTAGGCTAAACAGTCCTAGCTCTTCAGCCTTTCCAAATAGGCAAGTTGCTCTAATTCCTTAATTATTTTAGTCGTCCTTTATTGGACTCTATCCAGTAGATTGACATCCCTCTTGAACTGGGGGTCCACAACTGGTCACAGGTAAAGCCTAACTGGTGCTGAGTAAAGGGGAAGGATCATCTCCTTCAGCCTGCGGGCAGCACTCCTAATGCACCCCAGAATACCATTAGCATTTTTGCCACACTGCTAGATCATATTCAACTTGGTGTCCCACGAAGACCCCAAGGTCCTTTTCTGCAAAGCTGCTTTTCCAGACAGTTGGCATCTGACATGTACTGGTGCCTGGGGTTGTTTTTCCCCAGATGCAGGACTTTGCACTTCCCCTTGTTGAACTGCATGAGGTCCCTGTCAGCCCATTTCTCCAGCTTGTGGAGGTCCCTCTGGGTGGCAGCGTGACCTTCTGGTGTATCAGCCACTCCTCCCAGTTTTCTGTCATCAGCAAATTTGTGCTCTGCCCCAAGATGTAGAACAGGATTGGACCCAGTATTGGTTCCTGGTAGTCACTGGACTCCAGCTAGCCTTCGTGCCACTGATCACTTACTGTTCAGCCAGTGTTTATGCAACCCATACTTCCTCAGCTTGTCTATGAGAATATTATGGAAGACACTGTCAAAAGCCTTACTCAAGTCAAGATGCACAATATCTGTTGCTTTCCTGTAATCTCCCAAACTGTAGATTTCATTGTAGAAGGTATTGAGTTGGTCAAGCATGATTTCCCCTTTTGTGAATCTATGGTGATGACTCCTGGTCACCTTGTCTGCCACATGCCTGGGAATAGTTTCCAGGATTAGTTGCATTGTCACCTTTCCAGGAATCAAGGTGAGGCTGACTGTCGTGTACTTCTGTGGGTCCTCCTTCCTGATTTTCCTAAAGAGTGACATTTGCCTTCCTCTACTCTTAGGCACCTCTCCCAGTTAACAGGATTGTTCAAGTGGCATTGAGAGTTGGCTGCACAGTGACATCAGCCAGTTCCTGTATGTCCTGGTTTAAAAGACAGGTGTCTGCCAAGGAAGGCAGGAACCCTCCTAGAAYGGAGAAGATGACCCTCTCTCTCCAAATGATTATAACCTTGAAATTACGGGGCTTTCAGGGAAAGATGTGGGAAAAGGAATAACAGTTCTTTACTAGGATATATATAAAAAACAAGACAGACAAACAGCAACAACAACAAAAAAACCCAGAAACTCAATAACAGCCTTTTCTTGCCTGTTGAGCAATTTCCCTTTTTGGTGTAGTTATGACCACAACCGGCAGGGGGTGCTGTTGGCTCGTGTTGGGGCAGAGAGGCTGCGGTGACTCCCCCGCGGCTGCAGGGGGTGCTGTGGCRCGAGCGTGGTGACCTCTCCACGTGGCAATGGCGGCTCAGACCAGAGGCAGGAGGGGAGATTGCTTCCTTTGCAAACTCAGGGGACAGCAGTCCGTCCCAGCACCAACCCCGGAAGCGGGCAGCAAGCAGCGCCGGCAGGCAGGTCTGACTGGGCAGCAGTGGACCTCGGTATCACCCACCGAGCGGCCAGCAGAAATCGTGAAAGCAGCAACAGCAGAGGTGAGCAGACCTGGGATGGCAAGCCAACATGTAGCAGCAATCCCTAGTGGTGGCAGGGAGGGCAGAGGTGAGCAAACCCCGGGGCGGCAGCTACGGTGTATCAGCCGAAGTTTCCCTACAACACACCCAACCATTCTCACCGAGGGCGGAGCCGAAAAGAGGCAGAGCCCAACCCAGCCCCGCCCCCTGCAGCCAAGCCTCAGGGTCTCGCCACCTCTTGGGAGATCATGCTGCAACTCCTGAGCTCTGTTTCTCTGGCTGGGCAATCATTGCGGCATGTGGAAGTGCGGGCCATTCGTTTTGTTTCTTAACTATCACCCATGTATCTCCCAGGCAACCCCTTCCCCTCACAGGTCTCCCTGTCAGCTAACAGATGGGATAAAATTCTTTGGAAAAACCAAACCSACAACACCTTACCACTTGTAGGCACATCCCACCAGGGATGGTGGACTTCTCTATGTCCAGTTTGCTTATTTATTCCCTGACCTGATCCTCTTCCGTCAAGGGTACAACTTTTTTGCTCTTAACTTACCCTTGATCTCTCGGACTTGGGGTTTCTGAAGGCTAATCTTACCAGCAAAGACAGCATTTTCATGTCTTGTGTAACCAGGTCCCCTGTCTCATTGAGCAATGGGCCCACATTTTCTCCTGTCTTCCATTTGTCACTTACACACTTTGAGCAGCCCATCTAGTTTTCTTTGACATCACCCATGAGATCCAATTTCAGTTGGGCTTTGGCTGACCTACGTGTGTCTCTGCATGCTTGGACAGTGTTTCTGTATTCCTCCCAGGTTACCTRTCTCTGCTTCCACCTTTTGTATGCTGCTTTTTCATTACTGGGTTTGCCAAGAACTTGCCATTCATCCACTTAATGCCTTTTGGCTTCTTTTCCGGACTTGTCGGGACAGGTTACTCTTAAGCTTGGAGATGAACTTTGAATATTAACCAGCTTTCTCAAGCCCTTTGCTATGGAGCCTCATTGCATGGGACTTTTCCAAGCAGATCCCTGAAGAGGCCAAGTCTGCTCTCCTGAAGTCTAGGGAGGTCCCTATTTAGTTCTCTTCTTTATTAGAGTCTCTCATGTGTTCTCCAGACTTCTCAGGGCTTTCACTGCCCACCTGCTTCAGGAAGATGTTTTGTGCATGTCTGTGTCACTTGTGTGAGAATAAATAAATGAAAAAATAACAAAGTGCTGAGAAACTCTGAGGGGGAGGCGGTAATTCCCAGAAAGAAGTTGATTAAGAATCAGTTTCTTCCCAAATGTAGAGGCATCCTTTCAGTAGGAATCAGATCTGATATACTGGGTATGATATAGTAAACATCCTGAGGATAAATAGTGTGATCATTTGAGTACTGTTATTTTATTAAGATCTACTGGAGATAAAAACTCTAAGTGAAAAGAGGAAAAGGTGAATGATAAGACATGGGTAATACTTGGTTGCTACTACAAAATGATACTTTTAGCTCATGGATTTCCGTGTTTTTATTTCTCACTATTACACTGACCTAATGAGAAATTTGATTTTTTTGTGAAATGACTTTATAAGCTTTTATTCTTTATAGTTTAAGAAATGTGTGGTTTTCTGTGTGCAGTGGCATATTTTAAGAATTTACCATCTGAGAATAGAATTGAACCTACTGAGTAAAAATCAGAAAACATATAACTTCATGGAAATGTCTGTTTTCAGTGTTTGTGGAGTTATAACAGTACTTACTGTTTTTGTTTCTGTAGAAACCTTTCAGCTATTCAAGACAGAGAAATCTGTTGCTATTCTATTTCCTGTAAAGAGAAGGATAACATAGGTAAGCTTCTTCCGGTGTCATCAGTGTATGCTTTGTACTTTGGATCAGACCAGATTTGAACATCTACCTCCACTCTATTATTGAAAATTTCAATTTACATTGAAAGATATTTTGCAAATATTGTATGCAACTATATTTGTTTCAACATAAAATTATGTGTAATTTAAAAATAACTTGTAGAATTATTTAGTTCCATGAGAAGTTAATTTGATGGGGACCTTGGAAAAGTGTATTTAAAACCTAGAGTAATTGAATCCTCTGCGAGAAACCTGCGTTTACTTTTGAAAAAACAGTAGCTGCATATGTAGACCTTCCAATTACTAGGTGATCCTAAAAAAATTTTGGTGTTTCACTCCATACACGATTTTATTTGGTAACCAGGTTTTTACATGCTGTTCCTCAAACTGAAGGACTGGTGCTTTTTTCCAATTGGAATTGCAATGAGTACATCCTGTAGTCAGAGAAAACCTATCCCCATGAACTTGCCTTCCATCTGCCTTTGCTTTTTGCCTTTTCCTCTCTCTCCTATCTTCCACTTTCCTATCCCTTTCCTCTCTCATGTTCTCCCATTCCCTTGCCTCCGGAAGGCAGGGAAAAGGGATGAAGCACAGGCTGACCGAGCAGCAGCAGCAGTTGCCTGGGGCCATGCTACCTCGGTGCCACCCTTCTTCTCTGCATGCTGCTGGGACAAATGGTGCTGGATGGGAGGGATACAGCTTGGCTAGATATTTATAGCTGCTACTTGAGGAAGCCAGACTTGTTAGAAGAGCTGGGCAGCTCTGTAGGGCTCAGCTGAGTGAGAAACTGTTGAGAGTGGGCATGGGAGGAAAGCCAGTTTTTCTCAGCAGCAGGAGAAATTACCGTCCTACATGGAGAGGACCAGGTAGTGGAGATGGTGAGGAGACTATGCCATGACACCTGGGCTTCAGTGAGCTGGGGGAGATTTCAGCTGTGTGCAGAGATGTGTTGGGCAGTGAGAGCTTCTCTTGGAAGTGGTGTACATTACTTGGATATGTTAGTTTGAGGGAGACCAAACTCAGGTTTGCTGCATCTTGGGGTGCAACTGCTATCTCTGAGTGAGGGAAATGCACAGAATGTACTGTTACACTGGGGAAGATTAGACTTCAGGATATAAGAACTGTGGAGGACAACACAGGATAATCTCAATGGATGAAGGGCAGTGAATGTGATCAAAGTTTTCGAAATGCTGTGCTTGATCATTGTCAAATTGGCAAGGCTGCAGTGGAGGTTCTCAAAAGCAGTATTGTGACTGGAAACTGGTAAAAACAGCTTAATTTCTGAAAGAATCCTGGAGAAAATAGGTTTTGATCTTAGTTCATTTATATGCTTGTCCTGGAGGAGAAAAGCATGCAACAAAAAGCATGCTAAAATTTGCATGAATGAATGATGATTCATGCAGAACAGTGTAGATCACTTACTTGTGGAACTTCTGGGAGTAGAGATGAAAAAGACTCAAATCCTAACTGAGAATTGGTCAAGTATCTTCCAGTGTAGCATTGTGCCTAGAATGGCTAACCTGGTTCTTGAATATTTGCCAAAAAAAAAAAAGTAGGGAGCAGACTGCATATATCATGTGTCTTTGGAACTGTGTGGGCATTGCTGGAACACTGTGTGCCATATTTTGAGGAAGACCTTGAGAAAAGAGGTTGGGCAAGAACCTAGGGAGATCAAAGGGCAGGAAACTACTGTTTATAATGAAAGACTGTAATGAAAATATATTTAGTTTATTAAAGGGATGAAACTACTAGTCTGTTAAGGAGAAGACTGGGACCTGTTTTCTTCCTCTGCATTTTTGATTGATGTCAATGCAGCTGAATGAGATGATACTGGTTTTTCAGTGCGAACAGCAGCCTAGCTAACTGGTCTCATCAGGAGGTAAGGCTGCCAGTTACTGTGTCCTGAGAGACAGTGAAAGATTATTATATAGTTATTAGCTGTGCTATACGTGCTGTGGGATGCTTTTGTCTGCAGTCTCAGTGCCTAAGCTGGTCTGCAAGGATATTCATGGAGTGCTGTCTTGAACTTAGGACAAATATGGCAACAAATTTCAATTTGAGGGCTAGAGCTGTTGCTGCCCCCTGACATCCTTCCTGCCTTCCTGACAGATGTTACTGCCTTGAGGCAAAAACATCTAATCTGCCCATGAATCAGTTTGGAACTGCTGCAGTTTTCAGCCCAATGCATTGGATTGCATCAGGAGGGGTGCCAATTTCAGCTATCAAATTTTAGTCCAATGTTGCATGTCTTTCAGAGACCTTGGACTCCTACAACCTACCTAAATAGCTTCTAAATGTATTGTCAGATGTTTGCCCTTCTCATTCCTTCTGTTTGTGTATTTCTGCCTTTGTTCTCACACAGCATTTCATTCTAGTGTGGATTTTACAGTTCATTTTACAGTCATCTTAAATCTTTGCTTTTTCAACAGTTCCTTATCTGTGGCTTAAAGAACTTGATGTCAGTCATCATATTTCGAGAATGCAAAATGCACATGATTTAAAAACATACAAAATATAACAAGAAAAGGCCCACCTGGAGGTTTAAGTTCTGAACTTTCATTATGTGTAAATAAGAGCCTGTAGTTTCTGGGTTTTGTTTGGTTGGGGTTTTTGTATTTGTATTAACGTGCTGGTTGGTGTTCTGTTGTGCTTCTGCAGCCTGCAGACAGACTTGAGTTTTTCATTTTGTTTCATCTACCCTGGCAGACATAACATTACAATGGCTTATTCAGCACTCCAAATCAAGACACTGTTGAAGAAAACTTTTGCTGAAGATAACTCTTCCCCAATCACTTTGACTCCTATCAGCTATACACAACTGAAAAGATAAGGAATGCAACTGTCTACTACCAGGACTCACTGTGGTCGTATTTGTTAACTGAAGTAAATCTGACTTGTAACTTGTCTGTCTATTTTGATTCTTTTTTTTTTTTTATATCCAGATATTTGTCTGCCTAGGTGAAATTCCTGAACGCCTTAATACAAGACTGGAAGAAATCAATAATTTTTTGCTGAAATGTTTTGTGTTTATGCATGCAAATTGTCATAGTAATTTTTTTTCTAATTTGAAACTGAATAAACTGTGCAGTGGAAACAAATGACTGGTTTTTTTGAGTGTAGCATATAATTACTCATACAGAATGTTTTCCCTGCGAACACGTGTAGTTAAGTATTAATAATCAATTAAAAGTATAATTAAGAGCTTCTTATTTGAACAAAATGCTGATATTCAGAACACTTTCAAATACTCTGGAGAGAAGTTATTTACAAAGTTATGTACTGTAGTTATTTAGTTTTTCCAGTCACTAATGTAAATTATTCATATGAATATTCTTTTGGAATTGAAAAACAAAACAAATTCTAGACAATCCTGTCCTTCTTTATTGGGAGAGGAAAGAGTCTGGAATTGCAGTGGATATTTTTCTTTCTTAAACAGAGAGTGAAATAGAGAGCAGGTGGAATCGTGTGCATCCTCTCTGACATTATTAACCCCCAAATGGATTTCTTAAGCATTTTTACTGTAAATGAAATGGTTTTCATGATATTTCTGGACTACTCTTTCCATTCCTGAACCTGTAGAATTTTCAAGTATACAACCTAAAATAGCTGGGCTCTGAAGTAGGATTACTCCTTTTAAAACAGATTAAAGAAGCAATTCACTTTTTAAGTTTTGATGCTTCACTAACATCTTAAAGATCCCTGCTTCCAAGTGCTTCACTTAAAAAACACTCTGATGGGAACTTTTCTGTGACTGTGGAAATTCTATTAAATATGGAAAGTTCATGTCAAGAAATAGTCAGACACTCAGTGGCCAAGTGTTTCAAGGACACTTGCAGATCTAAGAGAAGTTCCAGCATGGTGTTGTAAAGATGTGGTAAATCAAGCAATTGCTACAGTACTGAAAGGGTTATAAGGCATTTATGCAGTTCTTGCACTTAGGTACATGAACTATAAAAACAGCAAATTTTTTTTGTTATGTCAGTTTGAAGACRCTTTTAGGCTAGTGGCTTTGGTAAGCTGGTGAAAAGATATGACACAGACTTGATAGAATCTTTCTTGAGTGTCATAGGAATGCTACTACAAACACGATAAAGGTAATAGCACTTGTTCGTAATGTTTGCAGTCTTACCTGCAGAAGTGTGGCCAGAGGGGCTCATTGTTCTATGGTAATGTGAAAATAATTTGACTAACTGCTAAGTGCTCAGTACATAAATGGTGAATGCTCCTGAAATGGGATGTTGCAAATGACCTTCCAAAATCTGACATGTAATCCATCTAGTGAYGTTGTGTATGCTGAGAAAACAGCGCTAGATGGCAAAGGTGATGAATTTCAAATGSACTTGTTGCTCATGGACTTTTGAAGGAGTAGAGCCATTGCTAAATATACTGGAATTGCACTCACTATGCATACAACACCTGAGAAGAGCCACTTCTGCACTGGTGGTCTCAATATCCTCCGTGTAGTTGTGCTTTTTGGTGTTAGTGCCTCATCCTTCAGAACTACCATCCTGGCATGGAAGGTCATGCTTCTGGCATAAGGGCTCCATATAAAATCTCACTGCTTAATCTGGACCTCTCTCAGCCCTTTGCTGCAGGAGGTTTGTGGGAGTGGACATAACCTCTGCAGATTAATTACAGTTGGTGAGAAAGCAGTGCTGGCTTCTATCTTTATCTTGCTTTGTTTAGTGTAATATTTCCTTGGGAGGTGACCAGAGAAGTTAACTTCCTGTGTGGTGTACACATCACCGAGTACCAGTGCAAGCTAAGGACAACTTGTGGAGGGAGGAGGTCAGGTTCCAGATTGACTGAATGAATCTTTGGGAACAAGAGGTGAAAATTAGCAATTTTGTTATTAAAATTATCTCRTTATGCAGCATATGCTGATATTTTTTCCTCATTTCTCCTACTATGTGACCTTGTATCCAAACCTTAGGCAAATTAGCACAGGCACTGAACTCATTGTTCCCATTTGAAACAGCCTGTTTTTCAACAATTTGCCTTCGAGTAATTTTTCAGAATGGGCTTATCTGAAGGTCAGYGTTTGCTGTCACATTCAGTAGCTTTGTGGGAAAGATTAATTGTAGATGACTGACAACTGTGACATCTTATTTCTGAGACTATATTGCCAGGAAGGATTACAGAGATCTAGACAACTGGAGACAGCATTGCAGCAAAATTGTTTGAAGAGGTCACAAATATTTCTGTCAGGGGAACCTCTGTGCAGGGAGTGTCCCATTGCTCAAGCAGCAATACGTAATGCAGTGCCTTGCATGGATCCACACAAGATGTGTTTCAGAAGCAGGAAGGGCACGCAGAGACACAGAGTGACCACACTGCTTTCTGCTTCTTAGCACTCCTGAGAAGTTGACTGCAAGACACAGCAATGGAGGCTGCTCTTGTGCTCTGGCTTTGCTTGGGAGGTAGTGAGTGCCCTGCTGTGCTCGGAAGTCCTGATTCCTAGGCATGTGTGGTGCTGGTAGTCTGGTCTCCATGCACAACCTCCTCTAGGCTATGGGGGAAGAGCAGTGTTGGGGGATGTGGACAGCTGAGGAGCTAGGACTAACCTTCAGTTCAAGCACAGCTAGAAACCCCAGACCCTACAATGTCAAGAACCCTAAAACAGCACAAGTTTAACAGTGATTCAGACATGTTTCACTTCCCTTTTTTCCTTCTCCAAGTCTAGGAACAGTTTTAAGTCACCCAGGGTTATAAAGGACCACCAGGTGCCAACCATCTGTTTTACTTCCAGCACATTTGATTTATGAATTTTTTTTCCTGCTAGCGATGTAATTTCCCCCCTATTTCTTTTCCATTTGCATTGTGTATTGTGGGAAGCTGTGCTGGTTTGGCTGTAAACCAGCAGGGGAAATTAACCCCACACCGAATACCTCGAGAGATGTTAGGTCAAAATGACAATTTTAATAAAAAAGGTTAAAATAAATGCAGTAATACAGAAACACGGGCTTAAACAAACCAAGAGAGTCACAGTACAACCTGACACCCTGTTGACCAGGGTGGTAGCTGTGCAGGCACTGGTCCTGCAGGAAGGCCTGGTAGTCCAGTCCCAGTAGTGGAGTGGAGTAGCTGAGTCCAATTCCGAGGAGTGGAGTGGAGTAGCTAGCTGAATCCAATTCCGAGGAGTGGAGTGGAGTAGCTAGCTGAATCCAATTCCGAGGAGTGGAGTCCAGTTGAGTCGAGTCGAGAGTCCTGTTGAGAGTGGAGTCCCGAGAGTGGAGTCCCGTCGAGTCGAGGGTATCTTCTCCCATCCAAAACCGTTGTTTTATGCTGTGCTTCTTGGCTGGCACCTCCCCCAGGGGCGGGGACTCTCACAATGGAAGAGGATCTTCCCGATGTTCTATTGGTTGCTTCGGCAATGAGCTTAGATGAGCCCTAGCGTCCTCCGAGATGTTCCCGAGGGTTCTCAGAGATGATCCGGGGTCCTCCGATGGGGTTCGGGCTAATTAGTCAGGCTGGGTGGTGCTAATGGGCCATTAGCTGAGATCAGATAACCAGGGTGGGTGATGCTTCCTGTCAGCTGGAGTGCTTATCTCAGTTGAGATAAGGAGTCCCAGGTGTGTAATTATGAAATTTATCTAGCTTTTGTGGGTAGTAATAGAATATATAACTAACCCAGGACAGAAGCAATCAYGAACATAAAATTTTAGTTACATGATATTAAAAAAAAGYCAAGTTTTTTATCAAATCCACTATAAAACTTTCTACATTTATTGCAGAGAGCAGTGACACATACATAATTTKTTCCTGAGTAAGCTATTTTGCAAAATGCTGGTCCTTCAGTCACCTGAGCAGCATATTAAATTGAATGCCTCTGTTCTGTGCTTTGGGACAGGGTGTCAAACGACTTTTGRGCAGGTGATGGAACGTATACAAGAACTGTGTACAGTGACCCCAAAGTTTTAAAGTTTGTGAAACAGAACAGACTGTGCCTTTGGCTGATGTCTCCACCAAGGCTCTTCTGCCTCTTGCTGTGTCCCACCCTGGTCTGTAGCACGTACACTGTGATCCTGCAAGGGCCAGCATAGGAAGCTCCACCTAGCTCAGGCGGGAACATCATGGCTTGGAAGCCTGTAAGGAAATGGGGTTTGGGTGAAGGGCTGTCTTCTGGCTGTTTTGTGCACCGTGGTTTCCAGGCCAGTTCATGCCTTGGAGTATCCATCCAACCATCCATAAGTATCCATCTATACAGTACACCTGTGCAGCACTTGTTCCTATGGATTTGTCTTACTCAAATGCCTTCAAAGAGCAGGACATTTGTACTTTTCCCTTGAAAGATCCCAGGGTACACTGACAGGAGTCTTATTGTCTCGCCATTATATTTTTATGCTTGGGGCCCAAGACACAGACACTCTTATATGGGGAGTGCTTGCAAATCTGGTCTAGAGCCAGAGGTCATCAGCACAGAGTGGTTGGTGGAAGACAAGATATTGAAAGCACGTAAGTGTGAGGAGAGATGTCCTTGTATCCTCCTTACTTATGGGGAAGGTTGGTTTTAAGATCTGTGAGGAATGAATAAGAAGAACATCATGTGACAGCAAATATGATATGATCAAATTTTATCCCTGGCAAGAGATGGTGTTGCATTATGGTCCAAATCAAAGGATTCATGTCATCATAGACTAACCATCACTAGCAAACTAAAAGAAAACAGTATTCTGGATTCTCAGAAGATATGGTCATCTAAAAGGAGACACAGGGACATCTGTGAGGAGTCACACTGTTCCCTCAGCAGACACAAGGACTCCATGACAGACTGCAGACTGGAGGCTGTTGTGTTTTCAGATTTCAGCAGAAGTCTTTCCAGATTACTTGTGACATACTGGCAATGGTGTTGCCCTCAAAAGCAGTGAACTCTGCCTCTCTCAGTTGGCCCCTGCCAAGAGAGCCATTTTCTCCTGCAACTCAGGCGAGTGACCTGACAGTTGTCCATCCTGGCTTTAACCCTTTTCAGGAGCTGCTGCTTATTTCCATTCTCTCTGCACTTCGCTTCCTGGCAAAATGGGCATAATCCAAAGAGTCTTCTCAGTGCTAAAGTCACCTTGAAAGAAAACATCATATCCCACTTTTTGAAGACACTATCTTCATTGCAGCATCACATCCCAAGAAGAAAAGAGAAATTTGGAACTGGGCTAGCAAGAAATGCTGAAGAGGAAATGCAGTCCAAGTTTTATGGGCAATGTGAGAAAACATGAACTTGTGGTGTGTACCATCAGGGACAGTTCCTTCACCAGCCTTCAGTTCTGCAAAGAGCTGGGGCAAAGCCAAGCAGCAAGCAGTGGCAGCACCTGTGTGCTGCATACAGTGTCCAAGCCCCTCACTTTCCTTAACCTTTTCCCTACCTGTGTGGTTGTATTTTCCTGACTCTGGCAATGCTGCCTCTCTTGCCTTTCTGGGTGTGGCTGCTGAGCAGGTCTCCACTGGTTCCTGGGGAAGGGAAAAAAGCTGATGCTCCTACAGCCATGTGGCAGCCGAGGGGGCTGGCCACCAGCCCTCTCTAGGCTCAATGCCTTGATGGCTTGAAAATGAAAAAGGACAGGAGATGTGCAGCTGATGGCAGGTATCTGTGAGTCCCTGCTCTCCACTTGGAAAGGAGGGAGCAGGATGAGGAAGGCTACTGCCCTGCTGTACGGTTTCCCAAGGATGAGCTGGGTGCCATACTCTTTGTGACATGGTTAGGCAATCCTCCTCGCAGGCACCTGAAAGCACACCCAATCTGATGAAAGATGGCTCTGGGATCACTTCTTGTGTCTGAGAAATTTTGAAGAAGCACAGAGAGTGAACAGGCAGTCCTGTGACATCCCATGGTACAGACTCTGTCCAGCAGCTGCTGGGATGCGCTGGTGGTCTCGGTCCCTCTGGAGGTGACTGTGTCAGCCAGCGGAAGCATTTGGATTTGCACTGAAAAAAACCATTCAGAAGGGTTAGCCACCTCTGTATAGATTTTCTCAATGTCTTTCCAAGGCCATGATAGTGTGGACAAGGTGTGGGGCCTTGCAATAATTTAGTTTGAGAGCAGCTGCTCTGGATGGGTCTGCTTTTCATGAGCTTTTCCTGTGTCCAGCACACCCTGTGATGGAGTCAAATCTCCACTGAGTTGAAGAAATAGGGAAGTGATTTCTCTGTCATGTCTGAATCCTTGCTAATAGAGGCAATTTATCCCTGGGATTCACAGGTAGTCATTTAGAAAATGTTTTTGTTTTTTGACTGAGTTGAGCCAGATTGCACCTAGTGCATATAATTTTGCAAAATGGTCCCCAAGGAGGGTAGCTCATCTACCTTCGAGCTGCAAAACCTGAAGCACTATGATGCATCTATGTAGGCAGTATACTTTGTCAGGAGTAAGGTATTTACAGATAAGTGCACTTGAAATAAGTGAGTTTGTTAAGCAGCATTGCCTGACTCTTTGCTCATTGTTATCTATAGATTTCTTGGAAAGTATTTTCACTCTAGTGGAAAGAAAGTCAATACATTTCCCTAATCCATCCTTCAGTGTAAAACCAGGCACATGCACTGCTGGTATTTAAAGTTGTTTACCAATTAAAGAACAAGAAATCCAAGTTTGCAGAATGTCACTTGATTTGGAGGCTGCACGGTACAGCCATATTGGACCAAGAACCTTGTTACAGAGATTCAAGAATAGAAGAGCTTCCATGTTTTTGAACAGCCTGTTCCTTCTAATGTTGGCAGCATTACCTAAGCAAGGTTATCCCCCTTATATGCTATGGAGAAGTTTGTCCTCTAATCTGAAAAAGAGACTGGAGTAGATCCTAAGGCAGTCAAGACCATTTGTGCAGCATCTTGTACCTGCCTTCATCTTTTTTCTTCTTTCTCAAGTTTATAGCAGTAGGACTTGAATGGAGTGTTTTAAAACACTCAAATAGCTGTATTTTTTTCTTTTTTTTTGGCAYATGTGGTGAAGTCTAGTAGTGAGATATTGTGTGTCAGTTTTTCTTCCCATTTCTACTCACATTTGGACACAGAAACTCTGAAGGATGAGTAGATCTCACAGAGTAAACAGCTGCTTCTGTGTCCAGAAATGCAACTTTCTGGCTAAGAAAGAGGTGATCTGCCTCTATAGTTCAGAAGACAACATATAAATACGTATATATGTGTGTATATATATATATGTATTAGTGCATGTAGTGGCTGAATGTATAGCAGTCATAGACAAAGAGAATTTCTTCACATCTGTTGGACAATATGTAAGCGTATTCTTCAAAAATCCATGCACAACCCCAAACGCACATGCAGCGACTTCAATGGGATATGAAAGCCTACATCCATGTACTTTATGTGTAGTTGTACATGCAGATGGAGAGTTGGCTACCTGCCTACTTGATTAAGGTCAAAATGAGATTTTTGGAAGGARAGGTCATCAATCACAGGGAAGAATGAGCCCAACATGTCCTCTCTTCTGTAGAAATTAATGTGGATTATCTGTAAGCATTTTTGCTGTACCTATGCTGCTGGAGGTCTGTAAGTGCTCCAGAAAGAATCCATCAAGATGGTCCATGCTAATTTTGATATTTATTATACACAATGCCACATAATTCAGCTTCCAAATGAGATGAATTATGAGCCTGTAATACCACTCCACATCTGACAGCCTTCAGTATGTGCCATCTTGGATCATTCCTCAGCACCCCAGCGTTCAGCTCCCAAACCATCACTCTGCCCATTTTCTTGGTATGCTGCAGATAGAAAATGCCTTGAGCATCTCGGGTCTGAGTGTTAATCTGAAGACCGCCACATTAAGATGACTTTCATGTTTCTACAGCTTCAGCTTCCATGCTGAGTGAAAGAAACCATTTTCATGCAACTGTTTATCAGCTGATTTATCGCCTTGTGCTGTACAGAAAAATCCACTAGTTTTGTGGAGGACCTCCTGAGGAGTGGAGAAATGGGTAGGTCACAAAGCAAGTTTCATTTGCCTTTCAAAACTGCATCATCTTTGAGAAAGGTGAATTACTGTCACTGTAAAGCAAGTCTCCCATGGAATGGAAGAAAATATGTTTTTAATATAAAATTCTCAGGAGGGCTGTCTTATATTTCCAGGACCTGAGAGCTTGATTTTGATAGTTTTGCTTGTGAGAAAGCCAGATATTCCAGGCAGCAAACCTTTTAACTTTTTTTTAATCTCAGATCCTACTTATTTGACTCTGCACAGTCTTCCCTGCAATCTTGAGACTTTTTCAGTGTTTATGACCCAACCTGTATTGAACTTTGAAACATTATGAATTGTGAGTTTCAACCTTTGGGGTTAGCAAGCTGTCTCTTTTGTAAATGCACTGAGTGACAGAAAAACGGGAATCTCTGTTTGGGGATAAAAAATCTCTGTTTGGGGATACTATTTTAGTTAATATAGTGATGATTTAATAAGTGCCTAACATCCAGAAGTGCTTTATGTTTTGCCCATGACAAAGGCACATGGCTTATTCTAGAGACCATTCATATCGCTGCCAATCTCCTCTGTCTGCTTGCTGCGTGGTCTAGGAAGTAAAGGTATTTTATCTGTGAAAAGGTTAGCATATCACACAGAATGGGTAAGGTAGGAAGGGACCACAGTGGTTCATCTGGTCCAACCTCCCTGCTCAAGCAGGGTCATCCCAGAGCATACRGCACAGGATTGTGGCCATAGAGTTCTTGAGTATCTCCAGCGAGGGAAACTCCACAGCCTCTCTGGGTAGTCTGTTTCAGTGCTTGGTTACCCACACAGTAAAGTTCTTTGACATATTCAAGTGGAACTTCCCATGCATCAGTTTCTGCCCATTGTCTCTTGTCCTATTGCTCAGCAACACCAAGCAGAGCCTGGCTCCATCCTCTTGGCACTTTCCTTTCAGATACTGAGAGACATTGATGAAGTCCCCTCTCAGCTGTCTCTTCTTCAGGCTGAACAGGCCCAACTGCCTCAGCCTTTCCTCAAAGCAGACATGCTCCACTCCCTTTATTATCTTTGTCGCTCTCTGCTGGACCTGCTCCAGGGGCTCCATTTCTCTAGGACTGAACACAGTAATGTGGGTGTGGCCTCACCAGGGCTGAGTAGAGGGGCAGGATCACGTTCCTTGACATCTGTCAATGTTCTTTCTAACGCACTCCAGGATACCATTGGCCTTCTTGGCCACCAGGACACACTGCTGGCTCATGGACAGTTTGTTGTGCAACAGAACCCGCAGATCCTTTACTGCAGAGCTGCTTTCCAGCAGGTTGTTCCCCAGCCTGTATTGGTGCATGGAGTTATTCTTCCCCAGGTGCAGGACCCACTCAGGCKTGGAGGCAGGAACGGAATTGGTAGGCATTTTGATCGGTGGAAGAATGAAATCACCTAATGTGTTCTTAACCTTCTTTAACTTCTCAAATACTCTTTATTCTCATTTCTTCTATAACTAGGAAGTCCTAAAGCTGTTTTTCATGCATTTGACAAAACACTATTACATGCTTCATTTGCATCAATTACACAAAAAACCAGAGCTGAATGGCCCGTAAGTGGGGGTAGAACAGTATCTTTAATGCTTCAAGAAAGCAATATTTAATAAAGAATACTCAGAAAGATCTATAGTGCTAACACCAACCATTCTTTCTGAAAATACCATGTTTTGGAAATATAGGAATGGAGAAAGAGAATGGAATACATTTATGACATTTATACAAAGATATTGCTAAAGAGATTAGCGATCAGTTCTATACACATTTGCAATTTCATTGCTTAGAGTATTTCTTTGAAATCACGTTATAGTAAGGTCACTGAAGCCCTTTTTTCCTTTATGTTTATATGATCATCTGGAAATATTTTATGAGTGGATTTATAGGTTTCTATAAACAAAAAAAGATAGCTTAAAGGAATTGGGGAACAAGGCAGGCTTTATCGAAGTGAGTGATTATCATTCATAAGAACTTTGTTTTTCTTATAATTTTCTGACTGGTGTGTATTAATTGRTTTTCATTGCGAATAAAGTCAAGCTGTCACAGTGCCTTACATGTACCAAAACAAAGTTCAAAGTTGTGGTTCAGTCTATGTCTAACCAGGAATAAAAGAGGGAAACACAAACAAAATAATGCTGCAGTAGTCAAACTGTTGGGAAACTGATTGCTAATTAAACCTGGCATAACTGTCAAAATAACCGTGCAATACATTTGAGAAATGAGACTCCAAAGTCACATGTAAGAAATCTGAGCATCAGGATTTCTCAATTTACTGCAGGTCTAAACTAATAATGTCTTTAAAACAAGATGAAAGATGGGGGAACAGCAAGAGATATTTTCACAGTGCACAAAACAAAATGTAATAATAATTTTAGTGGATATTTTTAATGATGTTTAATTGTCGTACTTTAAGTCTTAAACAGAGGATTTTAATGGGCACAGTAAAATTTTTGCCATTAGTTTTCAATGCAATAAAATTAAATGCCTGATGCTGAGCTGGTATAGATCAGTGAAGTCAGTGGAGTCACAGATGCACTCTTTGAGGCTCAAGTCCTGTATTTTGCATCATGTGCAGCCAATCTGTGCTATCAAACATTGCAAACAGTGAAACATGCTGTGTAAAACCTGGAGTGCGGGAATGGCATCTTCTGGGGAGGAGAATTGGAGGTCATCTTTGCTGGCTGAGGTTTGCTGGTCCAGGGGCTAATGAAAACTGACAGATTACTCCTCAGGAAAAAATACCTCCTCACAAAAATAACAACCATGCAAATTAATATGATACACAAAGGGKGTGAAGATTTATGTGGCTGTTTCCCTCATCCCTTTCATCTGGCTTCCTTTTTTTGTGCTGCTCCCTAATGATGCTCATTTGTCTGCTTCACTTACTGCTCCTTCCCTTTCCTCTCATGCCACTCCTCTATGCAGGGCTCCACTACTGCTGGGGCTCATGGGGCTGCATCTTCCTGGCATCTCTCGATCCCCACTGAGGTGTTTTTGATGGCAGTCGAGCTGTTGCAGCTGAGGAAGCTCTTTTGCCCATCTCTTCATGCCACTTCTGTGCCAGAGCTGATCTCACAGCACAGGTGCTGGGGTGGGCTGCAGCCCTGCACCGCAGCTGCAGCAGGTCATAGCCTTGGTGTTGTGTTACTGTAGCAATCTGTGAGTTGCTGAGCCGGGAGTGAGCTGGTTTACTGCCTCCTTGGTTAACCTCTGCCTGCCAGGCTTCAAGCTGACCAAAACAGTGAGGCAGAGCTGGGCTGCTGAGGCTGCAGCCCAAGCCCATGGAGATCAGCAGGAAGATTCCTACTGCTTTTAATGAAAATAGAAACTGGCTTTAGATTACCCACAAGACTCAATTCTACTGTGACATTTACAAAGACTAAGGAGATCCACTTGAGCAAAACATGAGTCAAGTTCTCATTTCTATCTCACCATATTGCACCTAAACTCAGCTGAGAAACAATGCAGTTACCTTTCTCTACTTCCATCTTCCTTCTTACAGTCCCTCCCTATTGTCTCTGCTCTGGTGCATCTGCAATAAGATTCTGGCTTCTTAGGACAAAGTGACTGGCTTTCCATTTAAAGTGCAAGATGTTAGCCTTTTTGGAATGTTGTGAGATGATAAATGCGTAAGAGAAAATGTGTTTTCTGCACTTAACTGGAGAGTAATTAATCCTAGGGCTTTTTGCTTCCTGCTGGGAATGGAACTATCAGCTACTTCCTGAGGATGAGAGGCAATTGGCAAGACGTAGCCTGCTTGATGAGGTGAGATGCGTGGTGGATTTCTCTGAAGAAATTGATATTGAGCAGGATCTGTTTAYGAACAGAGTGAAGCAAAATGGAGGGCATGGGAGGAGAACTGAGGAAAACCACGTCATTGCCCCCTTGTCCCTCAAAGCCAGGAACAGCTCACCCTGAAGGTTGTTGTAAAGTGGTTGGTTAACTGTTGTATCTGCTCTGAATCTAAAGTAGCAGAACATATGTACTAAATACAAGTGGAAGCACACACACATGTACAAATGCCTGTATAGTATGATAGCAGATGCACTTCTGATTTAAATATATGATATAATATATTAATGAGCTTAGGCCTGAAGTTTGAGCTTTTCATAGCACAATGTGAGGGGCTGTTGTGGTAAAAAACTATCAGCATTAGATAACTTGCTAAATTTCTTACTCAAGTATGGGAGAACTATTACAAATAAATACTCATTTACTTTCATTTCTGCACATTTGTGGCTTTGTATTTTACAAATGTGTTTACTGCCTTGTGTTTAGCAAATAAGCCCTTTTATTTGCTTTCACATTAAGAGATATGAGATCATATTATGAAATGAAGCTATTTTTAATGATTTCACCTTATGAGATAAAGCTGTTTTTAAGGTCACTTTAAAATGTCAAGGCATCCCTTTCCTGCATACATTGCCGTCTTTTGAGACAAGACGTTGGGAAACCTGACAACTCCTTGACTCTCCAGAACATTGCTCTTGGTTGGGAAGGGTTTAAGAGTGATGGACATGTTTTTATATTAGCTGCACAGGCTGCTTTGCAAACTACTGGTGTGGTAGATGGGTCCTCCTGTGACCAGTGGAGTGCAGGGAAGTTCACTGACCTATGGCAGGGTGTGGCCATGCATGTGAAGTGCAGGAGTTTTCACGGTCTTATGGCAGTCACRCTATTAGATGTTTGAACAGGCTTGTGAAATCTGCTATTGAATATACTTGGAGAAATCTTTCGTGTTCATAAAAGATTTGTGAAAAACAATTCAAGCAAATGTTGCCACAGTCCACAGTAAAGACCTCCAAATTCTTCCACGGACAAGTGTTTACTCTTTTTCTGTTAGATACTGGGTGGGTGAGAAAAAAATCCCAGCCAACCAGTCCTTGACAAAAGACTTCAGAACCTTCAGATTGCAAAAGAATAAAACCCCATAAATTTCACATGCTTTTTACAAGTGAACCATCATTTGGTTTTGAAAGTTTCTGCAACTCAGCATAAGCTGTTACTTAAGCCTTTGGGGTTGTATCTGACAGTSTCTTGAGTATTATCCACTTGATTCAGTCTCTTTTGCAACAAGTGATGATCCTTTTAACATACATATAACCTAGAGTTGATATAGCCAAGAATTCCTTTCTGTCTCTTGGAGAAATTTCTTTTCTTTGCCACCTGGAGACATCTGTGTCCTGCTGTGTTTATTAAACTGCTGGCCTAGATATTGCTGAAATAGATAGCTTTGGGGTGTGTGAAGGGTTGACCTGRAGGTAAACTCCAGATCTCTACGCTTAGTTCTTTAGAGGAGAAGAGACAGCAAAAACAGGCTGCAAACTTGAAAAATGATTAAATTATTTATTTCGTAACTCTACTAAGAATAGAAAGAATAAAAAATAATGAAAATATTAAGGCATAATATACAAATATCATTCTCCTCCCATACATTCTAATCCTTCTCACCGATCACATAAAAGACATAAACACAACATTCTGATCTTATGATTAAGAGTTCTTATTGTTACTTCATAGGATAAAGAGAGTTCCTTCTGTAGCATAGTGGGATCCATCCCATGGAAGACAGTTTCCTTAAAGAAGTATCTTCAGCGTGGTTCCAAACCTGGTAGGAAACACCACAGCCCACCCAGGTTTTTTGCAGTGGTGTATCTTCTCTCCCACAAACACTCTGCAGTTTGTGGGTCACAAGAAAAGTCTGTTGGGGTTAAACATTTTAAGAGTAAGTCATTCCAGCCTAAAGGCACCAAAGGCAACAGGCTCCTGCTTGCTTTACTCATAATCTCCAAAGGCTGCAAAGGATAGCTGCAAATTTCACCTGTACATAACATAAAAAATGTTCTTAATTTAGGCTGTAAATTTGTCACTCCCCCATGGCTCATCTGTGATTTAAAGAGAGAAACTTAGTTTGGTATTACTTCAGATCACACAGTACAGCTCACAGAAGAAGACGGATCTCGAGGTGTTGGTAAACATGGCTTCTCTGATATTTCCTGCCACTCCTTGTCTTCTCTTCTGTTTGAGGTACTGGACTCCGTATTTAGTCTTTCACGTGACTGCTTTCCTTTCTCTCTAGCTTAGAGAAGAGGTTAATATTCGCAGAAAATGTCTACAAAAGTATTTATAACAGTTACATGTTCCTAACTAAGATAGTGTAGCCGGGATTTGCTTCCCCAAGGCTCCTTCCCCCCCCGCCCCCCCCATCCTCTTCATTGGCAGCCATCTAAATTTTAGTAAGTCTTTTTGGCTGCTATTAACTCTTATCAAAAACTAACAAGGTCACTCTTCGATCTCACCAACTCCACTCCCTCTGCGTAGTTTGGCTCGGCTTGGCTTCTCTCGGTTTTTCCTCGGTTTTCGCGGCTCGGCTTAGCTTAGCTGCTTCTCTGTTTGGCCTTGGTCCAGATGGTGATAGACCAGGCTCCTCTCAGGTTCAAACAGCACAGGRCCAGTGAGGAGTGAAGACAGCTGCCTCCCCCAGCCCCTTGGGCCATGAGACCCTGGCCCAGGGGCGGGGAGGAGAGCCACTCCCTTGCTAGTGGTTAGCAGGGAGTCAGGGAGCAAGAGAGGAAGTGAGAGAGTCTTGCATCACTTCCTAGGGTTTTTTAATAAGATTCCTTTCACAGAGACGTCACAGGAACACTAAATGGCCCATAGAACTGTCTTTTACCTGTTTTTAACCAATCAAATTGTTTCACACGGGGTCAAACCRTGAAACTCCACGCCTCGGCTCTGTGGAAGGATGTTTTAAGAACTATAAAYATCTAACATACAATATTCACTCACAGTAAACTAGAATTAAAAGAATAACAAAAGTACATCTCCACTCTTAGGATTTTCACTAAAACTACAAAGCAAATTGTTGTGTATTTAATACATGTTTTTGTTGTCTTTTTCTCCTCAGTTTCTCACTTCAAATTAATAATTCTTGTTTGATTTCCCGGCCAATGCACCAAATATGTTTGTCATGGTCTGGGCAAACTTAGGAGGAAGACTCGAAGAGCTTCCTCTGCAAAAGATAGGGTTCAAAACTCCCTTCCCCTCCCCTTAAGAATTTCTCAGAGGAAAGTGAAAAAAACCTGTTTATTTAGTAAAACCCAGCTGCTGGGGGGGTGCACGCAGGCACCAGGGGAAGGGAAAATAAAATAAAAATAAAAATGAATAATGTTAGATAATAAACCTCTCGTGAGGAGGATAACCTGAATGAATCAAAGTCCTGAGTCCTTGGCAGGTGTGGTCTTCTGCTCTGTCTCTAGCTAGCTGCTTGAGTATGGAGTAGACTCTGTCCAGGCCGGGGTGGTGTAGGCCCCAGAGAGATGGWATGTAGAACAGAGCCCAGCTGTCTGCTGTACAGTTCCAAAGGAAGAAGAAAAAGAAAATACAATCCCAGAAAAAAAACTGTCTTCTTCCAGTGCCTCAGGCAGAGGAGGGAAAAAGCCAAAAGCAAGTTTTAACTCTGTCCAAATATCCCTCAGCTGAGTAAAAACCAGGCGAAAGCTCACAAGAAAAAAAAGGTAAAAAAGTGTCCCTTTGCCTTCAACTATAGAAAGCAACTGCTGAGATGTTCTCTCCTCAGAACCATAACATAGTGAGCTGATAAAGGTGAAAGAATGTAAATATCCTTCGAAGAAAACCAAAACGTATCTCCTGGCTTCTTGAGCCAGCTTAAAGACACAAAGTTAATACTTTTCATTAAGCAGGCGATTGGGATATATAGCATCATAAAGTCACTCCAGGACAGSGTGACAGGGACAAATATTTTTTACCACTTGTTTGCTATAGCTGAGGTTACATGTAGAGACAGTGAAGGAAAGAAATGTAGAGACAGTGGATGAAAGAAAACTCAGCATATATTCTTTTGCAGTCACAGAGAAATGAAATTTGCCTTGTAAGTCAATGGACTGCTAGTTTTATGCTTGGTTTTATTTTCTAGTCTCTTTTAGAAGCTGAATATTTAACAAATACAATGTAAAACTTAATCTGGACAAATTCTCCTCAGAAATGCACTATGCCAAAAGCAGTAAGCGATGCAATGTGCGCCCCATTCTCCTTTCAGGAGAGGAAAAATAAACTAAGATGTTTTGAGATGTATACATATTGGTGTCAAAATATAGTAGTTGTGCAAAGCAAACTTCATCCTGCTTTTGATAATGGAGTAAGCATTCAGGATGGATACTACAGCTATATATTGCAAGCTAGGAGGGTTAAGTGGCAGAAAGATAAATAGGTTATCCAGAATCATTCACATGTTCTGTTTGCCACCAGCTGATGTACCTTCATCATTCTCTGCTGAGATTAATAGTGATATTTTCCATTGTCTTTGTGCTTGTGACAGACCCTGAGCTGAATTCCGGGATTACAACAAGATAAATCTATTTAAACCAACATAAATCACTGGTAAGACTTGAAGCTACTTTCTTTCTTGTTTTTTTTTTTTTTCTTTTTCTGTAGGCTTTCCTGGAACCTACTTGGCAGTGTGTTAGAGTGAATGCTATGTCCATTATTGGTCAGAACAGTAAGTGTGCTGAAATGCTGCCTCTTCACTGAGAAGAACAGCAACCATCACTCCATAGTTTGGGAGAAACTGAGAATTAGTTGAATGCTGTTTACTCCATGGAAAGTCTGTTCCTATCTTGAGCGAATTGGATAAAAGCAGCAAAAGCAGAGACTTTCTTAGTTCTTCACTTCCTTGAAAACATTAGGGTTTTTTTTATACATAATCTTAGAATGGTGGCTTTTAGCTAATACCTTTATAAAATCAAATTATCCCCTGCAACACAAACTAGGATCATGCAGTACTCAAAGAAAGGGAATAGCTTTCAATAGAGTGACTTTGTTTGGAGTGTGACAGAGACACACAAGCTTGGTGTAGGATGTCACTGATTATGAGACAGACTTCACAGAGCAAGTACCAGGCAGATCCTACTGGCACTTTGGGCACAATGGGATGAAAGAGCCCACAGGTTTAGGATGGATCARTACTGTCTCTGCTCATGCTGTTTCAGACAAAGCTGTTACTTTAGAATACCTTTAGCACATGTTGGATAAATGCAAATAAAAATGTTGTATCTTCTTTATTTCTKTTTGGCAGACTACAATCACTGATGTATTCAAGCTGCAACCTTTCATCTGCCTATTGTATTGTAATAAAATTATGTAAGAAGTTGGACAAAGATTCATTTTTCTGTTAAATTCCATTGCTTTTTTAAAATTTAACTTTCTACCCCAGAGAACAGTACATTCTCTGAATAGCTGTGAGGACTGCATTCAGGATCTTGGAGGACATGGGAGCAATACTTCTGAAGAGGTGTCCATCATCCCAGAGAGGTACCCTATATGTGCACAGGCTGGTTATATGACATGCACAGTAAAATCCAGCCAGAGTCTTTGAACATATGGCATAGCAACAACTGTCTGTCTGCACAGATGGAGTGAATGGGGTGATTTATCTGTTCATGTGCAGCAGCAGCTTCTGAGACACACCACAGTCAGTATGGCCATGGAATTACGTGTAAGATGCTAGCTGGGATGAACAGCCGTTCCAGTACTGATTAATGTGTCCTGTGACCATTCCAAGCAGGCTTTCATCCTTATACTGAAAGATCACCTTAGCACTCTGTTATCTGCCTATATGATGTTGAGCATAATAGGAACCCTGAGCCATGTTCACAGGTGTTAACAAGATAGAGGGAAATACTAACTTATATTTAATCTTACAAGTTACCTGGTCATGGGAGCCTAGTCTCAGTGTCCAAGCAAGTTTTCTTCTGGGGATCTTGCTGGAGATCTTCAGTCTCATTAAAGACTGAAGAATCCCAGAATCAGAGAATATGCTGAGTTGGAAGGGACCCACATGGATGGTTGGGTCCAACTCCTGGCCCTGCACAGGGCAGTGCCAAGAGTCACCCTCTGGGTGAAGAACCTTTTTCTAACATCTGACCTAAACCTCCCTGACACAACTTCAGGCCATTCCCTTGGGTCCTGTCACTTGTCACCACAGAGAAGAGATCAGTGTCTGCTCCTCCTCTTCTCCTCAAGTGGAAGTTGTAGACTATGATGAGATCCCAGCTGTTTTAGGAGTAATTTGTTGCTTTAGTCAACCGTTTTCCAACTGCCTCTATTTGGTGTTTTCCCCTACAGGCTAAGAACTTTTGTATCTCCTTATGTTTTTATCAGGATAGATGTAAAAAATATACTATTAGGAATAATAACAGGAACCATATCATAATCATGGCATTATACAGTGATCAAATAACACTTGCCAATATTCTTTGTAATCCACAACTTGAAAACTTAGAATCTTCCAAATTTTCTTATTTAATTAAAATTATTATGTTTTAACTAACTCTTTATTTTTCAGTGATTTCCTTAAGCTCAGCAAAGCCTCATAAGCTGAAGTTCCACAAACTAATGGTGTGTTTTATGAGGGCCCTTAAAACCAGGTACATATCTCTCCTGTCATGGGAGGCTTTATCTCAAAAGCTACTGTATGGTTCAAAGACCTGTACTGTTGAGTGGGGCAGTAGATTTATCTCTGGTGGGAGAAATGAACAACTTTAGTTTTACTGTAAATCTCCAGGCATTATAGACAGCCAGGTAATATCCTGACTCTGCTTAAATCACTGGCAAAATGTCTGCTGACTTCAATAAAGCCAGGATTTCATCCATGACATCTTTAATAATCTGTRTCAAAATGAGATCAGTTCTTTGCTGTGAGTGGGAAGATGTGAAATTGTTCTAAAATGGAAAATGGACAAGTTGCCAGTAACTAAGAGACATCAGAGAATTTGAGAAGCTTCCGTCTGGGAAACATCTTTGGTTAGTCTTCTATATATATAAAAAATATGTTTCCTGTCTTCTACAGCTAATTAACTAGGAAGAAAAAACAATTCTCCTGGTGGGTATATCCAGTGCTCAAACTATGACATAAAATCAGCTAGTCTATCATTGCCAGAAATAATACTGGAATTTTGACTTTTATTGAAGTATCACCATGCCCCCTTTTTCTTTAATCTGATGATCAAATTTGCACTGAAATTTTTACTTTGCATCTTTACTTTTCAAGCAAAGGCTGGTTATCCATCTGTACTCCTTTGTGATAATCAAAGCTGGAATTTTTTTTGTCTGTTTAATGGCAGTAATAATAAGAAGGTAACTGTTTGCTTAATCAAACTGACTTTCTTTTCAATTCCTTCTTCAGTGGAACTTCTAAAAAGCCAAGTCAAAGGCTCTACTGCATTCAGGAAATATTTCCAGAGAAACGTTATAGCTACAAGTTAAACAGAGAGCATCTTCTGCTAAAACTCGAGTTTTTCTGTGTCAATACAGTGTGTAGAAAAAACAAAGCCAATATAGCCTCTGAAACAGCTGAATTGGTCTCTGCTGTCTGGTAAAGGGAAAAACACAATGTTACGGTAGTCTGGAAAAAAAGGAACAAAGTATTGGTTTCCTTTATGTGCCCATTTATTGGGTTAATCTCTTCAGCAGTAGAACCACAATGTTTGGAATAGGAAAAGTGTGTCTCCACCCACTAGTTTTATAATAGCTGCTGATATAGTAAAATTTAGCGTACTGCAAGAGAGGGCCTTTACCTCATCTACCGTTGATTGTAAAGCCAAGGTTTCTCTAGTGCCATCAGATTTGTATGTCCTTATTGGTCTTGCTGTACTGCAGCAGAGACAAAGAAAGAACTTATTTAGACACAGAGTCCCAGATACTGCAAAGATACACCTAATAAAGTCATGTTGTATGTTGAAGAATGTTATCAAATGATCAGGCAGAAACAAGTGAATGTGAAAGGGTTCTTGATGCATATGCTCGCCAGACAGTCCTACCCACCCACAGGAGTGTTTATGCATCTGATGTCTGTATGACAAAAGTAGAAATAACCCAAAGACATCACGTGACTTTGCTATCTTCTAATAAGAGCATAATCCTCTAGGTAAAAAGCAGATTTACTCAAGCTACCATTCTCTCAGTCCAAGTCTTATGTTCTCTAGCTTTATAGTGGACTGAGCAGGAAAATTGAGGAGTGTTCCCACCATGAATCCCTCCTCTTCTGATGCATGGGTACCTTCCCTGGACAAGGGAGCTTGAGCAGAAACCCTCCCAAGCTGTGGACAGCCCAGATTCAGGGCTCGCTCTTGCTTGGCAGGGCTCCCTGGAGAGTAGGCTGCCGTGCAGGAACACAGGCAGCAGCACTGCTGTGTTTCATATGGTAAGAGCAGAGCTGAGAGCCTGTGCTAAGTGTTTGGTATTGATCGGCTGGAGCTGGCTGCTTTCTCAGCTGTGCAGGGACAAGTGGCCCTTTGAGTCTCTGCATATACTGAGAAGTTGAGARATGCAAACTCCCGATTTAGGCTCTCTAAATTGCTCTCTGGAGGTGTTCAGAATGGTCTTGTCCTGTCTGTTGCGCATTTAAAGCAGTTGGGCATGTTTCCTGCACAGCTGGCATTACATTTAAAAGGACAGTTGCCTGATTTTAAGATGAGCTTAGTCTGGACCTACACTCGGGGTAGGGTGGAATCCAACTAATGTTCACTGTGCAGGTGTTCTCCGTCTGTGAGATGGAAATGACAACACTCTGCATGGGAGTTGTGCAGTTTCGTGTACATTAAGAAACTGATGTGCCTCTGCTTACGTTGATGCCTACATTGGAGAGACTGAACCTCTTCACACCCCTAGCTTGTCTGAGCCGTACCCTTCTGTTAATCTTAATGCCCAAAGCAAGTTTTGTTCCACTACATCTTTTTTGTGCTTTTAATGAAAGACAATAGAAATATATTATTGCAAATCTATGGCTACTGGTGGAATGTAAAATTAGTGGAAAGGAACCACTCTGTTCAGGCTGTATTTGCTGCAATCTTTTCCATGAGAAACATCACRTATGCCGCTTAGCAATTGTTAATAGGAACCAGAAGCTTAATTGGCAATTCACCAAATGAACAAAGGATATAAAAGGATACCATTTCCCCATGATATGCCTAGATATGTAGGAATAAGAATACACACTCTGTAGCTGAGTCTTTGTAAATTCTGAATTTGTAGCTGAGTTCAGCATCTTCATGTGGTCAGTAGCTCTGCAATGCRGGGCCTAAGCAGTCATGCATATCAAAGTTACAGCACATACTCTTGCATTTTACTCGAGCACTAAGTTGCACTGTGCCACACTTCAAGTATGGACACAACACAACCACACCTAACAACTCTCATATGTTCCCAGTGTTTTCAATGTTCCCAGTTTTGCTTTTTTCTGCATTTTTTGGTTTAAGAATATGTTCTGAGACAAAGCAGCTGGAATTATTTAAGAAACAAGGTAATGTTGCAGGTAATTAGCACTCCAGATGGATAACAAAAGACTAATAAAGGACTAAGGGTCAAGCATTAGAAGTGTTAAGAACTGCTCTTCATTAAAATACATCACAGTCTTAGGGATGATGTTTTATCTCTYCTGACACTGATGACAGAACGGGATCTCCCAGACCTTCTCTATGTATTTGGCTTTGGCTTTCATTAGTCTGTGTATGCTTTCAAAAACATATGGCAAAATTTTCAAGGTCTGGACATATGGTGTATTTGAGTTTACAAAAATTATTTTTTGTTAGTGCTTTGTTTTGTTAAGAATAGCATTCCCAAAAGCTGGGCAGTTGAGTAAAATCTGAAAGGGTTTAGGAGAGAGTGACTGTTTTTAAGAAGAGGTGAGCGCTGATAATAAGTAAACTCACTGTCTTGGGAAGAAAGGAACTGCTGAAAAATATCAGACTTCAAGAAGGGCCTTTTTTAGTCTTAATGAATACAGGAATGCAATGCTGAGTCTAGACAACTTCCTCTCAGATTTAGTATAACATGAAACAGTTGGTGTGCCTAGCAAATAGATGTCTCCTGGAAAATGTATACCTACTGCTTGTGTCACCTCGTGCTAATTAAATACACCTGCCAAAAGCTGCAATTGTTTTTATTACCAAAGTAAACTTTGAAACCYTTGTGTCACTAGTGGTTTCTTAGTATCTGAGAGAAAAACCTGCCAGATTCCAGCTGGGTCCATGTTTATGCTATTCTTCCCTTCTCCCATACTCATGCATATGTGGTGTGCTATTACTGCAGGGCAGTAGGGCTCAGAGACCTCAGTTTGCAGGCCCTGTTGTGATAATGTGCACTGTAGATCGCACCAGGCACCTAGGTGAGCACCTACAGCCTGCTGATATGTGAACTGACTTAGTCTCAGATATGTAAACTGAGGAAAAATCTCACTGAAGTATTTGTGCTTCAGAATTAATGACCTTCAGTGGTTGGCTCTACATTTTGGAGATAATTTAAAGCAGTCAGTAAAAAAAAAAAATTATTGCATGAAAGAATGTAAAAAAAAAATATTGAAAACAACTTGCTTTTGGCACAGCTTAAAACAACCCCATCATACATGGCAGGTGGCTGTGTGTGCACGGTATGGCAGTCAGTGATGGTACTGGCACAGAACCCATCCTTCTTTTGTGTCACCCTTTCATTTGTTCAGATTTCTAATTCAAAATTATCCTATGCTTTAACAGGTGCCCATGATGTTAAAATGCAAGTAGGCCCACAACAGATGCCCACGTTGGTTTTTTTGCTGGCATAGATCTGCATCTTCTTTTATTTACCATAAAGATATTTCTAGTGGACGGTGAAGGAAGAATAGGCTTCCTACCACAGCTGATGGACACTGGTAGGTGAACGGTCTCTTGGAGTAATTTTTGACATGAGGTGTCAGAAATTTGTTACTGGAAACAGTCAGGGTGGCTCTAGAATCAGAGATTCGATCCTGCAGCATAGCTCTGAGAAATAAGGGTCCATGTGGACCATCCTAAGAGAACAGAGGTAACTCATCTCACAGGGCAGTGGGCTTGGGCTTCCTTTATCTGCTTTAGCTGACAGAGCACTATCTCTTCCAGATGCTGTATGCTGACAGATTGTATTTGCAACAAGATGTGTCATCTCAGTATTCTATTTATGAATACATTTAATTAAAATCCATTCATGCAGATGTAAAAACATTTACCATTTAAGGAGACTATGACAAGGACATAGAGAGGACTTCTATTCCTGTAACTTTTTTGCCCTGTACTTTGGGCTTTTCAGTGCCTGTCTGAATTTTCCAAGATATTCTTAGMTTACCTGTTTGACTAAAGTGGCTTTCAAATATAGATGCCACAAATGGAAATGCTTACAGAGAAACCATCCAATAATCAAAGTCTTTCATTTCCCATCTCTCAGCTGTCTGCAGTTTTTGAAATGCAGCCTCATGACTCTGACAAGGGCTCCATGCTCAATTGCCAATATTGAAAATGGTGCACCTGCTACAAAAATATAAACCACCACTTCACAAAAGATTTAAAGATATTTAAATAACCACAGCATCTCGTAACAAAAACACCACAAGAGTCTTATCCACATTAGATCTAATCATACAAGACAAAGAAATACTCTGATAGTGTTAAGCTATAAAATTAAGCACTCCATAGTCGCTAATGTCCAGAGCCCCTGGTTGCTCAGGGATATCATGGTTCAGTCTTTGATTACAGGACCACATCCTATTTTTAGAGGATCTTTATGTATGCTGTAATGAGGATGGCCTGTGATGCCTGGATCCATTAATCTTTCTCATTCCAGTCTGAGATATCCTCATGGTATTAATAGTACAGAAGGCCAGGAGGATGGAAAGGGATGTCTGCACAATATCTGCAGATGGACAGCAGATTTGTGATGTATAGGGAGAATTCCCAAATATGCATCAGAATTTCAGCAAATTAGGAAGAAGTCTAGAACTGCAAAACATTTTAAGGATCCAGAATCAATGCACTGGTTTACCATGCCAACTAGCTTCTCTGTTTGGTGTAGGCTGGCTTCAGTGGATGACTATAAAGAGAACATTTTTTAAATGAGTAATACGGCCAAAGACTGAGGTCTGATCTGTTAGTAAACAGAGATTTAACAAAAAAACAACCCGCCTATGTCGGTCTGACTCGTTTGAAAATGCCCAAATGTGCTGAGCAAGTCATTACTTTGTTATATATATAGCCTATATATATAGCCACCTGTCTCTGTCACCTGTCTCTAGTAGTGAGTGTGCATAGGCAGGCCCAGGGGAAAAAGGTGCATTTAAACTGCAAGGAAGAGATGGCATCTGACTTTTCTGATGCCCCAGTTGCAAAAACAGAAAAAAAAAAGTCAGAAGAAAGTCAAAGAAATTCTTGGCACCAAAATGGAAAACATCTGAGATTCTGGAAGCAAAAGAAATAATGGCATTAAAGGAATGTAAAACTGTCCAGAATAACAGCAATTTGCTACCACTGCTGTTGAGTAAACACAACAGATTCTTTTGCCTGCGACAGTTCTGCCATTAGGACAAGAGAATCATTCATACCATAGCACTGAAGAAAACAAACAGAGATCTGTAGTTAATTTGCAGCAAAATCCTGAGACAGCAGCCTCAAGAAGATGAGGACAAAGGACCTTGATAATACCCTCCACAAGCTGCACCTATAATATGAGTGAACAGAATGCGTGTGTGATCAGAAAACCAATGAAACAGCCTGTGGGTCTGCAAGAAACAAACCGAGGAACTGCCAACCAGAAGCAGAGGAGGTAGAGTATGTGTGTGCTGGGTGGGCTTACAGCACAGCCAGGGCAAAGTGGGTAACGCACTCCTAGGACAGAGGAAAAGTTGCAAGAGATGGGTATGATATGGAGGACGAACGTAAATGGGGGTAGAATAATGTGAAGAATAACCAGAGAAAATCAGATTGAAGAGGAACTAGAGAGGTCACTAAATTCACCCACTAGCCCAAGGCACAATCAAGCTTTCGTCCCATCTCCTTCCACAAAAAGCAACGAAGTCCTCATTGTACTGAGGGTGAGGATGCTGAAATCCCCAGGAAATCCCAGCTCCTTCACTGAACCAAATGTGATCGTTTTGCATTACTGTGGTGGAGACCAGCTGGTATTTTAAAATGTCAAACAGCCACTGCAGTCCCTCTCTTCATTAAGACCTTTCACTTTGTGAATTATCAATTCACCTCCAGCCCTTAGGTCAGACAAAAATAACTACTCATCAGACAGATGTCCATTCCTAATGCAGGCAAGCCCATGTGTACAGCCCCTCCGTGACTGACACGAGCTGATTCGTTCTGTCAGAGGACCTTGCAAGTGGTCAGAGGACAAACCATTCAACTGAGGTGAGCTCTCCACCAACCCATAAAGCAGGCTGAAAGGGCAGAGCGGGAAAAACAGCCTGTATCACATCTTTATCTGCTCAAATAAGACTATACTYACCAAAGCTGGCACTTTTGACAACCTCTTGAATTCATCCATGAGAATGGGAGGTATCAGTGACATAACTGATGTCAGTATTGCTGGGGCTGTCTTTTCTCATGGACTAGCTAGTTGCTAATGAGCAGTGGATATTTTGCATCTTGTCTGGGATTATTTGCTGCATCTACAGTTACCTTGGCATATAAGGATATGCTGTATAATAGAAACAGCTATAAAGTGCTGAGACAAGCTGGGCTTTGAGATGGAAGACGATGAAAACTCGATCAGTGACTCTCCCACCTTTCAATAAAAGTCCTTTTACTACTRGAAGTGAACAAAGGTAATGTTTTTTACCTGAGTAATGCTGGGTGGAGACTAATTTTATTTTAAAAAGTCAAGTTTTGATCACTTTGTTGCCAACTATGAGTGCAGAATGAAAGGCAATAAATTAACCATTTCAGTCTAGACAAAATCGAAGAATAACAATGAAAATTCAGTTGCAAGAAAAGTCTTTTGGCAGTAAATAAAATTTTATAGCACATGTAAATAACAGTTCAAGTGGCTCAATTTAGCAGTGACAAAAGCTGTTTTCAATGCAGAGTAATTGTTCAAATTGCCCCCTTATACAAAAAAAAGCAGTTAAAATGAGCCAATTTATGTAGCATTGACAAGAATTGTTTTCAACTGTAGACATTCTGTTAAAGCTGTTTAAAATTAAGTAGATGGTTGCCAAATTGATGCAATTACTTAGACACCATAAAAAGGGTTTTAAAACTATAAATGCATCTGCTAACAGTATTAAATTGAGGCAATTAGCCAACAGGAGTTTTAACCTTCATCTAGCAACCAGGAATCTATTTGGACATGAGAAGTACTTTCATATATGCCTTACTGTACTTTATATTGATAATTAAGGAGGGCAATTACCTGGAGATAGATCACCAACATCAGTTTCCAGAGGTGTGCTTATCTGCAGCCAGTGTTAAGCCATGCATTGTGGATGCTGTGTTCACATTAATTGGTGCTGCATGAACTTTACTGATATTATTCACCTTTATGTTTCATGTATGTACCTTTTGTTATTTAGTCATTTAGTGTTATACTGGGAAGCATCTGGAAGCAAACCAACCCAATTAACATAGAGCAACTGTATGAAACGAGGCCTGTGAAATTCTTCCAGTTCTCTCCATCTCTGGTGGACAGCTTGGTGCCACACAGCCCGGGACCCTGCCTGTTACAGTGCTGACTTGGGAGGTGCTGTGTGTGTCACTGCTTTTACAATCTTCCCAGAAAAAGCTATCTGGTATAACTGACATCCATCAGGATGGTGGACTCTTGCTGGTCTTACAACACTCACTTCAATCCATCCTAGGTTGTTCTGTGTGTCATTGCCCAGTCACATACACCCAGAAACACCAAGTCACATACACCCAGAAACACCAAGTCACATCAGTGCCAGTGATGGTTCTTTAATCCTCAATATTAGTCTAAGAGGGTGAGCCACAAAACTTTTATGTAAGCCCTCAGAAGTTCAGATTTCAGTTGCTAAGTTTCCCAAGCTACTACAGTCCAGTCCTGCTCTTGCAGGCACTCATCCCAAACCACTGAGGTCCCTTTGTTGAGGAGGACATCAAATCCATGTCTCCCTGTTCTTATCTGCAAGAGGAGATTGTCTCTTGAGAGTTCCAGATGCAAAATGGTTTTCTGACATARATACTTTATTTTGGAGGGACTTTGTGTCCTTACTGTGAGCTTGGAGAAAGAAAGTTGGAGTTGATCTAAACCTTTCTTTTTAGCATTTCCTAATGGCTATCTTAGGCAGCTCCTAGATACACTATTCAGTGTCTTGTCAACCCTATTTGGAAATGCTTGACTTCCCTACACAATGCTCAGGCACTTCTGGGCAGCAAGTTCCTGTCCAAGATCCAGGCACTTTGCAAGAGCCTTGCAGCTTTCAGCATTGCAACACCTAAGCCCATTTCCAGATAGTTATCCCAGTTCCCATCTGTTAGTGGGAACAACAGTACTTATCTTGGAGGAGTAGTGTCAGATGGTTAAAAAAGGATATCTGATTGTCAGATGCTGTAGCAAAGGAAGCCATATGAAGGAAAGGAAGGAATAGTTGGGTAGTACTTGTAATAGATTAGCCTGAGTCCTCATCAATTTTGTTCAGCCATACTCTCTCCTAGGGGGAACAAAAACCTCACAGAAGAATAATACACGCTCAAAAAAAATCAGTTGTCTGAGTTGCATTTCCCTGTGGGCCTTTTCTGAGCACGAAGTTTTGAAGTTCAAGGTTCTGACACTCTGAGTGGGCTGTTCCATTGTGGAGGACAGGGGGACTTAGCATTCAACTTTAGAACATATTGAAAGTACTGCCTTCTGGGCTGAACGTTCTCTACTGACACTGAAAGACTTTCACTCAGGCCTTTTTATGTCCACCATTTTTATGTCCATTCATTTTGTGTCCTTCAGTTTGTCAAACTGTAACAAGGCAGAGAGATTCCCATATGACTTAGAGAGCCAGGTAAGGATTGTGGCAATGTAGAAATCACTCTCTACAAAACATTAAGTTCCTACTGCATAAACTTTTTGCAATCTTCCAAATGACCTGTGAGACCAGCAGTCTGTGCTGCATGGGACAGATCTGACAGAGAGGACAGTAATGGGAGAGCCCCTGGCCATTGGTCCCAGCAAATTTGCACCCACCAAAGAAAAGGTCAATAATCAAAAATACCTGATTATCATATATACCATGTACAAATGCATAAAAAATAAAGTGACTTAATGGCATTTCAGACATTGAATTTCAAAGTGCCATTTATTAACTGTAATGCAAATAATACACCTTAGAGAGGTAAAATGAGAATTACAGAACATTATAAGTAAAATCTCCTGTCTCTTGTTAAAATTTTCTTCCCATATCTTTGAAATTTTGGGGTAGTATCTTCCTCACTGCATTTGCTCAATAATTCTTCCTATAATGGTCAGACTCTGACAATTTGTCTAAAACAAAATTATTTAGGTCATCAGAAAGCAGCTATCAATAGTTAACTGTCAGACTGGCACGTTTCACACTGAGTAGAGTTCCATGAAGCTTTGTCGTGAGTCCATTCAATATTTCAATTAAAGTCCTGGATGTAGGAATTGGAGTTTGCCAGTAAATCTGCAGATAAATTCAGGCTGGTAAGGGCCACAGGCATTTTAGAGTAGAGGTCTAGAATTCCAAATTATATCAATAAATTAAAAATATGTTCTTGAAAAGTAGGAGGCTGCTAAACAGGGAGAAGTGGAAAATATTAGTTATGCATAGGAATAATCGATGGCACTAAATCAAGACAGGAAACAGATCACAGACATCTCAGGCAAAAAAGAGAATTTTAGCAAGATATATAAATAGGAAGCGGGGTAGATCCTGTTTAACATTTCTTTCATTATAGTCAGTAGTAAATGGCACCTCAAATGACGTATCATGTCCATGTGAGGTATTGCATGTCAAGACAAGTATGGACAAGGTAGATCAAATTTTAGAGCCAAACATCAGAAAAATCAGGAAAACAAAACTTGTGGGTGAAGAATGAAGGAGGTAGATTTGTTTAATATGGAGAAGTGACTAACTCAGGAGACATAGCTATAATCTCAAATATTTCTAAAGATTTTTGCAAAGCAGTAGCAAATAAACTGTTCTCATATATATATTGCAGATAGAGTAAAGTCTGAGAAACTTGAACTAGAGCAAAGAAGATTTGGGATAGATACTCAGCAAAATCTGGTAACAGGCAGGAGAGTTAAGAATTCAATAGACTCTGTAAGGAGGCTGTAAAATCACTGTTTGTTGAGGGTTTTAAAGAACAGATTAAACCAATCTCTCTGAGGAACAAGATATTGTGAAACCTGCCATTGAGCATGACAGAGGGAAAATTAAGTGACCACCTAAGGTCCTTTCCACTGTTGTTTTTTTGTAATTCTTCACCCAAGAGCATCCTCAGCAAAATATTCAGGAAAAAAATCTTTCAGCCTCAGATGGCACTGCCCAAATTCTAGACTGTTCAGACTCTGATCGTATTGACAGCCTTCTTCCAYTTTAAGAAGAAACTCAAATTTGCAACAACCTAATTACTTTGCTGCATTTATTCTATTGATCTGTTGATTACTGTCTGATTCAGCATAAGACATACACAATTCTGCAGGAAAAATATATTTGGAATTCACACACTCTCAATTTACCAGAGTATGTTCTCATCAATGAACATCACGGAAGAAAACTTTTTTCTATTAGCCTCTGCTTTTTAATCTTTTTCCACTTTCACCTCTTGTAGTATCACAGTTCAATGCATTTTTTATGAAGGTTATTCTAGCTTTTTGTCTCCAGAGCCTGTTCCTGTATTTCTCAGGCAGGCAAGCTGAGCCACTAGGATTTCATAACATAATGTTTGCCTATTTTTTCTCTTCTGGAAAGAAAAAACTTGCTGCCTTCMTGCCTTCCTCACCTCATCTTGTATGCATTCATGTCGTTTTACTTTCTCAGTCTGGGGAGGTCACTATATGAAGCATGGTATGTTAGCCTGTGTGTAATTCACAAAGGAGTTTCTTGTGTCTTAGCAGTACAAATGATTATCAGTGTAAATTTAAACAATCAGCTTACCAAAAATATTTTCTAGACTTTTTTTTTCACTTTGACTGTTCATAGCTGGGCTCTCAGTTGTCTGTGACTTCATTGTGCCAGTAATAGTGAGTCCACACTGGTCAGAGTGCTTCTTCTGAGACCTTAGCTGGTGTACATTTCTAGATTTCTTTTTTTGAAAAAGACCACATTTGGCTTTGGTTGGTTGGTTGGTTGGTTGGCTTTTTCAAGTAAAGTTTCTAGGCATTGAAGTTTTAAGGTTCTTAATATGGAAATTTCCTATTATTGAAGGTTTTTTTCCTAATATAGGAAATCAAAACAAAAGCTATTGCTGTTCAGTAGAAAACACAACTCAAAAATTGATGTATCCATGATTTTATGCTGCCTGAGCTGCTAAGAGTCTTTGTTATTTCATTTTGCCGAGTCTGACTCAATTGTACTTTGTAGGGGATTTATTTTACAATTACATTCCTTTTTATATTGTGAGCTCTACAGTGAAACGATTGTCTTCTGTTGCTGTGCTATGCCTTGCACCCTGGCATCACGCTCTATTCTAAGCCTTGAGAACCTACTGTACTACAGATAATGAATGAAAACAGATCATGCTAGTTGCATGACCCAGGTGCAACRTAACAAATAACCATGAAAATGACTATAACTCTTTCTTGAGGTTTTAGTTTTCTCCTACTGCAGAAGAAAACCTCTTATTAGTGAGAGGTTTGAAGGAAAAAGAATGGTATCCTACTACTGATATTTTCATTCATAGTATTCACTGATCCGAAAAGATCCAAAAGGTAGCAGTGGATAAGAAGAGTAACGCTCCCTAAATATATCAAGAAACRTATTTTTCCTAAGAAGTAGCTGAGACTGGAGTTTTCCCATAATACCTGGCGCTGCCCTAAGTTTGTGGCTTTTTGTGGGGTCATGTGGTCCTCTGTGAATAAATATCACTGTGACTAGAGTCTATTGTGTGCAAATGCCTGTGAATCCCTCAAACATTTCAGTGTTATTTTTCTGCTAGTGATTAAAATCTTGGACTTGTGCCTGTCATTCATTATTCATTATTCAACATGAAAAAAAAATTTGGTCACAGGCAGAAAACAAGAACAATACCAAYAGGCTTGGTTAGCATAATGTATAATTAAAATGAATAATTTCAATCAACAAATTCAAAATCTGGTCCCTTAGTAATGCTTCCAAATAAGCCATAGGTGCTGAGAAGAGATTGCATTGTAAATTTTTAGCAAAAAGAAAATAAAAGGTGAAATCAAAACCAACATTCTTTAGTAAGTAAATTAACCATTTGGTTGTCCCTTGGGCCCAGCTTTTAAGCATTTGTGTTGCTGAAGCTGTTGCACGCTTTAGGAAGAGATTCATTAACTGGGAACACTGTATTTCCTTTTCCAACATCCATATGAGTCTACATTAGTGAATATTAAGCTACTCGTTAACTGCCCAACAATTGTTCTTCTGACAGTTTTTGCAGAGATACCTAAACTTGCCTTTTTCAATTCTCTGTTGTTGTAGACATAGCACCACTCAGTGCAATGCCAATGTGCAAGAACTTCACTTAAGAGGAAAGAAGGAATAAGACTCTGCTAACTTTGAACTTTTAGGAAAGATATTACCTAGAATTGAAATTTCCATGGAGAGATTTAAATAAAGAAAACTTACTACCTAATGCTAAAGGATCATATATTAATGTCATATTTTTACTTGAAAATTCAATATTAGAATTCAAAACACAAGCAGCCTGAGATGCTCTACTGCTTTAAGACATAAAACTGTCACTGAGAGGATGTCTTTGTATATTGACCTACTTTTATACCCTGTTACCCAGATGCATCCCTTACTTTTGGCATACTAATGTCTTAAGCAAAATGCAGCTGCAGACATGATCTGAACAAGTTTGATAAAAACAGACTGACAGCTAGCTTCTCTGAACCTCTACTGAATGCAATTAAAAACAAAAGATAAAAAAGTCAGCTTTTCTGAGATACATCAAATGTATTTTGGAGTTTTGATGACCTCTATTATGTGCAGCAGTTCACAAATTAAACATTCAGAGTACATCACATAAAAGTCAGGCAGTTACAGTGAAGGCCAAAACTTTTATGGTTAACTGGAAAAGAAGATCTGAATAGTAATTATATTAAGAGGGCAACACTCTCTGCTCCTCAGTTTGGATAAACAGAAAAGAAAATTGTGTTATAAGCTTTCCAACTCACATCACAAGCAGAGTATTGTGAAAATATTTTTTTGATTTTTTTTCTATTCAAGCTCATTTTTAGTTTCTTAAAAACCAATAGTTTATCCCTTCTCCACATGCAAAAACCAGCAAGTTAATCAGAAGCTAACTCTTGCCCTCAAAAACACCTTGTCAATTGAATTTATTATTTATTTATTTATCTATTTATTTATTTATTTGGGATTTATGAGGTCTGTTGTGACTTAACTCCCCAGCTAGACTGACCACTTGCACAACGCACAAATGCACTGGTGCATCTCAAGGAAGAGATGCTGCCTTTCCGAGTAGTCTCTCCCCTGGCTCGGACAGCCACTGTCATTGCTGAGCTGAGAAAGGATTCATTGGCCCTAAATTAGTCATCTAACAATTAGACTTCCATATCTGCATTTTTTACCCTTGAATATTTTTACATTCAGTGGAGAGAAATATTAACCCCCAGAAAGTAATTTTATCCAACCTTCATAAGGAAGACAGGACACAGGAATCATCTCCTGAAGCTCTTTCACTCTATTGACTACATAGAGCAAAGGGAGAGTAGCAAGTCTTCAATACACAACTGTTAAAGGACTTCAGTTAGTATGGATGAATCCCACACAAATTGTTTTTGATTAATTACTAAACTTCTTAAAATTAGAGACTTTAACTCTGCAGGAGAATTTCCAATGGGAGCTTTCTTGGCAGACGGTTGATGTGTATACACAGTGGGTCACTAAGTTTTGCTTTGGGTCATATTGCTGAGTGTTTTATTCTAAGTGATACCTCTCTGAAAATAATTACTCAAGGAGTAAAGTGCCACACAATTTGCATAAGGAGAAAAAACTGTGAAATGACAGCAGCATTTTTAGACATCATTCATAAAAGTGGCTGAGAAGGGAACATCTTCATGTTCCTTCAGCTGATACTACCTTAGTCAACTGGTTCCTTTCCACTTTCATGTATAAGTATGCGTATAAAAGTATAAGTGTCTCTTGTGAGTCTATCTAGTTCTGCCACCTTTCTCTAAGCAGCATTCTGCAATTGCAGAATTCAAGAGAATTTTCTATTTTTTAATTCACATAAACAAAAACTGCAGACTACCTGTTTGGAGGTACCAAAAGAAATCTAGAGGGCCACATGAAAGAAAGAAAGTGAGAAACAGGAGGAGTTCTGTAGTTACAGCTCTGGGTTGCATTTTGGCTCTGAGATCAAAAGAAAAACCTGGAAAAGTGACAGGGAGATAAGAAGGTTTCAGCTTTTAGCTTTTTTATTTTTTAAAGGAATCCAACCGTGACACACGTTGATCTCAACATGTTTAATTCAGGAATTCTTAAAAAGAAGTATTTCAACTTCCTTCCCTCATTTTAGTAATAAAAATTATTTGCTAATTCAATCCTAGTGGATTCAGTTTCTCGGAATTAAATTTTTTGCAGAACCTTAGCAGTCCAAGAAAGGTYGGTCAGTCTTTCTTCAGAACATCCACATTAAGTTGTTGTCTATTTCAGGTTTTCAAGAGGTAAATCATCTAAACTTAGGACCCAATCCTGCGTGTTTCATTGCCCAATTGGCAAATAAAATGGTATATAGGTGACTTACCAAAATCTTAAAGCAGCAGCAAGAGCATCAGTGCAGGGAGAATTGCAGGGCCACAGCCTTATTCATTAAACGAATCCCAGAAGACATTTTCTGGGATTGTGTTAGTCATCTGTTGTGTTCACATTCCTGAATATATCATAGCACAGCCCTGTGAATAGGGAAGCTAAGTCTCTTGTGCTTTTGGTCTTCTTTAGATGTCTACCCTCTATGAGGTAATTGGAGCAAGCACTAGCTAATCAGAACATTAACAGTTTGCATTCGTTTGCATCAGCACCTTTGTCTGCAGGGAAGCAAGACAATAGGGGATCCAAATAGGAGCTGAAAAGGTTATTTAGAAAGAAGCAAGAGAACACTGGAAAATTCATACTGATGTTATTGTGGCAAATTTCAGGAGCCTTCATATTGCTTATAAATGACCCCATGCACACTTTTTAGAGTTTATCTAAAACTTTTTTTTCTTTTTTATTAACACATGAAAAGATAGGACAAGCTGCACCAGGATAGTGTTTACAGTAGTTAAGGTGATACCTTTCTCATGTTAGTTAATTGGAATATGGTTCCCAAGTAGAAATGGCTTCAGGAAGTGACCAGCCAAAATAAATGCACTTATTCAAGCACAAAGACTTCTTTTTTTATATATATTGTGGAAGTTTTGGTCTTGTTGAATGGATTTGCCTAACCCACTAGAAGATTTGTCTGCTTTCAGATAGATGCTCCTTTAACTTAACTGCTCTATTCACAATATTCAAATTTCTCTGAAAGTTCTGTCTGGTTAACAAGAATTTTTTTCTTCATGTTTATAGTTTAGCATGACTATCCTACAGTGTTTCAAATTTCAAGCCAACGTATGGCTTAATAAACTCAGTGACCTCCTTGACCATGGCTAGAATAAGAGACTTGCAAAAGGTGCCCTTTGAATTCGGCTTGCCAAAGTTATTATGCTGAAGGCCATTACTTGTCGGTATGTCCTTTCACACAGCCAGACAAAAACATATTCTACTTTGGAATACTCCTAATATCAGCAGTGCTGTCTTAGGGAATGATTGAAAGTCAGGCCCAGTATTAACACACAGCTGTAGCACACAAATGCCTGACAGAATTTAATGAATATGTTATGGCTCTGAATCTTTTACCTTGACTTTGTGATTCTTCTCATGACTTGCAGTATATCTGGAAAGACAGCAAATGATAGGCTCTTACTTCTTTACTTCTTTTTTTTTTTTTTCCTGTGATACTTAAGGCACTGTTTATTTTGATGTTATTTTACTGCAGAGAGGAATTTGATGTTCATAGTAAGTGTGACAATCAAAGGCAAGCTAATAGCTCCAGGGAGCATGTTGAGTTGCTCCCTTTTAACACTAGAGGGAAGTGTATGTAAAGGCACTAAGGATCGTGCAGCCTGGACTTTGGTAATTTGTTAGACGAACTGCATTTTTTTTAAAGGTTGAGGATTTGGGAACATTAATGTTGAAAGGCAAAGCAGTACAATGTATTGGGCAGTGGTATAGAATTGAGACAACCTGGATCCTATGGCCAGCCTTCTGGTGATTTCTGGACAGGAACTTTACTCCCTTTTATATGTTTGGACTGCCTGTTCTTTCAGGGCAATTCGGGCCAGCTTTAGTGTTGACAGAGAGCATCATGCACTCCCAGCAGTGAAAGCATACAACTGTCTGAGAATAAGGAACAATGTGAAAACAAGAAACAATAGAAACATTTATGGCTTATCAGAGGCCATTCCTATAGCTGTCAGCCTATGGCGTCTTTTAGGCACAGATACTGTGTGCAGCCCACCAGTCAGTTCCAGAGCCTCTCCAGTACCAATAAGAACTCGGGGGAAATGATTTCCCGTCTCCACTTTGGTATAGGGACATGCAACAAACCTTTGCAACAGAGGGGAAACACTGTTAACCAAGTGTTGTAAGGACGTTTGTTCCATGTTATTTATGATGGATTAGGTGTGCTCAACAGATGCACAGATTCACAGAATATTCTGAGGTGGAAGGGACCCACAAGGACCATCAAGTCCAACTCTTAAGTAAATGGCCCATATGGGGACTGAATGCACAACCTTGGTGTTATTAGCACCATGTTCTCTAAAAGTATTAATCTCCTTTGCAGGGAAAGCTTTACCCCATAAGTGCTATTCTTCACTTCTGTTGGCAGATCATGAGGTAGGAGTCTGCATATAAGTAAAGAATCCCTTGGTGATGTTATGCTGACCCATGTGAATCCTGATCCAATGCCCACTTCAGCTAGCAGAGAGTCCCATGACTTTGCTGAGCTTTAAATGTGTACATCAATACACATAATCATACTGCTTAAGTGTTAAGTAAAGCTGGGGAATAGAAGAGATTTACAAAGAGGAATTCCATTCAGGGTAAAGTTTAACTGAGAATTATTTTCTAACTCTGGTCATCTGTGTGTTCGTCTGTCTTATCTCATATCAGTATTTCAGCAGAGGAATTGTTCTTTCTGAAAATTTCACATAGGAGTACTATGACAGTTAATAGGCAGGCATGGGTTTCGGGGTACCCAATTAAACAGTGGTATTTCAGAACAGGTTCTTACAGTTTGTGATAAATGATAAAATAAACTACTTATATGGAATGCGTTTTAAAAAATTAAAGAACCTACCTTTTGTGCTGAATTACCAAATAGAAAAGCATAATATGAGAAAAGTAGCTAATGTGTTACAAGCTTATGTTATAATATATCTTCATACACACTGGAAATATTGAAATGGGTGGCCAGGTTATTCTAATGGAACACAAATTAGTGTCTGTAATAAAGTCATCAGCCCATTGAAAACACTTATGTCTTTGTCTTGGCTCTGCTTTACGTCTGTACTGCTTTTSGTAACTGCTCCTTTTTCAGATCTCATGCCATTTCTGTCCTTTCTCAGACTATTTACACAATGCTCAGGAATTTACACAATCCACAACACCTCACTTCAGTCTTATGCCACACATGGCTTCTTCAAATCCTCCCTTCAAATCCTGACAGACTATATTCCTTCTCCCAGATGTGCTTGTACTGGACTTCACTCRAATTATGCCTGACCAGTGTTTCTGATCCCTCAGTAATTAAAAAAAAAAAAACCTACTGTTTTAAATCTATAATTCCATTAAATAATACCTTCTATGTGAATTTTTTGCATTTAAATGGAGAAGAGAAAGTGAAGWCTTCAATTCTAATTGAATGGAAAAAAGAAATTATTTTTTTGCCTTGCCAAAAAAGTAAAAAATGCAGCAATCCACTAATTCATGCTGGATGAAATACTCTGTTCAGTCAGCTCTCTCCCTCAATGTTTTGTTTCCAAGCACTTCTCACATAACCAACAGAGACAAAGCTGGATTTATTATTACTAAGGGAGCATAAGTATTTTATTCAACTACTGGCAAACTGGTTTTACTCAAATATTGATTTACTCAGCTACTGGTTGGAGCACTTATTTCCGATGAATAAGCTGAAATTCAACTCCTCGTTACTTGAAGGAGCTGAAAAGTTCATCTTCTAGAACCCAATAAGTACAAGCTGCTAGATATCTTAGATATCTCAAATATCTCATGTGCTCATATTATTCAGCGAAGTCACCCAAATCTAGTAAGAATATTTACTGCATAATATTAATAAAATAGCATATTTAAAAGTTTTGGGGGTGTATTAAGACATTTGCTGATTGGCAGATAAGAGAAAGAAGCACAATGTTAGATTCACGGAATCACTGGATTTGGGGTATGGTAGTAAAACTATAATCTAAGTGGCAGAAGAAACCTTTATGAGGACCCTTCATCATCATATTGAAGTAGAAAGAAAGAGTGATGGGATTCTGCTGGATTTGGTTTGCCAGGATAGGAATGACCAATATTTCCACCATCTGTAGATGGAAAGAAAAGCAGATCTCAAAACCTTCTCAGAAAAAACTATGTCATCTAAGGAGCACTTTTTTTTGCAACATCCAAAAGCTGAATGTACATGGGACTGAAGAATTTGGGAAAGTTTGGATGAGTATTCAAACTTGGAAGTGCTTGAGAGATCCTTGTCCCTTGATTTTTTGTTTCATTTAACCTGAAACCAATGTGCATTCATATGTGCCTTTGCTGTCTTCAGTCTGGAATATTAATATATTCTGTGCAATTTTATTTCATTGGCTTCACTTTACTATTTACATGTTATGTAGGGGTCATGTTTTCCATAGGAAAAAAAATGGACATTGCTCCATAACACCACTGTGATTTGTTTTCATACCCCTTAAATTTTCTTCTTTTCAGCTGCCAGCATATCTCTATAATTCTTCCCTCTTCCCCCTCCAACCCCAAGTGACTACACCCTGAGGAGAAAGCAAAGGAGAGGGGAAAAAACATGCARTATGGAGCATCTTAGGCCTATAGATTATGCATCAGAAATCATTAAGAAACAAGTGATTGAATTGACATTTTTAACCCTACTGGCATAAGACTACCTCATCTTCTTGCATGATAGCAGAGCCAAGGGCTATAATTCAAGGGCAGCTGAAACTTACAGTTCCCAATTGTCTTGTCATGCTGAATAAAAGCAGCTCAAAAGTTCTTGTCTAGTAAATGCATTTTAGTTCTATTGAAGGCCATTTAGACTATTTTCTTTTTTTTTTTCTTCCCACAAAGAGAGGTTTTTTCCAGTTTTCACTGGCTTACAGGTCTCCTTTAACATTGCAATGGTGAATAGCTGTGGTGGACATCAGGATTATTATTCATCTGAACAGGAAAGCTGAGTGGATGATAATTTCAGCTAACCAAAGGAGAGAGAAACTGAATATCATATTAATGGAGAGAGTTTCCACTTCTGTAATGTGCGCACTAAATATTTGCACATATTTAAAGGATTAGTACTTTTTCATTCATTGTAGTCTAGTCACAAAGTGTGAAGTGCTGCCATTTCCTACTCTGTAAGTTCTAAAAGATTTTAGGTGTCAGAGGAAATTTTGTTTCCAGGAGTTATGACAACCATAAACATATTGGTTTSAAATAAGTAGTCAAGAAGCCTAGAATGGAAAACGCAAAGGACTCAAAACATGGGCATCCATTTATAACCAATCATGCATGCAGCTGCATACTCAAAGTGAAAAGCGAAGAGGCCCCCCTTCAGATCTGTTTTGGCCAGAGGTGTCACCACCAGTGTGAAGCAAACCATTAACAACTTCTTTCCTCCGCCTTAGCCCTGATGTACCACAGGTACTCTTCTGCTTTCCTGAAGTTTGTCTCAAGGCTGTTTCTGCCAGGCAGATTTTACAGGCTGAAGTTTCTTTCTCCTACATTTTACATATTTCTCTCATCTTTTTATGTACATTGAGAAACACAGCAATGTCAGGGCAAAGGGAGGCCAGCTAAGAGGTAAATCAGTGCTAGTTTAACACTCAATTGGAGAGGGACGGGAAAGTTGAAAGGAGAATTTTCCTTCCTTTACCAAGATTATTCTTACTTTTAAAAAAAGATTTTGGTTTTTTCCTAAAGAAAGTTATGAAGGTTTTTGTAACCATGTACACTTTCCCTGGGACAGAGTTTGGCTCCCTCCTCTCTCTGGCACTTTGCTGTTGTGGCATGTGATTCTCCCTGCCTAGTGGTCCCTCTTGAGCAGAGAATGATTGCGCTCACCCTGAGTATCCTGTGCCTAAAAAGTGAAGATACTCATGTGGAACTGGAGAGAAATTGACACAATTTTCCTCAGATTGACCAAAGATATTCTTTCCTTGGGGAAACTTCAAGCAATGTGTCTTTCAAGCACTGCCATCATCCCATTTGTTCTCTTCCAGTTACCTTTGTAGGAGAGCCCTTCGAATGGGATGCAGAGCAGATGAAGATATCTGGCATTTTTATTTGAATTACTTGTACTCTTAGTGAGAATGGTAGTTTGCAAACCTAARCAAGAGGACTTGTTCTCTACTGTCATGTAATTCACTGGAAAAGAGAGATCCTTTTCATAGAATCACATAATAATTTAGGTTGGAAATAACCTTTAAGGTAATCAAGTCCAACCATAAACCTAACACTTTTAGTTCCACCACAAAACCATGTCCCTAAGCACCATGTCTACAAGGCAAACTGGACCTTCTGCAACTAATTTTTTTTCCATTAACTAGGCAAGAATTTGGCAGTTATATGAGGAGGGTTGGAAAATAGCTCCTCTGCTTCCCATCATCCAGGCTAACATGAAGCCATGTTGAAAGTCAAGACATGAGCTATTCAAATGGAATCCTATCCTTAATTTTCTCTTCCTGACTTAAAGACCTGAGATAGAAATGGCACTGCAGGTAGTAGGGCATCTTCTGGTGGCTCCCACCCTGTCAGAGGATGCGACCTGGTGCTAAGTTCAGTGTACCAACTCAATCACAGAGGTATGGAGAGAGATGGATGTGCTGCATGAACTGTGCCACAATTTCATGSAATAGAGTATCTTCCTGGAACACAAGGAAAATAGTACATTATGGAACCAGTCCAGTTATTTGTTGTTCTAGTGTCAAGGAAAGCTCTTTAATATAGGGAGATCTAAGAAACTTATTTTGGCTGGACTTCTAGCAAAAAAAAAAAAAAAAAAAATCAAAACCAAAAAACAAACCCAAAACTATAAAAAATGAAAAAGCAATTCCTGTTTTCTTCTACTACCTAGTATTCAGTTGCAGTCTTATTCAGCACAGCTGGTAGTATTTTTTTTCCGGCCGGAATGRTGTGACAATCTATTGCTGAGCACTCAGATTTCAATGCACAGCTTTTGATACAGCCGTGTTTAAGTAATGAGATGGCTCCTGGGAAACACATAAGGGTTTTGTATCAGAGGGAAGATCTGTAGATAATCCCTTCAAGTAAAAACTTGGGTTTTAGCTACTTTAGCATGCAAATAAATGTTATGAACTGTGTAACAGTCTACCAGATGTGATGAATTGGTGCCACAGCCAATTCAACTGTAGAATATAACCTAGCACTTGCTACACTTCAGATTTTTCAAGAAGAAAATCCCTTAGAGTCAAAGCAAAAATTGATTGTGCGAAGGACATAGTACCAAGAGAAGTTTGTTTTTATCATAATTTCTGTCCTTTAGGTATGTTGTTCCACTTTTTTTCCTAGTTCCCTGAAGTGATTGTTAGCAACACTGAATTCTGATAAATGTTTATATCTAGCTATAGGTTGAAGTATTTTAAGAGATTAATTCCTAACCTGCTAGTTATAGATGCAAGTAGATGAAATTTTTGGATCGTCCACATTTTTAGCTGTGCTGTAGCATGCTTGATCAGAAATTATATTAGAGTACAACAGCTGATGGAGGACAGACTGGCATATTGCTGAGTTTCATGCTTTAAATGTTGAAATAACAAAATCAAAAGTAGTCAACATAAGAAGTAAATCCTTCAGATGGCATTTCTGCACTCTGCTGCTTGGAATGCAATAATCAGCTAAGATTCCTTGATGTCCAAGCTCTGATACATCTGATAGATCGTTCTAATATAAATGTTACAACTGACCAAAATTAAAAATTTGCATTAGGAAACATTCCTTCAGTCGAGCTTTGCTAYACTCTTGCATTGTGCTTAGAGCAGGTCTGAACTTTGCTATTGTTTTTCCATAAAATTGATTTGGGTTTTATCTGTGGACCAGATCTGCACATTGCTTACATTTCATTGAAGTATTTTTTCTCTATCATCTTCCTTATTTACCAAAGTAGAATTGATTAGATAAAAATAAGAGAAATTAGATTTAACCCCCCCAATCCTCTGTTCAGCTTTGTGTTTAGTCTCAAGCGTATTTTGGTTGATGAGAGTACATTTAGTCAGAGGAGGGTGAGACTGTCAGGGTCAGCTTTCTGCAGAAATGCTGTCTGGGAGGGTGGTGTGGATTTTGTGCAGAAGCAGGGAAATGATCACCAGGCTGAGCAGAGTCTGTGGTGACAGTGACTAGTTAACTCAATCCACCTTTCCCTCTCAAGTGGATGGTGTTGAAGAACAAACTCACCAAGATAGTCTATGGGTGTTGGAAGAGAAAAGGGGGAGAGTATAAGACCTAAAAAGAATAAGGCAAAATTTTGGAAGGATGGAGCAAAAAGGTAAAAGACCTGGAGGTAAAGTAAAATCAAGAGTAAGGGATATTGCTGGTCCAAGACCACAGGCAAAAGGAGCCTTGATGAGTAGAAGATGAGAGGAAGGCCAGAAATATTAATCATGGTGACAGTTTGGATCATATTTTCAGATTATGTTCCTGCACGTTCTCACAGGCTGATTTCTTTCTATGCTGTCTTTTCTCTTTCCTCCTCTCTTATTCTCAAATAAGCTCAGCTGCAAGAGCTGGAAATGAAAAGTCAGTGAGATGAAACTGGAAAAACTGTGAAGTTACAGCCAGTGAAAGTACAAATGAAAAACTGTATGCCAGTACAATATATAAAATATCCTCTAAAATGTTGCCCATTAATACAGAAAGACCAGCACCTGCAGAATAGTTTTCTGTATATTTATCTTGATTCTTCGTGATTTTTTTTCTCTTCTGCTGCTCACAAGAAGTGAAGCTGAGTAACTGCAACTTTTGCTGTGGAAGGGTTTTTAAGTAGTCATTCTTTAGAAAGGGAAAGTAGTATCAACAAGGAATGAATCTTAGTGATTCCAGGACTGAGTTTTGTAACACTTCAAAGTTTCACAAAACTTTTAAAAGGACTTTGCGTTGTCCTGCTTGTCCAAGTATTCTCTGTAATGAAATGAAGCCAAAAATATGTGACTAAGACTAAGCCAAAGTGGCCTTTGATCTATTTTTGCCTTTCAACAGATTTTATATGTTTATTTGATAAGGAATAAAAGTGCAGAACATATCAAATTGGCAATAGAGATTTCCCAGCACTGAAAAATTAAACATCCTGGTGTTCATTCTATCATTTATTCCTTCATTACTGCACAAGTAACCTACTGGATAGAAAGAATAAGGTATGGCATTTGGAATTCTTTAAGTTATTGTAATCCATGTATTCAAATGTTTTGTGCAGCATATCATTAATTTAAATGCAGCCGTGCCAGGGATAAGTGAAATACTTTCATGAATACATAGGAATATAAAAATGGCCAGATCATGAAGCCTGAAAAACAGCAAAAATTTCCAAACCATAATTCTGATTAGAAATAGGCTTAATTAATTCAAATGCCATATGGAATTCAGCTGAACTAGTATTAGTTATTTAAGCAAATCACCTGGATGCTCTTTATGATCATAGCTCAGAGAAAGTGTCCAAGWGGAAAGACTTTCTTTTCAACTGCTACTCTCCCTCATTAACCACAATGGGAACAGTGAAACTTGTTCAGACTAAATGAATTGGTTGGTAAGTCGAAATGCTACATGATCTTAAGAAAAATGAACATGTCAAATAACTACCAGAAATCAGCTGAGACAGACAATTTGGATATGTTATTTCAAGGCAGTGAGACAGTACTGCAAAGGGAGTTCGTTGTATGATCTTTCGATCCTGGTTTAGCCGAGGATTACGAAAGCAGGAAATTTAAGCAAGAGTGGTCACACTGAATTCAGTTAGGTACTTGTGAAAGTGGTTGCAGAATAGGAGGATGAAAGAATAAGTGGCAACAAGGGTAGGACGTAGGGAAAGAGTTGGGTTATCTTGGGCTCTGATTTAATTTACAGCTGAGTGACTTGAAGTAGAACTGAAAAAAATCAAAGACTATTTTCAGTTTACCTTGGCTTTACAATCATACAGCACGTATCACTTTGTCAGAGAGGTTTTTGATGACTTCCAGCCTTCCCATCATTTTCCTGTTGACATCCAGTGACAAAATGGTAAAGGGGATAAACTTTTCAGAATCTAAAACTGAGAAAACATTTATCTCCCCATCTCCGCCTGCCCAGATAGGCCACAGTGAGCAATTTCCTTTTCATATTAGACTATTTAGTTGCAAAAATCAACTATGCAACAAGACACCCAGCCAGTGAACCCGCTTGCTCAAAACAAAGCTTTGAACAAGCAAATACAGAGCTAATGCCAAATGTTATTCCCTATACTGATATTGGGTAATGCACTCCTCTTAGGTACTCTTATGTAAGGCAAATCAAAGTAAACCCCAAAATGAAATATATATATTTTTACCAGAAGAGGAAAAACCCATGCCAGTCAATTTTCCTTTACCCAAAAAAGAAAATGAGGTAAATGGGCACTAAATAGAACTTTGCACAGTAATAGCTGCAGGGAACATAGATTGATTGCCTTCTCAGTAATTAAAGTCACATAATAAGTTTCCAGTTACCAACAATGCGATTATTCAGAATTCAGTAAGTGCACATTAAAGGCTTGATAAAGTTTTTAGGTGACAATTGAATCCAGTGCTAAGGATCTTACCCCCAAAAATGGATCCAATTAAAGATCACTGAGCATTTATTTTCTCTTTACCAGCTGAATAAAGTAATCAATGAAAATTCATTTAGTTCAAACAAATTTTCTATTTTGGTTTGTTTTTTCCTTGCCAAATCAGAAAACAAGTGAAAAATAGTCATGTGTTTATTGAAGCATTACATTGGACATCAACAGAATATGTGACTTGCAGGCACTTACAGACAAATAATAAAATGAAGAGCTAGAATTAATGATAATTTAGTAATTGATTTCTTTTATCCAATTTCTAAGGGTTAGCAAAATCCTCAGGAAGACCAAAGGCTCATGTTCATTTCTSTGTTATACTTGAGCAGATTTGAACCAGCATATCTCAGGAAGCTTCTCTAAAGACATACCATGCTGGTATAAAWAGCATCATTCTACACTGAGGTGTCCTTCCTCTGTCTTGCTGTTCATATGTTGTGTCATATTAATATTGAAAGACTCACTGGAGCAGGGACTGGAATGAAAATGTCCAACATCCTATCAGAGTGCCCAGCAGATCCAGCTAGGTAGTGAAATAATTCACCCCTTCACATGATGGTTCAATGAATTTTAAATAGTTTACACTGAGCACAGCAGCACTAACAGACTGCTAGTACTTTATTGCTGTGTGGTAGATGTGAGTTCAGATCCCTTCAGGCAGAAAGGCTTGATCCCTGGTCTCTCCAGCAGTGAACAAATGTCTAAGCTAGTGGATAAAAAGGAATGATAATAACACCATTGCCTCAAATACATTTGTTTGGTTACAAATATTTGGAGAAACTGGACCAAGTTAATGAAGAATTTCTATTGAAAAAAAGCAATTTTTTCCATGTAAAAGTTAGTCACATTAAAATTAAAAGCAAACATGAAACAGTTACATACAGGATCTCCAATTTTTTTGTGTCAAAAATGTTTAGTTTCAGGGGTATATCTTGCTGAATGATTCACATCATTGCATATGAGTGTTCCTTTCGTCATCATTAAAGATCACTTCCCCAGTGTTGTGCAGCATCAGTACTCTGTATCAGCAATTATTTGCTTTATGACTTTAGACCAGCAATGAAAATATTGAACAGTGCAGGACCAATTACTGTCCTGTGCAGAACTCCTGAGATATGTACTTCTCTGATGAAAAGCCCTGTGAACTTCTCACCTCAGCATCCTGTAGATTCTTGTGCCTGAATGCTATTTAGAATCTTTTGGTGGCCTGAAAATTGCCTTCCAAGTGGATAGATTCCTGTAAGACAGGCCTTTCTCACCAGGACCTGATCAGCAGGGCTTTTAAGACATCTAAACACAGAGGAAAAAGATAGAATAGACTCACCTCCATTAGAAAAGTGGTTACTGCATTTCACCTCTGAACCATGTGAATGAAGCAGTAGGGGAGAAGCTGTGCTGCTGTTAACCATGGCATGACAGTTTTCCTCTTCTGTCTCCATTATTGTCATTTTGGCTTCACTCATCATAAAATTATGTGGAGAATGGGGGAAATGAAGACTTAAACTCCACCCACTTGTTATCGTAGGGAATTAGTTCCATTGTTGTTGATCTGCCAAAGTGCAGAAGTGAGAGTAGAAACCATTTGAAATCTTTGTTTTGGTACACATGCAATGCCTCTCTAACATTACTCAAATTTCCTGTAAAGGGACTTTTCTGGTGCTGGGCAGAGAAAAGCTTATCCAAAGTCTGATGTGTCTGCATGGTGTCAGTGAGAATCCAAAAATCCTATATGAGAGGCATCGCTGTTCCTAAGTCTCAGAGACAATGAGATTTCTCTGTTTTCTTTTTTCTTCCTTTCTTCCCCCCCCCCCCCCCCCCCCCCCCCAATTGTCTTCAGGCATGCAGTGTAAAATCCCAGAAACTCACAAAGTCTGTGAAAATGTATCCAAACTGACAGGAGATATGGCATTGCCTTCTGGGATTTCTAGCTTTGTCACCCATATTACAACGTAAATTATGGGTAAACGAGGGAGCTTTTCAATTTTAAATTAATGTATGGTAGGCCCAGWGGGAACTCTCACTGTGTTCTGAGGTATGATAGAAAGTGAGTTATCTGGTTACTTTGGGAGTTTTACTATTTGGTGAAGAAGCAGAAAAGCCAGCCTCCAAGACAGAAATTACTCTGGAAAAGAGAAAGGCTAATTTCCACTGACTTTCTGAATCATATTCACTGAATAGCAATGATGGAATGAGCAATGTGTTGTGTGTCTGTCCAAAGTACAGTGGTACATGTTCCACATGCTTTTGCTAAAGTTATCATGAGAACTTTTTATTTTTGATACTTTTAGTGAACTGTAGTTCCTAACAATCAAAGAAAAAAAAMCATTAATGGTAGAGTGTTTCTCCCATGGGCAGGTTAATTTTTGCAATGCATTTCCTCAAATTGTAGAAGATGAAAGTTTTCACTGTTTAAGGAATAACTGTCAATATAAGAAATTGAAAAGGAAAACATTTTTGTGCTGATTTTAACCACCTTTTGACATGTACGCCCTTACTGATTATATCCTGGGGGATATATGTCCCTCCTTCACACTTTTCAGTCTCAGAACTGGCAGGTAAGAGATTCTGGATGTTACTGCCTCTTTTTATATCTGGATTGCCTCCTGTTTCTGTTTTTCTGTGCAGCTACTTGATCCACAGGACAGCAGAAAGGAATGCTACCACCGTTCTCTCATGGTCCCTCTGCTGGCTGCCTGCAGATGTCATCCATCTGTCTGTCCCACCAGCCCAGCAGATGGGGAGCCTGCATCCCAAAGTGCTCCGAGGTGGGCAGGACTGCTGCCCTCAGCAGGGAGCTGCCTGCAGAAAGAAAATATATGTTGGGCTTCAGTCCCCAAAATTGGTCCCCAAAGGAATTTACTTTAGACAAACTATTTGGTGCAAAGATGTATTAAATGGTTCAGATCAGTGCCTCAAATGAAAACAAGAGGAGATAAGGGACATACATGGATCATACACCGGTGCAGATCAGTGCAATAGAAACTCAAAGTTTGCATGTAACAAAACCAAGAAAAGCAGCTGTTCTGTTCTGGAGCTGTCGTATATTACAAAAAACAGCCCGTTCATGGTGCTAATACTTGCAGCTAGTTTTTAAAGATAGGAACAGATAGATTAACAAAATATTTTCAAACACAAACACAAATGTACCTATTTCTAATGTAACACCTGAGAAGTATGTGGCCCAGTACATAACTTCCTAATTCTTTTCCCTAACAATAACAATGTTACAATGTTAAAAGAAAAAAAAAAAAAAAAGAAAATAAAAAGAAATAAAATCATGAAAAAACAGACACTCACAGATTTGTATAAAGTATTGTGTTTCATCTGAGGTAAATTCTGTCTGTTTTGAACAATAACATACCGTTCTCAATTGAATTATAGTATTTTTAAAATGCCATAAATTTGAATATGCTGAAAGCAGAGAAGTTTAAAGTACTGTTATATATTTAAGTGATAAACAATTGTGGAAAACCTGCCAAGGTCTAGCACTTCAGAGTAGTTAGATAACATTGAGCAAAGCCAAAGCAATAAAGCCAAATACTCAGTACTGATACTTCAAACTTTATATGCATTTATGACAATACACACAGAGCAGCACCTCATCCATAGTAATGAACTTAGACAAAGCAAGTGTTGGGGAGCCTACACTAGATATAAGTGATGCTTTAAAAACAATCATAATAATGAGAACTTAACCAAATCCTATATGTCCAATGATTCAGAAAAGATGACAACTTTTATAGGTTTACTAAATGAATAGGCCATTCCAATTTTTTCATTGTTGTTTTATTCTCACTTGCTTTCCCCCTCTCCCTTACTATCAGCAGAGCAGTCAGGCCTGCAAGGCAACGTGTTTTTCACAAGRAATTGAGCTGGGCAGTGAAAACATTGTGTAAATCTGCACACTTGTTTCTTTCACAGGATCTGAGAATAGTTAGGTTTGGAGGGAACCTCTGGAGGTCATCTAGCCCAACCTCTGGTGATGGTTCCTACTTCAATCAGCTTGAGAGAACTGGTAATTTTCCTTTGTTTCAAAAAATTGGAGATTTTTTCCCCTCTGATTACCTTTACAGAGGAGAAAACTTGGTTTTTGGGGGGGAGTTTGGGGAGGATGTTTTTGGTTTTGCCTTTAGGTTTTGGTTTTTTTTTTTAATAAACAAATTACTTTTCCTGCAACTCAGTGGGGTGAAGTCTCTGAAGCCATCCCTTAGCAGTGATACCAGAGCATAGCACAACATTGTCTTCCACACAAAGCTGTCCAAGCCTCAGGTTGGTAGTAGGCCGGGAGAGCAAAGGCAATATTGCTTGAGCCAAATAGCTGAAAACACACAGCTGAGTTCAGCTGCCCAAGTGTGGGCAGGCTGTGCTCATTGGCAGCCCACTGATGCAGTTGTGTTAGCTTTAACATACCATGATTTGAGTGGACAGGTAAAAATTGGATGTCACACTTGCCTAGGTTTGATCAACCCTACTGGTAAAGCACAYGTTTGTTTTGCATGAGGAAATAACAGGTTTGATGGATTAGCAGAAGGCACACTTCAGGCAGTGTATCCTCTAAAGAATTTCAGATCAGCCTGTGCGCATTCCCAAACACTTTCCTCAACAAAGTCCATTTTGAAAGGTCCTGCAGGGGTTGCTATGGAAGCTAAATAGTATGAGAAGGTCCAGTTACAGCACAGGCAGAACCACTCACTGTCAGTGCTATTACAGCCTGACTGGTAATCATCTATTTTATGGGCTTGCTGTGGGGCACAATGGGGCACATAGATCTTCTGGTCCTTGGTCTACAGCCACTCTGTTTCTTGCTCAATGGTCTTCAGCAAGCTGGGACTTGATTTTTCTCGTGTTATCCATCAAATGGCAACAGCTGTATTTGCCCTCTTGCCTGCTGGGTGTTATGAAGATTAACAGGCATCTGTGCAGTGCTTCAACATACAAGCCTGACAGGAGTTGTTATTTTCCCCATTTTGAATATCCTATGTATAGTATACTGGTTCTAGGTAACAGGCACATTTTTATTTTTATTTATCATATTATTTTCTTCCTTCCAGATGTTCTGAAATTTCAATCATGCAGCAATATAGAAAACCTTATGTGTTACTGGCTGTTCAATAAATCTGAAGGTGTTTCTTTGTTCAGTCAAAGGTATGCAAGGGGTTTTTCATACTGTAGCTAGAATTGTCTTTATTTATTTCCTAATGGGTTCAGGGAMTCTTACTAAATTATTATTGAAATTTTACATGAAGAAACAAATGTTTGAATGTCTTCTCTCCATTGTMGTTCTAAGTCAAGCACATTTTAATGTATAATATGAAACTAGTAATTCCTATGGAGAAATACTGGGAAATGACTGCTCTTAGGAACATTTGTGGTCATCTTCTCCAAGAAAAAAATGAAAAAAAATGGCATTAACCATGAAGATCATGTCACAAAGAGAAGCATCTTTTAGTGAGAGATGACCATTCTAAGAACAGTTTTTAGGGAGGCTAATTTAGAAAAGCACAATGGATGAAAAACCAAAAATATTAGCCTAGAAGGTTTTCACTACCATTTGATTAGTCCTTAAGCTATTGCATCTTTATAGTAATGGGGGTGATCAGGAAAAAGGAAAAAAAATACTTTTCCTTTTTTTTTTTTTTCATGTGAATAATCATCTTTAGCGTGGTGCTCAGCTGCTTACGTTAACTTTTTTGCAAGGGCAAGTGCCAGATTCTGCACCTGGGACAGGGCAATCCTGGGTGTGCATATAGGCTACGGAACAAGAGGCTGGAGAGCAGCACTGCAGAAAGGGACCTGGGGGTCCTGGTCGATGTCAAGTTGAACATGAGTCAGCAGTGCCCTGGCAGCCAGGAGGGCCAAGCATGTCCTGGGTGGCATCAGGCACAGCATCGCCAGCCTGGCAAGGGAGGGGATTGTCCCGCTCTGCTCTGCACTGGGGCGGCCTCACCTCGAGTCCTGGGGGCAGTTTTGGGCATCACAATATAAGAAAGACATTAAACTATTAGAGAACGTCCAGACAAGGGCCATGAGGATGGTGAAGGGCCTTGAGAGGAAGCTAAATGGGGAGTGGCTGAGGTCACTTGGTTTGTTCAGCCTGGAGAAGAGGAGACTGAGAGGAGGCCTCGTGGTCTTCAACATCCTCATGAGGGGAAGAGGAGAGGCAGACAATGATGTCTTCTCTGTGGTAACCAGTGACAGGACACAAGAAAATGGCCTGAAGTTGTGTCAGGGAGGTTTAGGTTGGATATTAGAAAAAGGTTCTTCACTCAAAGGGTGGTTGGGCACTGGAACAGGCTCTCCAGGGGAGTGGTCCCAGCACCAAGCTTGACAGAGCTCAAGAAAGCTAAGTTTGGACAAAGCTCTCAGGCAGATGGTGTGACTCTTGGGGTGTCCTGTGCTGGGCCAGGACTTGGACTCAATCATCCTGATGGGTCTCTTCCAGCTCAGGATATTCTATGAATCATCTAGAGCAGTAGAGATATTAGAGCAACTCCTGGAACTGCATAGTTGGTCATGCTAGGTTGAGTTCTCTCTTTGACAAGGAACACCCTTGGAAGAGTCCTTGCCATTGAATCCTCCTTTTTTCACCATCGCAATCTCTGGTTATGTAATATTTAATTTACTCACTGACTTTGTAAAAGAACTGTCTCGAAAACTTAGATCAAAGTCAGTATCACTAATTAAAAAATTCAGAAGTGTTGACCTTTTGTTCTGTGTCCCATAAGTCTTTTGGATCCTCTATCTCCACAAGGTAGCAAAAATAGACGTTCAGAAGTAAACATTAACAACAGAAGATAGTTGTTCTCTTCYATTTTGCGTATTAATCTCCTCTTGTAGGATTTGTTGCTGTTTCTGCTGCAGCAAACCACGGGATTGGTCCCCTAAAGATGTCATCTACTTTTTCTTCCTTTGTTATTTAGTTTTGTGATCCAAGTACAACTCTAGAGATGGAACTCCTGTAGAAAACAAATACTAGGTTTAAGATAAATTTATTCTCTAGCCAGTACATGTAAATCTAAACTGTCAAGAATAAATCAATTGTAAACAATCTATGTCCTTGGTAATGGACATAAAATGCTATTTATCAGTCTCTGTGGTGCCAAAATGAGGTATAATGACAAAAAGGGTGTAAATATTACCATTTGTAGTACCATTAAAATGGAAATTAGGGAATCAATCACGGTTTGTTTTACAGTTCCTAATTTAGGTGAAGCTTGTGGTACAGTTTGATGCTGCAGATTCAGGTTTGACAGTCCAAAGATGATAACACACCATTTTTTTGTTGAATATTGTTAGGCCATGATGCTGTATGTAGAATTTACAAGGCGTATTTTAAAGTGCAATGAAATTTGGACGTGCCCAAGATAGTAACTAATCTTATTTCAGCATTAAATAGCAGTTCTGGCCATTTGAGATAATTTTTCTTATAGTTCCGTCTTCATAATATCTCAGGACTTTGTAGTGGTTGATTAAGCAGCTTGACAACTGTCTGTTTCATGTGGTAAATTCTCTTCCTCATCCTCTCATGCATGCAATACAAGCACTGACTTTTGATAACAGAGTTTTTTTCAAGTATACTTCCAACTGCCAGYCAAAACCCAGCTGAGGAATGTGCCTTGCCTGTGGAGGACACGAACTGTTCTGCTGACCAAGAACCTGAGAATGAAATAAGTGGCAAACTACAGAATTTTATAACTGCACTTGATATTACATCGGATACCTAGTACACTTGGTCATGGATAATGTTCTCATTAAATCAAAAACACTTGGGAAAACACCTGAGAAAAGAGAGGTGGGAAAATTTAACTGTGTTTCTTTTCCAAATAGTTATTTTCATTGTTATTGTGGAGTCTTTTTGTTTACCATTTTTCCTTAGTATTGCCGATATTTTGGAAAATTATACGACCAACCCAAGACACTTTTGCTCTCCTCAGGCCTTCATGTAGATATAATGTAGCACCTGCTGCATAATTCCATGTTATCTCCTACAGTAAGACAGGGAAGATGTTGAAACGATTTAAGAGAAGACAAGTTACTTTTTTTTCTCCKTTAGAAACCTTCTAATTTCCATAAATATGTTAGTGGGAACACTCTGGACATAACTCTCACTTCTGACTTGTACTTATCCCTTTGCTGAATTTTTTTTGTAATGCTTATAATTTACTTGACTCATCTATTTATAGAAAGGAATAAATTATTATGTTTCAATTTGCCATGCTTACTTTGATTCTTCTCACAAAGTATAGAAACTCATCCCTATATTATTTTTCCTTATCTCTTGTTTTTTGACCTCATCTTTTCTTTGCAAAGCCAGGTTGGATGGGGCATTAAGCAACCTGGTCTAGTAAAAGATGTCCCTGCCCATGGCAGGGGGRGTGGAACTAGGGGATTTTTTAGGTCTTTTCCAACCCAAGCCACTCTATGATTCTATGATTGTTTAATATAGAGGATCAGACAAGTTCCATGTATTGTTGGTAAGTGTTTAGCAATGCTTTTTACAATGAGACAAATATCAGCAGTTTTACTGTTCTATTAGAAACCACTCTTTCAAAACATCATAGAGTCTCTGGTCACATCACATGGGTTACTGAATTAACCTTGAGTTCATAAACACATTGTCTTTCTCTGCTGTTTCAACATTAAGAGCTCCTAACTTAATGTGGTTTTTCCTATGCAYTCAGAACTGATATTGCTAGTTAGTTTTATACCATTTCATTACTTTATATTTTCTACTCCTTTAATTATGTCTTTCTCTGTGTATGATACCTCAACCTTCCCTGCCTTGATGCTACTTTCAGTATTGTGCCAGGGATGGATTTCATGAGCATGGACTGTACTATTCTATAGTCACTAATGTAAACAGTGGCTCCTGATGAACTTCTCTGGTTACCTCTTTTCTGCCAAATACCCCTCCCTTCAGCCCTACCCATTTTCATTTACTGTTTATGCCATTCTCTTCCCCAGCATGACAGGATCCTGAGTCAGTTACAGCTTTGAAATCAGATAGGSAAACCTACTTGTTGCAAACTGCCCCGAAATCTTGAACTCAAAAAATCAGCTTTAATTAGAATATGAATAATTGACTTCCAAAACAGAGAAAATACAATGGACCTAGGCAAGGGACATAAGTAAAAAAGTGCCATCTGATATTTTCCTGGTGCCCACTTGGCCTTTGTGGTAAGCTCTTTCCTTTTGAGTTTACCCTCAGCTCAATGACTTCTGAGTTGCAGAAAATTGCCCAATCATCTCTGGCTGACTGGAAAGTCTTTCCGTCCCCTTTGAGACCTGCCTGTCCTCTCCTGTYCTTACAGGAACATTTGAGTTTTTTTAGCTTGAGCCCTGTCTATTTTCTCCCTCCTTCCTTGGCCTGTCACTCACAACAGTCTCTCAAAGCTGCTGACCATCAGGCATATCTATCTGCCCCAGGAGAACTGACAAGCCTCTGCTCTTCTCACGTGTTATAGCTCACTTACTCACTCTTTTAACAGGCTATAATGAAAATGAAGAACAAGCAATTAAAACAAATCACATATTGTGATACTTAGAATATATTCCTTATGATTCCTGTATTAATTTCTACATTTTCCAGTTTAACTAATGTTTACGTATTAATAGAAGAACTTTAAACATTTACTAAAATTGAGATAAATGAGATATATTTCACTTAATTTGGCCAAAGACCATCAAAGAAGGCTTCCAAGTCAATCTCTCAAGAAGTCTCCTTAGCAAAATATGTTACATTTTATCTCAGCTACCTCTAAGTTTTCAGGTATCCCTTCCTTCCAAGTCTGTTCTCCAGCTTGCTATATTGGAGTTTAGACTGAAATTGCTSACATCACTTTCCTAAATATAGGTATGTCATTTGATATCTTCAGTTATGCAGAAGGATTTGCTAAAATACTTGCTGTGGGATTTACAAATTCAGTATCAATTCTGAGCAAATTATCTCACTACCTGCCCTAGGTTCTGTTTTTCTCCTCTGCAGTTGTGACAATTTCTGGTTTTAAATATGTATTCTCATTATCTAGTTTCATTTTGCATTAGTTTTCTACATCATCAGTCTCGGAAGCCAAATAAAGTATATTTAGCTTTGGACTACACCAACACTGTATCATGCTTTACCTTTTTAGTATTCTTATGTCCCTTTTCTATAATAATTTATTTATATGGCTGGACAAATTTTCTCATTGCCCTCTTTCAGAAAGCTGAATTCAGCTTGATTATTTTTGGTTATTACCATTGCAAACTTTGCCTCACTTGGCATCCAATATATACATATCTGTGCTCTTTTTTGATTCTCTTCTTAGTTTTAGTATCCTTCTTATTCTCAGACTTCTTTTTCCTAAATATTCCAGTGGATCAGCCAGCTCTTTGTCCATGGTTTCATTCTGTGGAAGCAGATGACCTGTCAGTCAGTCTTGTGGACATCGATGTGGACGCAATTCCTGTATTTCCTTAAGAAGTTAGTTATGCCCGTGAGAAACTCAGTCTGTACCCGTGTGAATTGTGAAGCAGGTGGAGGTTAGAAGCACAACAACAGAAAGATAAAATTGCACCTGCACTAGGGAGTCTTTTTAGTTGGTATATGTTTTAATAATAGGCAATAAATATCTTTGTAAACAGGCCAGAAATAGATGCCCAATAGTGTTATATTGTTGTTAGCTGCAGCCAATTACATGTAATTTATAGTTGCGTACATTACAGCAACATGTACGCTGGAAAATACTATAAAGGGGCCTCGCATTATTAAAATATATCTGCTATTACCTACAACATATGGCTGTGTGTACTTTGTGTCGTTACCGACTCTACAGTGATATCATTCATTATGGAATACAGACTATATTGTGTTAGGCCCTTTGATATGAAGAAAGACCACTTTCAAGGGTTTTTGTGTGCCTTCATCTGTTTGATTTTACTATGAAGTTTCTTTAACTTGTCAACACTTGGTTATTCAAAACAGTCTTAGCTGTAGACTTATGTTTTTATTTTTTGATTTTACTTGAACAGAAAAAAACCTATCACTTCACAATCCAAGACTGCTTTCTACAATAAGCTTCTGAAATGTCTTATTTCTTAATAAAATCAAGTCTAAACAGAATCCTTTTTCTTATTTCAGTGACTATAATGAAGAAATCTTCTATCACACCCAAGAAAATGTTTTCCAAACTGTTTCTACTAATCTTCTCTCTCTGGAACATTTCTGGGTATTAATTTTCTTTCTAATAACATTAAAGATTTCCTATCCATATCCAAAACACACCAAGAGATTCTCTGCCAGACTGCTGGCATCAGTCCAGGGGAAGCTGTTTTACCATCTTTGTTTTATTTCCTTGTAAAATATATGCTTTACTAGATAAATGTGAAATAATTTTATTCCCACTTAGGGAATTTTGCCTGAGTGGAATTTACCATTTGGTTTTGGGAGGCTGCATAGAGCTTTGACTAACTCTGGGCTCTGCCTCCCAGGGCAAAATAATTAATTTTACATGCATCTTAGGTATTTCATGTCTGAAATAGGCTGCTACAGTGGGAGCAGAGAACGCATCCTGCATCTCATGAATAATGATGGCGGATACCTCTTTTCTATTGTGCTACACAAGCAATAAGCCAACCTGAGAGTCAATGCAGTGATGATGTTGATGACACTGTGGGATACCCAATAATACTGAGTTGGGCAAAACCTAAAATTTTAGTAGGTGTTTGTGTAAAGAATAGAGGGAGAAATTTCCTTTTCATTTTAATTTTAATAAACCAAAACCAATTCTGTATGTGACTATTTAATGAGTGTGAAGACCAGAATGGATTTTGAAGCAAGAGGGAGAGAAAACAAATGTAAATAATATTGAACTTTATATTGCTGATTGCCCAGTATCAAGCCATGAAATATTTGTCTCTCATCTAATTAAAGATGAATCATAACAAAAAACCATTTTCTTAGTCATCCAAACCCACTCATTTTACATCCAATTCATCTCCTTYGGAATGGAGTTTTGCCTTTTTGTTCTTATGGTGAAGTCATACCAGAAGTTTAAGMTGATCTAAGTTCACACTACTACCACAGAGCTGATCTCTTCCCACACCTGCTAAAATCCAACCCCACACTGTCATCTCTTTACGGCCTCATTAGTGCCCATGAATCCTGGGAGGAGCTTATCCAACTGAAATATCATTCGCTCAGTAAGTTGTGATTAGTTCTCAAGTTCCTGACTGACTACCCACTTGCATACTAGAGCCAGCAACTCCCAGTTGGCACCTGGGAAAATGTGCAGATTAGCTTAATCTGATATTGCAAATGACTTTGCAGAAAATAATTGCACACCTGGTAGAGTCCTCTGCCTATTTGTTAGGTCCAATCTAATATTCTACAAACATGTAAATGCAGTGCATGGTTAAGGTTACATTTGCTTAACTATGATAATGCTGCTTTAAAGGGAGATTCTCTATCACACAAATTTGTGAGCATAGATAGTTTGCATACTGTAACATCTGAGATGTATGAAGATATTTCTAGGCATTAGTTAAAAAACCCCAAAACAACACAACAAAACCAAACCAACACATGACTGAACTATTTAGAAAAGACACTCTGGGTTTCTCTTGTCTTCATGCCATCTTATGCCATCTTAATGCAGGTTCATAAAACAAAACAATCTGAGCTGTATAACCATCACTTCCTTCTAAAACATATGTTTTGCAAGATATATATCCTCTGCACTGGGAATGAAATCAAGTAAAAATACATGGACAATAATAGGTAAGACTTTCTTTGACCTTTGTTGCCAAAGAAGGAGATGGAAGGCAGAAATTTGTTTTCTGGCTCTTTTAGAGAGCCTTGCAAATTTAGGATATGTTTCTGGAACTGCTATTGGCTGCTACAAGAAGTTGCTCTTTTCCTTGAACTCTTCAGTTCTTTTCATATCAGTTGTTTTCTCTGTCTGTTAGATGCTAGGAAGAATAATGTCTCCAGAGACAGGGACAGTTTTCTTTCTTGACTGTTTCTGTTTGGAAAAGTTTTCCTGTGGCAAAGAAAAGAACAGATTTAGGAGTCAGGCATTGCAATACAAAGGACAGGACAAGTCTAGCTCTTATATGATCTGGTTTTTGTTGTTTTTTTGGTACTGAAATATTTCACACCTAGGATAGTTTGCTGCTTGCCATAGTTCTGCTGCCTTGAAGTACAGCTATACTCTGCTGCGGGTGTCAGCTCTCTGTTTATGTACATGCAGAAGGAAAAGTTCTTGCAACCTCTAAAGGAGGTCACACGCAGTGCTCAGAGCAAATGAGGGCACCTATATGCAAGGACTTTCCTCCACAGCATGTATAAGCAAAGTTCTTCTTTGATCAGCATTCATGCTTGAATCACTTCCTGCGTATCCTTTAAGTGACCTGGTGCTAAAAATGTGCAGGCAGGTGTTACCTGGGATTTGTGCAGTAAAGGTGTGGCCACTACAACACAGTGCCCATGGCTCCTCAGTAACTGTGGTTTGTAAACAGCCACCACAGCTAGAAAATGAACTTCTTGCTCTCTGCATTTCCTTAGGTGAGGGTAGCTGGCACAGATAATTTCTTTTTGACTGGAATATTGAATGGAGGTGTCATAGATATTTGATTTAGAGAAGTATACCCATGAGTAAATGCCATTTCCATGAATGCCCTGGGACAGTGCACAACACAAATGAAACTGAATGGAGATGCCCTGGCTTGGGCAGGATGGCCCCAGTGCTGTGAGAACTGAGGCAGATCTGAAAAGACATTCTAGTTTTGAGCCATTTTCAGTTTACTTTGGATGTAAGCAGTTTACAGTTTGAAATGTCATTCCCTATAATAGATTGGGAGATTTTTTGCACACACATAAATACCTCCATGTTATTCTGGAATTGCTGGTGCCTGAAATGCAGGAAGGGATGAGCCTTCCTGTTACTGAAAAAAAATTAACATACTTTATTACGGAAATCTGAGGCATTTCACAGTTAATTACTGTCAAGAATGTACCCAGATCAATAAAGATGTCTTTTTGTTAGAACCATCTATTTTTTTCACCTGAATGAACAAGCCAGAAGTCTGCATTGTCTTATTGATATCCTGGCTGATTCAGTCACCACTATAATATAACACCTGAGTGTGTGGGGATGCTCACGCCTTGAGAATTTGTCATTTTGAGAGTAGTTTCTGTTTGGTGGGGCTGGAGGTTCCCTCTGTCTGACCCTCCAAGCAACGAGGGGATGTGGAAAGAAATGAACTAAAGATTTACTGTTGCTCTATCAAGTCAAAACTCCAGTGAAAAATAATGCAGAAGGGGTAGCTGGAGCTGCCTGATAACTCATACAGTTTCATGGGGGGACCAAAGCCAATGAATTTAATCTCTTGGTTTGTGGGTGGTGAGGAGCTGAGCCAGGACAGCATGCAATAGCACACAATGTGGCAAGAGAAGGAGGAAGAGAAAGAATATTAATCTGGCAGCTGTTTTTATTTCTGAAAATAGGCTGTTTGGTTGGTTGGTTGGTTGGTTGGTTTTGTTTGTTGGAGGCTTTTTGGTTCTTTGGTTGTTCTTTTCTTTTCTTTTCTTTTCTTTTCTTTTCTTTTCTTTTCTTTTCTTTTCTTTTCTTTTCTTTTCTTTTCTTTTTTCTTTTCTTTTCTTTTCTTTTCTTTTCTTTTCTTTTCTTTTCTTTTCTTTTCTTNTTTCTTTTCTTTTCTTTTCTTTTCTTTTCTTTTCTTTTCTTTTCTTTTCTTTTCTTTTCTTTTCTTTTCTTTTCTTTTCTTTTCTTTTTCTTTTCTTTTCCCCCAGGTTTAGATTTTATGAATGTTCAGACAAGCTGAGAGGATAGGTTATGATATTATGTCCCATCTGCCAGATACAAATGCATTAATTCAGTTTGAATGGGTTAAAATAATTTTATAAGCCGTGTTGCCATGTTGCTCTCTTCCCCTGTGTAGCTCTGTATTTTTTTGTGTTTTGGAAGCAGTCTCTTCAACTGCACACACACACACACACACACACACAAAGACTGCAGAGGTAAAAGTTGATTCATCTGTGAAAGGGGAGAAAACAAACAGCTACCAGTTTTAAATTTGCTAGTCACTGCATTCTCCCTTCTTTCTTGGATGAAGGTCAGGCGAAAGATATTCTCCAGGCACAAAGGAAGGTGCAAAACTCCAGGCTGCCAAGATTCAAATGCGTGGTGTCATCCTGAGTGTATATATAGATGCTCAGAGAAGGCATTTCCCCCAAGTCTTCTCTGTTAAATTTCAAGAATTCAGCTCCAATCCATCTCTTTCACTGCACCCAGAAGCACAAAGTAGCTGACCCCAGGGGCAAGATTTATGTCAAAATCTCTAGGGGACCTAAAGTAGATTAACAATTTAAAGAGAAAAATATAGAGAGGTGAGTTGTGTGAACAAAGCCTGACTGGCTTATTGACCTTTGTTGCAGTGCTACCACTGAGTTGACAAGGAGCAATCCCATAATTTTTGTACCTTGGAAAGAGGAATGCTGTAAAGCACCTAAGCAGGTAGTCCAAAAAAGGCCACAGGTATTGTGGTTCTGACCTTAAGAGTTAAAGGAGAGATCTTGATGTTTGAGAGGATGATCCGTATATACCTCCCTGATGAAGCAATAAGTAAATGGGTATGTTCATGAAGGAGCTGTCTACCAACCAGGCATTAAATTCTCAACACTTCCCCTTGCCAAGGACTGCTGGGAATAAATACTGTGTAATGGCCAGGACACTCCAGAGGTGACACCAGAATGAGGAAGACACAGGAACTCGTTTCCCTATTCCTTTCTTGTGCCATGGAATCATGATGCTGAATGATGTGTCTCCACCTCTGGCTTGACTGTGAAGAAGACAGTAGCCAGGACTCCACTGTGCTGAGACCAAGAGTACCTGCAAGTCCTTCAAAAATTGGAGTGGAGTAAGCCATGGAAGGAAGTCAGGTGGAAGGACATTTGGATTTTGCTTTCTCAGCCTGAAGCAGGTGCTTGGCTGCACAGATGTGCCCATACTGACATACTTGTAATTGTGCAGATGTGAACACTGCTAAAACCCAGTGTGTCTCAGTCAGGACAGGCTCCCTTCAGAGGTGCAGGAAAGAGTAATTTGCACACGCAGCTCATCCATGATGACTTGTACGTCTCCTTTAGACACAAAATTCCCATGTGAGGCACTTGGTTTTTTCTGAATAGAACTCTTTGAATATCATTTTGGAAGGTGTTCTTGAGAACTGAGACTAGAGACGCCTGGAAAAAAGCACAACCAATTTTGCTCTGCTACATTTCAATGACAAGTGACTTTAGGGATGTAACAGAACATTTTGCCAGGAAGGCATCCTTGTAATCTAAGTACTTGTGACGTAAAAAGCAAGAAATGCTTCAAATAAAATTTCTTTCAATTTTTAAGAAGATTTTATTCTAAATTAAACTATTCTTAACTAAAATTCCATAAGGTGTTGGTGGAAACATAAAGGTGATTTTCTATATGGTTTTCTCACAGGAAATGAATCTACTTTCCAAGCTTCCCATCACGGGATAGATTTTATTCTTATCTACACCCACCCAGATCTGTTGGTTCATGACTATAGGGACAGCTGAAGACATAGTTTAGCCCTCAGATTTAGAGTTAAGTCMGAGTTAGTTTCAAAGACATGGTCAAAATCTCCCTTCAATTACCTTCACACAAGTCTCCCCCTTCACAGAATAAATGATTTTTACTGCTTTGTGGGTTTTGCCAAGCCCTGAGCATTATTGTGCTGTGGGGTTTAGGCTTTGAAATAGGTTACAGGATAAGAAATCATAAATATTCATTCTTTAGCAACATCCTCTGAACAGCTTCCTCACTGCTGCTGGCTGGGGCCTGCCCATAATTGCGTGCTGTCAGCCTTCCTGCCCTTTTCCCTTCTCGCTCAATCAGGACAGGAAATAAAGCAAAATAATGAAGCAGGAACTTTTAAATATTGACTTCTGTGCATGGGCTACACTGTGTGGTATTGCTCTCAAGAAAAATAACTCTGAAAGAGGCATTTTCAACAGACGAAATGTCACAGGTAACCTATGGAAAAGCAGTTGCTTGTTATGGGTTCCTGGACCAAGGGACATGATGAAACACAGCATGGCACACTGTTGGGAAAAACAGAATATACAATTTCTGTATACTAATAGACCTTTCTCAGGAAGCATTTAAAGATTATTTGCTGATAGAATGCAACAAATAATCTCTATCCATGCTTTTTATTCAAATATGGATAGAATGGTCTGAAGAACAAGGGAATGGTATTTGAATGTAGAGAGAAGACTTTCATTATCTTCTAACCTTTTGGGTCTATCTAGCATACATAAGCTCAGAGAAAGTTGCTTTTGAAAGTGAATTGAAAATTATTGACTATAATGAAAGGCTTTTTAAACTGCTTTGCTAAAGCTCCCACTTCTCCTGTTTAGTTGGGGGTTAACTGTTCATCAAAAGGAGGGCTGCAAAGCACATATCCCATTTGCAACACACGGAAACATCCCTGTGAAGTACTGCATAGTGAAAGCAAGCCCCACCACCGCAGTCCTCTCTGCTGTTTGCAACATTTTTGGTTGCTGTGAGCTGGACCGTTTAAGGCATTTTGCCTTAGACATGGTCATTATTGAGTTGCTGTGGAGCTACAGAAAGAACAGGCAAAAAGCGGGAACTAATGAAAAACTCAGAAATAGCTAAGGTTTCTTTGAAATCACAGAACTCAGAGGCATTTTCCCCTGCACTTTGAAATGTGACTTTTGCCATGTCACAGGCAGAAAGGGAAACCCAGAGGCCTTTTCTCTACAGAACTAGATGGAATTGCCTTCAAAAGAGAGGAGTGCATAAAGATACTTCTTCCTCCTCTTGACATGCTGTGAGCTACTGGCAGATTTTCTTTGTCTTTTCCAGCTTTTGTAAATTCAGACTGACCTTCAAATCTTTTCTTTTTCTTTTGAACTTTGAAAATATCTCCTAACACTGTCTTCTCCAACACAGTGCATATATGATTATAATCCTGACAAGTTCAAGTGTAAGAGCACTCTTTCTGCCTATTGTCTCTCCATGTTAATCATTTATTTCCCAGGACTTTTGTAATTTAAAACTGTATTAAAAAATACCCAAACAATTCCCACCTACAAGAGTGCTCTTGACTTGACTGCTGTGGTTTCAGACCTAATAGCAAAACAAGTTTCTTCTGAACTCACATTTTTATCATTTGAAGTTTCACACATTCCTCTGAAGTCTCCAAACTCAACTCACACACCAGCATACTCCACAGCTACATGTCTCATGTCAATGAAATGTATGAAGTGTCCATTTCAAAGTTTCAAGTTATCAGTTTCTAAAAATCCATACTGAGTCATGATGACTACTGTTCTGAATAAATTAACACTTCAATAAATGACAGAGCAGTAAGTAATAGAGAATCCACATGGATATTAAAGAAAGCATTGAGTAACGCATTTGCTGCATAGATTAAAACACTGTTACAACAACTTGTGAAACCACATAATTATAAGAATAGTCCTTATGAGAACAGTCTCCTTGGATTCAGTGTGATGATTCACATGAGGAAGAGTTTGCAGAAGAAGACAGCTGCTGGAGTTGCTAGATACAAAATTCCTGAGTATTCTGCATGCAAAACCCCATTGCAGAGGTGCTGTAAACTAACTATAGAAACTAGGAAGTAGAAATACATATTTAATTAGGAACATCACAGTATGTTACTTGTCTAGGTTGTCTTGTGTTTGATATGCTAACAGAATGCATGAGCTTTCTGAAGTTGTTAGTAGGGCTTGGTATACAATCCTCACTCCTCAGGTATAATTGTGTGAACCCCAAATGAGAAATTTAGTTTGATATATTAACAGGTATATGGCCTCACGGAATTGCCTAGTTGTTTAACTTGGCAATTGTACAAAAACATTATTATCTTAGGAAGTACTGGTAGACTGAGTAGGATCTCAATCTGCAGTGCTTTGCTGTTAGATCCTTGCTCTGAAGTAAAGAGATGCTCCCTGTATTTTTCACCTTTATTTTTTTAAAATTACAATGTGTGCATGTTAATGAGGCCCTGCTGTTTGTGCTTTCCAGCCTGTCATCAAAACCAAATGCCAGCAATAAGACTGTGCTCTGAAAAAGTTTCAAATGTGAATGCTTTCATTTAGTCGCAGCTTCCTACAGGCTTAGCATGACTCGTCTTTCCCACCTGTGGGCTGAACTCACAGAAGTGTAACTTTTAACATATAAGGCTGTTTGGTTGGGTACTATCCCAAGTTCTTGTAGAGCCTGCTTTGTACTAGTAGAGGCATTGACATTTTCTCTACAGCACACCTACGTAATTTGCCCTGCATTGCGTCAGGACTGCATACTCTCTAATTATCCTATCTTGTGTCTTTATCTCTCTCTGGGGCCTCGGGGACTTGCACGGTTTCAGAGTAATACACTGCAGAATTTCTCATTTCGCTACACCTAGGATCCCCTTTCTTCTCTAGAAGTAGTAGTAGTAATAATAATAATAATAATAATAATAATAATAATAATAATAATAATAATAATAAAGCAGTGATGATATTTTTTATAAATGGTAGACTATTTATGACTAATTACTTCATCGAGTGAATGACTAACATCCTAACAAGCCTTCAGAATAGCTTTTGAGAAGGAAACAAAACAGTAATATGTCTTCAAGAATGTATTTCCATTTCTAAAAAAATGAAATATGAAAGTAGTTGTTCTCAGTGCTGAGATGAATTAACAGAAAGGATCATGGATCAGAATCAGCAATCAATAAACTGCTCTCACTTTTAAAAAAAGCTTATTTTATATACATGTAAGGTTGTGTCAGGTTACTGTAGCAAGTGCAGCAGAAATAAGTAAAGAATACTGTGCTTTTGAACACAGCTTATTTCAGAGGATTTGGGTTTCAAGAATCTTAATCTAGACTGATTAAAGGTGGGCATTGAAGTTCAAAGTCAAAGTCTATAGGAATATTTGGGTGTAAAATATGTGTAATTCATACTTTTCAGATTTTAGTTTCACATTGATCTTTGTAGTACTTAAAAAATAAAATTTCTTTCTTCCTTAAATAATTGTTGCTCTACTAATATGAATATGATGGGGAAAATTAAAAAAAAAACCCAAACATTAGAAAAAGACCATGTAGATCCAGTCTCTGCATTATTGTTATTAAAGATGAGGCGGAGCTGCAAAGAAACTCTGGCACTGCTAAATTACACACATGATGACAGAATAAATGGGTCCCTATTTTGCAAAAATGAGCAGAAAAAGTCATAGTAAACTGGTTTTCATATGGAAGGTTATCTTGGGAGGGCTTATTCTCTGCTCTTTTATACCAGTTTGGTGCATCAGGTTTCCTCTGCTGCATTCTTCATTCTGTTTTTACTGTGTGTATTTAAGAAAACGGCCCTGAATTTTGAATTTTTCATAAGTGGAACTTCTGATGTGCATCAAATGAGTACAGATAGTGTCAAAACCTCTGACTCTGGAAATTCTTAGAGACAAGCATGAAAGTATTACCTTTAAACATTGAATGCATTACTTTTAAAATAAATCCCTCTGTTACTTATTTTTATTCTGGTGATTGTGGTGATCCTTATGTTGAAGGGAAATCAAGGTTGCTCAGCATGAAAAATGGACATAGATGGCGAACAGAAGTAAAAGCCAGTTTTTTATTTGGATGAAGCTAGTGTGTGCTATTGAATGTGAAGTGATTATATGAGGTATCTCAGTTAATATTATTTCCTGATGCTTTTTTTCCTCCACATTTTTATCTTGTAGACCAGTCCTAACTGATTACTAGGAATATTTTCTAAAGCAGATCCATAGCTAGCTCAAAAACTGCAGATGAGAACATGATCATTGACACTGGCTTGTTATATTTAAATAAGCACTTCTGTCAGTGTGTACATTTTGTTTATCGTGTTTACCACCAGCTAATGAGGGAAATGCATCCTCTGTTCTTGGTAGAGGTCACTGACTTGCAGGCAATGCTGGGTTATTATAAACTTTGAAACCACAGACACAAATGGTTACTCTACTGGCTATCATTCACTTTGCTTTACCTCAGACATAATTTGGGGTCTAGACGTTGTTTCAGTTCCACTTCTCCCTTCGAATGCAAAACAGAAAGTAACAGTGGAGGTTTTCAACATGTACATAGGGAATGTTGTGCCAGGTTTGGGCTGGATATTAGAGAAAGGTTCTTCGCTCAGAGGGTGGTTGGGCATTGGAACAGCTAAATGGTCACAGCACCAAGCCCGACAGAGTTCAAGAAGCATTTGGAGAATGCTCTCAGGTACATGGTGTGACTCTTGGGGTTGTCCTGTGCAGGGCCAGGAGATGAACTGGATGATCCTTGTGGGTCCCTTCCAACTCAGCCTATTCTAAGATTCCGTGATTCTGTGATCACTTTGTTTCCAAGCACGGTTTTTGCTTTCCTGAGTTTCAGCACTGAAACTTTATTATGAAGACCACAGAGTTTCATTATTCAGTTTCAGTCTACCAAACTTTATCCTCCAACTCTGCCATGTTGATGCCATTCTAGGACATTAGTTTCTCTTTCTAAAGGTTCAGACCATTTTGAAAGGTGCAAAAACCCATCAATGTATTTATGTTGTGGTTGGGCAACAAGAGCTAGATGTGTCCTGAAGGCAATCTGATGTCCCATGGACTCTAACTAGCCCTACTTCTGCTGGATCTTTTCTGTGAAAAGTGCACACTGCTGTGATAGCATGTACAGAAGAAGATAAAGACTTCTTGCCCTATTTATGTTGAATTTGTTCCTTGGACTTCTAGCTGCAAATAGTGACATATAAGAGCACATAGCCTTAGAATAAAACTCTGCCTAAAGATGACAGTCCTCGAGAGTATGAGAGGGGAAATGAACTACATTTGGAAAATGTCCATCCCCTAGTAAATGCACTGCAGAAAGGCACTTACAGCTGGCATATGGCAATGAGTGCAGAGCAAAGAAAGAGTTAGCGTGACGTGGGTATTTATCAGTGGTTTTTGGGATAAAGGTTTCTGTGAAATCTCCACAGTCCTGACATTTTTATTACGGTTTCAAAAAGGTTGTTAAGCTAAACAAATTATAGGTTTTTGAAGATATTTTTCTTCTCTTGTATGCTATCAAATCTTGTTCTATTTCTTTGTTTGAGATGAGCTTGTGCTCTGCCAGGCTGTTGAACAAGTCCTCTCAGTCCTTCCCTCTCCAAGCCCAGACACTCCTAACGATGTTTAACATCTTTACACCAGGAGGCTATTCAAGAACCTAATAGCAGCAGGCTTAATTTTCTTTTATTTTCAATATATCTCAGATTCCCTTTCAGACATCACAGTATTTCAGAATTAGCTCTCTTGTTGCTTTCCTATGTTATGAAAGAAACACAGAATTAAAAGTGGACTCAGACTAATTCTATTACTTAAGTAAATGCAAATTGTAAAACCTTCATTTATATTCTGCTTCTCTGCTTTTCTGTCTCCTAAAATACAGAAGACAATGGGGTCAATCGAGTACTCATAAATATCTAAAGGCTTACTACTCACAGTGATTTGCAAAGTCTTCAGCTAGAAAATTCTCTTAGCTGTCACTTGGTACTCTTCCCATGTCACTGTTAAACTACAAGCTTGAATCTGAATGGAGGCCTACCTACCTACCTACCTACCTACCTTTGATTTTTCTTATTAATAGCAAGCTGAAGTTCAGAGTGGAAAAAGCAGTGATTGTCTTTGGTCACCCAAAGTTAGAATGAGGTTGAGATAACCTTGGAGTAAAAACCATTATGGGGATGATCAGGTGATGACATGGAGCAACAAGGAGCTGAGGACTATTAAAAGACAAAGGAGTTAGCTAGCCTAGAGGAAGAGACCAAAGGCAGGAACATGGTTAATGTGGGGTGGAGACACAACATGACACCATACCCTTGTGCTCTTGAAAAAGAATATTCTATGGAGGAAAGAAAATCTTGCAAACAAATGCTGTAAAAATTTCTGCCTGTATGCCATTCCCCTCTGGAATCCTTTGACTTAGTTCAAAACAGACCACGTAGACACTTACTTGTTCTATTTAGTTCTTGATATATCATGTTATTCCTGCATTATTCACTCCATGTAGTTCTCAAAATGAATGTGTATTTGTGTCAGAACTTCTGAGGTGCTTATATGACCTTTCCCTTCAGCTACTTTTCTTCCTAAGCCATGCCAAGTCAGTATGTCTGCAAGATGGCATTTTTGGGAGGGGAGTTGTTTGAGCAACAGGAGAGCTGGACACGGTCAATATGGTCTTGTGGTTCCTGCTCCCAAACGAGTATAAGAAAATGCTGTATTGACTATTTTTTACTGTGCAAAACTTGTGGATTGCTAGATCCCAGACAAACAAAAGACAGTACAGCTTCATGCTAGGTAACCGTGGTACAGCTTTTCAATTGATGGGGATAAAGCAATTAGACAAATTCATGGAGAGAAAATGCACATTGGTAAAAATTATGAAGGTAACATTTTGGCTTAGAAATTTCCCAAGTCATAAATCACTGGACAGGGGAAAAATGCTCTGAAGAGGAGTTACTTTTATTTTTATTGTGTTCCTGTATTGCTCTCTTGGCGCCAACTAGTGCCACTGGGGAGCTGAGGTAGGCTGTTGAGCTATATGGTACAGCTCTTTTCATGTACTGGTGTGCATAAGAGTACTGTTTTGCCTTTGGGTGAAGTCACAGCTTCTGTTGAGTTGGGAACTCTGTGGGAAATGTCAGTAATCTGACATTTTGAGAGAAACATCAGTTCCCACGTCACACGTCCCAGTGCGAGTTAGAAACTAGATTTCCTACAAATATTTTCTTTCTGAATTTTGCACTTCAGCAATAACCCTTGAAATATTTCCATCTCTTCCCTCTGAAAGAATATTTTGTATTCTTTATTTTCATTGCCTCTGTGTTGCTTCAGATCAACTCCATAGCAGGTAGATATTTTTACTGTACTAAGACAGCTGGTGGCCCCGCCAGTCTGGTATACTGGCTCCCACGGCTCTTTGTCATAGAGGAATTTGAAAGAATCCCATCAGTAGGCAGTGACAGAAGTACATACTCTGGAAAAACATCTACCTAGGTTCTCCTCTTTGTTATAAATAAGGTCATCCTTGAAAGAGGAGGATTTAAGCCTCCTTGAAAATATTTACATATTTTATAACTTTGGCATTGTAAGCTGTGTGTCTTTGTTAACTGTCTATTCAGACCAGCTTTCAGACTTTACTAAGAGCTTAACTTTCTGTTGTTTTCTCTGCACTTCTTGTCTCTTTTAATCTCTTCTGGAATGTTTACTTCCTTCGAACAGCAATATCTATCTTTTTTTTTTCCTTATTTGCTTTATCCCTCCTAAGAAAGTGCTTGCATAAACAAAATAGAGACAGCTGATATTAGAAATGATGCTTAAAGGAAAGTCTTCCAAATGAGGAAGTATAGCATCAATTTAACCCCAAAGTGTTCCCAAGTAAAGAACCATAGGTGCAGTTGGAAGCAGGAAATATTATTCAAGCAAAAGACAGTTTTCAGAATTTGTGAAATTATTATTTAAAGCAAAAGTGAATTTATTTAATGCTTATTTTAAAGGTTCTACATTATTTAGATATTTTATCACTTGAACAAAAATATATTTAAATTTGTTATAAAATGTTTCGAAGACTAAATAGCTTTCTTTTTACACTGCAGTTTTCTCTGTATTAATTAAACAGAGATCAGTGTTCTGAGCATACTCTCTGTCAGATATATTTTTGAATATTGATATCATTTCATATAATGTGTAACTCAAATTAGAATTCATAAGTATTACCCATGTGAATCCTCATTGCAGGGGACAGATACTCTATCACACTGCTCCTATTTTTCTTTCCTAGGGAAAAAAGGTCTAGAAGGAAAGGAACTAGAAAAGCTTATTCTTTGGTCAGTGCCAACTACATTTCATAGTATAAATGCTAGAGGGGCATACTGGAGGGGTAATAAATTTATTCATAGTGCTGAAGCTTTTTAGAAAGCATAAAATGGAAGGAAATTGAGCACAGAGATTGATTTGTTCAGAAAAAGGATCAAAGTTAAACCTTATTAACTTAATAATACCCTTAGTAAGAATGCTTTCAAGAAACAGAAAGAGCCAGAACTATATGGACATGGGATTCCCTCTCTAAGATCATAAAGAGAAAGGAAGATGAGAAAATGTTCAGAATGAACCCAGAAAAACCCCACTCTATTGATGAGTTTGTATGTGATCAAAACACGTGTTCAGGAGGACAGAAAAATGCCTTCTCTCCAAGGGAGAACTCACTCATTCCACATCTCAATGCCATCAACCATCCTGAACATAGAGGCCATGTAATTATGCATATCAATAATATAATCTTCCAGTTGGATGCTTAAGTTTTAAAATCAAAATCTGAGTTAAAGTGTGTGTTGACTGTGACACAGAAATCATTTTATCCATGCAGCACAATCATTGACTCTTCTAAATATAGCAAATATAGATTTTATTATGTAATGGAATAACATTTCCTAGCTGGGTGCTTATGTCTTAAAAGTGAAATCTGCATTTTCTTGTTTGAAGGCTGACAGCTGCACAGGCTCCAAGAACTCAGGCTCATACCCTTGATACTGAGGCTTTGCACTAAATAGTAGTACTGACAAGCTTTGGTGTTTATGCTATCTCTAATGCTGTCAGTTCAGTCAGCTGCTGTGGAAAAGCGGCAGTCACAGGCTGCTGCAAAGCTTCTTTAAAGCTGCTACAGATTCCTGGGATGCAGGTGAGGGGGTGGTAGGAAAATGCTCTGTGTGTGTGTATATCTATATATATATCTATATCTGTGTCTGTATCTATATATGTGGAGTGTATAGAGGAGAATTTTGAAAGGACCCTGCTGAACAGCTCATGCGAACTGTTTGTGAGCTTCTTCCATAGAATTGATGCAGCTCAAATTTTGCAAGGAAAAGAGCTTAATGTATCAACACATAATTCTGTCTGCCATTTGCAGCTGAAATAAGCATGGTTCCAAGGATATGGAGTACCATCTTTAACTAAGTGCCTGTATTTTCAGTTCCGGTGGTTCAGAATTTGAAAATGCAAGGAGAAATTATTTCTTGCTTGCTTGAAAGGCTTAGGAGGCCCCGTAAGGAGATGGGGGTGAAATGCAATACTCCGTGGAACATTCCGGTTTGAACCTGTTGTTGTTTATCATTTTGGCTGACAGCCTGCTGAGAGAGAAACAAAGAGGCTTCCCTGCCTCTTGCATTAGCCTTCTCCTCCCATGTTCATTAATTTACCTTGGTCATAAAGACTCATTCCCAGCTCTCTGTTGTCCTTTATCACCATCAAAGAGCACCAAAAGGTCTGTTAGCTTTCTTGTCATTTTACCTTTTCCGTCTCTTTTCTTCCCACTTCATCCTACTCAACTAGACACCGTAAAATTGGAGGATCTGAGAAGTGAAACAAATTCCTCCCCGTGCTTTCCTACATAAAGCAGTACGGCATGCCAGCAGCGCTACTGAAAAGCTCATGCTGGACTCTGTTGCCTGGATATGCAGCAGATATTCCTTTCCTCCAGTCTATAGGATCCAAGCAGGACAGTTCTGCAGAAACCGTAGTAACTAAGGAGTACTGGCATTTCTGTGTGTCCAGTTGAATACAAATCCATTTAAACGACATTGGCCTTGAAGCTGCGAATACTGTCTCTGCCAGCCTGGAAGGCAGTGTTCTGGTTGTCTCCCAGGGAGCCCTCAGAATGCAAAGAGGGAACTTTGGAACTGTGAACTTCTACCTTCACTACCAGTTTGTCTCTTTTTCTTTGGCATGGACAGGAAAAGTGGAAACATCTCAAAATCACAGAAAGGGATGTTCAGGCTACTGAGATAAGCTTTCTGTAATTATTTTTGTCATATTTTTCTCACATTCGCAATGCTAGGTTTTGACCCGTATTCAGGTTATGGCAGATTAGAAGACATATAACTAATGGACCATGAAATCATTGCAGGTGTAATTAAAAAGATATTAGATCAGTAAAAATAGATTCATGCAATGACATTTGATACCGATGCCTGTCAACCTGCAAAACAGGAAGCCTTCGTGTTTTCTTAACATCTTATCTCTTGCCTTCTAGCCTGGAATAAACAAGTCCAAACTTACAGATCTCATCTTCATCACTTCTACAGCTGGATAGCAAGAGTTTATTTAGCAAATATACCCTGCTTCTTTGTGTATATGTGTAAATTGTCTGTAACACACTATTATTTCTATAAATGTGCTAGAAGGCAAATCCCATGTGCAAACCACTTTAAGCTTTATCAGTTAATTACAAGTTACTCCTTGTGGTTTTCCTCTGAGCATCCTGAGTCTGGGGTTATGTGAATAGTAATATGGCATCATTTGTCCTGCTAGTTTGAATGGCTGATGATTATATAAAGAACATTGCTCAGACTATCAGTTTTGTTCAGTACTCTTTGCTGTGTTAACAATGAATTTGGAAGGGTTAGAAAAGGTTTGTCTCTGTTACTCGTATCTGGAGCAATGTCCCTAAGTCCTAGTATAAAGAGAGTGGAAGGAAATTTCCAAGACAGAAAGCAGTTTTGCTTTTTTTTCCCATTAATCTTTCTTTTCACTAACGCTTTTCTGCAACAATTTTTGTGCTTTTGGTTTTTTCTGAAGTTTCATATTCATTGTCATATCTTCTAACTTCGTTATAGGTATGTTACTCATGCTACCACTCTCCTGAACAGCTCATTTCACCAGTTACTAGGTGAGCACTTCTAATTGGAAAGTCTTTGCAAATCATTATTTATACACATCTCCTGTACCTTGTCCTATTGTACAAAAAACCTTGGAAACTGACAATATGTCCATGAAAAGTTACAGAGCAAATCTGAAGAATTAATTTCCAAGAGTCTTTCTGACTCCTCTTTTTGGTTTTCATCCCCCAGCCTGTATTGACACTGGGGATTGCCACAACTCAGGTACAGCACCTTGAACTCAGCCTTGTGGAACCTCATGAGTTTCACATGGGCTCTCTTCTTGAGATTGGCATCTTTTACTACTGTTATTTAATTTTTATATTTTATCAATTTTGTTTCTATATTATTTTGTAATGCAGGTAGGTCCTACTGCCAAATGAAATGACTGGTACCTAATATGGTACCAATGCTGGTACCAGAACCATGTTGAAAGCCAGTCTGGGACTGCTCCCGTTTCAATGGAGGACACACAGAGCTCATCACTGGTCCAAGTTCATTTCTCATTTTATCTTTCCTTTCAGCACAAATTCTCCCCCAGATGATGAAAATAACATGGAAAGGTAATAAGTTTCTGATCAATATCTCAGTGCAATACCTCAAAAGTCTCATCTTAGTGAGGAAAAATCTCAAAATGAAACATCCTAATAAAAACCTTTTTAATCCTGCAAAAATAACAAGTACAAAATCCTGACAAAAGCACTTTTTCTTGTTGAAACACTGAAATTGAGAGCAGGTATTTCTGAACATCAGTTAATAACTTTTCTTCAGATGTCGTTACATTTTCCCTAGAAATTGCACAATTACTTTGGATCCATTCTAGTCCTTTTTGACCTACAGGGTAATAGGCAGGTTTTATACCACAGTAGTGGAGGAAATATCTTCTCATATTGGCTGGTTAAACACCACAAAGAGTCAGAAAGAAAGACTCTTCGAAATGGATTCTTCAGATTTGCTCTGCAATTTTTCATGCATATATTTTCGGCTACCAAGATTGTTTTACAATGGGACAAGGTCCAGGAGATGTGTATAAATACTGATTTGAAAAGATTTTTCAATTAGAAGTACTTATCTAGTAACACTGAATGTGTTTAACAACTTGAGATCACAGTAGGGCAGAGGAATTCAGCAAAAGCAGGGATGGATGCAGCCACTATTCAAAGAGGAGAACTAAAAACCCAAGTAGCTACTGCTTGGGAGAGGAGCAAGAAGGTTGAAGTTCAGAAGCTGGACTTTTGATGATCCTCGTGGGTTGCTTCCAACTCAGAATATTCTAGGACTCTGTGAGAAGGACTTGGGGATGCTGGTGGATGAAAACCTGGATGTGAGCTGGCAATGTGTGCTCACAGCTCAGAAAACCAAACATATCCTGGGTTGCATCAAAAAAAACATGGCCAGCAAGTCGARGGAGGTGATTCTCCCTCTCTATACTGCTCTGGTGAGTGGAGAGCCCACCTTGAGTGCTGTATGCAGCTTTGGAGTCCCCAGCACAGGAAGGACATGGACCTTATTTGAGTGGGTCCAGAGGATGGCCACAAACGTGACCAGAGGGCTGGAGCACCTCTCCTATGAAAATAGACTGACACAGTTGGGGTTGTTCAGTTTGGAGAATAAAAGACTCCAGGGATACCATATTGTGGCCTTTCAATATGTAAAGGGAGCTTAAAAAAAGATGGGGACAAATATTTTAGTGAGGCTTATTGCAACAGGACAAAGAGTAATAATTTTAAAATAGAGTAGATTCAAACTAGATATTAGAAAGAAATTTTTTACAGTGACGGTGGTGAAACACTGGCACAGGTTGGCCCCAGAGGGGGTAGATACCCCATCCCTGGAAATTATCAAGGCCAGGCTGGACTGGGCTCTGAGCAACAGAAAGTAGTTGAAGATGGATCTGCCCATGACAGGGAGGTTGTTCTAGATCATCTTTGAAGGTCCCTTCCAACCCAAACCTTTCTATGATTCTACGATTTAAAAAGCATTACTGGGGGCTCAAGACAGGACAAACTCAAGGAGACAAACTGTTGTTTTCATCACTGTCCTATACTGTTTTTCATTTTGAAATTGCACTATCTATTGTTTCATTTCTTTTGTACAAGAGGTATAGCTATGTCAGTAGTTCCAACTAAATGTTTATTTTTAAGAATTCCCAATAAATTTAAAAGTTTAAGCACTAAGCATATCAGAGGATTACTTCTGCAAATTCAGTACCAGTTGCTGTATACTTTCTGTTTGATATTCTGAAAACAACATGATTTATCATTTTTACTGGCTTATTACTTTAGAAGATCTACATTTTTCATTAATCAGTGTTCAACCAAGACACTAATCATAAAAGCATCTGAGACTAATATAAGAAAAATGGAAATAAGCACCTCCATGATAAAGACCTCAAAATGTCTTGGGATGCAAATAAAACAAACATAAGAAAAATCTGCATAATCTCCTACAAGCATTATCCAGGCAGAGAAATCCAATTGTTCTCACATATTCTGACATGATGAGTTTCAAAACAGTTCAAGAGACTACAGTATAGCTGGACATTTACAAAACATGGATCTGCAGTCTACAAATAATCATCTTTATTTAATATGAGTGCTTGTCAAACAAATTAAAATATCATTACCTTTATGAGGAGGTAGAATAAATTTTAATTAACAGGAAAATTTGCTATGTGTCAGAAAAAAACCTGTTGACAGAACCCCTGCCAGCTAGACTATAAAAATTGAACCAGGACTATACTCTGGACACAGGCAGTAAAAATCTTCTTGAGCAATCACCAGACAGTGTTAGCCAATATAAGAGATGACACCTCCTTAAATCTGTCCTAAATTGTCACTACTCTTGTAAGCAGTTCAAAGCTCAGATTCCTTTAATTTATATTTATACACTCAGTATTTTAATTAGTATTGCAACCACAGGGACAGATACTTCCTGAAGCTATTTAGATGCAAGAGGTCTGATATAGGGGTATCTGTCACTCTCCATGGGCTACAGTTCATGTCTAACTGCTGGTCTCACTGCTATAGTGGCCCCCTCAGCTGTTTATTGCTCTCTGAGTCCGATACTGAAAAATTTTGCATGCTAAATTAAGTGCAAGCATATTAAGCGAGATACTGAGTAATCAGTTTCTAATTTATGTTGCTTGGATCCTAGAATGCTACAGCTCATGTCTAATTATATTTTTATCAGCTTTAGCTAAGTCAGTAGGTTAACAGTTACATGTATGCATGATCAGTGCATACAACCATTTTGTGTGTAAATAAAGGAGCACAAAGCAATATGTTTGTTGTCGCAAAAGTGCTTCAAATATTAAATGGTCTCTGATGGCGCAAAGGCAGAAGGTTGTCTGCCTGGATAGACTTTCAAAGTCTAGTTTCTGAGTTTTGACTATTTCTTCTGAAAAATTTTACTGTCTACACAAGCCTATTTTTTCATTCCTAGTCCTGGTGTTCTCCCAGGATACCCCTCTTTCCTRGATCTTAAAATGTCCCTAGGTTCCTTAATTTCACAGTATTGAATGTGGCTTTGATCATGCTTTTACCTTGTTCTTCAGTGTGATCCATCTTCTCACTTCTTTGCTTAGCTCATAAGTTCACCTACGATCCACACCTTATATTGGAAGGATCTTTGCCTACTTCAGTTCTTCAGCAGGTCATGTCCCACTTTTGGCTCTACCCTGGAGCCTAGCCAGGACCATGGCTGGACACCTCTGCTGTGCTCCAGTTAAAATTCTGTAACCTGGTAAAGATAGTTAATGGCTGTATAACAGACCTTACCTTGAAAGGTTTTGGGAGTTATCACATTGAATCTAGCAGTTGCTGGAGTGGAGCTGCTGGGCCTCAGATTCCTAAATTCTGTCTTCAGTTGAAATCATTACCAGATTGTAACAGCTTGTATTAAAGTTTAATGTATCAGTGTGAATGAAACTTCTGTGTGCAAAAAGGCATTTGACCTGCCTAGCCATGACAAGAAACTAATGCAAGAGCAACCAAATGTACCTGTAGACATTCAACAAAAAAGTATCTTTCAATCACATTTTGAGCAACACAAGCGAACTTGCCTTTATGGTTAAAAAGAAAATAACCCCTTTTCTTAGTTTTTTTAAGTAATTATTAGGATCTGTTTTAAATAAATTAATTCTATTAAAAAAAAAAATAAACCTTTCCACCCTAAGCAGCAATATGTTTTTTTCTGAAAAGCTTGATTTGCAGTCTGGGATTTGAGAAGTGGTGGGTAGAGGAGCACCATTTAGAATTATGGAAAACTAAAATAATCACTCCTTGACTAAAAAAGTTATTATTGTAGCTTCAGATATCCAGCCATGTAAACTGAGACAGTAAGGGTACAAATAGCAATCTCCTCAGGATTTTCTGAAAATGCATGTTATGTAGGGGATTCTGCCACTAGCTTTATCCAGACATCCATCTGGATATTTATCCAGGCTCACAGAACTTCAAGTTGATAAAATTGCTTGCACACTAATGATTCAGCCCTAAGCTGCAATCTCAGCATGTACTGTAAGTGAAGAATAGCTGGTTTTGTGATGTGACTGGAAGAAGTCCAAAGAAAGCTGCGGTTCCTCAGGAGCTGACGGCTGGCACTGAGAGTACTGTGTGCCTCTGGTGAACAAATAATACCCCAGCAAGGCAGAACTTAAAGCTCCACTGCTGGAGACAACCTCTTCTGAAAAAGTACTGAACTCTGGAACCCAAAGTGCAAATCTCTTAACAGTCTTGGCACCAGCAAAGTGTCCAGCTACACATTCTGGCTGCCTAACACTCACTCTTTCACCTCTCATTTTTCCCAAAAGGTTGCTACTCATGTGACTTGCTGATTTGTTTGAGGATAAAACTTATTGCTGTTTTAGTGATCTGCTATATTATTAAATGAGGATTTGTGAGATGTTTTAATGTAAAAMCAGGTAAAATGCTACCAGTGAAGAACAGTCCTTCCAAAGAAACAGAGTGACAAGAGTGTGGGTGTGTTCAAAGGGGAGGTAGTGCTGCAGGGAGGGGCAGTTGAGCCGAGCCGAACCACTCAGGGTCTGCAGGCTGGGACCGGTTAGGCAAAGAGACCATAACTGGAATGATGATTTGAAGGGAAAAGCATGAAGATGCTTGCACAGGAATGGGCTGAAGGGATGGCAGAAGAAGATGCTGCAGGGAACAGGCTGGAAGGAGCCTGTGGTCATTAAAGAACATGGTCTCCCAGAGCCTGGCGAGGGACCTTGTTACACAAACTCACAGAATTACAGAATTGTTAGGTTTGGAAGGGACTTCTGGAGATCATCTAGTCCAACCCCCCTGCCAAGGCAGGGTCACCTAGAACAGGTGACACAGGAACAAGAACAGGTGGATTTTAGATGTCTTCAGACAGGGAAACTCCCTGTCCTCCCTGGGCAGCGTGTTCCAGTGCTCTGTCATCCTCAATGTGAAGAACTGCTTCCTCATGTTGAGGTGAAACTTCTTGTGGTTCAGTTTATGGCCATTGCTTCTCATCCTGTCACTGGGAACGACTGAAAAGAGTCTGGCACCATCCTCTTGTCACCTGTTTTGAGATATTTACATGCATTAATGAGATCCCCTCTCAGTCTTTTCTTCTCTAAACAAGCCCAGCTCCCACAGTCTTTCCTCATAAGAGAGATGCTCCAGACCTCTCATCATCTTTGTGGCTTCCACTGGACCCTCTCTGGTAGCTCCTTGTACTCCTCCTGTACTGAGGAGCCCAGAACTGGACACAGCACTCCAGGTGTGGCCTCACTAGGGTTGAATAGAGGAGCAGGATCACCTCCCTCAACCTGCTGGCCACATTCTTCTCAATGCACACCAGTATACCATTGGCCCTCCTGGCCACAAAGACACACTGCTGGCTCATTGTCAACTTGTGATCCACCAAGACACCCAGGTCTCTGTCAGCAGAGCTGCTCTCTAGCATGTCAGCTGCCAACCTGTGCTGATACTTGGGGTCATTCCTCCCCAGGTGCAGGACCCTGCACTTGCCCTTGTTGAACCTCATCAGGTTTCTCTCTGGATAATTCTCCAGTCTATCAAGGTCTGTGGCCTATGTAATATTTTTGGGATTTTTTTCCTTCCTGTTGATTCATTTGTTGTGTTTCTGTTGTCGATTTGGTGAGGTTTTTTTGTTCGGTTTTTGGTTGGTGGGAGGTTTTTTCTGCTTTGTTTGTTTATTTTTCCTATTGTTTAAAAGGAAACTAGGAGCATACAAATACATTTAAACACAAAAAATGCTAAAGTCACTGCAAAAGCTCATCAAAATCAAGTGCTCAGAATTTAGGAAATGCATTTGGGGGTGTCTGTACAATGATCCCAAGGTGCCCATTCAATAAGATTACAGAGGGTTGGTAATTTTCCAGGATATAATTAACAAACTAACATCACTAACTGCTGATCCTTTAAAAACTGAAACAGTTTGCAGAGCTCTATCAGACTGAATGGGATTAAGTTAAAATACAGTCAGAAATATTTCCTGCCCTTTACCTTGACAGGAGCATAGGATTCTGGGATCAAACACCTCAAGCATGTGTAGTTGGCCAGCTGTGCAACTTGTCTCAGTCTGACATGCCCAGGTCTTCTCACGTTTGTCATTTTCCCATTTGTTCATGCCAGAGTCAGGGGTCCCATGCCTCTTTTTCAGGGCACCCTGAGCCCCCACTCACAAACCCTTCAGTTTAAATGGAAGAGTGTAGGAATATCTCTGCTATGTAAATAAGAGTTGACCAGCTCCTCCTCTCAGTGCAGAGGCTTCCAGGGATAGCCTTGGGATCTCTCTTGGTATCATTGTATTTTCAAATGTCTTTAAGGCTTTAACATTAAATGCTTTTTTTGCCTCTTAGATTTTCTCATTCATTGAGATTTTTCAAATTGGAATTTTAAAAAAGTGCAGATATTTTGTTATTTTAAAGTCTGACCCTTAACCAGCTCCAACTATGAAAGTCTTAAATTACCTCAAACTTCACTATTTTTTTCAGCTTTATCCAGCACACAGGATAGATGGTAGCTACTTATTGAAATAGTACTTGGTACTTGGTTTATGTTTAGTCATTTATTTTATGACCCCTTGGGAATTTATTGCATACTGCTGTGAAGAGAAAATTAGTGTGGTCAGGAGCTTTTCATTACTGAATCTAAATGTTTCACAGAAACTCAAGAATGATTTTTTATTATGTAAACATTTAATAGTTGATACCATCATGGCCATTTCCTGTCTTTCATGTATTTTGATTTCTAAACCGTTTTTAAAGTATCTAGTGCATGTGCTTTAGAGTCCAAGTGTAGATTAGATGTACTCATCATGCTTTGCAAAATTTCATTAGAGAAGACTATTTGGCGTAAAATAATAAATAGGTGATCAGATCACCTAAAATTTATAGTAAGCTTTCTACTACATAAATATAAATCAAACAGTGCTAAAAATCAGAACTTTTTCAAGCAAAAGCAAACACAAGTGCTAACTAGCCCCCTAATTGGGCCTAGTTTTGTACATGCATACATTGTACAAAACAGTCCCCCAATAGACATTATAAAAGGTTTTGGAATTTTCCTTTTCTCCTTTTTGTTACCTTCCCTGTATTGTAGAAAACAAACAGGCTTTAAAGTCCAGGCAGACCAGCCCATAACTCAAAAGCTGATCTAGCTGTGTTGAGATTGATTTACATCTCTGTGCAGACGCAAGGTTAGGTACTGTATCTTAAAAGGTAGGTGATTGCCCTTGAAGGAACTTTCTACACAGAAATGCAAAAAAAACCAGACACAGAAGAAGACCTTTACAGTGAAAGGGACTGGAAACAATGATCACTCATTAAAAGACTTTCTTTTATTATTTTTTAATGTTGTTTTTTTTTTCCCCCCAGACTCTCAAATGGCTGGAAAAGAATGGTTTACATTTCCATGGGGCAAAAATCACCCATATGAATAAAGGAAGATACAGCATCATTCAAGCAAGACAAAAGTAGGAATGAAAGAAGCTTTCATTCTTCCATTAGGCTTAAATTCCAAATTTAGGGAAGAAAAGGGGGAGAATGATGAAATAAAATAATCAGAAAACTGTCGAGATACTCTAGGTAGAATCAGGCCTGCTTCTCACTGGGGCTTTAATCAGCCTTTAAGCAACTCAGGTTCCTCTTTTGACCATGATTTAAGCTGTTGTCTCCAGTGGGATAGTGTTTAGCCATGTGTCTATAACAGATGGGCAGACTGTGCCTATAGATGCCCAAGTTGTGGACCTACACCTCAGTGTCTTATTTTCAGATATGAGAAATCTTCTTCTGTCTTGGCTCCTTATTTCAGCACTGCTGAAGTTCAGGATCCCTCTGTCCAGTCATCAGTCTGTGTCTTCCAATTCATCTTTGTGATGAGGTTAGTAAGAATAGCTGCCCATAAGCACCCAGCCATTCTAGTTAGTCCCTGTACCTGTTCTCCAATGTGATTCTTTTATTGCGTTTATTTTTATATTATGGCAACTTTTAGACAAAAAAAATAAATACCTCAGTGTAATATTCTTATTTGTAAGCAGTTTTTAGCATATTACAGTGAATTATTTTCTTAGTACAGCCTTGCACATGTGTACATTTATTTACTGCAACATACAAATGAGTTAACTGAAAGCATCTTCCCTGAACGTTTGAAGTCAAAAAGTGATCTCCATATACGATTAGTTCACATTTTTCTCATCTGYACACTTGCGTTCATCTTCACATAGATTCTTTTTTTAATGTTTTCCATTAAGCTGTGTTAAATCCTTCTGATATTCTTCATTTTTGCTGTTAGATTTGCCCAGTTAGACTCAGTTAGCCTCAATAATTTTGCAATCTCTTTATCTCTTCCAACTCTTTATTCACCTGCTCTTCTAGGTCAGCAGTAAACATTCACCATCGTGATTCCTCCAAGACCCACAGGGAATCTGCATTTTAACCTACTTCTCTTGCTTTCTACTGACCTATCATTGATCTGTTTGTGTCACCTGGCATCTTCAGCATCTTTCCTGCTACCTCCCAAGCTTACATTAAGCTATGTAAGCTACTGAACATGCAATGTTCTTTGCAGTGTATAACCCCAGAGACCCTGACACCCAGATTCGGAAGCAGCAGATCTCCAAGGCCCATATGTTTCTGGATTTAAGACAGGATAAAGTGAGGGCAAGAACAGTGCAAAAAGGAGTTACACAGCCCTCTGCAAAAACAAATAAAGACACAGAAAAAAACACCCCAGTTCCTGAGTCACATGTGTTTCTCCTCAAGTTAAGCAGCTTCCAAGACTGTCAGGAGCTCATTAAAATCAGGGAACAATGACAGCAAGAAGTGATAGAGGTGAGCACAGCAATGGGTAGCCTGGAGAGATGACCTCAGAAGTGGCTGAAGTGTGGACTATTAATAGGCCTCTGAGAGAGTGAGATGTGACCTTTGAAATAAACTCTTGTAGTGAAATAGAAGTAGGGTTGGTATAAATACATGTATAACATTTGACTTGAAAGAATGTTTTGTAAGCACTGCATTTTAATTTTTGTTTTGGCTATTTAGTGTTGCTTTGGGGTTTTTTTTAGTCACTAAGTGGTTTGGTTTAAAATTTTCAATTTTTTTTCTTAGAAAACTTTTTCACTTTCATTTAAGGAGGGAATTTAAATTGCTGACAATTACCTTAATTGAAGTGAAAACCCGGGAAGATCCTGTGAGAAGAGAATTTCCCTGGTGAGCCCTGTGAAACACAGCTGGGTTTAAAAGATGGGATTAGAAGCAAGTATTCAAAACATCCAAGAAATGTGACTGACAAGGAAACTTTGGTAGCCCAATAGGACAAAGTTTTGCACAGGTTACAGCTCTCATTTTAAAGTGTTGCAAATCTTTGAAACCTGTTCAAATCAGACTTCTCAAAATTAAAGAAGTCTTTGTTTGAAGGAAATACCGAGTCTATCCCAGGAAGGCTGAAAGAAAACTCATACCTGTGATGGGAAGAATGGTGCTGAAAAATGCCAGATCTCTAAGTTTTGCAGACCTAAATATGATGGTATTTTTATTTTTGCATTCACATTCTCCCTTAAAGAGATGTAACATTACAAAAAGCAGACTAAATGGCTGAATGGGCAAAGAAACTTTCAAAAGGATTTCAGCTTGGGTGATCAATAAGTAAATGAAACTACCAAATGTTTGGGGTGAAAAGGAGTCAAAATGGGCTCAGGAGGCACATGGAAGTGCTTGTCACATATGTAGTTACTGAACTGCAGAAGTTGTGCTCTTCCTCATTGCTGCTATACAACCAGCCTTTGCAGAGTGGTTAAAAACCCCCAGAAAACGGTATCAAGGAGCAGTCTATAACCATCATGGGCTCTGTGTGGAAGCAATGCCCTTGTGTTGCCGATGTGATGACGGCTGTACTGGGACGATAAACTGAAATCAAAAATCTACCCACAACTATGGGCAGTAGAGACTGCCCATGGCCAGCCATGAGGAGGTAATTACTTATTTTCTTTTTCTCAATATATTCATTCTTTACTGCACTATTTGGGATATACAAGAAGATATTTGCTGAATTGAAATTCAGCTTTTCCACACTTCTGTTTTAGGGATTTTCGTTTGAATGAGTAGAGCATGCATTTTTTAATTGTGTTCTCCTAGTTTGTTTCAGTCTTTGACTGACAGGAGAAGGATTCTTTCTTGCTCTAGAGTTAAAGCAATGGTGAATTGTTGGCTTGATTTTTCTTCTAAAAGCAGTTGAGAATGCTGTTCCAGCCAGGCTCACAAAGAACTTGGATAGCAAGATGTAAGTAGATATTCTGCAGCTAACCTTTGGCAGAAAATGAATGTTGAGGGCCAACACTTAAAAGGTGAGCTGGGCTGACACTTAAAAATGCAGCAATTTCTCCTCACCTTCATTTGTTCATCTACAAAGATGTAAAATTTTACTGAAATATAAGAGATAGAACTCTGGCTGATGTGGTGTAGCAGATGGATTTGGCACATACAGATACTACTACTGTAGTTTTACAATTCAAAATAAAATCTCTTTGGAGAAGGAGGTCTAGAAATAAATGAGAGCCACTTCAAGCAGGGGAGAGAATGCACGTTAGTGTACGAAAAGCTGAGGCAAAGCAAAATAAATTCATTACTTCCATGAGAGCTGGAGGTATGATGGCTCTACACAATCTCTGTATGTCATGACTGTGAGATACAAAGAGTCTTTTCTGTCTGGAACTGAAGTTACCCAATTTTGTCAAGCACACACTTAACAAGGAATTGGTACCTGGCAGACGATGAGAATGACAAGGAACACAACTTTTCCTGCTTATAGTGTATGTTAATTACCTTGCTGTTGGAGTAATTATGAAACAGTGTTATACAACTGGATTAGATCTGTTGAGTTTGATGAGGTTTCTCTTTGTGCTCACCATGGTGTAGTTTACACCTCAACAGGGAATGAGATGCAGAGCACCAGAGTGGCTGTGGTGCAGAATAAGGTCCATGTTTCATATAGTTGCTAATTTATATTCTGGCTTTGAGCAAACTTAAGAACATGCTCGCTATAAGTAGATTTGGCAGATTTCAGTATTATCCCTGTAGCTGACAAAATAATCTATGTTTGAAAAAACCGAGGTCACCTCTTCAGAACAGAAAAGGAATGAAAAAGTCCCTGACCCATGATCATCTCCTACTCCCAAGTATGATGTCATTCCAGCTGATTAATACAAGCACTGCATTTCACTGCATAGAGCTTTGACATTCAGGCAAGCTGCCTTGCTTTGTTGTTGGTTGTGCTATTTTGTTTTGCTTATTTTAACTTGGTGCCAAGGCTAATAGACAGATGGTCAAATGACAATGCTAACGAGCCATTGCCCTGAAAAGGAGAATTAATTACAGAAGTTTTCTCTGGTTTGACTACACAAATACAGACTATGCTGCTTGATATGTCTGGTGCAAGTATTGTGTATCTGCATAAATTATTATATTTTGGAGAGATCTTCTCTAAATACAGAACTACAGGTGACCTTTTTACAAAGTTTTTTTGTTTTCTACACAGATATCGTACAAAAAGCACTGAGAATGGCCTCTCTAGAAAAATCCTGCTATAGAAAGACACTTGTTTTGATCTCTGCATGAGACTATATAAATTGTTTGGACTTTTCTAAAGGCTTTTGTGTCTAACCATTGTGTCATCTTTTGTCCTCTACTGTAAACTCTGCATCCCCTCTATTTCCCTTGCTCTGTCTGTGGGCTCTGAAGACATGACAGTTTTCAGAAGAGAAGCAATACTAATGGAAGGCAGTTTGAGGGACCATAATCTCCATCTGTATCTATTGCAATAACCCTCATGTGTGGCACAGCATGCCCTAAAATTAATGTCACCTGTAGTATATTTCTAAATGTTAGACTGGGAGAATTTTTGTGTGCAGGGCACAGTGTGATCAATCTGGAACACCTCCAAAAGAACTGGTATTTCTTGGTGTGAGGAATTCTCTACTTCAGGGACAAGATGGATTAGCTAAACTTGCACAGGTTTGGTTTATTCCACGAAAAATGTGAGTGGACAGTAGATAGCAACTATGCTATATTTCCTGACAGGATTTTGTGTACCAACTTCTACTTAAGCAAAATTTTGTAAATAGTTTACTTTTCAGCTCAACGGTAGGCATGACAGGATATAAAAAAAACACCCAGGAAAAATGATAAATTGCAAAACAAAAGGAAAATAAAATCAGAGGCGTACTTGCTGCCAATGTATATGAAATATTACTTCAATTCAGCAATTGCCAACCCTTGTCAATATCAGAGAAATAAGACAAGATATTATGAAGGCTGCTTCAGATCTTAGCATACTAAGTTTTATACCTCACAGTATCTTAACATGCCGTTGAGGTTTGAAGACACCGAGGAGAGTAGGAAACAAAAATTATTTAATATTTAGTCCTTTTACTTTCCTTTTTTTCAGTTCTGTTTTGATTTGCTTTGTTTGGTTTCGCTTTGTTTTGTTTCAAGATCTGAGGGGAAAAAAGTATCAAAGAGGATGAAATGCTTCTTTTGGCCACCTAAATTTTTAAAGAATTCTACTTATTAAAGGTTATACCAATATCATGTAATCGACAGAGGCTTCAACAACTGGAACTTGAAATAAGTTCACCCACACTTCCACTCCAATATTTTACATGTAATATTTCACTTTCACACTGTGATTGTAATACATATGCTGAGCATAACATTATGGGCTTGATATTATTTAATGTGTCAGTGTGCTGCATCAAAAAACATGTCACGTAAATGCCTACATGTCAAATTATTCTATTTATTTATTCTGTTAACAGCAGTATGGAAGTATTATGTATGTTTTACTGGCATCCTTTCACGACTGAGCATCTGATGACCATGCACACTCATGTACACAATGTTAGTCGCTCAGTGGCAGTGTACAGATTACAGTGTAACAGAAAACATTCAGGTGGCACTTTCCCATTGTACTTATACTAGGTTTATGTGATTGGGTTGGCTTCTTTTACAAAAAAAAGTTCATGTAATAGACAGTTCCCACTGAAAAAAAAAAAATGTTAAGAGATATTTTACAGAGACTGGGTTCTAAGGCTTGGGCATTTTGGTACAAGAGAATGGATTTGACAACAATGGACCATGCCAAGGTTTTGGTGCAGGGAGGCTGAAAGGGAGGCCAGAAGCTGCCTTCATGTCAGACAGCTCCAGTTGGCTCCAAGACAGACCCTTCACTGGCAAAGGCTGAACCCATCAGTGATGCTGGTAGTGCCTCTGGTAATGTATTTAAGAAAGGATAAAAAAAGGCTATTCCACAGCCTCTGGGAGAAAGGAGTGCGAATATGTAAGAGAAACCACTTTGCAGACACCAAGGTCAGTGAAGAAGGAGGAGGAGAAGGGGCTCCAGGCACCAGAGCTGAGATTCCCCTGCAGCCCATGGAGATCCATGATGAAGCAGAGATCCGCATGCAGCCCATGGAGAACCCAACACTGGAGCAGGTGGATGAGCCCTGAAGGAAGTTGCAGCGTGGGAGAGCCTGCACTAGAGCAGGCTCCTGCAAGGAACTGTGTCCCCATAGAGAGAGGAGCCCACATTGGAGCAGGTTTGCTGGCAGGACTTGTGACCCTGTGGGGGACTTATGCTGGRCCAGTCTGTAAAGGACTGAATCCTGTGGGAGGGACCCCATGCTGGAGCAGGGGAAGGAATGAGCTGCAGAAACAGTGTGTTATGAACTGATTACAACGCCCATTCCTGCCGTCCTGTGCTCCTCAGGGAGCAAAGGAGCTAGAAGAGTTGGGAGTGAAGATGTTTTTAGATTTGTTCTTATTTTTCATTACCTTACTCTGATTCAGTAGCAATAAATCAATTTCCCTAAGTCAAATCTGCATTGTCCATGATGGTAATTGCTGAGTGATCTCTCCCTGTCCTTACCTCGACCCAAGAGGCTTTTTGTTGTGTTTTCCTCCCTTTTTCCTGTTGAAAAGGGGAAGTGATAGACTGGCTTGCTGGCCACCTGGGGCCAGCCAAAGTCAACCCACTGCAGTAGTTAGGTGTTTTATTATGCTGCACAATGTCTTCAATATACTTAATGGCGGGAGTAGCTCTATCCTCTGTGCAGAACTGAGCACTATGGTGCCTGGAAATGTCGTGGTTGGTACAGAATGTACTGAACTGTCTCACTCTCTGATAAAGAGTTTGCTAGGCATATTTTTTCCATTGTAAAATAAGCGGAATTTAGAACATATTACCCAGTTATACTTTAGTGAAACTATCTGCTTCATTGCATCCTGGATGACTATATTTTCCCTGTGGTAGTTTCCAGAGACCTGATTCTGGCTAAGAGACTGTTGTATTACACTGTGTTATGTAGGGTGACATTTCCTACTGAGAGGAGGTGACATTTAAAGATCCCAGTCCTGCAGAAATTTACACTTGTGCTTGTTTTTTAGACCACTTAAGTGAAACTAACTTCATGAAGTTAAAAAGGTGGAGAAGGCCCTGAGGACCAGAGTCTACTTCAGTAATCATTGAATGAAAGTTCAAAAGTTGGAGTAGACAATAACCTAGAGTAACAGATTGCTGATAGTGGTAAAATAATTGTGCTGTGTCTGACTAATCTCAAAGTTTTAGAAACCTGTGTAGCTGCTACTATTGAGAGAGGGTTCGAGTTGTGGGATGGTAAGCAGTGTTGTAACTTCAACAGGGCCGTACTTGAGAATCACTGCAAGAAATTCTCGTGATGCAAAAGTCCAAAATTATCAAAATTGCCTAATGCTGCTGAGACCTTGGGAATGATACGGATTTTCATAGGAAGATGCCACCAAACCCTTTTCTGCACCATCACTTTAATAGTTTTTCCATAATTAGCTAACACAAAAAACTTTTTAAAGATTTTTCRAAATACTTGGTAGTACCATTTATGCTGCACTTCTGTCAGTCTCCCTTACAATTATAATAAGTCACACCAGACACAAGAATGAGAGAGAAACTTTATCTACTAATACATTTTGACAATCTGAAATATGTCATTTTTCTTTATACTTGTATGTGCCAACATCTCACGTCTGTTACCTTAGGATCTACCAAGCCCAGAAAACAAAATGATTTTCAACTTTGCAAAGGTTTGATACATCTCTGATTAGCCCTGATGGTTCATGGGATACCAGATGTGAAGTCTGTCCTCCATCCAAGCCTTTCCTATTGCCTATGTTGCAATGTCTGCTAGTAATCTGTAATTAAAAGAGTTATTGAGAGAACTTGGGTAATAGTTTCAAAACCAGAGTGTGGCTGGAAAAGTGCCATCACAGTGCTTCTGTACTCTCTGTCCTGGATTAAGAGACTGAAGCAAATAATTGAGTCTTAATTTCTTCCTGAGGTGAGTGCCTCCTGAACTGTAGAACTGGTGCTGCTATCAGCTCAATACATCACACTGGACATGCTCAGGCTGGCCCATCTTCCAGCAAGTCTCAGTTTAGGGGACACAAGTGTGACTATAAGACAGCTTCTTCCCATTGTTTAGACAGAGGGCAGGATCTAGCTCCAAATGCATAGTGGTCATGTCAGGAAGCTTGAATGTAATGGAGATGGTGCCACCCATCCTAGATCTAGAGMATGCCCCAGACAGATATGGCAGAGAGGCCATTTGACCATGTCAAAGCTGTTGGAGGTCCACTTAATCTGTTCAAAACACTGCAGTTCTTCCAATGAATCTGTTGAAACCACACTTTTCAGAACCATCATTGCCAAATGTGTGAACAGAAGGTGTTTCCAGAAGCATGCAGCAGCTTAATATCATTCCAGAATCAATAACTATTCCTTAACAATTATGTTTATGGCCAGTTCTGGGATGTCTACAGTTGAGGAAGTAAATATCAACCAGGTAGAAATGCAACTCCCTTTCATTTGATAGAAAAGTCTGCACTATGTATACCTTAAAACAATGCCCCCTTGGGCTGCTCAAGGTAAAACAATAAACAGTGTTTAAAATAAAAGAAGGAACTTTGTAACCATGAATGGTTATGTGAGTTGGAATAATTTGGTCTGTCTCATCATGCAGATGGAGTTTCAGATTTATTACAAAATCAGTGGGAGGGAGTTGACAGACGTATGAGGCATTCACATACCTTTTCCATGGATTTAGTGTTTACACAAAAGCTAACGTACCTGATTCATATGGAACAATACCTGAGACTTCTGCAAGCAAAAACGTTCATGTGGTGCACTGTTAATAATATTGCTGTTAAATTAATGTAACTGCAGTGGCAAGTATGTGCATCAAAAATGTTCCTGGGTATTTGTTTATGTAAATACAATTAATGCAAGATCAGCTGAAATAATTTGGCGGAAGACTAGTAACATTCACTTGCAGGTAAATGTGTAATGATTGGAAAGAGTTTGAATGGCATAGAAAACGGGGTGCAGTGTTATTGCTGAAATATGGGGACTGAAATCTTTGGTAGATCAGTTTGAATTGCATCAGTGCTCCTACCAAAACTTTACAGCAGTGACAGCGATATCAAGAAGGACGTATGGAAGAAGATGCAATAAAAAACTTGGAAGTGGATGATGAAAGAAAATACATTTATAGCCCTCTCCTTATCTGCTTTAGGAATTAAAGGAATTTCACTAAGAGATATTTACTGGCTTTGAAATCAGTATCACACTTAACTATAACATCGTAGTGTCCCTGTTTTTTATTACCCACATCCATTATTTGTTCTTTAGTTTTGCATATTTTGTGTATGTTGAATAAATCTTCATGGATCTATCCTCCAGGAATTTTTCCTTGAAGAGTGAGTAAGCTTTCACTCTTTTTGCAAATGCTTTTTAATATATGTTATGTTTTTGTAGAAAGGATTATTGGTAAGAAAAATCTAAGAGAGTAACAACCAAGCTTGGTCTCTGTCCTTCTTCCTGGAGTTGACTATTGGCCCTAAGTATCCAATATTTGTGTTAATTGGTGAGATTTCTGGAAGAAATAAATACTAATTAGCTATCTTTTTCCTTCTAGGATGTATATTATGATATAAAGAAAAGACATTTCATTCACTATATTCTGACTTCATCAGTGCATGCTGACACTCCCAAATTCCCTGAAAGTTCTTGTTATAGCAAAAGGCGACCATACAGGTAAGAAATCTTTACACGTATCTGGTTGCCAACATGGCATTGAAAATTACTTGGTGATTTATTTTAGTCACATTTACTCTTTTTTACTGTGAGGTTATATATCAACAGGAAAGAAGATTTCCCTTATGCAGCAGATAGTACAATACTAGCTGAAATCATGGATAAAAGCTTGTGAAATTTCTGTTGGATTAACTTCTTATCAAGAGCAGTATAAGACGGATTTTTTTAGGTTGGGTAAGCATTCCTTCTGACCCAGTGATTATTCACTGTTTATGACTCTTCTCTGAGCAAAGGACTAAAATGAGTTTGAAAAAAAACATATTAAGCCTCAGATAGAAGTGGGTCCAAACATCACTCTTCTGAAATACATCAAAGGAAATACCAGACACATTATGCCCCAACTAGGATGGACAGAAAATATTTAGATATGAGTCTGTATGTACTAAATATTTGAAGTCATTGTTTAATTCAGCACAGTTTAAAGACAGATACCTAAAAAGCACTAGTGTAGACACTGTTCCCAGGAAAACATCCAGTGGATGAGTTTTGGTAAGGACAGTCTGCCTTGTGACTTAGCAATGAGACATGGCATTTTTATGTATCTCTTGTTTTCAGAGCTTGCAAAGAACCAAAGCTTTAGTTTATTCTGTACTACAATAGGCATCCTATGTGCATGGCACTTGCAATTCTTTCTGAAGCCTTTGCTGAGCTCTTATATGTGCTGGTTTTACAGCTCTGTTAGGCATTTTGAAGGCATGTGATATAGAATGAACTATAGCAGAAGCATGAGTCAGCTGTAGTGATGTATTTGAAGAAAAGAATTGTTGACAACCAGAACAAATGGCCACATCAGTCTTGGCATTTTATATCAGCTCAACAGCATTTAGTTCCAAAGCCTTACAAATTGGGCCAGGGTGACTATATTGGTTGTCATGGCCACCATTTCAGACAGTGTTGGTTGTTCCCTGACAGATATTGGTAAAACAGCAGGAGAGCATCTTGCTAACATTAATTTTAATAGCTCTGCACATCTTAGCACAACTTATGCAGCGTTGTAGACACCACAGATTGTGTGTTGAGCTCAATCCTACTCTTGTCAAAACCTGTGTAAGAAATGGGTGGCTTTGGAGATTGACACACAATTGAACATTAAATGGACTATGCAGAGATACACCTAAAGTATCACATCAGGGAGAGGAGGGAAGGAAAGGAAAGGAAGAAACAATAGTTTAGCTTCCCAAGTAATTCTAGTTAGTGGTAACAACAGCAGAAGTTTGGCTTTAGACTTGAATAAGTGGCTTATTGACATTGGAATGGTCTATATTCGCTGCTTCTAGACTTGTATAGAGAAAGAAGGAAATAAGCAAGGCAGGAAAAAATTTTGCCGAAGGAAATACTTGTTAAAGAGAAGGAGGAAGCAAATTCAGATTTCATGGATAGCCAAGGACACAGACAGAGAGAGTGGGGAAGAGGGAAAGGGAGAGAGAGGGAGGTGTTTCTTTGGTGCCTCAGTTCATCAGCTGTTTGAACCTATGCAGGAAGAGATGTTTGGAGACTGATGACTAGAGGCAAAGATTTAGAATTAACTTTGTGCCCTGCCTACGAATTAATGCAAACACCTTCCTTTCAGAAAGTGACATTTTTAAAGCACATTCTTCAACTTTGCTCATTGTCTAATAAGCCACCGGTATGTACTGAGACACCATGATGATGTGACTTGCAATTGCCACAGATCACCATCTTTGCTTCTTCTGAAGGGTATTTTGACTATAGAATTCTATTTGTTATTTGTCCTATTATATTTGTAATGATGCTTGCACTTTGGAGATTTTCCCAGAGTTTTCCTCCTATTCCAGTTGTGGTGCCTTTGTTTGTTTGATGGACAGTTAATTTTATGTATCTTTCCTCCTGTTAAAGAAGAGGTAATCTTTAAAGTCAGGCTGATGCCTGAGGACTAATTATTTGGAAGAAGTTCCCCTCTTGGTGGTATTAATAAGAAAAATTACAAGCTATATTTTCTGAATTCTTACTGTAAGTAAATTCTGTAAGTACAGTAGATTTTACAGCATTATCCCTATACTTAAGCAGTAACACAGCTTCACCAGCTCTCCAGGTGAAATTTCTAATTCCCAATGAGCAAAAGTAATTCTCCTCTCTTGCTCTTCTAGCCGCAGTGGTTTTACATTCCTGCTGACAGTAGTCCAGTTTCAACAGAAAACAAAGTCATGTCCTAAATGGGTTTGAATTCCTCCAGAGAAGTGGTTCACCTTCTCCAGGCAAGTGCTCCAGTAAGTCAGGCAAGGTGAGCAGTACCAGTACGACCTATGGATTTGTCTTCTGAAAATCGAGGTACCAAATCATCAGGTGTCTTGGCGTTCTGCACCACACGCCCCCCTCTCCCCCTTAGAGACTCAGTGGGCAGCTGGGGATCTGAGCTCTCAGTACAGCAGCTTCTAAACCCTGTGCCTGGTGTTGCCTGCTGGCTAACAGTTCAGAGGTGTCTGACTTTCTGCAATGGCTGAAAGGGAGAAATCTCATAAGAATGTGAATTTCTCTTAAAACTTGAGATGTCTTTTCTGTCACATGCTCATCAGTCATGCCCTTCTGTTGATGGATGCAGTTTGTATTTCTGCCTTTATATTCTGTAGTGTATAAAGTATTAAAAAGGAACTAATGGGAAAAAGGAACCTTTGAATTTCATTTTAATGAAACCTACTGTTTTTCCCATCTCTTCCCACTGCCAGTGGCATCTATGGCCTCTTCTAACCTTGTTTACCTCTTATTTTGACAAGTGCTCTCTGCTTTGCCAATCAGCTTCTTTTCAACTGTCTGCTTTCTCAGTTCTAATGGAAAGTCAGCCTGTTATGTGGAGATCATTAAATCTGTTCTTTCTTACATTTCTTCCTCCTCCCCTCTCCCCCCCACCCCCCATTTTTTGACATGAAGAGAACTTTGCAGAAGGCTCTGGCAAAAGCGTCAAAACTGCAACCCATTTATTTACTTGTTTATAAAAGTTCAAATAAAAAGAATACATTACATGCAGTAGCTTAAAATTATCTTAATGATAAAGAAATGTATGCAGACATCTCCCCCTCCCAATTTGCTTTCGAGACTGCGGTCTGTGAACTTGATGGTTGCCAAGGTGAATGTTTGTCACCTTCTATGTAATTTTTTCCCCCTCTTTGATTTTATATGTTTTTTGCAGCTGTTAAATTTCTGCATCTTCTCTGTCACAGACATCTTGCGAACCAACATAACCCTTTGATGACTTTCTTCCTGCTCTTTAAAATTYGGAGATACATGATTTTTTTTGCATTAATGGTAATTTCTTCAGTGACTATGAATATTAAGTCCTGTTCTTCACCTTTAAGAACAGCTACATTAATCTGAAATTATGTCTTTATTTACTTCTTAAGTTGTATTTTTTTTTTGCTTCCTTAACTAAAGTCTATTTCTAGTACTCTGAACTCTATAGTAAAATGACATGTACAGGGAAAGGCAAACTTAATTTTCTTAAAATAGATTGCTGGGGCTCAACTTTGAGGGCTCTGGCATCTCAGCTCATGTTTACTCCAACATAAGCTGAGAGCACAAGCTGTCATTTAAGACTGCAGTCCAACATCCCAGGCAGCTTAATAGCTCTACTGAGTGTTCTTGTTATTTGAGACACATCTAAAACCTGATCTTACATGCACCAGGGAGTTGATAGGAAACTTTAATGAAACTCAAGTGCCCAGAGAAGTAGAAGTAAGCATATATAGAAGGATATGCAGGATTAGAGTCTTGCAAGTGCACAAGGGAGATTTTGAGTGTCTGTTAAATTCTGATTTATTTGCTATTCTTGTTTGCTCTTTTCCCATGATTTACTTAAAATGTTGTCACTATACCACACACATATTCAAGCTGAAAGTTTTCCAAAAAAGTACAGTTTACCTGATATTTGAGTTCTCTAAATTCAAAAGCTTTCATTTTATTATTTTTATATATGCCTTTGTATGTCATTGAATATGTAATCAGCAGGCTGGGTTGGTTGAAATGTGATTGTTTGTAATATTAAACCTAAATGATTCATTTTGGGACAGGTGTCTGCCGCGTGAATTTTGGATCTGTTTCTTGAAATATATTTTCCTGATTGATTTGATTGAGACCTGGATTTGAAATTCGTTCTTTCACATCTAAGTTAAATATTCCTACCTCTGGAGCTCTTGTCTGCTCCAGGACAAGCGAAGGATTGTGCTTTTCCTTTCTCCATTTTTACCTTTATTTTTTACCTTGTTGAAGACAGAACATGCATTATGAAAGTGAATGTAGGTGTGGATGAAATCTCATTTTTCATTTGTAAGGAGATTTTTGACAAGCAACACATGATCTGCATTTCTCACATACCTGAACTCTTCATGCAATTCACTGGTGGCTTTGGCTGCTACACAAGGAATGCAACACAAAGTGGAGTAAATGTTTAGATTTTTTTCCAGAGAACATTAGCATTCAGTTTCAGTCTGACTATGCTAGATTTTGCTCTTGAGTAATCAACACAAAAAAATCCCTTCCCACTGAAATTTTTGTAGGCTCAGGAAATATTTATTTACCACAAACCTTTATGAATGCAGTGCCCTTTCTTTTTTTTTGGAAACAAAACTGTACAGTGAAGAGGGAAATCATTAACAACTTAGGGTGATTTTTTGTTTGTTTGTTTAGGAGTTTATCCCATGCTTTTGCTCTTCTGACTATAAGAAACGGTCAGGTACTGGGACAGTGCAGATCAAGCTTCTCAAGAGAGCACAAACAGAAACAAAGCTTTAATTTGATTTTGTTCTTGTCGTGCTTGTACATCTCCAATGTGCCTGCAGTGTTCCTATGGCGTTTTCAAGCAAGCTTATACTTGTGCCTCTTTTTACCTACAGTGTGAGGGTATGCAGCAGGGATTTAGGATGGTCTTACAATATTTTAGACCCCACATTTCTCAAAGTTTTCGAGGGAAAAAAAGGATTCAATGGAGAGCAGCAGAACCTTTACACGTTACAAATCTCTCCTTGATATCTAGTTACCTGGATCTTTTTCTTCTGCTATCTTTTAGTCTACAGAAGGTTAAACAGCAAAGGATTGTTTCTCTATTCATCACCTAAGGGTATGTCACAATTCCTTTTTTATTACTTTCTGAAGCAGAAGGAAAAATAATGTTTTCTTGGTTTTTTCTATTTTTTTTCTTTTTCTCTCTTAAAATATTTTTCCTGTTCTTGCAAACTTTGATTTCTGGTGATAAATGATGAATGAAGAAATCACTGCTAGGTTCTTCAGAAATAGATTAAGATGCATGTAAAGAACTTTTAAACATCAAGTTCCTCTCTATATAAACAGTGCTACACCTCCCAAAAGCTTGTCTCTTCATATTAGAGAAGGCTGAACACAGACGCTTAGGAGCTATTGTAAAATGTGAAGGTACAGTTTATTTTGGGAAAAGTGACTGTGTTGATCTGGGATAAAAAGCAGTCCAGGTGGCTGACCAGGTGAGTGACTTAGGGCCAGGATAGATGGTGCTGAATTCTTTGTGCCTGACATTAAACAAGACTCATTGCTAATAGGAAATAATTTCAAACTATGCAAGGAGAGAGCGAAGGCAGAAGCTGGAATGGAAAGTTCACTGAACTGATTGACTACAGTCAATCTTTTGCCATCATCCCTTTACAAAGAATGTGTACTTCTGAATGAAGGAACCATGACCCCCATGGTGGGAAGCTCGGAGAATTCAGTGCCAACAATTCCCACTCCTGAACAAGAATCTCAAAACAACCCTGTGGTTACCAGACATGGCTTGAGAAAACGCACAAGATAAACAGGCAAGTCTGTGTATGTTGCCATCAGTGCTTACAGGCGTGAATTAAAATTTCAGTGTCAGTTACCAATGGGCTTTTTTTTTTWTTATTTTTAATTTGGAATGCATTTGGCATCTCTCCAAGTCTGCAGATGATAAGATTTGTCCTCCTCCCTTTCATTATTTAATTAGTAACATGCTCATGCCAGTCCGTTTCTCAGACTCCTACATAGTACTGAAGTATTTGACGTACAGCTCTGGAAGGAAATTGTGTGCATGTTTTTTAAATGTTCCACTGCAAGTAAAGACTTTAGTCCAATGGGATTCTGACCTTCCAATGTAAAAGGTGAATTCATTGAGCTTAATTGGGGGTGACATTTGTGTAATCCTCTGAAAATCCTTATGATTTCAGTGCCCAAGAGAGGCCAAAAAAAGAAGCAAGAATATTCTTAAAATTGTCATTTGTACTTCCATCATTAGCCAGGCCTGTAGTTTCTTCATGGAGCTGGATATTTAGTGTAACTTATCAGAGCTACTCTAAATGTTGATTGCTATGAAGCTGTCTTGGTGGAGCAGTTCTCTCCCAGACAGGAAGTGAATTGCGAGGAGCAGGAATGAACTGAACAAGAAGGGAGACAGTCTAAGAGAACTGAATCTTCTTTTCCATTTACACAGCCTGATGTGAAGCATGTTTTGTCTGATGAGAAGAGGGAAGAGAAGCTGCTCTTAAAGTGGCTGGTGTTCTCTTCTTCCCTATCAGCATCATAATTGCATCCTGCCCTTGGAGGGAGATGGATACTGACACCTCCTGATATCCTGATAACCCCCTGACACTCCTCTAGCCAAATTAGCAAGGATTATGCATCATTCAACACAAAATATGAGCTTTTGGGATATATGCACTCCAACATAGTGGTTGTTTCAGATATTCTCATCATAGGCTTCAGGAATGTACCACACCTTGAATCCTGGTTTAGTCTGAGCAGCTCTGTGGTTTGAATAGAAAAGCCTAAAATGCTTGTATTTCATATCCACAGTTATTCCCTGCAGCAATTCCAAAGGTGATAATAAGGTAGACAATTCAGAACCATTTAAAATCATAAGTCATGCCCTAAGAAATAATCCAATTAGGTTTTAATAATAATGTAGGGTTGGGTTCTTTATTATTTTATGGTTTTGAGTCTTCAAAATTAATTCTTGTAATATATTCAAGCTTTTACCCTTGAGACTGTATATTAAAAATTCCTCTTTAGTTTTTAATTGAGCATAAGATTTCAGTTAATAGCCCACCTCTTGAAGTAATGTAAGAAGCATTTTCAAATGCCATATGACTTAAAATGAACATGATGATTGGGAAAAAAATCAAGACAAACTACTTGAAGGAAAGTCTAGTCAGCTGCTGGAATTCTAGCTCTATGTTCCAGTAAGAATAATGGGATAGGAAGAGCACCCTAAATACTTCAAAAATAGAATTTGGTTAATTTATGAACATGATTGGGTTGTGTAAGGTGTTAGTTTAGTTATTTCTTCTTCCAAGCATTACTGGATTTACATGGAATAGTACAGGAACAGTACATTTCTCTGCAGAAAATTTGAAAAAGGATTAAAAGTCAGCTTAAAAAATATCCACATATTTTGAAACAAGTAAATGCTGTTATGTTCCTGCAATGGTGTTCTGGTGTACCTGCTTATGGAAGGGAGCAGCTAGGAAGGAAGGACTCTCTGTCTTGGAGCTGGGGAAGATATTTGTCTTTGAGAAGAGTTTGAGGACCTGCAAGTTTTTATGATTTACACACCACTGATAATAGGCACGTACAAAAACATGCCTTAAATACCTGTCTCCTCAGCTGAGTGGTCTGGTTGAGAAGTGCTTATTGGAAGGCTAGAAAGTAATTGACCTACTCATATGGATAAGTGCTTCTCTCAGAGAGAGTTGTTGAATTGAGCCCTTTGGGAGGCAGAAGCCACAGACCGAAAGTTAATGATGCTCTGAGCATTATTTGTTTTCTTGAGGTTGCAAGACAAATACTCCATATGTTTCCCAGGAAACCTACTACCAGTGGTGACTGATTACTGGCTTCAGACAACCCGACTGCCTGGTCACTGTCACCATGCTGAAATGCAAACACACTGAGCACAAAAGGGCTCCCAACATGTGGGAAGCACTGTAATTCCATAGAGAAAGATAGTCATGTAGGTTCTGTATTTCAGTTACCTTATCAAAAAGAAAAAAATCCCAACAAACAAACCCACACCAACAGCCCAGTACCTGTACTTTCCTGTATGTTCTGCTTGAATCAGAAATGAAACTTGAATCTGAAGACAACAAATCTGCTTCTCAAGCTAATGTTGTACTGAGACTTGATAGTTTGAAGTTATCTCTGATATTTAAATATCTTCAACATCTGCTCATCTAAACATATGTATATAACGTGCAAAACTCCTGTTCTGTTCTTGAGACAAAAAGATCCAAGTTGCCTTATTTCAGCTGTAGGCTTCAACCTGATGTTAAAAGTAGCCCTTAGATTTCGTCAGAATGTAATCTGGATCAGTCAGCACCAGCCAGCTCAAATTCCCAATACATTCAGAAAGCAGAATGGGTGTTTCTAGCATGGGGCTTGAAGATTAACTATCAGGGTGCCTCAAACTTTGGCCTAAAGATAAGGTGTAAACTAAAGTTTTGTTTGTCCACCCACATCCTACTGGTGAAGGAGGCAATGTTGGAAAGCCAGCCTTGATGCTGTGCAAGCACTGCTCAGCAGTAGCCAAAACACTGGAGTGCTACCAAGACTTTTATAGCTACCAACAGAAAGCAGAGCACTATGAGGGCTGCTATGGGGAAAATGAACTCCACCTCAGCCAGACCCAATACAATGTAATATATGTGATTATATTCTAGAAATATATGTGACTGTATTCTCACTTTCTATCTTGTACATCACTGAATATTATACCAACATTTAGTAACAAAGGGACAAAAAGTTCAGGAACATAAGAACTATTAGCTAATCTATTCCACACCTGCATCTCACATGGAACACATAATTCCAAATATTTTCACCAAAGCAAAAAACCCCTGAGTTTCTTGAAATTGAAGAAAAGTACCAATTCTCATTTTTAAATTAATATCTGATCTAGAATTAATCAGTGGAAGCTGAGTGAGATTCTCTCTGGATATCCATTTCTGACAATGGCTATATTGTCATATATTTTATGACAGTGGTTAAAGAAACTATATGAATCACTTCCCGTAAAAATGTTTATGTTCATAGTCTGTCATTGCAAAACTGGTCTTTTCATAAAAGAAAAAGTGTCAAGAATTTGCTTTGAATTTCAAAAGTTAAAGTAACCACCAATTCAGAATAAATTATGCTTTCATTTTTTATAGTACCTAAGTATCATGCAAGGAGTGAACCTATGCTTGGACAACTGTTTTGGAATATATGTTTTCAGTATTCAGAGAACATTGTCTCTTGCCTTTAAATACTTATTGAAGTGTTGAACTTATGAGTTCGCCCTTCACTGAAAATGTTTTATTACTATGTAGTATTATATTAGACAATAYTTATTTTATTACTATTTAATCTTTCAGTGGTCTTGTGAAGGTTTAATTAACAAGGTTTTGTTCATGTTTTTAAAAGTGCATAGATTCTCAGATAAAAGATCCTGCATTAATACATTTAATTATTTTTAGGAGCTCCTTTGCTCCCCTGGGAGTGGAGATGAATTACAGTTTAACCCAATACGTTAGATTTTAAAGAGAGTTTATCCATGCATTTACTTTGTACCTGTTCATTTCTGTATACAGACAACAGTAATTAGATATAGAACTGTAGTAGCCACTGGTGTTATCTGATTTTTTTTTCTTGTCATTTAATTTGTCACACATATATATCTAGTGCTCTCATAAATGCATTAATTGCAGGACTCCATATAGATTGTAAAGGTCTTTTTGAGCCTAGCTCTACATTTGTACAAGGGGGAACTTTTGCAGGTTCAATTGCATGGACATGACCTTGCAGTTCCTTTTATAGATGGAATCAAGGTTGATGTCTGCCTAATTTCAGAAATGTATCAAAGYAGGGTTTTTTGCTACATTGCTGGCATAGATTTATATAGGTTGATGCAGGAAAAAAATCTGATAGAACTTCTAATGGGACCTTTCTTGTTCTTTAATTACTGTGTCTGTTGCTGCTTGGAAAATAATTTATAGTCTGCTTGGGACTGTAAACTGGAAAAATGCATTACCTTTATTTGGTACATTCAGTAGTGTTTTGCAAATGAGCATCAGGTTCACTATTGAACAGAAATTGAAGTTGTCAGAGCAATGCACTTGGGAATTGGTTATGGAAAGTAAGACAATTTTATCTTTAATGAATATTATGTGATCATTGGCTTTGTGGTTCACATGGGACAGAGAAATCACCTTTAGTAGATTACACAGCTAAACCAATTTACATAATAACATCATATGCATTAAAAATACATTGCCCTTGTGGAGGCAGGGTTCAACTGTTGGAGAGATAAAAATAACTACTACAAACTGGCATTTCCCAGCTACACAGATCAATAGGGATCACAGAATTCTCTTGGACACCAGCTTTAGTAGATTTCAGCACTAAGCCAATTTCCTGAAGCACATTAAGCACTTTGAAAGAATTTGGATTTTGAATCATAGATGGCCCTCTCAGGGACATGAGTTAAAATATATTTAATTCTATTAAAAGTTTTCCTATTAGTTCAGATCACAAGGGATCAGGTGATCCTATGAAAATGGTCATTATGGAAGAAACTTGATCAGTAAACTAATATTCCTAAATATGCAGATACACTTGGGGCATACATATTCATTATATTAATATTTCTTCTCAAACACTTGTTTCCAGTGTTTGAGCATGTTATCAGAAAGTACACTACCACAGCCTTGTATTAGACAATTTAGAGACATGTTTTGGTTGATGACCATCATTCTTAGAGAAGGATGATCATTTGTGAATCATTACTAAGCCTATACCAAGATGAATGAGTCCTGGAGTCGATCAAGGACCGGATTAATGAAATTATTTAGAATTCTTTAYGTTTTTCTCTACAACAGTTAGAAGTTAGATGATTTAGTTCCTCCAAGAACCCTCAAGAACAGAATTAGATGTGATCTACCCAGTTACCAGCAGAGGGGCTAGAAGAGCAATCACATACAGGTATTTTTTAAGACAACTGCTGACACTGAAGAAAGAGTTGTGTAAATAATCTGTTTTACTCCTCTTTTCACTAAACAAAATCTTAAGAGGACTTCCCCATAAGCTCCCCTCCCTTCCCCCCATCTACCTCACAAGTAGACTTCAGTAGCCCATGGCAACATTTTACATAGACTCTTATAATGAAAAATTGTGAGTTAGGCTAAAATAAGAAATAGGAGTCTGTAGGATTGGGGCTGTTACATATCCCCCAAAAAGTTGAGCACAAAAGAACTTAGAAAATTTCAGAAGAATTACTGACAGATATAGGCTAACAAAGGTGCTGCTTGGGGTGTATTTTACCCATATGCTGTTACTGACTCAATACTGAGATTGTTGCTTGTTGAAGTCAGGCTGAGAATAAAGTCACCATGGTCCAGGCTTCCTCACAGAGACTGCAAGAGACCATCACACCCAAAGAGAAAAAGGTAAATGTTCCATAATTTTTCAGGCTCTTCTGAAATAAAGTTAGTACATGCAATGATAGATTTCAATAAGTTTCTTCCTAGAAAGATACCCATTGGTGTACCTTTGCCAGTTCTGGATGCTTGGGACCCTACATTATTACAGACTTGACTTTTTTGACTAAGTCATACTCAGAGTGTTACAATTTTCTCATTTTCCCCAAGGGAAATGTTCCCTCTGTGGGGTCCCCATCCCTCCAGTACTTTTGTACACATTTACCTTAAACCAATTCAGCAGACTGTAAATGTGAGTAACTGAGGCAGAAATATACATGCCCACCTGCCTAAGGAATGGTGAGTTCTGCTACAGGGATGCTGTAGAAGGGAATGACCAGACTCCTCATCCAGTGCAAAATTAATCAGAAATAACTCAGAGGCACAGCAATGTCTGGGCACTGGCAGGCAAGCTCTCTTGGACCTTGCTGGGGTGCAAAGGAAAATAACATTCTTTAATGTCTCTTAGTATATCAAGACAACATTGCTTATTAATGAAGTTCAGGTAAATTTACTAACCTCTTTAACATGGATCAATGACACTTAGAAAATGATATCTAAGATGTAACTGTAGCAATATATATTAAAAAGAGAAAAAAACCCGACCGTGCAAGGAATTGTTTCAAACATGATTTTAATTGAAAAATTATTTAGTAAAAATTATGTTCGTTGTTTAAAGAGGTGGACAGTTTTACAAGATGCAGTCTTCATGCAGTTTTTCAAAAATCATGCCATGTACAAAGTACTTATGACTGTTCCCTGTTCACGTGTTTAAAAATTCATAAACTAGAATACCTTTCTCTTTGCTTATCAGCAATCACACTGCATACCTAGGATATTTTATACCTTGCAGCAGAAATGGAAAATAACACACAAAAGCTTGTATTTATTAAAAAAAACCTAAAACCCAGAGAATTGGCTAGTTTAATTGCATATCAAGGTCAGAAGTAATTTCTTAATTTTGAGTATGGTGTCACCCAACTATAGAACACTATGAATGTGTGTATGTTTGTGTCAGTATTTGCATTTAGTTATCTTTTTTGTCTAGTAGTACCAGAAGTGTGAAACCCCTTATATATGAAATCTAAGGGAAATATTACTTCAAGTTTTTTACAGAGGATTTGTTCTAGTCTGCGTATTGAAGTATGTGGGTTTGGGGATTTGTCTTCATCAAATTCATCAGCAGTTAGATTTGGGTTTTTTTTACCATGATGATTTAACAAACTAGTCAGCTGTCATTCCTACACTATCAATACAAGTGTAACCAAACCTTGAATGCTTTTAGCACTTTTGTAAAAGAGAAAGAAAGACTTTTGAATTAAATGTGCAGTCAGTAGTAAATTCATAATATGATTTTCTACTGCTCATGCCCAGTCTATCTTGCAAAATGCTGTTGTGAAAGAAATGTTATCTGAAGTAAAACAAATGCATGATTTCCTTCAGATTTATCCCAGCTATGAAGTTTGAAACAGTTTGGAGATATTCCTTTGAAATAGTATTCTATCAAACTATTTATACATGTCTCAGATTTTTCTAGCAGTGTTCATGGTACACAAATAAATGACTGGGGTTTGTATGCTAGCAAGCAGGAAAGCTAATGTTCATTAATCAAAGAAATCTGACACAACTCTTTGTCTTTCAAATAAAAGAAATGAAATGTGAACTCCAGAAAGTAAATTTTAGGAAATGAAAGGCTATACAAAAAGAACAGTGGTGAAAGATTTGTTGTTAGCTTAATGTTGCATTTGAAAGCAGCCTGGTCATACAAAGTGTGATGGATTGCTGGACTACTCTCTGCTTTAATGTCTTCCTGTTTGATACCTGTGATCTGTGACCACTACTGAGCAACTAAGGAGGTTTTTGATTAGATAAAAATCTCCCACACTGTGATATATACCTACAATATTATAGTTTGCAGGGAACCATAAAAGGATTTTTTGTCCTCCTCTGAAATTAGACTTCACCGGGGTTTGCTTGAGTTTGGGTTCAGGCCCTGGAGAACTGCACAACTTCTGTTGCTTCAGTCAGTTGCTGCCTGATTCTTTTCTTGCAACACAAAAGCATGTCACAGCTTATACTAGCTTTCCTGTCTTTGAAAATGTGGTGGGCCGTGTTTAGTAGACAATATTTGGTTAAATATTTTAAATACATTTAAATTAATAAATACTTCAGGGGTGATTTTTCATAAAGGCAGAGACGGGTATTCTTTCCATAACAATCCTGCCCTAGATTTTCTACCTGCTGTACGAGTTCAAGACGTAATTTCTTTTATTTTCCTTGAGCTCCCTGACAGAAGAGGGGTCTGCGCCAAGACCCCCTTTTGCCTCAAAGCTCTGTTAGGGATTGAGGGAAATAATTGGCTCAAAGACCTGGGCAAGAAGAATTGAGACATCAGCTGGCAAGCCCATTAAAATGTCAGGCATTATCTCACAGAAGTGGCAGAAGAAGGCTGAAATGTAACCTTTAATCTGTTAATCATTAATTTCAGAAAATGAGTGCAGAGTTCTCTCTCTTAGCAGGTCCGTGTGGAAGCGTACCCACTTGACTGGGCAAACATTTTGCTGGAGCACGTATCACCCACACGGCGTGGCTCTCGGCCAGCTCAGCGGTGCTCACGCCAGCCTGCAGCTCCTTGGATCCGCAGAGCAAACACCGCTCCAGCGCCGCCGGCTCGGGCTCACCCCCCGCTCCCAGGCAGGCTCTGCAGCAGCTGAGTGCGTGTGCACCGCAGCCGGAATCAGGCTGCTAGAGAAAGAACGGCTTCCGAGACGCATGTCTGTTTCAACGGCAGGCATGAAAATTAATCATTGCATGTGCCTCATGAAAGACGAGAAGGGGTATTCGTGGCAGCTGGAAGTCTAGCAGGATGAAGAAAAAGGGGGGCGGGAAGGAGCAGCACAGGCACAAGGACAGGGAGAAAGAGGAAGATTATGAGGGAGAAAAAGGGAGTGGAGGACAATCAGAACTAGGTGAACTGAAGATTTAAGAAACTACAGAAAGGCAATAAAAATGAGTGGGAAAATATAGCAAAGGAATGTGAAAAGTAAAGTCAGACTTTACTAAGAAAAAGAAAATGGAAGAATCAGGAAATGGAAGAATCAGACAATATGGGCCAGAACCCACCACTAACCCCAGCTTTCTTCCTCCTCACTCCAGTATTTCTATGTTCATTTGCAATCCTCTGTTCTCCCTGTTTTTCTCCTGCTCCAGAGCCTCCCATCTCTTAGTCCCCAGATCTCCATGCACTTCTTATAGTGTTTCAGCCTGCACTGCTTCATTCCATATTTCACACTGCACTGTTCCTCTGGCTCCTTGCTCTCTTGGAAAGAAGATGGTGGTGGTACACACTGTAATGATGCTACTGCATGGCAGGAGACATGCGGTCAGAGGGAGACATTCACTAAAGGGGCGGGGAGAAGCTTTCTGGGGACATGGGGGCTGGTGAACTGCTGGTGTGGTCGGGCTGATTAGGGAGGTGTGTGCAGGTCAGGGATAGGAGAGATCGGTGTGAAGAAGTGGTTGGATGCTCTCAGTCACTGTGCCGTTGTAGCCAAATGTAGACTGAAGAGATTATAAATTTAGGGGTGATTATTAAAGGAAAAGAAAAAGGAGTGGTTAAGTATTTCCCTCCTATGGAAATCTAATGCTTTGGCTACCTAATTCCCTTCGGGTACCTGAAAAGCTCTTCCTTTATTGCTGTGGAGAGGGAAATATGGAACAAAAGGGGGTTTCTTTACCAGTTTCCATGTCTTTGTTTTCTGACAGTGTTTGAAGACTGAATACCCATACTTCCCCTATTAGTCAGGTGATACAATTAGACTAGCTATCAATACCAAACTTGAAGTCAACCATGCTGCATCTAATGGACCAGGGAGTAATTCCTTTGACTTGGGGAATAGGAAGCACTTTAAAAGGCAGAGATATTCCATCTGATGCAGGAAGATATGACTCGGACCTCTCAGTCACCCAAAGGCTTTTTCTGACTAGAACAAGTGACTAGAATGGCCTCTTGTATTTTCCCCAAACAGAAAGTTAAAGCAGCTGTCTGTAACTCTGTAAATATCACAGCATGCGTTTGTATTTCAAGCTCAGGTTGTATTCCTAAAGCCTATTGCATTCTAAATTTGGAATCTGCTTTCAAGCCCGGGAGGTTTACTCTATCCTAAAACCCCACTATCTTCTCCCCTTCATGCTGCCTCCCCATAATATTTCTGTTCCTCCTTTGTTTCAGTTTGCACCAGAACAGAAAACAAACAAAACAAAAAGGGTGTTTGACACTATTAAGAGCCATTGCCTTTAGCAAGTCTAGGAGAATCTGCCCATGGTAAATAGCTGGGACTAGCTAGGGGAAATGAAGATCAATGTATTGAAGTTCCCTGAGACACAGTATTTAAATGCCGTTCTCCAGGGCAGTGAGGCTTTAATAAACTCCACACRTTGTTAGCACGTTTGGGAAATTCAGGATCCTGAATGCTAAATAGGAAGGAGGAGAAGAGAGCAACAGATGTTAGTGTGTGTAGAAATGTCACATGAAACCTCCAAAGTCTTGACAGCTGTGGCATTTATCACTGTGTCGATACTGCAAAAATTATACCTGTTGCGCATGCTTTCTTTCACTTAAAAAAGAAAAAAGCATTGTTTCACTGGCAAGATTTTACACTAAACTCTATTCAAAGGTTGATATGGTATTCTAAAAAAAATATACATTATAATATTTTTCTGGTAACAGTCTACTTTCACAGAAAATATTTGTTATTATATTCTGGCGTAGTTCAGCCCCATTATAATTGAAACGGAGCAAAAGGTTAATGTTTTTTGTCTGCTTTGATTATAATGATGCTGCGGTGTAGYGAATGCTTTTTGGGCAGGTTTCCAAAGCTGGAATGATGATTCTGTCCATGTTTCTTTATACTGTACAAAAAAAAAAGGGAAACATTTACTTTTAAAAAAAAGCCATAGAAATATACTATATATATAAATTCCAGCAAGCAGTGGTTTGCAGAAAAACAGTGTTCAAAGAAGATTTGCTATATGCATGTATGAAATTCAATTGATTATCCTTACATCACCCTTCTTACACCTAACATAGTTTCTCTGTGAAATGCATGAAATTATTTCCATTCTATGGAAGATGACAGCCTCTTAATGTAGAAGGTTATAAAAACCACCGGTGTCTTGACCTCCACCCTGATACAACCACTATTTTGGAAAACTCATTTTTGCAGGTTAAATTTTGTTGAGGTCAAAGGAGCTTTAGAACTATTACTGATTATTGGTATGTTTGCAGTGCTTGTGAGCACTTGTCATGGGCAAATAATTAAAAGCAGGAATGTGAGCAAAGTCAGAATAAAAGAGACTAACTCTCCTCAAAAACTTTCAATTTGATCATTTCATCTGGTGATGATGAAGTATTTTATTCACTATATTTTGCTCAACTGCCTTTCAGATCTGGAGCTTACATAGAAAAAGACCAAACTGTCTGGAGTCTATGAAAACTCCAAAACAGAGAATTAAGCAATTTCTTTCTTTGGTCCATAATGTAGCAGGGTTCTTGTGGTTTTGAGGACTGTACATTTGGACCTTAGTTGTTGCATTGTTTCCTGGATCAAACAAGTCTGTGCAAGCCCTGTACATTAGATCTCTAAAGATTAATCATCTGAGGCATTCAAGAGTACTCTCAAATTATCATTTCCAAATACTGTCCATGCATTTCAGTAGTTCCTTGATTGCTTGCACTTCTCTAGCCATGTGCCACAATCACTGGAAGACTTTCTTCCTTTGAACAAGGCTTGACAGCATATTTCTAAGAGATTTATGATGCAGGAATTAGAACTATTGGTGTAGAAATGGGAACATTATGCTTATAAATCAGACAACAAATATTCTTTTTTTTAATTCTATTATAATTTCATTATTCCATTTTGCAGAGATTAGAATTGGGACAATCCTAATCCCTACAAAATGAGTGATAATCAAGGTCTGCTAAGGTCTATTCATAATTTGATTTGTCATGAAATTTCGTGACAAAGAAAGTATTATAATACTGCATTATTCCATGAAACATGTGCTACAAAGGCTTACTGCTTTGGTTGATGCCCTTTCTGTGCGTGACTCACAATTCTTGCAAATAATTGGTTCAGAGCCTGCCCACACCACTTTTCCAGAGAAAGTCTAAGGGCATGAGAACACACGAAAGCTCTTAACTGTAAATTCTAGACTTACTTGATAGCTGGGACCTCTTATAAATCTTTGTTATTTTAACTTTCATTAGTAAAAACGAAAGAGTAAGACCCATGGTCCAGGCAGCCCTGTAGCCTCTCCATATCAGTGCTAATACAAGATGCAACTTAGGACAGCATGTGTGACTGGCCACAGCCTGTGGCAGGCTTGACTTGCACCTTCCCAGCCAAGGTTTTCTTACCAAACCAACTATGAGTMTCTTGCTGGGATTTTTTTCTATTCTTTTAATCAAAGTAGCACATTCTCACTTGCACATTTGACTGATACTTGGGTGTTAAGGAGAAAAGTTCTTATGGATTTCACAAAAAATTTAGCACTGAATTCTTCTACTTATATTGGAATCAAAATAGGAACCTGACTAAAATTCTGTAACTGGTTGATTCATGCAGGTAGGAATGCTGGAAAAGCAGTGGTCATCTAAAAGGTATTCTGTCCAGAGAACTGGCATCGACTTTAATAGGACTCCCATGAAGTTGGATTAAATGATCAGCTCTCTAACAGTGATTTCCAGAGTASGTAGGACACAGTAGATTTGAAAAGCAAACCATAGACAGTGCTTCTGAAATTCCCATATTTCACACTCTTCAGGGGTARCAGGAGGAGAAAATATAGGTGGAAAAACAAACATATAAATGCAAAATTTATTTTTAATTGAAAAATATTTTATTTTTGTTAGAGTTTTTTTCCCATTTATTTTTGTTTGTTTGTTTATAGCTGCAGACTAAAGACTCACTTTGAGCATGGTCACAATGTGAATACAGAGTTGTAGGGTTTATTATATGCCTGATCCTCCAGTCTTTCAAGCGGTCCATGAAGTTGAAGCCAAATTATGCTTTCTTACTGTCTTCTTCCCTGCTGCTATGACCCTGAAGGAGGCAGGATCGCAGCTCTGCTTTCCCTRTGTACACTGCTGCACTCACTCTAGTCTGACAAGATAGGTACGCTCCCTAAACTGGAGTAACAACAGCACCATCATTTGTCTGTATGTTAAGGCATCCTGTTAAACGTTTGTTTCTGCCTCTCTCACCTGCTATCTCTGTTGGGCAAGGCAGCTCTGGAGCCCCTACTGGGCTTTGTTAGTGCACAAAATTATGTTCTTAGGAGGAAAAAACTTTTTATCTTACTTTTCAGAAAGTGGACATGTCTATCCCAGTAAAATCAGTTATAGAAATATGTTGTTCAGTACTGATCATAGCAAATGTGGATTTGATGTTGAGCACACGTCAAAACTTCTCCCTCCAAGATGCATTTGGTTCTGCATCTCAGAAGTCATGAATTTCTGTATTAAAAAATCAGTCATCAGGTACAGTTGTCATTGCATGTTTTAGTGAACCTTGTGCTGGCTTTAATGGCACATCTGTTTTAAAATTTCTCCATTATGCATAATGCACTGTAGAGATCTTAAAGCTAAATCAGATTAAATAACCTGTTGTTTGGCTAGTAAAAGGAAAGAACTCCAAACCACCGTGGTAGTTACATAAGTAAAATATAGCGAAGCAGTTAAGCACTCAAAACAGTTTAAGATTCAAAATATAGAAAAAATGCAGTTTGGGAAAGTTAACAAGGAAGAAAAGAAAAACATAGATCTCTCATGTTCAATATACCACTGTCCTGTTAAGAAAGAACAATGAGACCATGACCATAAACATCTTAATTACTCCTCAAGTACATATTACAGTGATGACCTGCATCCATGGTCTCATAAGAATACAATGGTATATTGCTCTCTCTCGGGAGGACGCAGTTTTGTTTTTTGTAGATGGGTTGCTATAGCTACACACAATTAATGAAGTTTTCTGAAGATGGGCWATCTTACCCATCCATGCTGTAAAGGGAAACAAAACCTTGTTTCTGCCTTTAGTCCCCCCTGGCCTGTTCACTTCCCCATGGCTTCAGAAAACTGCCCCATTTTGTTCTGTATTGCATTCATTGTTGTGAGGGAAGACATACRGTTGTGACTGATGGAATCCCTTTCAAAACAGAACAGTAAATAAAAAATTACATGCACAAAAAAGCCATTATTCTTCAAATATATAATAACAATAATAAAACTCACAGTTGTTTTGCCCTCTGTCTCCACCCCTGCAGCTCGCTATGGTCTCCATAGGTCTGCAGTTTCAGCAATGGCTTTTCTCCTAATATGACCTGTCTGGGCAAGTTGGGGTAGCTTCTCTCACAGCATCCTGAAGTGGGAGAGCAGTGACCATGCTTGCTAGCACTTTCAATGAGACAACTTCTTGGGCAGGATAATTTCAGTGAATAGGGATGGGCACTGTCCTGTAGCCTTCTGCAGTGGGGTAAAAAATTATCCAGACAAGGTGTCTCAACTGAAACTGCAAAATCCTTGTGCTTCATTATGTGCTTCATTGACTGGAAAGTGAAAAGACTTCCCCCTGTTAAATAATGAGTGTTTTGCTGCCAAACTTCTGCAGTTCCCTTGGACAATACTAGGCAGGAGAAAGAATCCAAGGCAGCATTTCATGCACTCTTTCACATCATTTAACGTCCCTCAGGCACGTGCCCCAGCCTGCTGTACTTGGGCGCTAACAATGCAGCAAGGTGGTTGTCAAGGTTACCACAACCTGTCAAAAAAACTGGAAAACAAAAGTGAAAGAGCCACATTGCCCAGTATAATTCCCGTCAAGCGTGTTGCCTCACATGCTGCCTTAAGCCGTGGTAGAAGAAAAGGCAAGTCTTTGACAGGCGTGCAAAAAGGAGAGCTGTGTTGTAGCTTACAGCTTAGTGTAGGAGGCTACTGATCTGCTGGTTGGAAAGACACCAAATACCCGTCCCTACGAGTGAGATCACAGCTRCTGGATACCTGAATAGAACTGCCTCAGCTAGAGAAATACTAAAAGGAAAAAGTGCTAAACAATAACCACACTAAAGTCCACAAATCAATAACTGGAAAAGTTAGCATTGCAATCTCCTTTTTCATTTTTTTCCTTAATATTTTTTTATTCTCTTGAACAGCATTAAAATGCCTTTCTTATATTATTTAATATCAAACCATAATTGCATTTGCTGTATTTTGGCTCCATTGCAAGGTTAATATAGAGATGTACTCTAGACAGGCAATCAAAAAGATAATAAGTCTTCATAAAAAGAAGACTCTCTTTATTCATCACTGCCACTGCATCACATATGAGTAGGGGAAGGACATCTTAATTCTTTCAAGGCAACAATGCCCTGATATAGAGTTCAGAAACTCGAGAATAAAGTGGCAAAGAAATTGTCAGCTACTAGCAGTTAACAAAATCTCCAACCAAATCCAAACTGCTGAATCACCAGTTATCTCTGTGAAGCAGTGAATTAGACCAGTGAATGCAATTCTCTCCACTGACTTTAAGGGGACCTCAGTGACTAGCTTACAGGCCTACAGAACAGCCATCTAAACACGGGTAACTTGAATCCCATTCTGAGACCTTATAAGAAGAGTAAAATCTAACTGATGAGGTAATTTGATATCTACCAGTCCATGACATCATACTTATTCCCTTACCTTACAGAAAAAATATAAGGTTTTGTTCTAAACATAAATTTTTGTCCCTGGCAAAAGTTCAAATTATTTGTTTTTCAGGACTCAGAGGGAACAAGAGTAAGAATGGGTTAGTAGCTTTGTATTTCCTGGATATATCTTTCCTTCTTTAGGAATCTTAAACATTTCATTCCTCCCTGTGCTATCCTAAATGAAACTAAATATAGATAATTTTTTTCACCTGTTCCTGGAAAAGGTGTAAATATTTGTCACCAAAGAAAAAGTGCCATTCATTCACTACAGATGTCTGCTTTACTGACAGAAAAGTCAGCATTTTTCTGATTTTTTCTTAAATTAATGATATCCAACAGTGACACTGAAATCTCCTTTTATTTCTAAGGCTTCACAAAAGAACTTTCTCTTTCAGCACTAACTGATCATGACTAGTATAATATTTTTCTTTATGTTTCTCCAAGCAGCAGTTAGCACGATAGATGAACACAGGAAACAGGAGAGAAAATGATGCTCTCAGGAAATCTGATGAACAATACAATTGCTCCATGCCTGCAGGAAGAGAAAGTCTATGAAGTTCCTTTTCTATTGCATGTGTATTTACTGGCAGCAGATTCAGTGGCTTTATTTTATCTTTATTTTTCATTTTGAACTTGGGAATATTTGAAGTTGAGAATGCGACTGAGAGATAGCACTGCATAAAATACAGGGGCATGCAAAACTTCCTGCATCTGAAGTTCCCCAAAGATCTTTGTCAGAGGCCTCTATCTGGGCAAAAAGCGGAAGAGAGCATATCCATACTACATTGAAGGTCAAACTGTTCATAGACTGGTAGATCTTCAAAGGGTGTTGATATACATCTTCCCTGCAAGATAATGTGTGAGATAACTGCCTGAGATGGTGTAGCAAAGGTATTTCTGAAAGCCCAGCCAGTGTCTCTGAACAGAGCTGTGCAGCACTGTCGTACGTGTGTATTAAGTCTTTGGAGAAAGATCACATGTGCTTGACGTAGTTCACCAGTGTCTCACCTACCTTGAACTTTAAGACTTTCAGTAGGAAACAGCTGCTCAGGTACCATAGTTTAATTTTTCACAGCAAGCAAGAAATGTTGATGCCTGTCCTGCAGCATCCTGAATGATCCTACAGTAAACCTGAATGATGGTCGCCTCTTCTGTCCGAGTATCTCACACAGTTGTTACCATTATGTTTCTCATTTACTTCCCAAATATTAATTTATTTAAATTAATTTTCGTTTTATTTCATTTATTTTTTGCATTTCGTTTGTTGCTTGCTTTATTGTGTGAGAAGGTTGCCCTTTTCTTTTCTGTTTTCATGACCCATTTTCTGATACCCTCCCTAGCCCTTCAGTCATCCTTGAGATGCACTGACTTAGAGTTGTAAAGATAATTTATTGATATGGTGTTCCTTGTGATGCTTTAAAAAATAGCTACCAGATTTTTTATTGAAGATGCACAAGGGACAGAGCCCTCTGTTTTGTTCTGCATTTGTATCATGTCCTGATCTCAGAGCATTTAGGTGCTATCCAGTGATTCTATGATTCTGTGATTCTTTCTCAAAGCAAATATAATACATTCTTCTCACTGTGCTACTTTCCATTTTCCTACAAAGTAGCTACAGGAGCAGAGCAGTTAAAAAGCTTCCTGTAGGATATTTTGTATTAAAAGAATAATCTGAAAAAAAATTGCCATGGCATTGCTGGGAGTATTAATCTCCAAACATCTATGCTACTGAATTAATCATAGACAAGAAACACCTCCACACATTGGCCGRCCACTATCTCCAAGTGGTTGGAGAGGTTCCTGATATGCTTTTTTCTTATCTGCTCACACTTTCTCAGACATGTCTCAGGGAGTCAGTACAGGCCAGGAACCATTCCCCAAAGACTTGTTGGATGAAGCCATCCAGTTTTGGAGAGTAGAGTTCAACAGTGTGAAACTCTGACAGTCCCTGCCTCATACTGGTGCCAGAGATGTGACTCAGGTACACTTATTTACCAACAGAGACATAGTCAATGTGTGTGCAGGAGAAGAAGGTATGTGGTTTTTAATTTTTCTTACAGTGGATTGGATGTGGCAATGCCTCTTCCAGCTCGTAGGTATGGTGTYGTTTGGTATTCTTGACTAACTGTGCTTAGGAGAAGAGAAATTTACAATATAAACCACTTCTGACAAAGCTTGACAGGCAACTTGCCAAGGAGGAGAAAAAGAGAGGTTCAGAATGTTCAAGACCAATTATGCTGTTTCTGCTTTGGAAGCATAATGATGGGAAACTATCAAATGTCATGTGAATATCAATCAGCAGCTTAGGCTGTTTGAAAGAAGAGTATACTTTCTTTCACCAATTATTTTCCCCCCTTTTTCTAAAAGTAAACTGGACTCTAAGTCTGGCATTTTCAGAAAGTCACAAAACTTACCTATAAATGGAAGTTTTAAATTGGGTGGGGATTGTCCATAGATAGTAGGGAAGATTTTCCAGCAGAAGAGAGTCACCTTTATCTTCAACAATTCATTTAACATTAAAAAAAGCAGATGGATTSTCCCAGCCAGAGGGTTGCTTCAAAACAAAGCATGGATGGTTTTTTGCCTCAAAAGATTTCCATGTGACTATTTTACTCAAAGTATATTACTGATGTACACATTCAACTGAACACTTTAATTTTTGATTGATCTTAGCCACGCCTGAATTTGTGGGTTGTTGCAAAAGAGTGTGACATAAGCTAGGGGTTTGGCACAGAATTTGATGAAACATTCTACGGAGAACCTGGATGGAACTTTGGATAATAGAAGGAGCTACTTCACTGGCTTCACCCTCTTTATACCATAATTCACACCCAGCCAGGGAAATATGTATTTTACTGCAGATAGAAAGAATATCACATCTAATATAGAGAACTGGAGAGGAGGATGAAGGTCACTGAAGAGACATTTAAATTTCTTTTTTAAATAAGTAATCATGCGCTTCAAAAGTCTCACTGAAAAATTACAGTATTATCTGGAAAAGAAACATGAACTGTGGCTGTTGAAAAATACACTTAAGTGTGAATTTTCTAATTCACCCTCTTGTGATATATTGGTGTGTGCAGGAAGGTGTCTCCTATTGTATTTCTGTTTGGCTTTTTCAGTTGCTACTGTAGATGCTTTTATATTTTTTAGATTCTTTGTGGGAAAGGTGAATTAAAAAATTATAAAACCAGAAAAAGCTATTCACGGCAGGAGAGTTCTAAAACTCTCAAGATAAAATAAATAGTAAAAATGCCTTTTAGTTTTGAGAAATCTAGTGACAAAACCTATTCCATTTTTCACTCTTCAAACATTAACAAAAACTTAACAGTATCCTGAAATTTGACAGATACAAAAATAAAAAAGGATATGAGTAATCGTCTGTGTTCTTAATTAACCAGCCTCACTATTGTACCTAATTTTGTTCATGGGGATTTTGAAGAACTATGTAAATTGGCTCCTGGATTTGAGGATTGTGGTATATGCTGACTGATGTATGTCTACACTTTATTTATGCAGCCTTGAAAGGCTGATACAAACCATGAATTAGCCATACAATTTACCTCTTTATAATCTCACACAACCAGTAAATATTCACATGGTTTCATTTATTAAGCATACAAGAAAATCAACTATTTCTGGTTCTAAATCTTAGTTTCAGTACTACTTCGGACACAACACCTTCTGATACTAACTATACAAAGAGGGAAGAAAAAAAAAATCCTTTTTTATGTGGGTACCAATTTTTTTTCCTTTCCACAGAATAAATGATTCAAGAGGAGAAATGATGGGAAAATTAAAAGAAGGATAATCAGAACTTGGATGTTARTCTAATCTCTTGGGAATTAGGCTGTTTCTTGGAAATCACCTGTGATTGCTTCAGGAATATATCTACCTATATGCATTAAGAAAAATGTATAAAAAGCTAGATTAAACTATATTTGCTTTAATAATAACAGAAACATATGGCCCTAGTGAGGTCCAAGAACTGTGGAAAAATCGTGTAATAAATCCCACACAGTGAGGAAAAAGGCCACTGACTCTTGAAAAACTGAAGTCTTTTCACTGCATGAACATTTAAAGACAATTTTCAAGTGATAGACAACAAGGCTGAAGTGTTTTTTGAAAGTGCCTACAAATGTTTATTCATGGATGCTGTGCACTCTCCATACCTATGCAGGGAAAGCAACTTATACATATGCAAATAGCACTGAACTCTGCATTTGTATGTGAAATTACCTGATTGACATTTCAAATCACTGTGTCTTGTGCAGTTACGAGAGTTATTCAATTGCCTCTATTTAAAAATTCAGCCTTAAGGCACAATTTTGATGAAAATAAGAGTATATCCAAGCATCCTCTCTCAAACTTTGCTTTCTTTCAAGATTCTTTGCAATACCCTATATGCTACTTGATTGAGATTGTCCCTATAGAGAGGTAATTGTGTTACAATTGTAAGGCATGCATTTCTTTTGATGTAGGAGCCCCTTACTATGAAAGACATTAGACATAAATGACAGTATAATTCAGCCTTGGTTGCAATAAATTATTCATTTTTTCCTGAGTACCTGGATTCTAACAATTGAAGAACTTTCCCTCTTCCAGTAGAAGTCTCTGTGGTTTCCCAGCCTTCTTGGCACAGTTTCTTGGTCTTAACCTTATAATAAGAAAGAAAGTTTATTTCTCAACAAAATGAAAATTATTCTGCCCATTCATATCTTTGCCTGGTCGGTTTATGACACACAGAGTTTAAAGTACGTTTTATCTTTGGTGGTGTTCACCTCATGGTGTCACACATCTAAGCTTAGGTGCCCTAAATCAGTGGAGAACTTTCACCCTATGAGGGTGCCCACATTCGGGTGGCAGGTGTGTTTGCTCCTCTAGAACCATCTGGAGTTCAGGCAGGATACCCTATCCTAGATGCCTACCTGCAGGCAACTGAGTCAAGTTTATCCACAGTAACGACAAGGAAATCTGTGACAGGACTTAGATGACTGAAAGTGGTGCCTAGTTTCTCTGAGTGAGCAGTCGTTTCTCTACATGTCATGGCTATATTGACCAGATCTTCAGGGACTGAGTGGTAACTTAAGCATCCTGCACACCGCTAAGTAAGGAAAAGTAAGTTTCTTCCTCTAATAGCTGAAACCCACCCCCTATGCCTTTGTGAAAAATCTCTAAAATGAAGCTGTCAGATAAGAAATGCAGAAAAGAAATACATATTAATGACTGTCCACATAGATGGCTTTCTTTTCTTAGCTGTAGTCCCTCCTATCTTGTAGCTCAACAAGTTTCAGCAAACATAAAGGATGAAGTGAGCATCGATTTGCTTGACACTGTGTATATCTATACCCATTCTCAGTTTTTCATCGAAATAAGGGATGACTTTTATCTTAATGCTTTTATATTATGTTTGGGTACAGCCCAGCTGAAGCCTGATCCAAAGAGTATCCATGGCCCAAGTTTCTCATATCCAGCCTTTTCTTTAGAGTCATTGAAAGTCAATTAGAAAGAGCACCAAACTACTCCTAGAGACATTGTCACAGAAATATCTCTTATTCAGCCTAATTATTCAGTGAGCTATTGTTGTTACTATTGTCAATAATTTTATGCAAAATATTTTTATTCACAAATGTCAAAGTACAATAAGAAGGTAGCCAAGATTTATTATGGAATGAGTAATTTAAGAATATTTATTTAATGATTTTCACATTTCTTTCTTCAGTTTATCAGTAAAGAAGTCTGTAAAATCCTGTAGCTTCTGAGTTATTTTATCATCTTCACAACCAAACACTCACACACACAGCTTTGCTCTCATTAATTGTAGGAGTCCAGGAAGATTATGCATATTTTTTGTACATGTTGTTCCAACAACCTGACCCTCAGATATTAAGCCATAAGCCTCAGTGAGGATTTATTGTATGTGTGCAAAATGTGCAGCAGAAGTCGTAACTTCTGAACTTTTCATTCATACTGTGTTGTATGAAAATTATTTCTTGGAAGATGTCAGGGCCATTTTGGCTTTTAAAAGCAGCTCCTGACCAAGGTCTTTACTTAGGGAACTTGAGAAGGAAGAACATATACTAGGATGAGACTCAAACACTAGCTTTGTTTAGTAAGCAAGTTTCCTTCAGTAGAAAAGGATTAGGGAATAGAGGAGCTGAAGTCAAATAATTGCCTCTGAGATGCCAAACAGTAATTAGTAATTGGTGGCAAAATAAGACTGAGTATAGACCTCTGTAAACAAAAAGTGTTCTCAGGCTTTCCTCTATACCTGTGCCTTGGGATGACTTTATGATGTTATATATCCCAATCGCCTGCTTAATGCAAAAATACTAATTCTCTGTCTTTAAGCTGGCTCAAGAAGCCAGGCGCTGTGTTTTGAATGCTTCCAGGATATTTACATTTTTTACTTATTACTAGCTGTTGTTGTGGTTCTCAGGAGAGAAGTCTTGGCAGTTGCTTTTCTATAGCTGAAGGTGAAGGGAACACTTTTTTTACTTTTTTACCTTTTTTCCTGTGAGCTTTCGCCCTGCTTTTACTCAGCTGAGGGTTATCAGAGGGAGTTAAAACTTACTTTTGGCTTTTTTCCCTCCTCTGCCTGAGGCAAGGAAAGAAGACAGCTTTTTTCTGGGACCATGTTTTTTTCCTTCTTCCTTTGGAACTTTACAACAGACCACTGAACTCTGGGGCCTACTCCCCTGGGCCCAGAGAGACACAGAGCAGAAAACTACACTCAGGAAACAAAGGACTCTGAATTCATCCAGGTTGTCTTCACCACGAGAGGTTTATTATCTAACATTATTCATTTTTTGTTTTCCTTTCTCTTCCCCTGGTGCCTGCATGCACCCCTCCAGCAGCTGGTTTTGTTAAATAAACAGGGTTTTTTTCACTTTCCTCCGAGAAATTCTTATGGGGGAGGGGAGGGAGTTTTAGGACCCTATCTTTTGCAGAGGAGACTCTTTGAGTTTTCCTCCTAAGTTTGTCCAAACCCTACAACCTTTTAATTGGTCTTCCATTGTATAGTGTTTGCTAGAGATCAATGTTAAGCTGCAGTCCACACACAAGCTAATTCAATCAGCAGAAGTCCCCCTTAGGATGTCACAGAACTGTCATGATCACATCTATCACTGCTTCAGGCACCTCAGTGTCAGTCCAACTGACTTTAGCTGGTTTTGTATTGGAGATTATTGTTCGTTTTTGGTACATTTATGGGATTTTTATTAATGTATTACTTGTAATGTTGGTATAGTTCAGACTTCCTTGCCAATGTTATTAAAAAAAAAGTCTTTCTAGATTCATTACTGGAGTGTTACAAAATTTGTCCCTTCTGGGACATCTGTGTTCCTACCTTCCTATAGGCTTTTCCCATGGTACAGACTATATATCAGCTTCAGACTTTGAAACAATTCTGTGTCTTGTGTGTTATGCTGGAATACACTGCAAACTGCCATCTGAAAAACAGCAATAGGATCATTTGAATGGACTTATTTTTGTTGCCTGCATACTGGGGAGATTTTTCTGCTGGTGAATCTCAAGTTAGGGACAGCCCTGTTCTGCTGCCTCAAAAAGATAATATCGTGCTTGGAACTCTGCACATTTCAAAGGAAAGGAAGATTTGAAGATTTCCAGATATTTCAAAATATTCTATTACCTTGGAGCATAACTAAATTGAGTATTTAGCAGAATAAGGGATGGATGTGATTCTCATAATAATCCATTATTAGTTTAAAAAGTGGTTTCTGTTAAATGCGTATTCCTAGAAATTTGTAGATACTGATTTAATGAATGTGCATATTCATATGAGTTGCACAAAATGCCATTGTTAAATAGTGTTGAAAAATGAGAATTTGGCTCTGTATCTGAGATCAGTCAGTACACTATTGTAACAAGGCAGATTTAAATTTGTACCATCACAGTGTTTTGTTGAAGTCTTTATTTAAAGAATATTCATTCTTTTGATATTCTTGCTCATCTTCCTGTTCTTGCACTTCTCCTTTGTCACAAGAACAAGACATCTGAATTTCAATGCCCAACATGGGCTTGTGAGATATCACAGCATAACTAAGCTGTGCTGCTTTCACCTTTTCAAAATTCGGTAATTTGAGTGTCTGAGGCTGTGGTTCTTTCTGGCAGCTGCAGACATTGCAAGAACAGAGGAGATCAGTCAATCAAAGTCTAGAATAAGTAAAAGGTCAGAGAAGTCAATACATTGCTGTCCTTCACAGGCTGTGTGAGGTTCTAAAAACCCATTCATGTGACATGAAAGGGAGAAAATATCTGCGTGATTCAATCACAAAACATGGAACATGACAGAAATAGGAAATGGAACCAGCGTAGCCATTTACATTTTGCTTTTACCTTGGCAATATTATCCCTCTCTAAGGCTCTAACAGACAACTGGACAGATAAACGATGTTTCCGATAATCAAAAAAATGGGTTGGTATCCAGTTCTGAAAATTTTTTTCTTATTTCCTATTGTTTCTATCAAGTTTGACCATTGCCTTTAGAAATACAACTTCGGGCTTGAAGCTGTACAGATTCTAAAATGACAAGGATTGGGCTAGTATCTATACTCATCAAGTTTCACAGTGATGAGAAACATTTTCAAGTGCTTATTAAGGCCATCCATATTTTCTCTAAGACCTTTTCCTTAAAAAACCTCAAAAAATCTTTCATTTTCTCACTCTAGTTGTGATTTAGTGGTATCCCGAGGTATTCCAGAAGTCTTAAGTCATCTCATACAGAGAGCATGTGAGACCTGATCAGCTTCCCCAGCACACTTGACTTTCATCAGTTGAAAGCTCCTGGGTACAAAAATATGTTGTCACTATTGATGAGGAAAAATAAAAGCAAGAGCCTTAAACATGGACTTTTTGGTGACAAGGGCAAACTTCTCAACCTTTCTGCCACCTTCTCCACACCCTACTTGGTTGTAGGGTTGTAAACTCTTAAGTATTTAAAATCACCCACAAATGGGGCAAAGTCATCAACTTTGCTTCTAGGACAGGTGATAAAAAATGGGGGGAGTGGCTGTGCTGCTGTTCAGTGAGAGCTGTCCAGGATAGAGAACTGGGCAGAGAGGAACCTAATGAAATTAAACAAAGCAAGTGTAGGGTCCTGCCCTCAGGGAGGAATAACTCCATGCACCAGTACAGGTTAGGGGTTGACCTGCTGGAAAGCAGCTCTGCAGGGGGGTTGGACTAGTTGATCTCCAGACATCTCTTCCAACCCCAGCCATTCTGTGATTCTGTGATACCTTTTTTACACCTGTTGGAAGAGGAGATTTGTCTCTATGATAAAGGGAGCCTGCCCACACTGAAGAAAGCTAGCAGACTGTGTAAAGAGCACCAAAGGTACCACTATCAGAGTCAAAGGACTGGGTAAATGAAAATAAAAGGCAGTAAGTATTGTCTACTACACGTAGAGATGAAGGAATTATTTCAAGGTGTTGAACAAATTACAAATGATTGCCCTAAATAATTTTTCCATGGTGATGCCGTGGCAGTATTACCTKCTGTGCTCTCAGTCTATTATATTTTTAATTCTGAGCTCATGTTCAGGGTCTCTTCAGATGGCAAAGCACCTGCTGCCTGACTACATGATAAATGAAGCACCTGATCTTAAAACAAGCTGAGCTCATTTGATGAGATTTGCCAGGCAAATGCAATGAGCCCTTTATTGTAAAATCTTCTGAAGTTTAATTTTCATCAGCTACCTTTATTTAGTGGCAGGAATCTGAGAGTGGCATTTATAAAACTGCAGCTTTTGAAAAACTATCAGTATGGTTTCTTCTCGCACACAAAAGTGCACACAAGTGCTTTAGGACCAGAATCTGTTCATGTTTTTTGAGATAGAGTCATCCCAGGGTTTGGAGGTACTTTTTTTCTGAATTAGAAACTTTCCTGATCTGCATGGTGGATATGTAGGATATACTGTTGAATTATTCAGGGGCTTATTGGACCTTGTATTGGCTTTGGCCATAAACAAGTTATTTTAATGTAGGTAGACATCAGGCTTCTACTGAAATTTACATGATTTTACATGGATAGCCATTAACATTAACTTACACAAGACTGAAGAAAATTATCTATAAGTTTAAACCTGAAAACAAAATCTTTAAATAGAGCTAGGAAGTCCTTTTCATGCAGTCATCCTACAATRTACTTAGTAGCCACTGTTGTAACTGGGACAGTGAAGTAAGTGAATGATTGCTTTGTTCTACAATGACAAATTTATATTATTTTTCCATTTTGAAACTGCTGTGCAGGTCAATCTTTAAAAAAAATAAAGCTGAGGTAATGCCTTCAGTGTTACAGCCACTGCTGGCAGAATGGTGTGGTTCCAGTTCTCATGATGTTGCTGAGTAACTACTTATTAGAGTCATAACCTCTATTTCTAGAATTATAGCTAAAAACTGGGTTGGAAAGGACCTCTGGAGATCATTTGTTCCAATACCCTACTCAAAGGATGCCTAAATTTGAGTTTCGGTGAGGTTGTTCTGAGTCATAACAACTTTTGAAAACTGTAGGTGGGCATTACAGATTGAGGCACTGATCAGATTTTTCACTTATATCATTTGCACCTCAGGTAACTTGCATTTGTAGAATCATAAAATCATAGAATGGTTTGGGTTTGAAGAGAGCTGAAGGATTACCTAGTTCCAAATCCTCTGCCATGAGCAGGAACACTGGACCAGGTTGCTCAGTGCCCCATCCTTTCTCACCTTAAATAATTCCACTGATGGGATACCCACAGCTTCTCTAGGCAACCTGTTTCAGTGTCTCACCACCCTCACAGTYAAAAATTTCTTCCTAATATCTAATCTAAACCTACCCTCTTTCAGTTTAAAGCCATTGCCCTTTGTCCTATCATGCATGCCCTTGCTAAAAAGTCCCTCTCCAGCTCTCTTGCAGGGCCCCTTCAGGTACTGGAAGGCTGCTCCAAGGTCTCCCCGAGTCTTCTCTTCTCCAGGCTGAACAACCCCAGCTCTCTCAGCCTGTCTTCATGGGAGAGGTACACAGCCTCATGGCAAAAGGTCTTCTTTCAAAAGTACTGCTCTCTTGAAGATGAGTGCTCAAGTAGCTCTTGTGTATGTTAATCAAGAGAAAATCAGAGGAATAAGCTGGGGACTGGAAGGAGAGATGTTGCAAGCTTTAATAGAAACACTTAAAGGGTCTTCTTAAAGAAAAAAATTTCTTCAAGCAGAGAGGGAAAGAGCTAGTACAGCATTTCAGACAGGAATCACATGAGATTGCACATGAGAGGAAAGAATTATTATCATTTGGTTAAGCAAATTCTGGGAGCTGACCCTAACTGAACTTCTGAGTGCTTCCATGTTTGACCATCATTTGATCACTCTGCATAAGTAATTTTATTTGAATTTGTAAAAGGCAGAAAATTCAGTCTGCAACTCCATCCTTAACAGCCGTCTCCTGCTGAGTCTTTTTATTTCCTCCCACATGGTACTTTGGATCAAAACGCTTTGGAAAAGATGAGCAATAATATCTGGGCACAATGATAAAGAAAGAGATGCCTGTTCCCAAARTGACAATCAGGACTGTGTGTTTTTGTTCAAACAAAAGACATATTGGCTACTGTGAGACTCAAGAAGGCTCTTAATGGTCTGCAGGGGCTTTTGAAGACTGTATAAACACAAAAAAAAAGCTGTGACTTTGTTTGGTGAGCTAGAAATAATTCAACAGTACAGATGAATCATGTTGCTTTGGCTGTAAGAGGAGAAGAGGGGGTCTTACTAAGGAAGATAAAATCGCAAGTCTTCTCCACTGAATTTTGCTAAACTGAAGCAATAATATTATTTCAAAACAGATAGAAAACAAATTTATATGGTACTTTTGCTATAGTGTTGTATGCTCCTGTGTCCAGAAAACCCCACAGTAGTGTTTGCTTGCACATTTGGATAATTTAGAGCTCAGTTTGGCAGTACTCAGTAATTCTATCCTCAAGGGAATTATTTTTACCCCAAAAGGTTGCCTTGTTAAATAAATGTTAGATAACACTTATGGAATTATGTAATTTTAATATTTTACTTACTACAATAAACTTCGCTTTCTTATTTTCTCGTTTCTGTTCTTGCAAAGGCAATGATTATTTCCAGTCCTGCCCTTTGACAATATTTATACAGAGAACTAGTGTATTCCCATTCTATGGGAATTAGAAGGTAACGTATATGACTTAATAATAAGGTTCTCTTAGATGTGCCATTGCATGTAACACTCAGTTGATCCTTACGATGGAATAATCTCACAAAACTTTATCCTTCTAAAAGGATGTTTATACATTACTTGTGTATTCTCCCTCTGGACTCACTGTATAAATATGAGCAATTCCTGGAGAAAATTTATCTAAATTAATCTCAACCATTTTAAACTTTTATCGTGTGATGAAATTATTGTCTACAGTGGTACCTCTGAGAATAGAGGGATTTGATATTTCAGCCTTTCAGACATCCAAATTTAAGTGAGGTGAATCCCTTCTTAGGGTCTAAGAGGGCTTTTTATTCTCTTATTCTACACACATATTTTATGCTTCAAATTTTCCCTTTATAATAATTTAAAGTGTAAAAAACCATGGATCCATGATAACATGATTTTTACAGGCATAGTCATAATAGTCCAATGTATCTACGCTCTCCTTTCAAGACTTATTTAGGTCATATAATAATCTGCAAGGGAACACGAGACCAACAGCATCAGAACTTGCCACTAAAAATATTTGCATGAATAAAGCATACATTTTGGTATTCATTAACTCTTCAACACTTGCCTTGAAGGAGCTCATTCTTTATTTTTCTTTACTTTTACACATATTTTTCAGTGTTATTTCTGTCCTCACGCAGTAGCTAAGGCAGAACAGACGAAAGAGGTAACTACTGCTTTTCTTACTGCTGTCATGATATTTTTTGAACAGCTGKGAACACTTGTGTACCAATTTCACTGTCTGATGGAAGGGTCAGTGTCAGCTGTTGCCAGCTCATCCATCTTGCTGTCCTGCTCTTGCACAACAATGGGGGTTTCATACTATTTTCCCTTTTCCTGACTTTGACTATTCATCACAAAGGTGGAAATAATGGCCCTAATGACTATTAAGTCCCTCCCCTGCTTCCCCTCCTTGTTGCTCAATGTGACTCTTTCATTCTGTTGACCACACAGACACAGAAGTGTCCCAACGGCAAAGAACTGTCTGCTCCTAAGCACATTTCATATTGATTCCCTCCCTTTTCTTCTTCCATCCTTGCCTTAGAGGAGGAAAAATGCAACAACAAAAAAGCAGCATCTAAGTCCAGTGAATTTCCATTGTCCTGGATGTTCTTGACCCAGGCAATTCCCCTCCCCCATCCTTATTATTMATTTCATTTGGATTATTAAATTAAGCAGAAAAGGTTATTTTGTTGGAAAAGAGCCTGTATTAGTTGCATGAAAGCTGTCACTGTTCCGTTTTGGCTTAGTCTCCTCTCTGGCTCCCAATAGCTAGCTGCCATTCCCCTTTCACTGAATTTCTAGCTTCAGGCACCTCTCTAGTCCCCAAGATCTGTATTATTTTTTTCTTTTCCAAAGTAAGCATGACATCCCTGAATCTGGAGCCATTCCCCTGGCTGTGAAGCCTTCACAGTTGTTTTGCTATTGATGAATACTGCTTGCTTTCTGTTGTTTCCCTTCTGGTCTGCCATGGCATGGGAGGTGCCTGAGGCTGGAAGGAGCTTGGAGATACCACACCTCACACTSGTACTTCCTGCATGTGAGAGGAGTAATGGTCCTTCTCCAGGGAAATGGATTTTCTTGTATTCAAGAAGTGAGAGACGATATGAATTGTTTGGCTGACCACCACTCTCTCCTTGTTTTCTTGACAGCTCCATTGGTTTGCAGCCATCCTTGCCTGCTCCGTCAGCTCTGTTGATCAGCCTTTTTGTGTAGACAATTATTGATTAAATCCTGGGCTATTTAAAACAAATGCATTAGTGAATGTAAAGACATTGACCGAGAAGTTTTTTTTTTTTTTAATACTGAACCTTTTTAAACAGCAAGATACCAAAACAAAAGACTTTCAATATTTACATAGTGCTTTCACTCTCTCAGAACAGAACAGAACTCACAGGGCAAAAGAACCTCATGTTTCCTAGTTTGTCAAATCTTTTGAAATTATATTTTGGAGAAGAAAAATTAATCTGGCACTTTTGCTTCACTCAAGTGGCAATGATGTCATTAGAAATTAATACCAAAAATAATTTTCAGAGGTATTTTAATAAAATTATAAATACTTCCTGTGTTGGATGTTGGCTGGTATTGTCTATCTCATTGGATTGTTTGCAATTTAAAATCACAGGCTATTTAAGAAGTAGGTAGCATAAAAAAATATATATATACTCTTTCATCTCCAAAATTTTAATGCAAGAAGAYGAACATAAATGGCATAGTAGGAACAATAACAACAAGGATAAATTTAATTGTTCCAGGATACTAGTTTCGGTTGCTTTCTCTATTTGCTAGTTTCAGGGTGAAGGAAAGCTGCATTGTCTTGACTACACTGAAAAATCTCCTCCTTCATTATAACAGAACGATGAGTTGCTCCTAAGAAGTGCAGCTGTAAGGAAGAACACCGCTGATGCTGGATTTTGCTATTGCTTTGCAGCATAATCTTTGTTTTGTTCAGCAAATGCTGAATGAAAAATATAATGCCCCTTTTACAAAACATTGATATGTGACATCCTTTTGACATATTGAATATTTAAAACATCAATATTGACATCTATGGGTTCATTGGTATATGTAATGGATTGTAGATATTGCCTTATTATATTAATGAAGGCAAAGACCATTCCATAGCTTTCTCAAGTGGTTGATCTATTGCCTCTGGCCATGCATTTGTTTGCAGTGCCAACATACAATCTATAGGTGGATCAATCAAGCATGCTAATACGCAGTGTTMCCACATAGAGTAGCTGCACGTAGCCAGAGAATAATAGGTTTTGATGATGTTGTACATTTAACACATTATGAACTTGTTTACCATCCCCTTTGTCGGGGGAAATGTCTGCTCAGCTGCTGTATGGCAACACCTCTCCACTGCGATGGAGCAGAGGTGTTTCAAGGTTTGGCACAACTGTGAAGACAGAGAGGAGGAAGTAGCCCAGCCGTGCTTCTGCTCAATCCCTTCTCTGCTACCAGAGAAGAGGGCAAGCGAGTACAGCCAGAAAGCAGAGCCTAGCGGACGCACAAACCTCTTCTTGTTTTGGAGGTAACAGTGAACCAAATCATGGTCTTCAGTTTTTTAAACTACAGCAGATCTGCCCTGAGGAAGAAACTGAGCAAATTGAGTTTACTGATGTCTTGCCATGTATTTGTGGTTTAATTTTGATGTATTTGGAAAGGAAAAAGAAATAATTTAAACACTCTCCAAAACTTTTGACAGTTGAAAAAAAACAGGTGATGAAAATGTAATTTTCATCTTGCTCAGAACTTTCAATCCTAAAGCTTTAAATATTCATTTCTCAAATAAAATAACATTGCCATAAAATTCCAAACAGTCTATCCAAAATATTTTAATCTAGTTTTCTTACAGCAAGTTCAGGAGAATGAATACAAATTTTAATTAATTCAAATATTTCATTTTGAAAATATTTTTCGAATGAACACATTTTTTTTCTATACTGAGGATACATTTAATCAGGCAAACAAAATACTCTTACATGGTATTTTTTTCTGTTAATTAAATTTATATGAAAAGATTACTTGGATAAATTCAACTTAGCAAAAGATGAACTATTCTTAGTTCTTTTAATATGGTTTGGAAATAAAAAGATTTACTATTTTTAAATTTAATTTTATCTGCCATTGTGTGCTGGTTTGGCTGTAAACCAGCAGGGGAAATTAACCCCACACAGAATACCTTGAGAGATTTTAGGTCAAAATTACAATTTTAATTTTAAAAAAGTTAAAATAAATGCAGTAATACAGAAACACCAGCTGAAACAAACCAACAGAGTCACGATACAACCTAACGCCCTGTTGACCWGGGTGGTAGCTGTGCAATCCAGTTAGGCACTGGTCCTGCAGAAAGGCCTGGTAGTTCAGTCCCAGTAGTGGAGTGGAGTAACTGAGTCCAATTCCGAGGAGTGGAATGGAGTAGCTAGCTGAATCCAAGTCCGAGGAGTGGAGTCCCAAGAGTGGAGTCCCGAGAGTCAAGGTATCTTCTCCCGTCCAAAACCCCTGTTTTATGCTGTGTTTCTTGGCTGGCATCTCCCCCAGGGGCGGGGACTCTCACAATGGAAGAGATCTTCCCGATGTTCTATTGGTTACTTCAGTAATGAGCTTGGATGAGCCCTAGGGTCTTCAGAAATGGTCTCCAGGATTCTCAGAGATGATCCGGGGTCCTCTGATGATCCGGGGTTCAGGCTAATTAGTCAGGCTGGGTGGTGCTAATGGGCCATTAGCTGAGATCAGATAACCAGGGTGGGTGGTGCTTCCTGTTGGCAGGAGTGTTTATCTCAGTTGAGATAAGGAGTCCCAGGTGTGTAATTATGAAATTTATCCAGCTTTTGTGGGTGGTAATAGAATATATAACTAACCCAGGACACATTGATAGCCTGAATAAATAAAACTAGTTGCTCAAAGGAGTTTGCTTGCACTTTCCAATGGTTGGGTTTTGAAATTTCCTCATTTTTTCTTTTCAGCTTTCATAGTTTTCACAGTSTCTGAATGTAAGCTATAGTGCAATGTCAGATTTCATTTATTAAGGGCATGACAGTGATTAATAAAATGCTGGACAAGCTACAAGTGATAAGAATTTCGAAAGCTTCACTGTAAAATTGAATGAAGTGGGGATAGAAATTGAAGACATGGAGATAACAATTGATGGACAGAGTCTATCCCGACTGAGAATACCAAAGAAGACTGTAGAACGCTGTGAAATTGAATTGATCACCTGGAAAATAAGGTTAGAGTAAGGAATATCAGGTGTGAGGGCTGGAGAAGCTGAGCTAATCTTTTCTGAGAGGATTATGAGGGCCAGAAAGGGGATATCTTTCAGCTTTTTAAATGTATGGCATACATGGCCTCTCATAGCTCTAGTGCCATCAATTAGTCAACACACAAACACRGTATTTGTACAGTGTGCCTCTTGCAGCCTCTGGTAGACAAACTAAACATTGAAATGCATGTAGGAAGCTGAAATTAGAAATGGCATAGTTTTAAACAATTCAAAATCATGAAAAATTTGCTGATTAAGTGAGGCCTATTGGCTGAAGCCAGGTAACAGAGCTCTAATGGAACATTTAATACCATTTTGTCAGGAAAGGTCCATACCTGACTCTAAGAAAGCCAGAATAAGAATAATTCTCTACCTTAAATTTTTCTATGCTGTGTCAAAATTCAACCTCTTAAGGTTAACTTGCCAAGGCATTAGATTCAGGTATTTTTGYTGCCTCCAAGCACACGGAGCATATAGATAAGAAGATGATTGTATATAAGACTGTGAAAAATGGCTTTGATTCAGCTGCTGAAGGTTTTATTTTCAATAATGTAGATTGTCATTGCCTTTTCTTCAATTCTTAACTGCTATTGCCATAGAGCTAATTTAGCTGAATTTATATGATGTGATAAGTTAGTATTACATTTATTATCATAATTATCATGTCTGATTAATCTTGCTTATTCTGGAAAGTCGTGCAAGTTTCTTACTGGAGGGCATACTTTCTAAATTATAATATTCATATATAAGGCAGCTGACCTGAAGATTGAAAATAATTAATCTGGACTAAGGGAGTCTGTGGCAAAATAAAGACAGGTATGCTAGGATGGTTTCAATATCCAGTGTTGACTGAAGCAGGATGAAGATAGATGTGGTGTGAAGTCAGAGGGCATGGTGATTGCTAGAGCTGCACCCATCAATCCAACGACACAAAAAGGTTTTAAGCACTTTACTTTCAAATTTGTCTGAGACCTTTTTTAGGTCTGTCCCCAAGCTCACTTAGATACCTCTGAAGATGTCATTTGTTCTGGCCATGCATARGATCTTCAGATAAGAACCTGCTGAAATGAGCTCAGTGGAGGAYTTGACTGTATTCAGTCATTCACTAAAATTCAGTAATATAGGTGATGGAGTTTCCAGTAGGTGATCACAATGATTTCCTCTGGTCATCCCAACCTAATCTATGTGTTAAAATAATTATTAACCTGTCAATATTATCCAGTGTTGATATTTTCATTCTTTTTTCTGTTTGGTGCTTCTTCGCATAAATGAAYAGAAAGATAGTTTCTTCCTCTTCTGTCTGTACTATTATTTATGAAGTGGGGAATTACTAATTGTGCAGGATAATTTTAATTTTATTTTCTCTGGCAGGAGCATCAAAAAAAACCCAAAACCCAGAGAGTTCTAGTCTACACTATACAAAACACTGGAGCATTCCCCAGTGGAAGTAGCATTGCTTGTAATATAAAACATGGATTATTTATTAAACCTGATTTTTGCATTTAATTTTAATAACCTTATCTATTGGGAGAACACTTACTTCTTCATTTTTGGTAGACATACTTAAAGCCCATATGTAGACTCTCCTCTCTGAAATTTACTCAGAAAAATGCAAACAGCCACAAATTTACCAGAACGAAGGAAGTGGGACAGAATTGCCCTGTAGCTGTATGTTTGTGGTCTCCTTATRAGTGCATTGCTTGCAAGCAAATCTACCTAGGCTAGCAGAGGGGAGAAAAAAATTATAAATAGCGAAAAGAAGTAGAGCAAAACCACAGGCTAATTGCGAAGAGGTTTTCTTCATTGCCATGTTTGTATGAAGAGTGAGTTGCTCAAGTATTGCAATGTTTGACTTTACACTGCCTTTGCTCTGTATGTTTTAAATGCATTTCACTCATTTTTGTGGGTATCTCTTGGCAAACAGAAAGAAACTCCTTACCATCCCATTGGCATTTATTTTATTTGTATGATGGGAATTGTTTGACAGTAGCTATTACTCCGTTTAGTGTTGATTAGTTTCTTTTGCTGTTTGCTTGTGAAAATTACACTTCGTGCTCAAATGGTTGACTTACAAAATTTTCTCAAGTTGCAAAATTCACCAGTACCAAAATAGGAAAACATTTGGAATTCTTATGCCCCAGAGAATGGTTTCTATATTTTTTCTGCCCCTCATTTTAAAGTATCAGGTTATATAGGCTTGCTGAATTACTTTAGTGATGGTTTTATCTGTATTTGTTTTCTGTGGCTATTAAAGATTAAAAATGTCTCCAGGCAATGATCTTAAGGGCTAAGACCTTCAGATTGAATGTGGTAGATTTCAAGATCCTCACTCAGATAATTCCCTCTTCTTGCTACATGAAAATAGTAGCAAGACAGACAAATATCACAATATCACAGACAAAACATAAGGTGTTAATTGGGAAGAGTATTTTGAGTAAAGAGCTCTGAAACCTTGCTGCTTGTGCCCAGTGGAGAACTGTCTCCAGGGACATTGTACCTCCTTTCGTCTGCCCAGTACAGGAGTATCTAAAATGGTTACTCTGTAAGACTTTCTGTACAGGGAAGATACTGTGCATGAGCAAACACGGGACATATCTTTTTTCACAAAGATAGGACAGTAGAGAACAGCTCAAGAACTGCTTGTTAGCCTGGCTTATTGAAGGCTTAAACTTGGAGATTCTTAAACTTGGAGATTTCCCTGGCATTTGCAAAACTAATAATGAAAGCTCGTCTAAAATACATATGTGCAGTATTTTGTGAATATTTTACACAGCAACAGGGCTGAATTAAATCTTGCAAAGTTAAGCTGGGATTGGAGATCTGTCATTTAAAAAATTTATTTTAACCTTAGTTCATAAAGTCTGCATGCCTTTTGGATGGGATCCAAAGCAGAAATGYAGAAGTCTGCATGCCTTTTGGATGGGATCCAAAGCAGAAATGCAGAGCATTAAATGGTACTTCTTCTCCTAAAATCATGAAATTTTCAATTATGAATCATGATTTTCAAAATTCTTCAAGGCCAATTTGTAGACAGTGGAGATATGAATACCAGTTCAGACAACCACCCCCTGCTCTCCTGTCTGAACTTCTATACCTTTGGCGATTAAGCTATTACTAGCTTAAACCAGTCATAGTAAATCAGTCCTGAAAGGCTGATAGAAGTCGAGGTCACTGTTTCAAGGAAGAAGGGATGCTATGAAAAGAAAATGAATATATCAAACTCACTTTACATCACATATATTCTTAGTGTTCACTATTACACACCTTTCCCTTGAAGGCCAAAGAGAAAGAGCTAATAAAACTAGCACAAAGTTGCAGAACAAAATTATAATGCACTAGATTAGTTCATAACAGTCCATTTACCTTCAGATTTTATTGCAAGATGGCAGTATTTTAGCAGAATGCTTTTAACTGAATGCTGGAATTCTGTGCTATGAACTGTGAAACATTTATTTTAAATATTTATTGCTCCTTTGAAAAAGAAGTTGGTAAATGTGTTTTAGAAATTGTCAGTTCAAATACTCAGCTTTGCCTCTTTACCAAGGAATGCACTTCTGCAAAAGTGAAAAAATCTGCTGTGTGGCTGCCCTGATGCTGAACATAGTGCTTGTGTGGAGTGGAAGCCTGTTGTCACACTTGTGCACTGTCAGGTCCTAAACCCTTAATTCCTTTGATTTGCCACTGTGCGGGATTTGCCACAGCATTTTCTGAATGAGAAAGCAGGCATTATTACTGGGTCATGTTCTACCGCTTGTAATATTTGTATCAGCACTTTCTTAAACTGAGAGGAATGATATGCCTTGCATTGTGCTGGGGGTTATGCCAAATCCTTCATTCAACGTCTGTTTTTAATGCAAGAGCCTTTGGCAGTAATGTTAACTTTTCAGAAAATTCAGATTTCTAGCAGTGACCCTAGTAAGCTCCAGGGTTTGTGATCTCTCCAGTGGCACTGGGGATGATGCTGGCTCCTGCTTCTGAAGGATGTCATGAGCTGTGAAGAGACCTCATATATGGGAGGAGAGGAACTCTGAGGTTGGTGCTGTTCTGTAGGTGTGCTGGTTTTGGCTGAGGTACAGTTAATTTTCTTCACAGTGGCTAGTGTGGCGCTGTTTTGGATTTCTGCTGAAAACAGTGTTGATAATATAGAGATGTTTTTGTTACTGCTGAGCAGGGCTTGTGAAGAACCAAGGCCTCTTCTGCCATGTTTGCAGGGGGGCTGGGGGTGCCTGGGAAGCTGGGAGGAGACACAGCTGGGACAGGTGACCTCAACTGACCCAGGGGATGTTCTGGACCATATGATATTATGTTCAGTATATAAAGCGAAGGGAAGAAGGAGGAAGGGGGGAACGTTCGGAGTGATGGTGTTTGTCTTCCTGAGTCACTGTTACATGTGATGGGCCCCTGCCCTCCTGGTGATGCCTGAACACCTGCCTGCCCATGGGAAGTGGTAGAAGAATTCCTAATTTTGCTATGCTTGTGTGTACAGCTTTTGCTTTACCTATTAAACTGTCTCTATCTCAACCCATGGGTTGTACAGCTTTTACTCTTCCAATTTGCTCCCTAGTCCTGCTGGTGGGTGAGTGAGTGAGCAGTATGTGGTACCTGGTGGCTGGCTGAGGTTAAAGCACACCTGTCTGCCCCAGTGTATCTCCTTTGCTCATGCCCTGGGTCTGTGGACTGGGAAGGAGATTGGTATGCTCTGACAAACCCCACTAATGTAAGGGCCTTCTGGTAAAACAGTGCAGGCTGCCACTTCTGAGACTATGCCTCAGGCGAAATTTCTGTGGTTGCTTCTCAGCTGAAAAGCTAAGGAAAAAGCTCATTTGTATCTCACACCCAGTCATACCAGACTGAGCTCTTGGTGCCCTTCTTTTGCCAATTAACCCGTATATAGTTTCCCTTCACCTTACTAAAACCAGAAGTTGCTCTTCTGTTTGGAATGTAATGCATTCATAAGGCAAATAAATCATAAACATTAGCTACGCATTAGGTTTCCGCAGTTATTTAGTGCGTTTTTTGACAACATAATATTTGTGATATCCTTCTTTTAATCTATCTGAGTTAGGAGCTAATAACAACCTATAGTTAAAGAGCATAAACCAAATGACCTATAGTTAAAAAACATTATCTAAGCCATTCCTCATGAAAACAATAACAATAAACATCTCTGTGAGTAAATTATAAAATCTCTTGTGTATGTAGTGGGTTCTTGGTTTGATAAGCAGCAAATGAATCTAATTAAATGTAAAGGAAATACATGCTTTACCCCTGGAACTCTGTTGGTCAAAAGGTGAGAAAATTGTGCAGACAATAAGCACAGTAGCCGAGAGAAAAGACAGAAATAAGACTATTGATAAATGAAATGGAGTTCGTAAAATCCAATAGCTGTGTATAACCCAGCCTAAAGGTTTATTGAGTTGATGTGTTTTCTTTGCCTGCCTTCCTTCCTTCCTTCCTTCCTTCCTTCCTTCCTTCCTTCCCAAATGTTGCATGTTTGTCGTGGTTATACACTGGACAAATGCCAGCACACCCACGAAAAATTACTTATGTGGAATTAGCACTTATTTTCATGAGGAGAAATATGGATTATTGAGGAAAACAAAAAAACTACAAGGCAAACCAGGCTCAAAGCTTAAAACAGTAAAAAATTTATTACTAATAGAACTAAAAGTAAAAAGAATAATGAAAAAAATATTAAGGCAAACATTCAGATACTTTTCTCTTCCCAACACCTCCCTCTTCCCATCGACCACGCAAGGGAAAACAAACATGGGGTTTTGGTCAGTATATTAAGAGTCTTTCTTTATGCTTATGGAAAAGAGTTTTCTTCTGCTGTAACCTCACAAACAAATAGGTCTGCCCGAAACCTGCTGCAGTGGAAAACAATTTCTCTCCCATGAAAAACTCGCAGTCTTTCCCAACAACTGCTAGCATGGGTCAGAATAGTTCATGGGGTTTGTCTTTTTTAAGGATGAGTTATTCCAGCCTGGAAGTAAAGTTCTTTGTTTCAGTCTCCAAAAAGCCTCAGCAAATCCACACACCCTGGCATAGGCAGCCTTTCTCAGGCTGTAACGTGGATTCCTACATCCCCCCCAAATGCACTTCAAATTAATTATAGAGAAATAATTTGTTACATTATAGCTCTCGCAGTGGCTTGCAGGAGAAATTTCAGTTCCAGTGTTCAGTGTCTCTGCTTTCTCTCTCTCTCACTGACCTTGGAGCCGCCATGTTAGCTTCTTCCTCGTGGCGCCGCCATGTTAGTTTCTTTACACGGTCACATCTTTCTGTTCTCTCTAACTTGGAAAAGAGTCTGCATGTGCAGATGTACCTGGAGGATTGATCTTATTTGGGTCCGCAGCAGGGAAATATTCACCATATCTCTCRTTGCCAGCAGCGTGGTGTTCCTTCTGCCCAATTCAGCATAAGGCACGCCGGCTGTGTGGGAAACCCCGGGCTGGGACTAGCGCAGGCTGTGTGGCCCCGGAGGCTGTTCATGGCTGTTTCATGGCTGCTAGCGGTCTGCTGGGGTGTCCTTGTCTCAGGGGCTCGGCCTTTCGGCCACTCACCTGCTGGGGCCAGCAGCCATGACCCAGGACGGAGCTCCGGAGGCAGGCCTGTCCCCTCGCCACCCCTCGGCGGGGGAGCAGAAGATGGCCGCTCTTCTGGTTTCTCCTTCCTCGAAATATGCAGTCACAGAGGCGTTACCGACTATCCCACTGGTCTAGCAACTTGTCCATCAACTGTGAGCTCTGCTCCAATCAAAAGAAAGTTCGAACGAGGCTGGTTTTTTTCTGTTCTTCTTGCTAAATTACCACATGTTATTTTAAAAAAATTGTCATAAATAATGAATGAGTAACTTTCATGCTGGAGGACTTCAAATCTATTTTTATGTGTAAAATTAAAATATGAGAAATTCAGATAAAATCACATGGGTCATTTCACAGAATCACAAAATCACAGAGTTGTTAGGGTTGGAAGGGACCTCTGGTGATCATCTAGCCCATCCCCCTGCCAAGACAGGGCCACCTGGAGCAGGTGACAAAGGAATGAGTCCAGGTGGATTTTTAATGTCTCCAGAGAGGGAAACTCTCACTCCCTGGGCAGCTGTTCCAGCACTATGCCACCCTCAATGTAAAGAAGTTCTTGCTCATGTTGAGGTGGAACTTCCTGTGTTTTAGTTTATGGCCATTACTCCTTTCTTTGCTGTGTAATCAAATTCTTAAGATATACAGAAAGAGCTTATAGGCATACTCTTACTTTAGGCAGAGACTCCAGAACATCTAACATTAGCTAAACTGAGTTGAGAAACGAGGTTATTTGCAGAGAGTGATCCAGACCTAGTTAAGGGGGATCACTATATGATATATCTGGCTTTCCATACACCACATGAGAAGACTGAAGTCCTAATGTGCATGCTTCACTCAAGTATTTGATGTAAGGTAGGCCAAGGACTCTGGTCTAACTCTGTTATGGTCTGTGTGCATGTCTCTCTGTTCTCTCAGTAGCCATACCCTGATCCTCCTTAAATAGTATTTCTTTGTCGAGTACAATGTATGTAGAATCATTCTCTGCATACACAGAAGTGGCTTGATTATACAAGAAATTTAAAATTAAGGAAATAAAGAAAAGATATTCAAGGGAAAAAGTCACTGGAGGCAAGATGGGATTGATACCATGATGATCTAGTTTACATCTTTCCCACATTAGTAGCAAGTAAAATCTATAGTGTATCTGAGCAAGGTTTGAAAATAAATGTTCATGACACTAAATGTCTATGACACTGTTTTATGACTTAATCTTCTTGAAAATTTCTTCACTTCTTTTATCATGAAGACAACTGTCACTGTTGATTTCAACAACAGCTTGTTGGGTCACTTCTGTATATCTAATGTCCGCAACAATGCTATACATCAGAAGTAGCTTCCATTTTTAGTGTATTTATTTGCTTATTTGTATTTTCAATGCAAATACACATGCTTTCCAATCTTTATCTATGTATTTACAGACTACTTTTGCCTTTAATCTCAACACTTCACAAAATATTTCTCATATTTCTATGTCTGTATGAGGTAGTATGCATGTATACTGGTGGTATTAAAAAAGAGGTGTGTGTTTATGAATTTTGTCCATTTTAGGCACATATTTTTGTTTGCTATAAATCATTGTCATTATAGACTTTACTGTTGATGAAGTTATTTACCTCACCTGGGGCTGTTGTTTATGTGGTTTTGGGTTTTTTTGTTGTTTTGTTTGTTTGGGGTTTTTTCAATGAGATGTTGCATACAGCTAGGAACATCCATTTTAATTTCATTTGGTGTGTATATATACATATAAGTAAATAAGAAAAATGTCATGAGCCACTCCTGCAGAGTTAGAGCATTCAATATGAAACCTATGGTATTTAAAAAAAAAAAAAATTGTTACAGTCCTGGATTGTGATATTCATCTTCAATACTTTTTGTTTTCTTCTTCTGAGAAGCAGCAGGTTCTGCCTTCATTAACACCACAAATGAAGAACAAATGCCTGTGAGAAGCTGGGCACAGAAAAGGAGAATTTATTGAGCAAAATCAAGTAACTACTTTGGTGGAAAAAAAACCCACAAAAAATCAGTTCACCATTCTTGTTAAGCCTATGAACATGGGATTTAAACTGTATGGTCTGTCTTGAATCAGCTTGGTTTCCTTTATTTTTTTTTTTATGTTGAGCTTCAGTGGCCTTAGCAACTAAAAGCCACAGCACATAATGGAGAAATTGAGGAATATTATGGCAACATGACAGATTTTCGTTAACTCTGCTGGTAGCAGAGTAAATTCTATAAAAATATCTCTGTTTGCAAAATTGTAACTGGATTATGACTCTTTACTGTGATAGATCAGAGCAAAGGGCTACAGCATGTCTCTTGTCAAATGATACCAGAATACTCTTCTCCATCCTAGTTATGACAATCTAAACAAACCTTGGTAGCACACCAAAAAGGATAATCTGATATCAAAATAGAGGCACTGAAAAAATTAACTGGAAAATACATGAGTACCCCTTCACAAAGCTATAGCAAACATCTTCCCCACTACCTGTAGAAAACCTCAGAGAGTAAATAAAAAATACTCCACTATGGTGGAGATGAAGCAGTCACAGGTATCAGCTTGTGCATTAGAAACATTAAAGGTTCTGATGGAATCATTTTAAATTCACTGGATGTTTTTAGAGTTATTATAATCTGAACTAAGTTTCAATAAAATTTATTCTGCATTAAATAGAGATTRGATTCTGAAAAATTATGCTTAGGGTGATACTTGTATTGGTAAAATGCAGTAATATCCCTTTGAGACGCTGAGAGGATACGTCACAGTGGATATGTTTAAGCCTGTGTGTGGGACATAAGCTGGAAAAGTCTAAACCGTGGACTAACATCAAGTCTAAAGACCATCCACAGGGAAATGAGTAAATTGTAGCCCTAGAAGAGRGCCACCTTCTCTGGCTAAAATCTTAATGAGATTCACATAAATCACAACAGAAAAAAAACGTTACACATCCACAGGTTTTTGGCAAGTGAGTGGAAGAAATGGGGATCAGCAAGCTCTACAGCACTGAGATGGCTGGTGAAGACCTTCTTCTGGTTACTTCTGTAGAATTAGAAAAGGATCAGAATAACCTGTGCCTTTTGTTGGCTTCTGCAACAGCAGACAATAAAAATGGTTCTTGTACAGTTGTCATGTTTGGCTTTTATCTGAAGACTAAGATAACTCCTTCCGTGGAGTTCCTTGAGTACTATACGYATCTTTGCTGTTGAATTTATTTGAAAGTAAATCTGAAAAATGCCAATAGTGTCTTACAGAGAATTTGTGTGTTCACTCTGATAAAGTTAAGTGACTGTAAGTTGTACAGTCATGTGGAAAAACTCCTACGTGAGTTTTTTTCCTCACTTAAGTGAGGATGTTTAGCCTGGTTCTGCAGCTTTAAAAGCTTTAGAAAAATTCTAAAACTGGATAAACCTTGTGATGGACTCTATATAACAATGGTAAATTAAGTGCTAGATGGGTTAAAAATCAGTCCATTTTGTTTCATAGGGAACTCTCCAGAAATTATCAGGTGGAGAAGAGTTCACTGTGCTTCTGTCACCAAAACCAGATATCAACTTGTGTAGCTCGTACTGTGGAAAAAAAAAGTCACAGGATGAATACACAATAAAGAGAAAGCTTTCAGAAGTTTTCTCCTCAAATAGGCCTAAGAACAGTCGTTTGTGTCATTTGAAATAAAATCATGAAAGAACAGCAACAGCAAAAGCTGTGAAAAAATCTGGATGGAAGAAAAACCAAAAAAATTGTGATCATGTGAAACTAGATGAACTCTGTGGGCATGCAAAGAGGTAACCTTAAATCAGGCTGAAACATTTCTCACTAACCTTAAACTTTAGCCAGCTTTTCTTACAGTAGCCTTTCTTCATGGTGAATTTCCATATCACTAAAGCCTTGTTTAGTTCCAACACATAATAAAGGCTTCCTTGTTCATATTGGATCATATTTCTGGCAATGTTATAAGTGCATAATACTTATAACAAATAATAGAAATAATTTTCTCATGGAAAACATTACCCCAATCACTGCAGTTAGATTTATCTGTAAAATCTTTCCTCCCTGCAAAGTAGGAACTTTATGGCTTCCTACAAAAATCTGAAATCTACCCTTCTGCAAGGAAAGATCTTGATCAAGAAGACAGCTATAAACCATAGATAATGTATTAAAATTATGACAAAAAGCTTTCCAAACAGTAGTGTTGTTACATTCTGAGTCTGCTACAAGTTCTTTCAACCTCTAGGAAATGAGATCCAGCTTTAGCAGGACTACTGCAGCACACAATAAGGAAAGTCCCAAGGAAATCAGACCTCTAGGCTGTCACMCAGAATGACAGTCATGGAGCAGAATCAGCTGCTTCAAACAGGCAGCATCAGTAGAGAAGAAGCGGCAGCACAAACAAACATGACTTTTAGCTCTATTAGCTTCTGAGGGGAAAAAATCAAATACACTGTATAGGAAAGCTCTCATTTCCAGCCTAGCAAATCAGTAATTGTGTATTGCAATTTAGGAAAAACATCTCATTGACAAGAATTGACTGTGAATCTTATAAGAGGTTTTAAAAATTAAAAATAAGGAAGCAGCTAGCAACAGTTGTTTCCTTTTAGCTGCAGTCATAGATTTGCTTTCTAGTTGGCATTCATACTCAGCTCACCACTCTTCTGTGCTGCAGTATTCTTTCCCCACTAGCTGAAGAAATCTATGCAATAAGAGGAATTCTGAGTGATTTGATTTTCTCAACAGGGTTCGCAAATCTTTTAAAAGTGTATGAATCTTCTTTCACGTTTCTTATAGGATAAGATAAAATTACTGACTTAAACAAAGTTGGATGGGAAATGATCTTGCAATATCTACTGCAATGGATGAAGAATATCCAAAGAGCACAGTAACAGAAGTATCTTCAGAGTAATCTTCATTTTTGCTCATTTCATTGCTAAAGGAGTCTGGTCCGCTGTCTGTTGAGGTGATCAAACTTCAGGTCCTAATTTTAGAGTAACTTCATGGAAATTAATTGATTTCACAAAAGATTTTCGGTGGAAAAAGGTAGAGCAAAATGTGTACCTATATATTTGGTGAATCAGGCTTCCAGATATAGCAACAAATTGTAAATACAAAACTGTTATCCACATAGCAAAATGCTAAACTAAATTTTKTCTGTCAGCCATAGCTGTCCTATTCTGGTTTGGTTTTTGTTTTGGTTTCGTTTTTGTTTGGGTTTTTCTTTTTGAGTATTTTCTTTGTTTGCCAGACACTTGCAAATACTGAATCCAATAGCCTTGAGTTCAGCATTTGTGATGTTCTGCCTTTCTTTTCCCCTCCTATTCTCTAGCTGTTGCATTTACTGGTGTCAATGTTGCTGAGCAAGGAAGAAACATGTAATGCACCTCACATAAATGTATAACTTGGTGAAGGGATGGAAAATTAAACGATTGAGACTAGGATATTTTTTATTCCATAGGTAGAATCACATAGGAAACCATTTGGACTTCAACACATTTTTATTTTATTAGCTTTCTCCCTGTGTGATGTACTTGAAATGAAAACTATTTCTGAAGATATCATAATATTCCCAGCTGCATCTATAGYTCATATAAAGCAGTTATTGAAAAATCCTGCCTGAGTATTGATTATTACCATTATTTTAGAAGCTATGTGATTGTTTAGTCATGGAATTAAATGTTTTAATTATACACATGTAAAGGTCCTGTGGGTAACTGTGAGAAAGGCAGGTTTTGCTATTTAAAAAAGCTCCTTACTACAGGGAAGTTTCTTGAAGTTTTTTCACAGAAAGCACCAGAACTTATGTAGTATTTTAGCTTACAAGCATGGGGGCAATATGACAAGGCATATATATGTATATACATATACATACACAATGTATAGATGTATAAAGATAGGCTTATATAATACATAAAAATAGATATATACCCATATGTTCATGTATGGATATACACTGTATACATATATCTATGTACAAGATTCTCTCAAAAATTATTTCTGTTTMCAACAATGAAAAAGAGTTGTAGAAAAGCAGCATCCACCAAGCCCTAGCAGTAACAGATGCACCACCTGTTTATTGAAGGTTTTTTTCCTCACTTGAATCTTATTTTGTACACAGGCTCAGGCTGTACTTCCTTTCTGGCATGCATTTTCATGCCAACTAATTAACATGGTCTAGCAAGACACAAGTCAGTTTCATAGTCTAAAGGCCAGATCCTGCTTATCCCTTCCACAGCTTGTCAGGAAGTTTCCTTTTCACTCTTTTTGTTTATGTTCACTCAAAACTAGGCAGTGCTCAAAAACGAAGGAGAGATGCTTTTGCCATCACTTCATGGGCAGGACAAGAAGAGGATTTGTCAAGGACAGAAGGCAGGATTCCCTCCCAATGGACACGAGGGCAGCAGCAGGAGCAGACGCAGCTGGGGTGTGAGCACACTGGGGTGGGGGCTGCCGAGTGGTCGGACTTGGACATGTGCGATGGGGACAGCACAGGGAGCAGACATCAACCTCGGCAGGGGATGAGGAGGAAGGTTATCCTTCCAAATCAAGCTGGAGAATTAAATTGCACCTTAAAGTGTCCTTGGGGTGCTCACATGCAGGGAAGTAGAGGGATGCAGGCAGAGCCCCTGCCAGTACTCACCACTCTATTCTGGCATCTGTGTCTTGTGTGATGTATATGATATGATAAGATATGACCCATCACTGGCTAAAGATGATCTGAACTAAGCAGACACTGTGGTTCCCTACTGATGAAATACTCCTTTGCAGGTGTGTGTTATTTTTCTTCAAAGCTCTTTTAGCTTTTTCCCACTGTTTCTATCCTTTCAAATACTTTTAATTAAGTAACAGAAACTTAGATTTGGCATTTTTCATGAAAATGTATCTTCATGCTTCAAAAAATTTTCTTTAGCAAGACAAAACACATTTTACTGAGTTTCCTAGGATTCATTTCTTTACATGGACTGAAATTTTTTTTGCCAACAAAAGCAATTTCATTTTGCCAGTAACTCTGGAAGGCTGCTACTGAGACGGCATAAAGTGAATTTTAAACATTCACCAAGCAAAGATCTAAAGGCCCACATTCAAAACAGAAATTTATAATCTGATAATTAAAATTTGCAGGGAGTATGTGTCTGGGGGATTGACCCTGTTGCAGTTAGTTTTTAACTCCTTGCCAGCCCTAATTTCATATATGCATTATCTTTTTTGACATTTTAGCGTAACAGAATAACTCAACACAGTTATAAGTACAATGTCTCCCCAAGAAAATCATCTAGAAAAAAAAGGACAGAAGAGGCTTCTTAATATGTGATCTGGTCTCAGAACATCCAGTCAACCATGGCAGAGCACTATTGAAAATATTTATTGGTAAGATACTTTTTCAACAATGAAATGCTTCAGATGACAACAAACCAGCAACAGATCAAAGGTGTGCAACAGCAGTGACACGATATGCATTTTAAAAAGGGAGCTACAAGTCTGACTGCTAACTTGCATTTCCTTTGTGTTGGATGAATGAATTATTTTGGACATCAGAAATCAAAAATAATATTTCTAGCCTGTAAAGAGGTGAAAATGTTTTTCATAATGTACTTATGCTTCTTTTGTAGCCAGTACYTACTTAGCTGTTTGAAATGTCCATCTGTGCACAGAAATTATTTGTTTTTAGATTATGTTAATATTAACCTTATGAGGTAGGGTTTTGGATTTCAGTAGGACAGAATAAGGTTTTTGCAGGTAATAATTTTTAAAGACATATTCAAAGTAAAATACCAATACGTTCTTTCTTAATTATTTTCTTTAAACTCCTGAAATATTTATTTAGTTTCTAAAAGACTCCTACATAAAATAAAAAAATATTATTGAGCTCTAGAAAGCTGTTCTAGAGAGTATTTTAGCGTATCCATAGCAAGAGCTTTGCACAGCTGATGAAAAGCATAAGGAGGAGTTAGGAAAATCCATTCTTATTAAACACCATAATTTCTAAGAAAGAGTAATACTCCCTTATAGCAGGCTTTGGTTCAGGAGTCTATTCTAAAGCAAATATGGTATAGTTTGGTGGAATGCTATTATGACAATAGAGCAATTAAAGGCTATTACAAGATAGCTTTTTARTATTAAAACTAATTTAGGACATTTTATTTATTAATCTTATGACTAACAAAAGGGTAAGGTTTACATATATCTCAAGGTTACTTTTGATTGTGGATGTGCTCTTTTGCATATGCAATAATTTGTGTCTGTAAAAAACCAGGAATGTGTATTTCCTTAGTGATGTTCCTATTTTGTCAATCCTTCTTACAAAGTGTATTGTCCAGCCCCAGCACAACCTTTGCCAGGAGTCAGCAGTCTCAGCAGCCTATACACAGATAACATTTAGTTCACTTAGAATATAAAATCAAGATTGTTTTGCATCACCCCATTTAGGAAGAGCTTTTTAAAAGACCTTTTATGACAGATAATATCTGGCTTAAGCACACAGGTATGGCAAGAGGAGGAGCTGGTTCCAGAGGAACAAGGGTTAAGTCAGCATTTAAAAAAAAAATTTGCAGCATTACTGCTTTAAAGTCTGCATTTCACACGTTAGAATTATTGGATATTCCAAAACTCCAAACTGCTATTGTGCCACTTTCCTTCTTTTCCCCATGCAATTCCTTAATTCTCCATTCTCATAGCAAGTGGATGCTTCTTAACAAGATGAAATGGTGACATCATGTGCAGGTTTCTTGTGTATTTTGGACAGCAATGTGACATCAGCCAAGTGGCTCAGCAAACCTCTCAAAAAGCAAGATGGGGAAATTAAACCTCTTTTCCTTAAAACTGCATTGTAGCTTTTATTAAATCCAAGCATTCGCACAACTTAGTGTCCTGCAGCACCAATCCTTAGCATCCAACACTGGTGTGATGGTTTCTATACAAAAAGGCAACACTTTCAGAGCGTAAAATCTCAGTATGCAACAGTGAATTTAAATGAGGATGCAGCAATTGGAAAGAAGTTAATATTTCAAGATTTGCTGTGTGATGAGACTGGATAGCATTCATTCTGTATGTGCTGCTACTCCTTGGTACCAAATCTTACAAATTCATACCCAGCAGATGCTAAAAGTCTATGGTCRTATTTCTACCACTGAAACATTGCATGTTAGGTACATTTCAGCATGATTCAATTCCAGCTTCAGGCTTCTTAGATTCAGGAGTGACAAAGCACATATCAATTTCAAAACATGTATAATCTATCTACCCTGTTTTCTTCTGAAGAATTATGTTGGTATAGCAGCCATCTCATATGAGTGCACTAGGACTGAAACTGCAGTAAACAGCACAGATATAAGCACCTACAACTTCTTGACATAAGCTATTAACTTTTTAAAAAATTTTTTCATAATTTAAAATAAAAGTAGGGATTCTGCCAATTTGGCATTGTCCACAGATGGATCTTCTATCTGAAACATGTAAATAACATTTGTGTAGTTGTTTTCAAATATAAGTTAGAAGACAGTATCATGCTTTTCTCTTGCTCATAAACTATTATAAACACTTAAGTGGATTCTTCCATGATGATTTGAAATTTTGACTAGAAACTGCCAAAAGAAAAATAGCCCTTTGCTATCCTTGCCAATAAAAAAAGAAAATAACCAAAAAACGAACCAAAAAAAACCCCAACACCAAAAAATATCAAAAAAAACCCCCAAAAAATGCCCAAACAACAAAACCAACAACAACAAAAAATCAACAAAATTTTACCTAACTGTAAACCTCTGGTAAGCATAACTTATTCATGTTTAAAAGTGTTCTTTTGTGTCTGACAGGACCATGCACTGAACAATACTGCACATACTCTGTCTTCTCATAGCGCTTATGTATTATTTAAAACAAACTTACTCYACAATAGAAAGGACTGAGCTATTTTCCAATGATTTATCCTTCTTTCAGTTGCTGGCTACTGTGATGTCTTGTGCCACATATTCTTTCTAGCAAGTGGATGTCCCATAAAGGGAAAGTTAAACTCCTATGGCTTCCAGTCACTGCTAACTCAAAGAGTAAAGCTGTGTGCTGTGCCTGTGAAAGAATCACTCATCATAAGAAACCGTAAAAATTTAAAACATTTATGTTTTATTACTTTTCAAAGGGTTAATTTAAAAAAAATTAAAAATCCTTTTCAAGACCAATAAGATGGCACAGTGAAGGGTATTTTTTTCACAAATCTTTTGTTGAATTTATGAGGAAATGTAGAGGCAATGGAGAAAATAAGAGGGAGGAAATGTCTAAAGAGAAACCATGGTCTTTTAGTTAAGGCATCAAAACACTGCCCTGAACATCTAGGGTCTGTTTGTGTCTGTCTCTCGGAACACACTGAAAGACATGGGATTCCTTTGAAAAGTGATTATGTAATCAAGAGGCAGCATCATAAATCAAAGTCACAGAAGGGTGGGATTACATCTGTAGAGGGAATCGTCATTCCCATATGCTTATATTGCTGATTGTCTACTGAGAACAGCTATAAAGAAAGTGCTCTAAGGTAGACATAGTATTTATTCTCAAATGACCTTTTTTCTGCTGGCATGACTACATGTTGTCTGTATTGTACATGGAGTAGATGTAAGTCAATGAGGCATCTGAAGGAGGTAAGTCATTGGGTCTAGACTGGATGAATTGCCTAAGGAAATGCTACTTTATTGGCAACAGTGAAAGCCTAGACAGCCATTTTTGGCTGAGGATAGAATTCAGTTTGGAGATTGAATAATTTAAATGTAGATGTCTCCTTGTCCATTAGGTTTCCAGTTTCTTCTCAAAGTTAATGTCAGTTAACAGAGTCACATGGAATCACGGAATGGGTAAGGTTGGAAGGGAACGCAGTGGGTCACCAGGTCCTACCTCCGTGCTCAAGCAGGCTCATCCCAGAGCACATGGCACAGGATTGTTTCCACCCAGTTCTTGAATAACTCTAGTGAGGGAAACTCCACACCCTTTCTGGGAAATCAGTTCCAGTGTGGTCACCTGCCCAGTAAAGACGTTCTTCCTCATATTCAGGTGGAACTTCCTGTGCATCAGTTTCTGCCCATTGCCTCTTGTCCTATGGCTTGGCACTGCAGAGAAGAGCCTGACTCCATCCTCTGACACCTCCCTTCAGATACTTACACACATGGATGAGGTCCCTTCTTGGTCATCTCTTCTCGAGGCTGAACAGGCCCAACTTCCTCAGACTTTCTTCATAACAGACATGTTCCAGCCCCTTAATCATCTTTGTAGCCCTCTGCTGACCACCTCATTAGATAGTCCAAAATTAGAGTCACAAAACCCCTTCTAAGGATAAATCTTTTAATTCTTATGAGTCAGGGAACTGAGTCTCTTTTCTGTGAAGCAGATATGCTGTATCCACATGTAGGAAGCAAAGTACTGTGACAGTGGGAGACAGCAGCAAAAATAAGACAAATTACTGTGCCCATTAACCATTCAGATGCAACTTACAGGTGTCCTTACAATTTTCAATGATACAGAAACTTATTTCCCTCCCTTYGCTTTTTCTTTTTTGGTGAGCCTTGAATTCAAAATACAATTCCCATACTAATTTCATCATTTAACCTCTGGTTAGCCTGAATGACTCTATGTACAGTCAGTGTTGGACATAGCAAAAAAAACTTGAAATCAATTATAGAAACTCTCCTGGCTGGATTGAGTCATCATTTTCCCCTTGGAATATGTCTTCCATTTATACAAAGGCAAGAAAAACTGTTGTGAATACAATACAAAATTAAGATTTAGAAAATGTTTGTCTCCAAGCCAGTAACTGATTCAGACTGTTAGTTTCTTACAGAGGAATTAGTCCCACCTACTTTTCAATATCTATGTCTACTTTTGAGCTGTCATCAAGGCTCCACTGGTAGTCATTGAAAAGAAGTCAGCACTTTTAGGGTATGATTCATCCACCATATTTTAGGCATAATTAGGATGAGATGCAATGCTCCCGAAGTCTCATCACGTAAATCTTAATACATTACTGAAAAGGGCTAAGATACTTATTAGAAATTAATCACACTGACTATAAACAGAAAGTAAAAACTGCCAACAGATCAGTGGTTGTAGCAATAATGTAGTCACATGTTTAGAAGGGGTGGTGGAAACTGGTAAGAGATTAGAAAAAAACACCATAAGGATTAGAAATGCAAAAAAATCACTCTATGGTGAGAGTTTAGAGAATGTCTATCTATCCAGTTTTCCTGGAGAAATTTAAAAATTTGTCTTGCTTGCAAAAGAGAAATAAAGAAAATTGCAAGAGCTGCATGTCAGATAGGCTACAATATAAAATGTAAGATCCTCTGTCTAGGGCTGAAGTCAATTCAGCTCAAGGCAGCCTGGATTTTAAAGCAGTTTATTTTTGAGGGTAATTAGTAAAATGGCTAGAACTAATGAGTATAAAACATGTCGTTTTAATACCTATCTATATTTTGACTGGATGAAGTCCCAAAATTCAAATTTCTTAATAAAGAAAATGTCGGGAATTTGGAATGCTTTTATTTTACTTTGTTTWAGTATAACATGAAATCAGAATTTCTAGTGAAGCCAGTTCAAAACATGAAGGCTTTAAATGTATATGCCTGAAGCTCTTCTCTTACCTGAATCAAACCCACACCACTCTACAGTGTTTTTTTAAGCAGTTTTGTTTCAACAGAGTGCTTTTTTGGGGAGAATGATTCATCAATATTTTTTGCAAATCAGGTTTATTAATTGACCACAGGAACAGCTTACTAATGATACAATTGATTCTTCATCACTATAATTCTTTAAATCTGTTTAGGATATGCTTCTGAAATATCCATTGTAGGGTAATCAAAATTTATGGGTTTGTTGTAGGGATGATTAGGTGAAACTGCAGGATCTGAGTTATTCAAAAGGTCAGACTTGATAATCATAACTGTTCTCTGTGACCTCATAGGCTATTCATCTTATGCATTAGGCCTTCTGCATTAGATTTTAAGTATGCTTGGCTCCTCTAGACAGCAATGGAAATTATTAAATATATGGCCAAGATTTAAAATTCCGTTCTCTGTGCTATTACTATTGCTGATCATTCCAGGCAACGTAACCTCATCTGAAATTTCCCCAGAGAGGCTAGTCTAGAAGTAAAGGCTTGGGAAAGGGAAGATACATAACAAGAATCAAGGTTTTCATAGATTTTTTTTATCAACAACGAAGGGCTGCCCTGGTAGTGTTAGGGATTCCTATGCAACTTTGTCTCAGGAATCAGGATTTCCATCGATTTGTCTTTATCTTACCTATCCCTTGTCTGTCATTGGTAAATGGTGTCAACTCCAGTAGTTGCTAGGAGAGGGGAACCAAACTAGCCTTAGGATGCAAAGATGTGCTTTAAGCTACAATTCCAAATGTTAATTTCCCTGTGGGTCAGATGCACCCCACATGAACAAAGACCTTTTTCCCCTACCTACCACTCACAATTTTTGACTCTCAGTCAATAGTAATTCAAATAAAGAACTCTCAAATGGAGAATCAATTCAGAATCCAGCTTGAGCAAGCAGAGGATAATAAGCATGAATGTGAGTTGCAGGCCAACTTGGCCTATTATCTTCACTTACATACTGGTCATTATTCACCTTTCACATATTTGCCTTGAATCCCCTTACAAAAAGCAGCCTCTGCAGCCTTGATTTCAAATTCCTGTCCCTTCCATTTGGTTAACATTCTCCATGTTGCACTATGATTGCACTGCAGTTTCTTCCCCCACATGCTAGTCATCAACCCAATTTATTGACTCATAGAGTTACTAAGGAGATGCTTATCAAGCAGAATAAACACCCCTGTGCTTGCCAACTGGTACTGTGTAAATTGGCTTTGCTTCAGTGTCCAGCCATATTTTAACAAACCCTTGACAGTGCCTCAAAATGCTTTGCTTTGTGTCCAGATTTGCCAGCAGAGCACATTTCCAGTGGCACAAAGGAGGTCTGTATTTTAAAACTTTTTTTTGGGCCTAATTTCAATACTTTCAATGTGTTTTTATGCTTTATCTCCTGCCTAGCTCTTTGTAGTCTCTAGGAAAACATTTTGCACAACTTCTTATTATCGTGCTATCCAGCATCATTAAATTTGTTCACTGATGCACATATGTAAATGTATTTTGTCACAATGGCTGTTACAGGATTGACCTGGCAACTAAGGGTTGCATTAGAGCTGAGCAATTCTGAGTTACTGAAGTAAACAAGTGACTTAGGGAACCTTTTTACTCTAATATGTTGGTGGACTGTTGCTGCGAAGTTTCAGTAGAAGTGTTGTGTGCATTGATTGTATTGATACTTGTTTCATTATCAAACTTGTAAACTCTGAGTACTAAAAGGTCAAACAAGTTATTCCAATTAGGAGTGCACTCTGCCGTAGTCTGTATGTACTTTGGGGATGCAACAAGATGTTTCTGAATATGTCAGTGCCCAAGCCCTGCCATGCAACAAGAAATCATATCATAATATTGAGGGTCATCTAATGCTTGCATTGTTCCAATACTTTCATGTTCTATTAAAATACAATCACTGAATTCTTCACAAAACAGAGCACACAAAGTTCACAGGCACCATGGGGCTGTAGCAAGCCCTTTCCTCTCTCYCTTTTTCTTTCGTTCTTGTAACACAGCTGTTTATACAGAAGGGAGACAATGTTGAGTTTGTTAACAGCTGGCAGTTAGTAGTAATTTATGACGGAATGGGTCTTGAAATGGCCCGATCTCCTTGACGATGAAAAACCAAAAGGCTGTACTGCTTTCAAAATCTTGTTTTGGGACTAGAAGTGGAGCTTGAGGTTGTGCCAATTCCAGACTCATGAAAGCTGCATAGAGAGAAGGGGGCCAATTCCTCAGCTTCTGCTTAAAGCAAAATGAGCTTTTTGCAACAGGATTTGTTTCCATCTATTAACAACAGTATTTTGCTCTCTACCAGCACCCATCGAAATATCAGTCTTACTGGAACTTGGCATATCTCTTTTCCTGTGTTTTGAAACAATGGAATTGATTTGACTTCCCGTGTTACTCTAGGCCTCCACACTTTTCATTCCATCTATTTTTTTGGTCTTTCGATCAAGCGATACAGTAAGAAAGATAAGAATAATAAATGGTGGCATCTTGTAGGCTACTAGAAATCAGCTTAAATATTCCAGTGAGAAAAGATGGAAAAGTTTCTGTAGAGATGTCCCACAACAAAGATTCAGGGAGAAAAGAGGAATAAGGATAGCATAAAATAGGGGTAAAACAATTCAAGCACAGATACATTCTCACAGAGTGAGAGTGTTAACCTACTGAGAAATAACCCCTCCAAACTGACTTGATGGATGGATGGATGGATGGATGGATAGGATTTTGCATTTACTGCAAATGCTCTTCTGGAAATGTTTGGGTTTTTTCCTGAAGCAATTTCCTGGTGCTATGGGAGAGATGCTGGTGGTGTAAAATCAGTGAGGTGTTTTGCCCACACTTCAAGTAACACTGCAGCATTCTCCACCTCCCAGCTGCGGAGCTGAGAAGTACCATGGGGCTTGGGAGAGCATTCCTGACATGGCAGCCAGAGTGGGAGGACCACACTGATTCCTCAGTCGCAGCACAGGCAGCACACAGACAGCAACTCCACGCTGTTTGTGCCAACCGTCAGGACAGGTGCMTTTTCTGCCAGGATAAAGGAATACACAGAGGGAAGCAACTGAGCAGGTTTCAAAGGAAACTGCTGTTAGTCACAGAGGGGATAGGAGGAGTACGTTTGAGCAACTGAAATTGCAAGGTAATAAGGATCAGGACTCACACAACAGTTATCCAGGCTATAACCTCTATTTTAATTGGGGAATTTTTGAGCAAAAAAGGCTACTGTAATTGTATAAAGATGTCATGAGAAGCAAACTTGTGAGATTTTCTTAAAAATATAGTCTATGCCTTGGGATGTGAGAGCATCATTCAAACAATGGAATATAGATACTAATAACCATGTATTTAAACTCCTTTAATGGACAATTTGATACTTATTTGTATTTTGCCCAGTCACTTGTTGGTGAGAAAGGCAGATTTCTAAAGGTAGAGATGACTTTACTGAGTCAGACCCCTAGTCCTGCATCCCCCCACCCTCTATACAGCAGAATAACACACTGCTTGAGTAATCTTAATATTCAGTCTGGCAGCTAACAGCTTCCAGTGAGGAAGAAACTTATGAGGAAGGTCAAGGGASACTTCTGTCATCCCGTTAATTCTCACAGTCTTCCCTTCCCACCTCCTCTTCTGTTCCCTCAGCAGCAAAGACTGAAGAGGCTGGTTACTCAGAAGGTGTATTATGGCACCGTGATGCAGTCATGGCCCATACATCACCCAGTGCAAAGACCTTTCCTCATCACACCATGAACTTGAGGGCGCTCTCTGTAGGGGCTGTCAGAGCTGCATCTGCACGTGCCACCAGCTTTGTGAGGGTTCTTCGCTCTGAGATTCAAAACCCTTAGACATCGAAGGGAACTCTCACGACATTCACGCACTTCTCTSTCTGCTCTCTGCTCTTGTTTACCACAGTATGTTTGTTCCTATAAACTGCCACTGTCCCTGTGTGTTTAACATTTGAACTGGTCTCTTCCAGCCTGCACGACTCTCCACAACTCCCTTTGCTATTAGGTACCAATTAATGCACCAATCAATCAATAATCAATCATTTTTGTTAACCTGGTAAGTGCGTGTTTTATTTAGACYTCTGAGTACTTATTTACCTTCCAATGCAGAGAAATAAAGGAGGTAAATTAGACTCAAACAGTTCAAAGCTGATCTTACCAGAGTACAAACCTGCTCCTGTCAAGGTCAGCAAGTGTTTCAAAGATGGAAAAGGAGTAAGAGTAGGGGCTCTCTCATATTAACATCTGAGAACAACAGTGGGAATTTGTAGCCATGTTCTCCAGCATCTTATGCAGGACCATACCCTTCACTGAATAATTTAAATGATGAACAGGCTAGTATTTCTTTAGTCCACCAAACAAATCCGCACTTGGCTTTTTGTCCTTTGTCATATCATGACTCCTTGAAGTTTTATTTCATGCATCCTCTAATTTTATTCTCCAAATCACTTATCACCTTTCAAAAAGGTAGCTTTAGATCTTGTTCTGTTTACAAAGGTGCTGGTTTTACCCCTGTGCCTATCAGTGGTACATGAATTCAGTGGTGCTCGCTTTACACTGGGATGAACACAGAGAGACTCAGGCCTAGAGGCCACGAAATGTCTGGCAAAGTATCTGCTCATGAAAGCAATTTGTTATAATATCATACAGAATAAATCATGGCTGACATATCTGCTGGAGCTATTTTAAAAGGAAATAATTCATAAAGCTGAGAGGTGTGAAGCAGTGAACATAATCTACATTGACTGGGGAAAAAAAAAAAAACTGTACCTCAGAGGAGACAGAAACAAGGGGACAAGGGGTTAGCAACAAGCTTGGAGAGCATTGTTCTGGTGAAGATAAAGATCTGTCTGAAGGGCTTTGTGCTGGTGATATCACTGCTGTGGGAGGAAACAGCTCAGCAAGATGATAAATGGAGAATTATACAGCTTTATTTTTCTCCCCACTTACAAATGACTTAATCATGCTGACGGGATCTCCACTAATTTCCACCGTATATGGAGTACCTTCTACTGGAGCCAAGCAAGTGTCACTCTAATAACTCAGCTTTTCCCATTCATTATATTCTTGTGTGTCATTGGTATAGATTGCTGTTTGGAGCTGTTTTTAAGAAAAAAACAACAAAAACACACACACAAAGAAAAAGACTAATTTTGAGATAATTGAGATAGGCCTAAAGGCCAAAAGCAGCAGGTAGGGCTTGATGTTCTCTGTTAATACAKCAGGGAGATGTGATGGGTTGGAGGAGCAATTAAAATTCATATGGCAAAAGAGCAACTTCAGCCATCATTTAAATCAGCATGAGCAGCACCTACATAGGTGAGGGTGGAAATGGATCACTGGACCCGAATGTCTTCTCACTTCCACTAATGGAGATCAAGAAAAATCTGGTTTTATTTTCTATAAAATTGGTAAGGGAAGAAATACACTCAGTGAGGAACTGTCTGGGTGTTACTTGAGTGTCACAGAGATCAAAGACAAATTGGAGAAGAATGCTGCTCTTACGACAAGAGGAAGAACAGAAATGTAAAGAAATTATTTCTCAGCAAAGGATGTAAGGCAACATTCTGGCTTATATGTGCCTCTAGGGAAAAAAGCCCAGACTCAGACACACTGTTGTGCCTAGCTAGGGCCAAATGAGTGTCACAGGGACTCCGCAAAGGCAGAAGAGGACACAAAGAAATATGCAGAAATTATGACAGGGCTCAAAGGGATGAATCACAAACGGAAGCTGGAACAACTGTCACTACAATATATTCATGCATTGTGTCATGGCTTAATGTCAGAAAGTAATAAGGAAAAAATTATAAAATACCAATTAAACACTGCAAATGAGCTGAACAATTCAGAAAATGGTTTTAAAAGCTCTTAAACTACTAGTAAAAATACCTTAACAGATGCACAAATGCACCTTGGGATGAATGCATCATGCATTATGGATTCAGGGCTGCCATTATAACCCTCATAATCACTTTTTCACTTGGTTGTGTGTTGTACATCTGTGACTTCTTGGCAAGATATTTCAATGAGAGGAACTCACAATTTTAGCTAACCTTTTCTTCCCAGAGAGCTTGGCGGCTGGCTTTGCTCTTTCCATGCTTCAGAACCTCTGCAATGCAACCTTTTCAACAGCACATGCTGCAAAGTGCTTTTTAAAAAAAAGTTTCAGTACCTAAAATACAAAAATGAGACCATAACTGACAAAAGAAGTCAGCTCTATGATCTCATTTCAAAAGCATAAAAGCCAGCGCTACTAATGGCATAAATATCAGAACCTGATGAACTACAGAACATAAAAAACCTTCCAGAAGTTCTGAGAAGATTGCTCTGCTTTTAAAGTATGCCTGGTTGTCCAGGGTAGAAACTGGCATCTTCCTCTGGCAACACTTCTAATTCTTTTCAGTGAGCAGACACAAGTGATAACTAAAATACATAGTACAAGCTTCCACTTTCCACTGAAAGCTGAGCTTCGAGATGTCAGCAGAAGTGAGTGAAGGCACACAGTTGTCAGTGGAAAACATATGTTTGCAGCCATGTGACCATGGGTTCTGCACTGCAGCCAAAAACATTGCTAACAACACCCAGGCATATGTTGTGACAGCATGGGGAGAAAGGACTACAGAGAATAAGATGACTTATCTGTCCACGATCTGTTTCCCTCTCCAGCACTGGAGATTTGATAGTTTTGAAAGAACCTTCTCACAACCAGCATTGTCAATGTCATAGTGATATGTTCTATGCAGTGTAGGGACCTCTCTCTCCTGGTATATGGCTTGGACATAATGATGCAGCACTTTTTATTAATTCATTTTAACAGTGTCTAATCAAGCTAAACAAGAAATGAAATATACTTTTTTTTTTATTATAGCCTTGCCATATTACTTCTGATGTCTAAATAATCCATCATTGCCTGGGTTTAGGGATAAGCAAAACATGTAGAAATCAATCACAGTGGGCAATCTTATATGTTTGCATAGGAGTCGGAAAGACTTGGTTGATCACATAATGAAACAAATTTCAGAAGGCAAACATTGCTCCAGAGGCAAATACTGTTCAACTTTAAAATGGTTAAGATGAACAACTACCTATCTTCCCCCATTTTTCGAGAAAATTAGGGCATTAATAGAGAGGTTAGGAAAATTTTCCTGGAAAGTACATTTATTCTGGTGTTCTGTGAACTGTCAGTGTCTTGACATGCTTGGTAAATTTAATTCAGAAGGTGCGATTCATTTCATCTAATGTGCAATGTCAGCTGTAAGCTGGCCATTCCAGGTGCTCTTTTTAGTCAATGGGAACAAAAAAAAGCAATTTTAGGACAGGACTGATGCCATGGCTTTAAGGCATCTGCTTTCAGAGAAGATGAACTGAACCATAGAAGTCTTCATTATCTATAAAAGGAATCCAGACAACAAGCCCAGAAGTAAACACCTCCTTTAGAAACAGGTTGGCCTTTAGTTTCCTGTCCTTCCTGCCTCATATGAGACAAGAGTATCTCATAAAGTTCCAAAGCACAACCATATCTGAATAACAGCATCCATAAAATAACAAGTCAGTAATAATATTAGATAGATTTCAAACTGTTTTCGGGGTAGGCAAATATAGTTATTCCATTTTTATGAGAGAAGTGTGACAAAATCCACCTAGGGTGGTCATGCAGAAGGTTAGTGCCAGAGGCAGAAACAGAAGCCAAGTCTCTTGCCTTCCCATGTGCTTTTTCAGCTCAACAAACCTACCCTTAATTTCAGCCTTCTACTTATGAGATTTAACTTTATAGCTCTAGTTAATCTTTCTGAACTTTCCTGAATGTCTCCATAGGCAGTCTCTGAGGGAACATTATCTGCCTTCCCTGCTGATGTTTAGAGCTCTGAATTCAGTTGCATCACCTCTTCTTTTCACCTTGGAAGGCATCACCATCTCTCACATATCTGCTTTTGGGGCCATTTTGAGAGTTGTCCCACCTACTCCTTTCTGCAGCAGGAGCTGAACTAGAGTCTGCCAAGAACACTGACATCTACAGGGCTGGTTATATCATCAGTCTCTGGTCTTCTTTTGAAACACAAAACTGGACACCAGAGACCATCTGGAATAGGGAAGATATTAACCAAAAAAAAAAGTAAAGATGACTGAATGATGAAGTTCTTTCTGGCCAAGACTTAGGATTACAAGTTTCAGAAAACTTTCAAAGGCTTATCAAGGTTACTGACGTGTAAAGTTGTATTCACAAATATGGGATTTAGGTAAAAAATGCTCCAGAAACAAAATGCATTATTTTATCTGAGATTTATACAGTTTTGTGGTTATATGAGGCTTTCTTAGTTAGAAGCCTTGACACAGATCTAAAGCAATTCTCTGAGATGTACAGCTTCGTGAGTTGTGCCAAAGAGATTCTGGGGATTTACMGTGTACACCAGTTTTAATGCAGAGTAACAAAGTCTCTTCTGCTGCATAGATATGTAAACTCCACTAAATTCAGCAGTGTTCCTACAAAGGTGTGCAGAAGACATGCACGTACAGGTAAGATATTTAAAATCTGCCCCCCAAAGCATTTTACTGATCAGAAGGGTGGGGTCAGTAGCGTCAAGACAGGCATCTAGTGTAAACCTCAGCACCCAAAGATGTGGGAATTGCAGTAGGAAAATCACAGAATGACAGAAAGCTCTGACTTGGAAGGGACTCACAAGGCAAACTCTTAAGTGAATGGCCAATAAAAGGATCAAACCCACAACCTTGGTGTGATTAGCACCATGCTCTGACCAACTGAGCCAATCTCAGGGTTAAAATGAATTCACTGGAGACTCCTACCCTCCGGGACAGTGGCTGGGGCATCCTACAGCATCTCACCTGTCACAAGGGGTCTGTATTTGGGCAACTGCATCCCCTGTGACAGGCACTCCACTGATTTGAGTGGGTATTGCTTGACATCTGTCACACCCATAGTGCCTGCATGCAAAGTAAGTTGAGAGGTTGGGAGTATCAGATGAAGACAGGATGGAAGGATTTTTCAAAAATATACAATGAAGGTGAAATGTAGGATCTGTGCTTCTCAGGAAACGGGGTTTTTCACAGATTTCTGAGGACAGGAAAAGGTTTTTGCCATAATCATTCCCAATTAACAAGACAGAGGCAAAACAAAATACGGTCCCAACCTTTACCGTAGCATTTATAAACAGAAGGGAATTTTATTTATGGATTTGTGAATTTTTCTCTTCAGATTTGTCAAGAATGTAATTACATTCAGACCTGGACAGAGTCATCTAGAGCAGTTTTGTAAAACAAATAAAAAGAAAATTGAGTTCAGCATCATGTCAGTTCGACACACACAAATACCTCTTCCAGCAGGGCTTATTTACAGTTAGGTGGTATGATGCTGAATCTAACTGATCCTTTCTTAAACCAGCTAATCAAGCTGGTCAGTTGTTTTTCTCTATAAAACTGTCTTGATTGCTGTGGAAGGAACACAAACCTCTGTTACTCTCTCTCTAAAAATGAACATTATAYCTAGTGTGGTAGGCAGTAAAACTGATTTTCCTGCACAGTCCAGTTCTTTCAGAGAAGCTTCACACATTAAAGACCTAAAAGGACRCTGCCTTAGCTCTTGCATCCTGCATAAACAGTCCAAGGAGCTTGAACCATTGATTTGAGCAAGCTGAGCAACAACATTCTGTTGAAGAAGTTTTTCTTAATTCTTAGGTTTGATTCCCTGCCTTCTCCCTCAAAATATATGAAGCATGAAAAATCCAACAGCAAAGCCTGTGAAATGACACTACTTTTAAGGAAAATAAGAAAGCAAAGTAAACCAGCATTTCCAAAATCACTTTCTTGAGACCATACTGCAACTGTTTGAGTATATATTTTTTATATCTATTCCCCTATATGGAATTGTTGAAAAACTGTGGATTACAGTACAGGATGACACTTAAATTAAAGAGTGAAAGATGACAAAGATACAACATCCTTTTTTAGCTTCTTCCAATGATTTATTAAACCACTGTTTTAAAATATTACATCTGATGATATATGAAAACATGTCTCTCCTGTGGAACTTCATGTGCAAAACCAATCTAAAAAAACTTGCAGTGAGGATGTATAGATTTTGAAGGCCCTGTTCTACAAAATGCCAGGCTTGTTTGCCAAGATGGAAAATACGTTTTGCTACTTTTAAGGCCTATGGGGAATCACACCAATTGCTAATTCATCAGAACAGACTCTTAAGCACTTCTGGTTTAATTCTCCCTTTAAAATGTTATGATGATGAATTAACAAAATACAATAGCATTTGCAAACCACACCATTCTAAAACTGGGGGTGATATCTTAGATCCTGAGTATGGATTAGGTAGGTCACTGACACACACACATGTGCTACAACAGTGTTAGAAAGAATGGATGACAATCTGACTTCTCTAACAATCATAGTAAGAACCCAAAATGTAGATTTTACTTACATTGCAAATATTTCACAAACTGTTTAGCAAGCAAATCAAATGTTCCCATGGACATTCTGATTCTCTGTGCAGTTCAGCTCTGAAAATAACTTTTCCTGTAAAATTKATCCTGTATATTAATTCTTACTCACTGCTTACTTGTTATTTGCAACAAACAGAAGCATAAATTATTTGAGAGCCATTCAAAGTTGTTTGAATAATAACATTTTTTGTTGTTGTGTAGCATAAGTCACATAAGAGTTAGGGTACAGGGCGAACCTGGTTGAAATTAAATGTTCTAACACTCAGCTAGACAAGAGCATGAAACACACAGGTAAGCCAGGTACCATTTGACTCTGACTCTTCTTTTTTTTCTGGAATTTTTCATGTCTTCATTTTATAAGATAAAAAAAAAAGTCTGTGTTTAAAAATGTTTCTCCAGAACTTTAACCTTGCAAACTCATACTACACATGAGTATTATGTTATAATAATACTCATGTTGTAATACCCTTCTTAGTTATTTCAGTTTAGCCCATTGCTCTTTATAACAGCACTTTTATATGCTGCAATTTAAATGAACTTACGCTAAAATCATTCAATACCAACTTCCATATCAGGAATGCCACGATAAAACTTCCAAACAGAATCCATCAAATTTTAATATTACAAATCAATTGAAGCATTACTACTGTGATAGCTGAACTGTGGTCAAGGATACTGACAGGTGCAGTACTACACCTAAACAAATTTATCTGAAATTTCTGAACATGTTGGATAACCTTGGTTTCTAAATACGAATGATCAAACATACAAGCAAAAACCAATTCAGTATATAATGAYTGTTTTACAAAACTTCAACCTATTCTAGGAGAAAAGCAGGCAAAAATAATAAGAGTTAAAGATGACTTTTTTTGTATTACATATACCTGAATTTGACTTTTTGAAAAGTAATGGAACGTGTGAAAAATACATCAGAAATAAAAATTAAGTCTGTCCGTGTACATCATAATAAACTGGTGATAAAGCCAAATATGTAGACTGTGAAAGACTGAGACCTTCTATCCATGTCAGCAAAACGATTTGACCTAAACTCTGCTCAGAAGAGTGCCCTAGCCACCTGCTGGAATCTGGAGTACATTAAGGGATCACTCTACTTTTTCTTGGAGCTGAATTACGGCACAGAAGTTACGTGGCCACAGAGATAAACTGCAAGCAGTAGCAGTGCATAGTAGCTCTGTGATATCTGTAGGCCCTTATAGAAGGGAGTTCTAGAATCTGCTTTCAGAAACATTCAGGCAAGTTATATTCAATATTTGCACAAGCACAGAAGCAGTCCTGGAAGCAGAATCCAGACTCCTGCTGAGGGCTCCTGCTTGCTGTCTGGCTCCTTGACTCTTGCATTTGTAACAGAATCTGTGAGCTGCCTCTTCATGCCCCATAATTTAGTGGTTACAGGTCATACGCCTGCACTATGAAGAAGTGTCTGAAGTGTGGTTTTACCTTTTCAGTGAAGTGTTGTCTCTAGTTGCACAGTATTTCATGAAAAGCAAAAATCTGACCCACAACCTCCAAATTTTTTTTTTCATACAAATCAGTCCACCAACAGGAAAAAAAAAAAGAGAGAGATTAAGTTTCCAAATGGAAATATGGCTGTATACAACTCTGATTTGTGTGTACAGGTCCTAGAGAGCAGCCTGAGTTCAGATACAGACCTAGGGGTTTTCTCCATTTCTCCTTAAACTGGGCTCTGAATCCTGCTCCACAACTGATGCTTAACTCACAGATGTATAAATCCTTTGTTTTCTCAACCCTAMTGCATTCATAACCAAAATTACCATGAAGAAAGAAGGGCTGGTTCTACATTGTTCTGGATCTTATTATGGTAATTTCATTTTATGAAAGAGAAAGGGTAGAAGTGAAGGAAGGCAAGGAAATGCTGCTTCTAGTGCAAGCAGCATTTTAGAGTTAATTTGGTTAAGGAGTGTTTTATATTCTCAGACACAAAAGATGATCTAAGGGGCACACAGTGTACAGTCAGTCTGGGATGTCTGGGGAAAGGAACCCTAAAGGGCAGACAACAAATGCAACGGTGACCTAAGAAAGCACGAGGACTTGGCAAAGCAGCTGCCTCAGGCCAGCTCTCGTTTGTGAGAGGCACGGCTTGGACACTGCCTCATTAGCAAGGCARTTGGAAACAGGCAAACAAAACCAACACACACACAATGATTGCAGTGAAGGAAACCCAAATTTTGTTTGCTACTTCCTAACTATATATTTTCTGCCTAGCTTCAGTGAGTTAYTTTGGCAGTCATGGAAGCGGCAAAGGGAGGGGACATGACAATAACAAGAATATAACAAGAGAGGAAGCAGATGCCACTCCCTCCTTTTCAGTTTATGACCAATTACAGGATTTCCACAGCCTCCATGAGGCAATTAAAGAGTTATGCTTCAGTGCCCAATTAATATTCACTTGACATCATCAGTTTACCARCCTCTCAGAGAAACAGCCCTGTTGTCCCTAGTCTGAAGTAATTGCATTACCACATGACAGCCACAAAAAAAATTCCAACAACAACAAAAAAACCCCAAACCAAACCAAACAGAAAAACAGAACTGAAAACTGGAGTTTTCTTGATTTGGAAAGATATTTTTCCTCAGTATCTTTAAAAATGCCAAAACATTGGAAAACATAAAGACTCTGCTTAGTAGAGTACAGTAGGACTATTTCTATGATGTAAGCATTATTTTGAAAACAAACCAAAAATATTTTAAGCAACAGAGGAAAACTTCAACTGACTCACTGTAGCTTACCTAGTCAAAGCTTTCAGGTATATTCTGGAGAGGAGGGGAGGGGCAAATCCTATATAAATCACACTATAATTCATTAAAGAATTTATTGATTTACACTTGATGAAGAGAACTTCATGAGACCAAATTTATTAGTCCATACTCAACAAGCTTCGTCTTAAGTTACATGGTAACTTTTCCTCCTAATACTGGGGAATGAGACAAACACAGCAAAGGCTATGGATTAATTAGACTGTAACTCTTAATTGTTGTCCATTTGGAAGTRTCCCCTGGTCCACCTGATCGTGTATATCTCTCTGTGCTGAGTCTGGAGGGGCTAAGCTTGAGCGAGACTCCTGCTGTAAGCACCTCCACCAGGCACCATCGAGTGCTGGGCAGAACCAGTCTGGGATGCAGAGCTCAGTGCGAGAATTTGCAGGGCATTTTAGTGTGGGCAAGACACAACAGCATTTATTCCCATCCTGTGTCACTGTGGATGAGTTTCCTAACGGACAAGCCCTAAATCTCACATTCGCTAAAACCTGAAGTTTAGGACCCAGTATATGAAGTTTTTATTTATGCAARCCATGATTAACCACTCTGAGATTCCTGAAAGGGCTAGAGCTGTTTATTATTTACTAATTAATGGGCTACCAATGTTCTCAGGTTGCCTGGGTTACGATTAGGTTATTGTTATTGCAAGATACTGCCAGGTTGCTGTTATTGCCAAGAACAGTCCTCAGTTTGAAAAAACAGAGCCTCAGTGCTCCCATTTAACACAGTAAGGTTGTGGTATGAATGAGTCACCCACATGTCAGTTCAAGACTGATAGGTCTAATTCAGTACAAAACTTAGACAATTTCAGGTTCTCTCTTTAGCATTTCTTTAGTATGTTTGACTTAGGATATCTTTCAGCTGACATTCACAGCTGAGTGGTTCAGTCACCGGTGTAGAGGCAGGGCTGGGTTGTGCCTCTTTTATCAATGTCTATTGAAACGGGGCATCACAAGACATAAAAATGTCAGAGGGTCAAAGTGAGAGAACATGAGAGTGGTGCAACTGGGAGAACAAAACCTGAAGAGTAAGGCAGTCCCTGGCAGAGGTGACTACAGCCCATTCTTATGATTGGTTTACATTTCATCTTATGAATGTCTAATGAAAAATGCATAAGGCATCCAGGACAAGAGGGATTCTGGGAATCAATGGGTTTTGAGGGGGAGTTAGTGATTAATCCACAGATATATGTCTTCCTTGCTCTTGAGCTATTTTTCTGACCCCAAAAATTTTTCATTCAAGTGTCAGGGGTTTCATATGAGCTGTGGAAGTCAGCTCCTCACTCTCCCTTTCCCTCTTCTCTCTCTCTCACACTTCTGTGTAGTTTAAAAGCCTGTTACTCTAGGGCACTGTTCTGAGAAAGGAGGGACACGGGTGACAGTATGGACATTTAAATAAAAACTGAGTCCTATTTCTGTTGAAAAATTTATAAGGAAAGACTGAAGCAGTTATCTCTACCCAATGGCTGAAGGAGAAATCTTTCTAAAAGCTCTCAATAGCATCATGTTGCAGGGCCATTCCTAAATCCATGAGAGAGGCAACATTTCAGTTCAGCATTTCTTATACACTACGTATTTGGATAGTCTATGAGAAGTCTGAGCTTGGTAGGGAAAATGAAGACTAGAGAGAAGAAAGTTCTCCATGATGTATTTCCAAAAGGAAAAGGGACTATATTCCTGGCTCTCTCCCTGTGAATTTGTGTGTAAAGCACAGGAATTCTGGAGGAAAAGGAAAAAATCAGCTTCACCTGGCTACATTGCTTCCTTTCTAATAAAGCATTGTGGTGGATGCCGTGTTGTACACAAAAATGTTACACAGCAGCAGATATTTTTGTTATATGGTTTAAAGAAAACAAACAAACAAACCAAAACTCCAGGAACCATAGAAAACAGCACAGAAAAAGTAGAAGCAGAGGACTGACCTAGCAAGGAACCAAGCACCTCTCTCCTTGCATATCAGTTACTATGCATACAAAATCATCATCCTCTCTCCTCAGTGCTTACAGGTTTCCAGAGTAAGTCACCAAGTTAGCTTCTGAAGGAGGGGATGAAAGACATAAAATCTCCCCTTTTATAAAGATAAGAAGCTAAGAAGAATTTGGAGAGAACATTTAAGACACATTTTCTTTTCAGATTTTGGAATTCTAAGAAAATGGGAAGTAGGGGAGGGGTGTGTGTAGTGGGGGAAGGGAAAACAGAATTTTTCAAGTAAAATCTCTTCTCTGGTAATAGGAAAGGGAAAAAATGTCTTGGGAATTTTAGCTAATTTAAATTGTGTGCTGGTTTTGACTGGGATAGAGTTAATTTTCTTCATAGAAGCTAGGATGGGGCTGTGGTTTGGATTTGTGCTAAAAACAGGGATGATAACACAAGGGTGCTTTTCTTATTGCTGASCAATGCCTACACAGAGTCAAGGCCTTTGCCTCCACTCCATCAGTGAGGAGGCTGGGGGTGCACAAGCAGTGGGGAGGGGACAAAGCTGGGACAGTTGACCCCATCTGACCTAAGGGATACTCCAGACCATATGGTATCATGCTGAACATATGAAGCTGGGGGAAGAAGAAGGGAGAGGAGTACATTCGGGGTGGTGGCTTATCTTCCCAAGTCACTTTTATGCGTGATGGAGTCCCGCTTTCCTGGGGATGGCCGAACACCTTTCTGCCCACAGGAAGAGGGGTTTTGCTTTGCTTGTGTGCACAGCTTTTGTTCTACCTGTTAAAATGTCTTTATCTCAAACCAAAAGTTTTCTCACTTTTACTCTTCTGATTCTCTACCCCATTCTGCTGGCAGGGGACTGAGTGAGCGGCTGCATGGGGCTTGGTTGCTGGCTGTGGTTAAACCACAGTAATTTGATTGGTTTCAAGAGAATTACATTGGTTAACAGAGGCTCAGAATTTGTCTCACTCATATTTATTTGCAGAGATTTCTATTCAAATAAGCATTGAGATAATATGGTTTTTGGGTTTTTTACCATAACACTGGGTTTCCAGTTTGTTTCAGTGTTTTTCACAAAAGAAGAATTCTTGGGTAATTGAAGAATAGCTGAGAAGGAACAAATTGGCAGCTTTTGTCAGTGCTCGTCTTCCTTTATTATCTGCTGGGGCCCTGTTTTCTGTGTTATCTTCGGTTTTGCTTTTTGGGGATTGCTCTGAGTTTTCAAAAGAACCACTGATTATGACTACAGTACCAGAGTTTGGTCAGAAAAGCCATACAAGTCTGAGTCTTGATTTTATGCTGAACTTCCTAACCTTTGTGAGGTAGTTCAGGGTGGTGCTAATGCAACAACTCAGAAAAAGCTCTTCAATATCTCGCCACTTTCAACTTTTAAGCAAAAAGTTAAAAGAGGTTGAATGTTAGTGACCTTCTAAGCAGTTACTGCCATCAGAAAGTATTGGCATCATGCAACAGACACTTTACTGTGCTGAAATATGAAGTAGATCCCTATGTAATTCTTTCAATGAATTGCAGCTTCTAAAGGTTTTAGTATTTAACACTTCAAAAAGACTGTTGACCTCAAGTAACCAATTTAAGAAGTGCATACATCATAACTTTGAGTTCCTTTGAGTTCCTTTTCAGAGATTTTTCAGGAAAAAGAGRAGTTCTGAAATCCATTACCTGAGCTTTGGTCTATGCTTTTTTTGACAATCTGAGCATGGTTTGTAACACGTAGCTGTGAATGTACTGGGGCGCTCTCTATTCTCCTGCTTTCCAAGAGGAAATCAGTATTACACAAGTCACAACGCAGCGTACCAACATTTATATCTTCTTAAAAACTGTAAACTGCTTGCCCACTTAGGTTTAAACCATTGGCTGGCCACGTATAATGGATGTAATGAATGGATGAAGAGTATCCTTCATAGGGAAATCACTTAAAATAAATTACAACTCAAGCAAAATCAGAAAAGCAGATCAGTAAATATTAGCATAGTTACATTAAATGTATAGTGTGAAATTCACAGCTGTAGACAGTGACTCACTGACAACTCACTTGTGTGCTTAAACTGAGAAATCACAGAGAAAAGAATGCGACCAAATGCACAGTGAGATGTTAACAGTTTATGTTGCTGCAAAACCACAGATGAGCACTTTAAGTGTGCAAAAGCATTTGTTTGCACTTATAAAACATTTCTCCCTATGTGTAGAAACAACTAACATTCTTGATGGATCTTTCCATTGTGTATAAAGATATTGACAGAAAGGTGAATGCTGGAATGAGAAAACACAGAGAAAGACCTGCCTGGAATTGCTTGGGGTACCCAGTTGTCATTGAAAGTGGGAAGCATCTCGGTTAGTTAGCAGCATGCACTGGTAAGTCACTAGGTTAAGTCAGGATCCCACCATAAAAAACAGGGTCAGAGTGGTCCTTCCTGAGGGTGGCACATGCTGTCCTACAGTCAATGTCGTTGTTTGATGCAGGGAAAGAATGAAAGCCAATGGAAATGCGTGACATCATGTCAGGATGTTTGGGGGAAAAACCTTGCTTGTCCTGAGTAGTGCAGCAGCAAAAGTGTGCAAGAGAGAAGGTATCAGAGGATGTGTGGCAGATTATGTATGTGAGAGGAATGTTTTGAGATGGGTGGAAGGACGAGATCAAAGGATGTGAATGGAGATGGCAGAGGAGAGTTTCTTGGTGGAAAGAATATGAGAACCTTTTACATCGAAGAGAAAGTAAGAGTCAAAGGCAAGATATTGTAGAGACCAAATGATATATATATATGTATATATATAAAAATAAAATCTTCCTTTCTTGGAATATTCTCAGMTCTCTTCAGAAAAGTCTTTGTCACAAAATGGTGTGAATGTTAAAAATAAAAACTGATAGAAAAGTCCAATAGCACACATTTTCAAGGTTCCCTCCCTACTGCTTAAATGGAGRAATAAAATGTGGATGGGTTAGGGTGAGGGAATTTGGAATAAAACTGGGACAAAGACTAACCTAAGTGACTCTGTTTTCACACACTACCAGAATAAGTCTTTGGATGTTTTTCCACAAAATTTGGAATTATGGCCACACTGGCTTCACTGGTGCATTAAAGAACTTTTGTAAGTGCAATATGTTGCRTTCAGTGATGCTTTCCATCTCAAACACCTCTTCTTTCCACATTACTTTTCTCGTTCTTTTCTGGTGCTGAATGGTGGTGGAACAACACCAGCTTTAACCCACAGCATTCACTGTGTAGCTACTGCCTCACTCAGAGGGGCCATATGTTTAAGTCCTGGTGTATATTTCTGGTTTAAACACAGTAATAGACATATCATCTGTTTTTAGCACTTCCAGCTTAGAGGAAGTAGGTCAGGAACATGAGAGTGTTAAAGAATAAAAAAGGAATCCATGCTAAATCACTAATTACCTGTCACTGTACTTGTTTTCAGCTTTTATAAAAATGTGGTGGTATTCCCAAATAATTCATAATGCCTTAGGCGAACAAGCTAGCCCTGCAATACTTTGGATAATTGAAACTGATGAAATGGAAGACTGGAGATGTTTATTTTGAAATAATAGTGTTAAAGTAAAATGCCAAAAGACAGAGAAAAACACTGGAGATCTCAAAAGGAGTGAAGAGTAGAAAARCATGGTCCAGAGGAATCATAAACACTGTAGCAAACAATTTAATTTTATTTTAAATTACTCTTAAGAAACAAATTAAACAACCAAGGAACCTATGATTGTTTTTTCTTGGTCTGGATGCATGTTCAGTTGTCATAAATTCCTTTAAATAACACATTGTGCTTTGCACTGAAAGGCATTAGATTGCTAGGTCTAAGGCAGCCCCAAAACACTAAAACTCAGCAGGACAAATTCTGTCCTCAGTTACATGCCTGAACATCTTTTCAACAGAGATTTTATCTTTTTTATAGTAATAAAAACTTCAGAATAAATTTTTTCCTTTTTTTTCCCAGTGAGTCTGAGAAAAATATATCTTCCTTTTCAAATGCTGTAGTGATGCTGATGGGAGCTATATAATACACATGACAAGACTGAATTTGGTTCCTTGTCAGAGTGTCCATGTTGTTAAAAAGAGATAATTTTTTAAAATATATGTTCTTTCCCCAGAATGTGAACTTCTCTGTGTGAAGAGTATTTGCATGCAAGCTCCACTGAACAGGACCCTTGTCTTCCCCAACATCATGGGGGAATCAGGGCAAAAGCAAACCACTGACATTCCTTTGCAACACCTTGGTTTATTTTTTTCTTTCTTTTAGTTGTGATGACAGTCCCCTGGAGCAAGGTCAGTCTAGGTCAGGAATAAGGACAGAGACAGCCCAATGAAGGGCCTGGGAGGACAACCTACAGCTGTGGCATGGGTTGGCTGGCAGACACCAGGTAACTGGCCACTGTTAATGGGGAGGCAGTCAGCTTGTGAATGCTTCAGAGTGCTGTACAGATTCACATAGTCCAGTGTTTCATTTAATTTCCTTCTCCATTCTGTTTCTCAGTCAGTCAGCAGTGACCTAGGTGCACAGAGTTTTGATAGCATTCCTTACAAAACTTTTCTGTAGGTCACTTACCTATTTTTTGCAGGCAATCACACTAAAAGTATCATAACTCCAGCACTGGCATTCCAGGTCACTTGTCTGCAATGTTGCTTTCTGCTACTCTGCATCATACAAAGCCAAGTTTCCCCTAAAAATGTAGCCTGAAGGAGGGCAAACAGTACTCTGCATATCCCTTTTGGATATCTTATAGCAAAGACGAACAAAAAGGGGAGGACAGGACAGGTCTTCATTGTGAGGGGGTACTGCAATGAGGCAAGAGGAGGGAGGAAAATGATCTCTCCTTCCATTGTCCCTGCATTTATCAGATGACAAGAACTAGCTACAGGGCTGCACTTCCTATCCCATAGCTCACCTCTGCATGAGTCGCTGTTGGAAGCAAATATGGAGGATTTCATAGCTCTCCTTAAAAATATCACTGTATCTAAAATTAAATTGGGGTCAGAGAGCCACAGAAGGGAAAAGTTAAGAGTGTCCTGTCGCATCCTCTGAAGGGGTGTAGGAGGAACTCTCCTATAATCATCTAGCTTTCTACCTCCCCATCTGATTTCTTTGATGAGAAGAGAAGCCCAAACCTCTTTGTGCTGTGTATTACTGTCCTGTTGTAAGAGGAATGACATTCAGTAAAACTAGGACAGATTCTAACCCAAGATACTTATGTAGTTTTATAAATGACTTTAATGGTTAGGCTTAAACAAACACATAAAAGGAGCATTGGCCAAAGCCACAGGCTCCATTCAATGATACCAGTATTTCAGCATTTGAATGGGAGTTTCATGCATGATTTAATGAGCACTCTAATCTTAAGATTTAATAAAGGAAAAATTCTTCCATAATGTGCTCACATGGGAAATGGTGAGAGGTAATTTTCTGGATCAGCCTTGGAAGTGACAAATTTTCTAGCACAGAACAGAATCCTTTCCTTTTTTTTTTTTTTTGTGTCAGTGATATGTGGTTAGTAAATAATACATAAAGAAGAATCAGGGTTATGGTTAAAATTGCACCCTGTTATAAAAATAGAGTTGTCAAGTGAATTGCCGAGGCTGGCAGGGGGAGGGCATTAGCAGAAGAGAAGTAGATGATTTTAGAACAGCTGGAAGATGTTTTGTGACAAAAAGGTGAAAACGGTTGTGTAAAAGAGCAACGACGGTGTGAAATTAATTGGTTAGATTCACTACAGTTCCAAGCTCTGGTATAGCCATTACTTTCAGCTGTGACAAATGAGGACAATGCTACGGTTGAGAACTTGGTGTTTTCTTGTAGCTGAAGCTGGATATTGGCATGAATTATTGGCCCCAAAGTTGCATTTTTGGAATATAATTAGCTGAGCTGTAGTCAAAGCCTCAGCAATAAGTAAATAATTATTCCATCAAAATAATGGCAAATGAGCTTGCTAATACACTCTAAGACCATTCACCTCTCTTTTTAGTCCTACTAAAGTTGATATTGACTGGAAAAAAGAAGAGCAATTCTTTCCTTGGTGTACAATACTGTATTTGTAGTGAGACGGGCATGCTGATAGGCACCCAGTGGGCTGCTGGCAGAGGAACAAGAGGGCTGTCCCATGCATAGCTATGGGAACGTGCCAATATTCTTGCTCTGAAGATACTCCCTTTTGGTGAGGATTGAGAAAGCTGCAAGTACCTGCTACTCCTGCATTACATATTGTATTACTAAATAAAGCAATTCATGCTCAAGGGCTCCAAACCATTGATATCTATAGTTAGTTCACTGTTATTTTCAGGGAKTGTTGCAGAGTCAGACAGTACTGCAACTGCTGGAGCAGAGCTTCAAGCTTCCTTCTTCCTCAAAGTAAAAGTTAGACAGTGTTCTTTCAAGAGGGAAGGTCTGTGTAATTGATAGTTCTCATCCACCCTCTTGGCTGTGTGAAGTTCCTTTGGGTGATATCTTTCATCAAAGCTCAAAACTAATAAGATAAACCTAAAGTTCTTGGATATTTCATTTATGTTTCTTAAACAAATGAAAAAGAAACTACTCATTTGAAGCTCATATTGGAAGATAAAATATTTTGAAGTGTCCTTAAAGCAGATAGAGCCCTGATTCACCCACTGGTGAGAATTTACAGACTTTTGAGGGGGCTGCAAACTTCCTTTGGCCCCCACTTCCTGATTTTCCTGCATTTTCCCAAACTAAAAATAATGAGTCTGGTGTCTCTGTTCGTGGAAAAATATTCTGTCCAACGTATAAAATTTCCATGAACAAAGTCACAGTTTCTCTTTAAAGCGGAACTATCCCAAGTAGATTTAATTGAGACCAAGAAAGCAAGCTGTCTTGCTTCTTTTATACCAAGCTTCTCCAAGTTTTCCACGAAAGTGGTAGTCTGTTCTTATAAATGAAATTGTAGTAAATTTCTGAGTAAACTGAACAAGTGAATGTAGAATATGGCTACTTTTTTTGGAGGTTACAAGTCAGACAAGCACAAGGATCGGTCCTAACACAACAATGATTTAATGACATTGTGTGACCTGTGGTGAGTTACAGCTTCCATTCTCTACCCGGGACAGTGTGTGGTAGGATTTTTCCAAAAAATKTTTGAGTGATCAGTGAATGAGAGCTTGCGGATAGTGCTCCAAATTCATCAGTATCCCCGTGTCTACCAAACTGACAATTTCTAAGCTGCTAGGAAAACAGTAATAGTGTATTACACTGAAATGAGAATCTCCTCCTGAGACTATCACTTTTCACATTTGATTATTCATGCTGCAAAACAAACTTCAAGAGAAATGAATGAGCAAAAAGTTGAAGTCCCTTTATATCAGTTGTAAATACCTGTCTCCTGAAAGAAATCCAATGTGAAGGAGCTCCATGGTTTGAAAACATAATCAGCTTTTCTTTCAAATGGCCTCATTCTTACCTAATTCGTAATGAAAGCATTGTTTTTCTTATATGCAGTGGCACAGTGAGAGAACTTTTTTAGAACCCCTTTGCTTTAATTGTTTCCTTATTTAGAAGGAAAATGTTGTAAGATTTTAGTGTTTTCAGGGTTGGTCTGCAATTTTGTTATTTTCAAGACAATTTTTCTAATATTTCCCATATTATTAACATGTGAATATTGTTATTTGGCACTAAAGAGAATATAAACCGAGCTTATTATTTCTTCAAAATAGGAAGGCGGCTTTACTCACTTTCAATTCAGATTCGGTGAGTAATATTAGCGTGACACTGAATGGAGTGAAATGGTGTTGTATATCACACCATACTTTATTAAAACAGAGAAAAAACCTTGACATTCTGTGAAACACCAAGTTGAAAAGGAGCTTGGGAACACTGGTGTCTGACAGCTTATGCATCCAATTACTGATATGTCACCAGAAATACGTGGGAATAAAGTAATGAGATGGCAGTTTCTGTAACAAAGGGTAACATTGTCTTCTTACATCTGGATCACCAGTTTCATGCTATGTATAAATATACATTTTCCTGTTAACTATTTACAGTCACACAGCTCACCAGATCAAAACTCAGAGTGCAGTAACACAGGTGCAATGAAATTAATATACACCTACGACTACTCTTACAGCTACACAGGACCTTATCACAGTATGAATATCACCTTCAAAGACCTATATTTTACTTTAAAGGACATAGTCAACATATTTTGATCTGAAACTGAGACAATATAATCTGATACAAAAAATTACATAGAGTTTTTTCTTTTTGGTGCTTTAGAAACCCAATTTCTTTCAGTCACATCAGCCATTTTTGATTAATTTTCTCTAAAAATTTGCTTAATTTTCAGTTGCTCTTGTCAAATTTAAAACAAGTCAGATGAAACATTTAAAAGCAGCATGACATGAGCAATCAATTTCAAATAAAACAGTGTTTTCAGACAAAAACGAGTTTGAAGCTGCCCAGTTCTGGTCAGCTTTTGCAATTCCAAGGCCCATTCACTGCAAAGAAACGTCTTCATGAGCCAATCAGTTTTTTGGCTTGCGGGACACCACAGTACTKAAGTATATATAGATACCTAACTAGTTAAAGTGCCCAACAATAAAGAGAGGGTAACAGTGTGGGTAAGCAGACCTTCTCCATTCATGCCTTTACATTTTATACCTTCAGACCCCAGGCCATCAGCTCCTTTGTGGCATTCATACAGARATGCCAGGAAAGTGGCCGACAGGATGTGAGGGTGCGCTAAAAGGCCACAGCACCACGCTGAAGACCTCTGGGCTCAGAAGACCACAAACACAGCACTATAATGGCAGGCCGGAAAGAAACTGCCATATATATATATATTTTTTTTATATATATTTTATAGGGATGAAAGTCATCCTTTTTAGTGGAAAGACGATGGTCTAGTGAACAAAGGTGTGCGTGTTTTTGCAAGTGTATGCATCCTGCGAAAGACAATACRCTGCGTGTGGAGGGACTGTCAGGGCTCTCGGCACCCGTCCAGGTCAAGGCGTTGTGCACTCTGTGGCACCACGCGTGCCTGAACAGACTGACGGCCAGCTCGGCATGCTGGGGCTGGGGCTGGGCTTGCATGTACCTTTGGCCCACAGTTCTGTCGCTCAGATTTTCTCCTCCCTGTGGAGAAACAGCCCCTTCTGAGTTGACTGTGCTGTCAGCAGTTCCCACAGCTCCTTGGCCCCACTCTTGTAAGATGTTCTCCCTCCTTGAGTCCTGAGTAGCATGCATGGAATCACTTTTGCAGAGATTACAGTATGAGGCTTCTCAGATAAAGTTGTGTTTTAATATTTCTAAACCGGTAGTATGACATTAATCTTAATCAATGCAGAGCACCCTGACAAAACTTTGCTCCTCAGTCAGAGTGCCACATTGCAAGGCACTGGCACCAGCAGCACTGGTGGCTGAGCATTAGCCTCTTTACTGCCCCATGTGAAGCCTTGTTCYTCCTCAGCCTGACCCTCACCCTGATTCTCCTCCCCACTGCCTTCACTGCAGGTCTGAGCATCCTCCAAACATATTTATTTCTGCTTTGGAATCAAGCACACTATTATTATGTCTTTGAATTAACAGAAGTGTGCATGTAAGGAAATTATGGGGTGGAGTTTAGCCTGTAAAAGTGTTGTACCAACTATAAAATCAGAGTTCCATATTGATAACAGGGGTCTTGGAGCGTTAAGACATGAGGTTAAGAAATCTCGATGCAGAATTCACCTGTGTTTGCTCACATTACCTTAGAAGAGCTGTGAATGTAAGAAGGTGAATATTCTCAGAGTGTGTTTATGTACTAGGTTTCCATCACATCCATACTACTATAATCAAACATCTTGCATATATAAAGAGTATCCTAGTATGTCCTTTGGGGTTTTTTAGAGGAATTGTTTCATATTGTCCTTTTGGTGAATCTTACAATATTTGAAGTAGTAATTACAGAATGCCAGAATTAATTTTTCTTAATAATTATGTGTCTGACAATCCCAAGCAGTTAGCTCATTCATTAAAATTCAATAATGATTTCTCCAATGGCTTTCACTGGCAGTAATGACATACATTGTTATGCCCACTAATTTCCATGAAGAACAATGGAACATTATTTTATTGGCATCTAGAATTACTCCACTGCACTTTGTTGCATTCTTTTCAAGAGATGATGAAAGGGAAAGTTGAGCAGTCTGGATTGTTTCCTTCTTTTCAGGCCTTACAATGTTTTGCTACATCAGTAAAGTGTTACATATACTCTCTGGAATATTCTTAAACTGTTTTAATCATTGCATCACAATTGTGATGCAAGTGTGATTTAAGTGACTTAAGTGTYTTGTGATTTAAGTGTCCAAGTCCTTAGTACATGTAAAATTTCTTAGCTGTTAAATTCCTTGCGAATTTTTACATTATACATAAAACATAAAACTGTTTCAATCTTCTGTTTAAAATTAGATGGATTGACTGAAGTGTTTGAAACTTTTTTGTTGCCTTTTAATGATGATTTGGTTATTCAGCTTTTATTACTTCTTTCAGGACTTTCTAGGGCATCCTATGAACAAACATAACTTCAGCAACTACACTGTATTTTTAGAACTCCTCAAGGATAGCTTAGGCATTCTCAGGAGTGTTAAAAAGTTGAATTTTCTCTGCTGGGTGTGGAGGGGTCAGGTCACTAGGTTACAACTGCCGGGAGAAGTGGTGCAGCAGAGGAATGGGGCAAAACGGGATCAGAGAGAGAAGGGGCCAGCCCTGGTGAGCCAGTATTGCAAGCTCAATGCAGGGCAATACATAGTCATGAGGTAGAGGGCAACCATGTAAGTAACTGGTTAATTCCCTTCACCCATATTTCTTTCACCTTTGCCAGCAGCTGCAGTATCCCCATAGCACAATCAGTGTGGGACACAGGCAATTTTGTACAGGCTGCTGCCCAAGCAGCATGCTGCAAGCAGTTACTTTACCTTATTCTTGCACTGAGGCTAGATTGGATATTTCTGTCTGTTTGGGTTGGTTTGTTTGGTGTTTCTGTTGTTTGATTTGGTTTTGGTTTTATTTTTCTGTCCTTGCATAGTACGCAAACATTAGTATTCAAATTAAAGATTTTTTTCTGCTCCTGCTTACAGTGGTGGAAATCTTTGCCAATGGGCAGCACGCAGCCTGTGAAAGCACAAGCTATCCCACACATGCCACAGTGTGCAAACTCAGGATACCAACCTATTGCTACAATTATATCAGTGTAACCAAGAGCATAAATGGTTTACTGGCCTGTTTGCTGTCACAACTTACGCAGGATTTGGCACACAATACATTTAGTTATTTAGCTAATAGATTAATTCCCTAATGGAATCACAAAGCAAGAGGATTACAAATGSTCAGAATTCTTTTCCTTTTCTGCCTAGTCGAGACATATCAAGTCATCCTTTTAAGTGTATTCTGCTTCTGTTAAGCATTTAGGTCAAAGCAATTGTTTACTTTATGTGTCTGTAATTATTATGAAATATGCTGAATTGCTAGTCACATTTCCCACAGTCAGGAACTGAGGGCCAAATTCATTGCCCTTGCCTGCAAAGATGTTACCCTAGGGTAGACATTACCTATTGCAATTCAATCCTATTTAAACTTAGTAAGAATGACAACCTTGTAGCTTCAGACACGAATGTGTATTCCTTGGGGGATGCATCAGTAGTCTGGATTCCCAATTCAGAAGTGAAAGCATCCAAATTATCATTCTACAAAAGCTGTGTCTGAACTATTTTCAGCAGATTGCTCACTGGAATCAGGGCAGGTTAWAAGATGTTTCGTGAATCGCTGAAATCTAGTTTCCTCATTTGGCAGTAATGAATCTTTTAACTTCAAAACATCATATTAGATCAGGAAACCAAGAATAAACTAAACATTTTGGTCTACTTTTTAGTTGTCTGATAATAGAAACAGAATTTTGAATATTGTGATTTTGGTTTGAAATAATCAGGAGTCCTATTTACATCATGTGGATGTCCATTTCCACAGAGTTCAGTCAGGATCTAGGGTATTTAACTACAGCAATTCTTCCTGTGGGTGTACGATTGTAGGTACACATATGATTGGATCAAAAATCAATTGCACACTTTTCTTCTACACAGGAGAAAACTACACAGTTATCCATATAACAAAAAATGCAGTTCTACTTTTGTCGCTGAAGTCAGAATATTCAGTCTTCATTTCTTATTAATTGAATACTCCATGCAAAAATAAGATTTTCAAAGGCAGTCTTTGTCACTGCCATTCATCCAGCTCTTTTTGCTACAAGTCTAAGAAAGAGTAAATTGATAAGTGGTTCATTGTAATGTCATTTAAACAGAAAAAAAAAATACTTTACAAATTTCCAGAGACAGAAACTAACCAACATTTAACTTATTGTCCATTACATATATAAATATACCAGGAGCTACAACAAGCTATTAGAAGCTTTTTTTTAAAGACTAGCTCACTACTATGTCACTGATTGGTGTAGTCTTGGCTATACTTGCTTGAATTCAGGGTCCATAATGATTAACCTCTAAAACAGTCTTTCTGGAAGTGACTCTTCTTTCTTCATACGCTACCAGTAGCAGACCATCACATCACCTTTATATGGTGCTYTTGGAGTGCTCCTGCTATACAATCAGTGTGCAGACTGCCATTACCAACACCACTGAGGCAAGAATGTCCCAGGTACTTCTCTACTTTTAACAGGACAGCACTAGAAGACAGACAGGCAGGATTATTTTTGAAACCCTAAGGCATTGGACATATATCTGAAGTGCTGAAGAAGGCATGAATTAAACTCAGAGAGTACTCTGACTTGCACTTTCCTCTGTTGATACACTCCTGTCTAGTGGCTTGATAGGATGATTTTATCAGGATAAATTCCCAAGCACATTTACTAAGTAAGAGTAAATAACATGGTTATTTACTTTTTTCCCCTATAAACTAATTCCTCAGTTTGGTGGGGAGTTGGGGAAGGAATATGGTGTGGGGTTTTTTACAATTGAAATTAAAAACTAGTACCTGGTTTTGTTCTGGAAAAGATAAAACGACAACCACAAAAAACCCTCCAAAACAACCCAACCCCCACCCCCCCAAAACAAACCTCCCACCCAAACTATCAGTAAGMAAGCACTTCCCATGATTAAGTTTTTAAAAATGAAATATCTTGAAAAATGATTTCAAGCAGAAGTTTCCAACTAAAGCTATCATGGAGGTCAAACAGCATAAGTGAATACAGGTAGCTGAAAGGGTGATCAGAAAAAAATGAAGATGCTAGAATTTACAGAATGTGGGACAGAACAACAGTAGGATCATTCAAACCAAATTCCTATAGTACCTTCTGTCCTAAGCTCTGAATTCAGCCAATAGATCGCTACATGTATTTTTTATTTAATAAAAGGTGTATTCTACCTTTCAACACACACCATCCCTTTCGAATAATATAAGCCTTTTTATCATTCTTCTTAATAGACTCCTAGAAATTAAACTGCCATCTGGCCTATGGAGACATTAAGATATGGGAGAGGAATTTTACCAACAGGGGAGTTACACAAGGCACTCTCCTCGAGCATTCTGAGATTTATTAACCTACATCTCTGGTGAACCAGGTCACCTTGAGTTTCAGGGACTTTGAAAATTCTAAAGAATCGATACTTGCAGAGACATGAATTTGCTCTCAAGCAATGACCTGGATGCAAGCACATCTATAAAATCCAGGGATGCTTCACTGATCTTTCATCAAGACATAACAGCAATCACATTCTTTGGTCAAAGTTCTTTAAAATTAAAAATTTAATTGAATTGGAAATTATTTGAAATGTATTTGGTCTTTAAATTGAAACTCAGGGAAAATGCCACAGGAGAAAATATTGCTTCTACGTGAGGTAAGGAAAAACAGGATATGAAAGGTGGTGAAAGTGATAGCAGATATAGACAGATCTATTTAGTGCCCAAGAAACATTAGATGAAAAACATTGCATTAAATACTCAGTTTTGCATTGAACATGGTTGATTTATTTTGCATTTACAGCTTTCTATAATGCCATGTTCTTGATAATGTGACTTTCTGCTACTCTGAATTTTTTAGTGCTTTTTGCAGCTTTATTGAAGGAGAAAGGCAGCAAGACACATTTTGTGACAGTACCAATTAAAGCTTCTCCCTGAAGAGTTTTGCTGGGAAAAATGTTGATCAACAGGCCGATGTAGTACACAAAAGGCACACGTCACTTGTCTGCAGCCACCCTCATTGATGCAAAATGACAGTGAGAAGGCTCTTCCATTACCACATTAGTCACAAAGTGTGTTCTGAAATGCTCTTAAAGTCCTGACAGGAGAACATATTTGTATATCAGCTTCCAGGTTTGTCTTCATTGTTAAAAGAGCTGTTAATTCCTGTCTCAGGGCTCTTCAGTAATGTTATCTGTCCCAGGTTGAGAATGCTGGGCAAAGACAGACCCTCTCATATTACAAGATAAACACGCTCTATTTTCTTACCTGATGCAGAGAAGTTCATCCAATAGTAAAGCAAAAAATATCTCATCCCCATTATGCTTCTTGGCTTCATTGTGTTAATGGAGGCTCAGATCTCAATCCCAAATGCAGCTACTGCTGAGATTTGTAGACTTCTAACTTCAGCAAAAACATGTCCTGACACATGCTTTTGATATTTCCCCCACTCTAAGTTAGTCCAAGGGTTAGAATCAAGAACTGACAAGGCTAAGCATGAAACTATCACTTTGGTTTTTGCAGGAGGTTGAGAGAGGTATGGATGCCCCAAAGTCAGATACATAAATCTTAGTAACATCCTGATCTTTTCCAGTGTAAAAGAGGAGCAAGGTAATTTCATTCCCAGATAAGTTTATGATAAATGAATAAAAGGAGAAAGAAKGGAAATTGTCAAATACTACCTGTGTCTGAGCTGTATAGGCACTGGACAAGCAGGGGAGCACTCCAGATCATATGCATTTACAGGCAGCTTGCAACCAGCCTGAAATCTGTTGACTGTAAATCCCATCTGCCTTCATGGCAGGTAGAATTTGTGCATTTTCAGGCAAAACGTCAAGAGTGCTTCTGCACAGCCCTCCATGGCCATCTACTCTGCACAGTGCTGCAGCAGCAGTCTCCACAGCTGTTTCAAATCTATCTCTGTATGGGAAAGAAAATTGCTTTTCTGTGTGCTCTAAAGCTCCTGATTTATCTACAGTTTTCTTCCAGGGACACTCCAGCTGGGTCAGCTTCAAGCCAGCCCTGCAGTCTACTTTGCAGATAGATAATGCAGATGGGAAACAAATATGACTGAGCCCATCCTAGAGATGATTTCTTCATTGTATGAATACAGACATAGTCTAGCTGAAACTGTGGATGAAATGCAAGCCGTGATGGTTGAAAAGCACTATGAAGATTAAAAGTTACAAAATCTATATTACGAAGCTAATTTGTAGTTAGGTGGGCTCATCTTTTTTGTGCTGTAGACTGAGGTGTGCCTAGAGGAAGGTTTCCATAATGCTTCCAGCGTTGGACTGTGAGCTGCTACAATTTCACCAACAGTCACATTTGGTGACACTGGGAAAGTCACATTTCCAAAGACATGGGTAGTGATTAGAACTGGGAGTAATTTTTTCCAAGTCTGAGCTAAATTTCAATCTAATTTTGTAATCTTGGGCTCCTTCTAAAGAAAATGGTGTGCAGTGGACAGACATCTAAAACAGGCCAGATGACTCCCTCTCTAGAGCTGCTTGTCTAACTTACTTGTCTAACAGGTGCACAGGAAGCATAGCTTTGATCTAGAGATTTAATTTTTAAGGTCTAAATTTGAGGAAAACTCACTCAGTAAATACTGCTGGTCTATAAATTGCCATTTCACCACTGGCTGTACTTTAGCACCACAGTTTCTTTGTGTTTTAGTTTCCTCATACTAAATTTTTAGTATCATTTTAGTTTCCTCATTCCCTTTCTCAATCAGTTACCTCTTGGTTACCAAAAAATTTAGGAAAGCAACTGTTCGTTACTAGGTGCACATGCAGCTCTTAAAAAGGGGATTTCTGAAGTTAATCAAGGTTTCTAGTTGCCACCATGCCATAAAAGTCACTGTACTTAGAATAGTTATTTTGTTGTTATKCTATTAATAAGAAACATAAATGTACAAAAGAGCCACTGATTCTTTGTTAGTGTTTCTGTGTTATGCATTACAAGCCTACTGGAAAAAAACATTTTGGTGGAGGCCTTTTTGGTGCATAAACTCTTAAATGCAGGAAGACTCTTCTCTTTTTCCATGGTAAGGAGGCATTATAAACATACAGCTTGTGGTATGATGCAAGAAGTTAGCAAAAACCAGTAATTAAGCTGAAAGAAGAAAAATGAAGTATATAATTTATCAKTTATGGAATACAGTACCCAAATTCTGGGGAAGGGGATTATAACCGGCAGTTTTTTATACTTGACTCACATAATTATTAACATAAGTATCTGCTTTGGGGAATAACCTTCAGTACTGGAAAAAGTGGTCAGAGGTCTGTGCTGCATGTCTTTTTCAGGGGTGTGATCTCTGTGAACTCACATGCACGTTTTAATGGCTGTTTCTGTCTGTGCCGGACATCCCTTTCATGTGCCTTGTGAATCCCACTGAAACTTGCAAGKGTGCTTCTGAAGCAAACATTTTGTACAGAAACTCACAGAGACTTTCTTTTACCAGCATGTGTGCACAGACACACACAGACAGCATATCACTTGCCACAAAGATTTCAAACCACCACCATCCCAGCTCCTACAATCTTTGGACCAAGTTCCAGGTAATCTGGATTTAACAGCTGAAAGAAAAATAATTAATACTTTGCATTTATTACTATTTTCTTAAAGATAAATAATATGGTTTATATTTTTAAATGTTACATGTTAAATGTAACATGTACCACCATGTAAATTCTCATATCCTTTTTGTGAAACCAGTCACAGTGACTGGTGAGACTTCAGTCTCCAACAGGAATGGGTGATCACAAAATGAAAGGTATACACAGATACTCAYGACGGATTAGTATCTTCAAGACAAATTTCATTCATCATCCATTCATCTTCTGTTGTAAGATGAAGGTCAAGTGTAGATTCTTATTATTGTTTGCACCAGACTATGATCTAGGGGTTCAGGTCATAACCTATGACATTCCTAGCCTGCCTTCTGGAGCATGTTGTATAGACAGCTGTAGTGGCAATCCTGCAGTAGAGAGGAGTACTTCTAGTTTTAGGCTAACACAAGAATACACAACAAGTGTTTCACTTGGACACCTTTACCAAAACCAAGGGCTTCTATTTCCTCTGTGCTCATTATTACCCTTCCCAGTCATACCATTTCTCCCAGCATTTGTCTTAAAACAGAAAAGCTGAAGACAGAAAATATTTTCAGGCACCCTTGAGAAAACCAAAAGATAGGACAACAAAGAATAATCCTTAGCATTTACAGTACTGGATTTTCATGAATGTTGTTCTGCCACATGGCTCTGCTTCCTGCCTAGGATTCTGACTCTGCAGAGATTACTGGAAATTTGTATTTGAATTTTGAATGTAGGGAACATGGTTGCACCATTTTCTTCCTCTGTTTACTACTGGGGAAAGTTGGAAATATTGGCATAAAGATACTTAGTTCACCTCCTCAGAATGATATCTTTTTATGCAGAAACTGAAAATAAAGATTTTTATTTCCAACTTCAGTGACTCCTTGTAAAGCTAACCCAAAAAGGCTATTGAAAACAAAGTAACTTGTTCCCTTTAACTGAAAAATCATTAGTATCAGTGCATGAACCAAAGCCCAAGCCAAATGGCATCATCGTTTTCTAACACGTTCTCTGCAAAAGATGTCAAGGAGGTTTGTGCCCAGACAGTGAATGTGCCTACAGTGCTGTGGTGTCCTGGTGATCCCTGTCATTCTAATGGACCATTAAATTCTGTTACTAATGGGCACACATTACAAAGCCAGCTGTAAGGTATTATGAGGTTAATAATAGTCTCTAAAGGGCTAGACATTTACTTAGATAATAAAATCACCCTGTTGTACAATAGTAAAGGTTAAATAAATAAAATACAAAAAGTATTTTGAAAGCAACATAAATACAATTGGCTTCAAGGTGGAAGCTAACCCATAACTGATGACAATTCCCTTTGTCAATTATTCTTCCATAATTCCTCTCTGCTGGAGAACTTATTRTACCTTTATTCTAAACATTTGGTCCCAATTTCACCACTGACAGCATATTGGCGTATGGAGGCATAGAAACACTCTTCCAGCATATGATTTATCGATTTCTGATGGAGTGTAGGAAAATGCAACTTTTCGATAGCCTGCAATCAAAAGACATTCAACAAAAGCTATGTAGACTGTGAAAGAATAAGCAAAATATGATGATCCATATTCATGAAAACACATTAACCCACTTACCTGGAGTATTCAATTATTTCTCTACTTATGGATAATATGTGCACTAAATGTCTGCTATAAATGTCAAGATCAATTTAAAAAGTGAGTAAATTGCCTTTTTATGTCCTGGTATTAAACAGTGTCCTGCATGCATGTCTGTCACTCCAAAATTGTTTAGTTTTCATAAAAGCTCCAGCTATTTTATTAYGGTACATGAATAGGAAAATGGAATGCACAGGATACTATTGAGCAGTTAATAACATAAATACTTTATTTGAATCATTCAGAATAATGCACAAATGTTTGGAGACCTCAGAAGAGAATGGTATAGTCACAGTCAGTTTGACAGTGATGAAGGGAAGAAGGGTTTGTACCTATTGTGTGTAGTAGTATAGAGGGTGCACTGACAGAGGTAAATACTTCTGTAGTGTTCATGAATTCAAATGAGAAATTCATATTTATATTGCTTTCCATTATGTGTCCAGGAACTCCTGGTCAAATATTGCATCCATACTTTCTCATTAAATACCYTTCTGTTAAAATATTTTGTATAAAAACTTTGAAAGGTAAAGAAAACCATCAAAAACCTGGAGCATGCAACCTAAAGAAAGTAGGCTTTGGCTGAATACCTACACTGCTCGAAAGCTTTAATTTTTAAGATATGTTTCAGGTGACTCAAACACCACATTTACAAGCACCTTTACTATCCTGTGACACATCTGCATAGCCAGTACACAGAAAACTAAGTACCAATTATAGGCTTCACTTTGCTTTAATAAGTGAGAAAATCATTTTGGCAGCTACATTACTGATCCCAACAGCATTACCTCTACATGTCTCTGGTTGAATATGAATGGAGGACTGCACAGAACAGCAGCAATGAAATGAGCTAACCTTCCACATGGAGATGATTGGAAGATATTCTGTCAAAATTGTGTTAATCTGAATTTGTCAATTTTTTATTATATGGTCAAAAGAAATTTTGATTTCATTGATTCCTTACCTCCCTGTATTTTAAATAAACAAGAAAAGTTTGTGGGTAGGTTTCTTGGGTTTGGTTGTGGGTGTTTTGTTTTGCTTTGTCTTGTTTTTCTAAAAAATGAACATTTTGATTTCAAATTGTCATAAAGAAATGCTGAAAAACTTTTAATGAAATTTTTTTACTAAAAGTCCTATGAAAATACTGTTTATATTTTTCTGGCAGCTGCACATCTCAGTATAATCTGCAGAAATTTTTAACAAATTCTTACCAGTTTTCTCTTTCTTTTTGTATGGGAATGATTTTGTCTTTCAATAGATAACTTACCAGCAGAGGCAGATGACCTTTGCAAGGCAGGTTATAATGCTAGTACAGTAGTAGTTGAATATTATGGTTTGGTAGCTTATCTATATGCTCAGTTTTCAGAGGTAAATTATTGATTTTGCAAACGGTGGGTTTTTAAAAATCAAACTCATGCTTTGCAAATCATACATAATAAGAGAGATTAACCACATCCCCTTGGGTTTCATTTTGAAGTTTCTGAGTGAGACTGCATTTAATGCCTCATGAGATAGTTTAAAAATGCTAATATTTTCAATGGAAGCRAAGAAAGGCTTGGTAATTATTTTATGCAAGTTACTATAAGATAGTTCTGCCACACTTTCTTTCAGTAGCGTGTTGTCAACGGTTAACCTGGATGCAAACTCCAGAGAAATAATGCGTAATAAAACTCAGAATAAGGCTTTTTATAGCAGCAGATTTTCTTTCTTTAATGATAACAACATTTTGGGGCAATTTGTGAAGGCTTAAACATAAATACTTAGAACAAGTCATATGCTCACAGGATCTGACTTTCCTCTCGTGAGTTTTGTGCTAGTGTACCCTACCAGTAACATTTAACCACAACACATCAAGACCCTCCTTTTTTTTTCAGACACAACCATGTAGAAAAATTCAATTCATATTTCAAATATAGTGAATAAGGACAAATTAGAAATAGTTTTGTTGATTAAGAGATTCTTATGTTATACTTGCAAAAACACTGATACTTAAGTGAAAGTCTGAGTAAATGGTCAGTAAGGCGAAAAGCTCAGTCTGTCCTTCACTGTCTAATTCACTTCAGTGGTGAAGAAACCTAAAGACTGGGTGGTTTAGTTGATCTCCAAACAAGACATCACTCTCAGCAGGTGCATCTGCACAATTACAAATTGACATCTTATCAGAATGTAAGAATATAATAGCCCAGAAAGAATGACAGATTAGTTGGATTGGGAGATCAGCTGTGATAGTTTCAATTGACTTATTTTCCGGGTGGCAGTATTTATAAAGGTCACTTTTCAGCATGAGGCATTCAGCCATGCCTTGATTTTCTGATTATTCCTGTGACTTATATGTGTTTCTTGCTGATAGATGYTGCAGCAAGAAAAAGCACTGATACTATCACCTAACATCACTTTCACAAAATGTCATACAGAAAATGGCACCATGTGATTTTTGGCACCAAAGCTATACCAATTAAATGACTAGGACATATCTTTTAAAAATACATTAATGGAAAAAGAAAGTCATAGAATTATAGAATCATTTAGGCTAGAAAAGACTCTTAAAATCATCGAGGCCAACCGTTAACCCAACTTTGCCAAGTCCACCACTAAACCGTGTCCCTAAACACCATGTCTACACATCTTTTAAATACCTCCAGGGATGGTGACTCAACCACTTCTCTGGGCAGCCTGTTCCAATGTTTGACAACCCTTTCCATGAGGAAATATTTCCTACTAAAGAATCTAAACCTTCTCTGGAGCAACGTGAGGCCATTTCCTCTCAACCTGTCACTTGTTACTTGGGAGACTGACGTCCACCTCACTACACTCTCCTTTCAGGTAGTGGTAGAGAACGATAAGGTCTCCCCAGAGTCTCCTTTTCTCCAGGCTAAACAACCCCAGTTACCTCAGCTGCTCCTCTTTGGACTTGTTCTATAGACCCTTCACTAGCTTCATTGCCCTTCTCTGGACACACTCCAGCACCTCAATGTCTTTCTTGTAGTGAGGGGACCAGAACTGAACACAATATTCAGGGCACAGTCTTGCCTGTGATTCTCAGACCAGTAAGTTTGAAAAGGGAAACTTAATAGCTAACAAATATTTAACAAGAAGAAATTGGAAGCATTTTTAGCCAGAGATGGGGTTGGGTGAAAGGTAAAACAGGTACAATAGCTACAGTGCAATTAGAAAATCAGGAATTTAAATACCGTTTTGTACAGTGTGTTCATTGGAACATCACAAAATTTTCCAAGGACGAAAGAGCAATCTGCAGAAGGGGTGTTGGTAGGTTTTTATATTCCCAGACATCTGGCTTCCTTCGTAACTTTGGGTATGTCATTTATTTTGCCTGATGCCTTACTTGCTAAGGATATTATTTTCCTATCCACAGGGCAGTTGTAAGAAAAAATGCCATTAGTGATGATTAGAGATTTGAAAATTTGGATGTTGTCATACAAATATCTAAGTCCTTAGTTATCTATTAGTTCAGAAGGAAATTAGATTTGGGAGATAGCTTTGTCTCTATCTCAAGCCTATAATTTAGTGAAAATAATGAAACATTGGAACTTGGGTAGCTGACTAAACTGGAGAATTACGTTATTATCTACCCAGTTTCAGTGACAGACTTGCTCACAAGTCTGACTACTAGAAATTGTTTTGAAGACTATGAAAACATTCACTAAGCTAAAAGAAGATACTATCTTTGTGCTACCTTAATGAAACAAATATTTTGAGAAAAACAATATGTTTACTCTTTTGACTATGGAATTTAATATGGACACCAATTTTTATGAATTCTGAAATGATATTATTTTTTAATTTAGGATGAAATTTCTATCCATGAATTTTATTTATTAGGCAAATTTTAAAATAGGCAAATGTTTCACTCATTTTCTCATACATACTGTAAATGAAAAGAGAATTGATCTCTTCTAGAGAAGAATCCTTAACAGTATAAAAAGCTGTAAAATATGATATTTTTAATTCAAATCCTTATAAGACCTCCACGCAGTGATATGAAAATATTTTGAAAATCCAAAGAGAAAATGAATTTTAGTCTATCAATATGTAGAACAAAAAAGTTGCTTCTTGCAGGATTTTTGGAGAAATATTTTCATTTTTCAGAATATTCCAGAATTAATTCAGAACAGATGCCTGATAGTTATGAAGAAAACCTCAAATGGATCAGTATAATAAAAGCCTTGTGCACCTTGTGCACCTACACTGCCATTTAGGTACAAATTGAAAATACACGGTCCCTTAACTCACATTTAAATTCCTAATTTCACATACTGTTGAATAGAGAAGTAAAGAGGAGTGAGGAAATAAAAATCTAAAGATTTTGTTGGAGGTGGGCCTTTAAGCTGAGCCTTTCTGCATGGAGGCGAGAAGGAGCTAGACAGTACTCCAGAAGAATGGCAGATCACAGTATGGTCTGGATTCAGGGATATGTGTGACAAACTTCCTTTTGGGTAAGTGCTTTTCATCCATCAGTGATTCTTTTGTAAGGACAGCACAGACAGTCAGCTGCGCAGGCACAGCCCAGTCTCCTCCTGAGGAGGAGAGTATTCCTGAACCTTCTCCCACACCTAGGCTTGGCCAGTAGCAACTCTAAGGCAGGTCAAAACAAGAAACTGAACAAAGACCTGCATGCTGCATGTATACCTGGCTGACAGTGTAGGTGTACTGTCACCTTCGGTTAAAGAACAGCAAAAGTCAAAGATGAGTCTAAAGATGTACAGAAAGACATCTCTGCATATATGGAATGCATAACTCTGACTTTCTCTTTGGGGGTACCAACTTCCTTCACTGAAGAGGGTTTGGTTGGTCTTGGCTGTTTGATATATTTTTAGCATTCTTCTAATAGTGATTTAGGTTTTTTCCAAAAGATATTTTACCCCTATAATGAGAACAGACTTTAAAGAGCAACAGAAACACATATCCTCTCTCTTAGCCACATGCTTTACCTATTTGTATAAATCATTCTCCTTAACCCTAGTTCTTTCTGTTCAGTTTCATGACAGCTGCCTTCTGGAAGGAACATGAAGGAATTCTCAGAGGAATCATTCTGTAAAATTTTAATAATACTGATGTTTATAATGCAATGGAGAAGATGCATACTCTTGAAAGAGAAGAGACAACCTGTGTATTTTTGAAAAGAGCATGGTCCTGAAGGTGTGCTTAGTTAGTGGCCCAAATGAGTATTAGGTAGCTCTTAGCTGTGTATAATCATAAGAGAGTTGCAGTGCTATTCAGCTCAAGAAATGTTCCAAAAGTACAATTTCTATGAAAGTTCAAACTCAAAAGCTGAGTGCTTTGAGAGTTTTGATATCTCCAAGACAGTCAAAAAAGGAGTTGGAATACTTCCATTCTGGCTAAAGACAACTGAATTATGCCTGATTCCCACATTTGTCTGTGTCCATGGCAGAGGGTGTTGGGACTAGACAATCTTTAAGGTCCATTCCCACCCCTTAACATTCTATAATTCTATGATTTGGAGCTTAAGATAGTTTCTGAATCTAACCCTAGTCGTACAATTTTATTACTATACTCCTTAAAATTATTGTCTAATGAGTAATAAGAAAGATTAACCTTTTGTAAGTAGTCCTGTCGTTTCTTCACAATTCCTCGCTCGGTGGGAAAGAACTGAACATGTTTGGTATGCTGTACCATGAATTAATAAAATAATGGATTGATTTTGAGAGATTTGCCCTACCTCTTGATTTGCTATTAACTTCCTGAATGACTTTGGACTCTCACTCGTTTATTTGGATTTTCTATTCACATTAGGCTCAAAATAATTTTGCTGCAATTCTGTTGTTTCTGATTATGGCTATTTCCTACCTAATAAAGTGTCAAAGATGCCACTCTAGAAATTTATTAAATCATGTAAAAAGTAGTCTGTACCAAAATCCTACATCTGCTGTGATTCCACAATAGTCTGGTCTGCTTTGGAAGTAGAACTAGAYGTTGCATTACATTAGAAGGGAAAATCTGGCTAGTAGGGAGTGGAGAAGAAACAAATCAGGATTTTTTACCATTACTATCTGCTTTTTAAAACCTTGATGTATATTGGTTTGGTCCTTAACGATTTTAATTAGTTTAAGTTGATAGAGTTTACACTCTAAAGAACTTGAGGCATGGGTTGATACTTTTGGTCTAGTATTTTGGTTTAAATGGGTAAATATTCTGGCGTAAGTTTCTGTGAATTATGAGAGTGGGAAGAGATTTCAAGTGARTCATCTGTAGTAGCTCATCCTCCTGAGTCATGCTGGAACTAATGCAAATATTACTTTTGAGTCCCAGGACTAGCAGTGAATATTTCAAGTGAGTGTACTGTATGTAGTTAGCTTCCTTGTGATTGATTTCTCTGTCAGAAATAATTATTAGGTATCCTCTAATACTTAATCAAATTCTCCCATGCCAGGGTACAACTCCCTTTCATCTCTTCTAACAAAAAATAATGTCTTGTGACATAAGACTTCCTTCTTCTAAAATTGTAATGTTTGTATTGGGGGGGGGGTGTTGCAATTTATTTTTTAGGGTATTCACATTTTCATATTGCTTTGTTCTCTTATCCCACCCTCACAGATCAAGATTTTAAGTATCTTAAGAAGCTTTCTGCTCCTCTTTTGATTTTCTGCAGATTTCTATTCTCTTTGAAATGCAGCATCCCAAAATGCGGGTGTTATTTCACGTAAAGGAAAAGCAACACTATTATACAGGCATTCCCAGCAAGCTTGACTTGCTATGACAGCACCCTCCAAGTCTTCAGTGAAAGTTTGCTGTGTGTTGGAGGCAGAAGTATTTTACAGGACACTACATCAAATTTGTAATTGGAACATCAGTATTACTTTATTTGATTACTTACAAAAGTCCATGCTTACATTATAGGATTTCTATCTAATTCCTGTATGGCCCACAACCATGTAAAATTTTCAGATTCTCCCTAGCAAGTGTCTTCAGGATTGAAGTAGTCAAACAGACTGAACTCAACGGGTGATATTTTCCTCCCCTCACAATTACACAGTCAAATATGTAAGGAAGAAAGAGATATTCTGCTAGTTGCATATCAGGCAAGGAGCAACCTGTAGCATCCTCCTGTTCAGGCAAACCCTCTGCCAGTCTTTTTCAAATGTCAGTGCAAAACTGACAAACATTCATCCCTCCCAACATCTTGAATTAACTTATAAAAGTGTCCCTACCCTACTAACATCTGCATTATTACTTCTTCTTTCCTCATAGTGCACCAAGGATCACATCCAGTTTCTTGTTCCCTGCTGTTCTCTATTTTCCCCCTACTCAAAGACAAAATTATCTATGCCTCTGAAAATTTTCACTGCCTAAAAACAGTTCTCATTCCTCTCACTGCTTCTGCCTTATTGAATAGTCAACCCATTCAAAACAAAAGAAAACTGCCCTTTGCTAGATTCTTATTTTTCATCTTCCCAAAAAATTACTTCTGAAACCCACTTAGCAACTGGGTTCACACAAAGAATTTCTGAGCTGCATGTTCATTTTATTAATATCTCTTCCCTCTTACCTATGCTAACATACAGTACCAATCTTTCAAAAATCCTGCCTTACTCCATTGTCTTTCCACTCTAGTTTTAGCATGAGTCTTCTCAGGGAGCGTTGCTTAAATGCTAAGTATTTCTGAACTCAGAAATGTTCAGGTTGCTGGGCAGGCTCTTTTGACAATGAACATTGATTTGCTCTTYGCCTCTGCAGGTCACATAAGCAAAGTTTTTGCGGAGTTCTACTGAATCTATTAAGGCACAGAGGTGTAATGTACTTACTTACTCCAGGAACCAGTAACAAAAAAACCAAACAGAATAAAACAAAAAAACCCAGCATGGACAAACCAAAACCAAACTGCCCCCACAAAAAAACSAAACAACTAACCAAAYCCCAAAAAACCTGAAGATAAAGAACACAAGCTGTTTGAATAATGTAGAAATTGGCAAAAGTAGCTTGACACAATGAGTAGGCACACAATGAGTAGGCTGAATAATTTGCCCAATGAAGGACTGAAGTCTGCTTTCAGAAAGTAATGTGAAAACTACATCTTGGTTTGGTCATCAACCAGCCCCCGCGGTAATGCTTTACATGAAACAAATTGTACTATTTAGAGCATGTCCCTTCAGAAAGATTTATAACATGTCCATCACAAGTAAAATTGTCAGGGGACTCCCAGAGGTAACAAAGCAGTTTAGTGACGGGTGCAATGTCAGATATGGGACGTGTAAGATAAGCATAAGATTCTCCAAAGAACAGAGGAACTCCCAAAACAGAAGAGAAGAATGGTTTGTTCCAGTCCATATGGTCAATCTGGCTGTCAGCAGAACAAGCAATACCAGAGGAAACCACACACAGAAAAATCACCTAAGGGAATGCCAGCAGATGGTTGTCTTATCTCCTGAAGCACAAAATTTTATATTTCAGAATTTCTGCCCCATGAACTTCAGGAAATATGTTTCCCTAGTTGTGGAACCAGCTGTTGCTTAGACAATATGGTTTGTAGTATATGCATAATTTTATGTAGTGACAGAAATGGGAAAACATCAAAAGTGAGTACCCTATTTGTTGAATGTTCTCTGAGGATAGAGAAGGTTGAAAAGGAAAAAATGCAACTTTAAATTTAATTCAGACATTGGCATCAGTTGACCACTAGATTTTTGCAGTTGAATTCCAGATGCCAATAATAGAATAGCAGTATCTTTTAAATAAAGCACTTTTTTTTTCTCAACAATAATGCCTAAAAATAATKACATACCCAAAGGTCTTTTACGAAAGAAATTCATTGAGATTCACGAATTTCATGTTCAGACTAAACATACTGATGCATAGTTCTAAGGCTCAACTCAAATGTTCATATTTGCAGTCACAGTTGATTGGACCTTACTTTTAAAACAAGTGCCAATGCATCTATTCTGTTTGCTGTACATAAGGGCATGAGGATCTACATCCCTGTGACATTTTGCTGATATAAAGATATTCCAACACTAAACCTAATTATATGAAATGCAGGGGAAAACTCAGTGGTAAATATTATAGCACAAATTGTACCTTGACATATACCTATGGTGACCTTACCAACGTCAAAGCACAGAGATTTCCCAGAAAAGTTTGGCCTTATGAATAAAGACTATATAATGTGACATACGGTTATTTTTATCATACTTGGGAGCATGAATAATGGGAAAAGCACTTTTCATTCTTTGCAGAGAACTTCAACATGATCTAGTCCTCTTTGTTTCCAGCGATCCTCTTGAAATCGTATTCAAAATCAGTTGGACTTTTTCCCAATAAATAATATACTCATGATTCATGAAGTACATATTTGAGATCAAAATTGCACTGCAAAGAAAAGTACCAAGTCTTCTTTGAAAAGAATGGGACTCTGGTAAATTATTCTTCATCTAAAACAATCTATCATGTTATAGAATTTTTAATTAGATTTAGAGATTAAAGGTAGAAAGAATGATGGGCAATAGTTATTCAAGTTTGAGTAAGAAACAATTGAGAGTATTGACTTATTTTTCTTCTCTAAGTTCTTGCCAGCTGTAGAAAGATTTGAACCTCTCACCACAAAAATAGCACTTCTGCTGCTACTCTAAGTGCTAGAAAAGGAAAAGATAATTTAAAGTGAGCTGTCCCCTCACACTTTCTTGAATTCTCAGGAAAATCACTGTCACTGATTGAYAGTACTCAACTAACTTAACAGATCTAATCTTGCCTGGATTCTGTCACTGTCCACCCGGCCGTGCCTTTATCCAGTTTCACAAAGTTTCTGTGGTACCTGTTCTCCTTGGAGATATAGTGAAGGTGCCTCAGGCCTGCAATGCCATCTCCGCCCAGTCTGAACCGGACTTGCCACCTGTGGAAGAAGAGCAGAAGGAAGGCTTGGTAAAGGGGCTGAGCCATGCCGCTGCCCAAGCCATGCCTGGGGAAAGTAACTGGTTTCTTGGGCTCACTTGTAGTTGCAGCTTCATAGCATGTAAAACACTGCCAAATCCCACGTAAATATTGGCTTGAACTCACGCCCAGATTTTAATGTGTCCTCTTCTCTGTGACTCCTAGTAAAGAAATGCCRTTGCTGATTTCTCTATTATCTGATAACTATTGTTAAATACCATCTGCTGCATCAACCTTCACCTGCAATTTCTGTGCAAGAGCAAAATGCATCATGTAATAAGTATTTTTGTAAAGCACTTTTCTGTACTASTGCTCTAATTTGTGGGGTCTTGCTGTGCAACCTGTTACTCATTTATAGCACTACTCATTTGGACCCCACAGAGGAGCTTTTGTGAAGTAGTGTTTGCAAGGATGACAGTCAGGTTCACAGGCTGTGAAACTCCTTTTGCATGGGTGTTCCCAGAAGCAAACCCAGAAGGCTCTTGAATGATGTGGAGTACAGAATTTCATATAGAAAAAATGGCATCATAGCCATAACCTCTGCTTGAGCTGAAGCAATTTGCCCAGCATTTTGCCCAGCATCACAGCCTAAGGAGCGTTGAAGCAGCTGATAATACACCAGTACGGCCAATGATATAAAGGAGGTATTTAGTGTCCTTTAGCCTTCATAATGGCACTGAAAGTAACCCTGCTGAACTAATAGTGGGGAAAGAACAGGGAACCTGGTGAGACTGTGCAGGCACATGCACAGAACAATTAGCAGAGGTCTGAGCTGAAGAGAGGCCCCACTGTTAAGTGTTTATTGTTTGCATTTCAGACAGTGCTGTGAATATTACATTTAACTGCTAATATTTGCCTGGAGACAAAGTGATTCAAACCTGACAGCAGATGTTACTAAGTGAACAGTGAATCAGTGTCCTAGTAATTATTTGCTCCTGGAGTAGTTCTTCGGCTTTTTAGTGGCAGGCAAACACAGCATGCTACAACTAAATTATTATATGCTAATGATTACAATAATTTCAGATTAGGCAAGAGCTGGAGAATGGTACTAAAGCAGGATGAAATCTGTTCAAATGAGCAAACTATTTAACAATTCTGCTGATGGGTTGTGTTACCAGTTGTATGCCTGAAGGATATATTTATCTGCTTTCCCATTTTAAGGATATGTTATAGTGCTCATTTTAGTACCTTTTAAAGGATTCATGCAAATATGCATGACATTCAGATGATCAAGTGGTTATGAGAAAATAATAGAGGTGTGGCACTTCTATATCACTGCCTATGGATTTATGTGCATAGTTTTATTTGACCTACAGGCAGAGAGGAATTAGAAAAATTATTTTCTTGACATTGTTATTTAGAAATTATATGAGAACTCAGGATCTGACAGTCACCCTTTAGGACTGGACATAGACTACCGGACTGCACTGCATTTCTAACACATAGCAGACCTATTTAATTAATTTCCCTTCCTCTCCCAGATGAATCATCAGTAATACTAAATAGTATTATTACAAGATAGGAGTAGTACAAGATAGGAGAAGAGACTATACCAATTTACCGTGCCAATGCAATCAATTTGGACTATCTTTTCTGCTACACTTGTCACTTCAAACATTTCAAGATGGGTTTTTTTACACAAAGCTGGTAAGTCAGTGAGAACTTTGTTGGGCAAGTTAGGTTAAATTAGATCTTTCATCAATACTACACATCTGCTGTATCTCCTTCAGTCTGTGGATTAAGATAAATATGGTGGTTCTTACTGAAAAGTCATAAGAACAATTTTTTAAGCTTATTAAGCCTTTGTAAGTTATTTGCAAAGGTTTCTATTTTCATCCTGCATTCTTCCTTCATTTTTGTCCCTCAAAAGCCCTTACATATTTTAGGGGGCATGTAATTTGTCTGGACCATGTTAACACCTGGCAAATGATGTGTGGCATATGGCCTAATAGCTTATGAACAAAAAAAGGAGTTTGACATTGCATGAAAAATTAATTTTAAATTCCTGTGTAAATTAGTGGCAAGGGGATGTGATTTTCCAGTTCACACACACATCTCCAATAACAAATTGCAGTTTAAGGTGAATGAAGTATCTGCCGCAACAGGAAAAAACTATCTTGCTCACTCTGCATCTGCTGGTAATTTCCTAACAAGTTCACCAATGTAGGTAATTTTCTATGTATAGTTAAAAAAATAATAATAATCTGGCATCATATCAAAGCATGCTAGTGATAATCATAATTTCTTCAACAAATTTTCATTTGTAGATGATACAGTTGCTGTGTGAAATATTAATGTCTAGCTAATATGTGGTCTAGTCTAGCACAGTTAGATTTAATCCAAAAGGTCCCATTCATTAAGGGAAATAAAAATGAGAGGGATTTGTTCTTTCTGTCCCAATTGCTTTCTTAGGACTTTAGAAAGAACTTCCTGCATAGTCATTTTTCAATTTTAAAGTCCTTCAGGTCATCCTCATTATGCAAATTTTTAAAATTATATGCCCATTTGATCCCAGGACAAATTATTTTCTGTTTTGGAAAGGCCATGGCAAAACAATATTGCACTTTTTGTTTTCTTTTTAATATATTCACATTGAAAACAGTTAATTATTTGCTAAAGTTTGATACTTTGACTCAAAGATGTGGACATCGTGCCTTTAACAAACTAAATATCACTGGTCTTGTTGTCAGGAATATAATGCTTCACGACCTTGTCTTTGCTTGGCAGCTCTGAAAAAAAGAATCTCACTTCTTATTTAGGCACTAATTTGAGTCTCCCGAGTTGGAAATGCTGCTGTGTTCAAAATCCCCTTACAAGATGACTTTATAACCTGTACTCACCTCTGCCAGGGAGATCACACAAGGTTTGGATGAAAGGCTGACCTGGGACTCAGGCTGCTTCTCATTTTCTAGGCTGGCTTTAAAATCCTCTGAAGAGGTTACCTCACCACAGGTAGGAGATGAGAAATTTGAAGGGTTGTTACACACTGCCAGTATTGATGTAAGGCTGGTGGAAAGCTACTGGGCACAGCAGGCCCCCAGAGAAATTCACTGTCAGCTCCGTGATCTCTTCCATGCAGGCCACAGAGCTGCTGCAACCTCACATGCAGGGTCACATTTTTGAGACTTTCTTTCTTAGGTTTTGAAATAAAAGAGCCGACAAGACACATGCTCTTTTTCGAATCATACAGTGACACATGATTACACGAAGAATATAGCATTAAAAAGGAAAGCACAAAGTTCTTACTCTTGCCATTCTTCCAGCTTCCTCACCATTCTTTTTAGGGGTTTTTCTTTTCAACATTCTCAGTGGAATAATTTTCTGTTCTTTCCTCCTTTCCCACCTATTGCTCCACTGCAAAGATTTTGTTTTAACCTGACACACTTGCTATAATGTTCTGTCTTTTGCTTTGGATTTCTGCCTTTTGTGTTTCTTCCCCATTTTAGTGTTTAGCTTCAAAAATTTCATTTTCCTACTCAAACCTAGGCTTTAGTTGCAGCTCAGACCACCACAATCCTCCACGACTGCATACATTCTGCTACTTGCCTGGTAGGTCACCTTTTGTTATTAGCTTGAATACAGCCATTAGGACTGTGCTAGAAACACCAAATTTGTGCCACTCAGCTGGCAGGAGATGGAAGCCCTGAAGGCACAGGAGCTGATGTGGTAATTGGGGAGGTGAAGAAAGTTCATGGCCAGTAGAGGAGAGACTGAGGTTGTCAAGGGAACAGGACAGCTCTGCTGGTGCATTCTTTTATATTGGAGAATTTTTTTTTCTTGTTTTGGTGGCAAATGCTTTACAATTTTATTTCTACCATATATTATGCAGATATTTCATTAAGAAAGATGTATTTCAAAGATCAACTGGGCATTTTCACCCACCCAGTACCCTGGAAAAGAGAATACTGGTAAACATCTTCATCATCCTTGTTCTTAATTTATGTCATATTTTCAGTTTCTGATGATTATTTACTGAAATGAGTATTGCTAATGGAATAATCAATACACCTGCAGTCCCTTGCTTCCTGCTATGACATGAAAATCCCACACCAGGACCATTCAATCATATTTTAGTATCAGCCAGTACCAACAGAGGCATTGAAGTCAGCCTAGTCAGCTTGCCTGGGCTGTCTAGTCTAGTCAGTATTTAGTGTAGTCAGTGTTTCTCTAGAAACAGTTTGCTAATTGCATAGATCTGGACTTAGACAAAACCTGTCCCTCTTACCCAGGGCTCTTTGACCACTTCCATAGTACAAACCTCCATTATGAATCGCCCAGATGCACATTTTGCTCCTTCTTTTGTCATTTCTGTCTCATTAGGAGTCTTGTTTCTCTGTGCCTTTGAAGAATAGAATATTTTATGATTCTCATTCAGCCCTGGTTTTAAAGCAATACAACTGTGCACAGTTGCTTAAGAAGTTTCCTAAGCCTCTTTCAGGAAGGCTGGGAATATCGGCCTAAAATGCGGCTGATAGCAACAGAGAAGTGAGGTTGTTTTCCTTGGATTTTTATTTGCTCCATCTAGATTGTTTTCACTTTAAAAAAAGCACTTATTGACATGAAACAGCTTTCATAATTATATGAAAAATAAAGAATGCCGACTGACTTTGAATTAAGATGCAACTTCAAAGGTGTAAGGAGCTTCTTCTGGTATCAAAATGTCATTTTCCTCATGGTATAGGAGCTGTTGTCTCCTGTGTTGCTGCAGACTGCCATTCTTATRCCCCCAAAGGTATACTAATCAATTCTTAAACAGTCCTACTTCATCCATGTTTTAGATGTCTGAACTACKGAGTGATCTTTGTAGCAGAGAGATCTGAAAAAGCAGCATTCACAATGCTTATGCATAATTTACAGTATAATTCTTTACTTATCTAGCACCTTTCAGCTTAAGATTCCAAAGCTCTTTGCAAATATTAATTAATTTATCCTTCCAGTGCTGCTTGCAGATAGAGGATATTACTATTCCTCAGGAGAGGCAATGGTAAAAAAAGGAAAAAAAAAAAACAGTAACTTTCAGCAAGTCACTGTTGCTATAGCTCTATTTTTTCATAAGCAAAATGGAAATAAAATAATAAAGTAATTTACAAAAATGCTAGTAAGAGTTATTATTTTAGCTTCCAAGAGAAGTCTGAATAATTTTAGTACAAAATAATATTTTTAATATGGATAAGTAGAAGCATAAACTTGTGAAGGCCCCAACTCTTGCATTCAGCTAATGCAATACTAAAATAAAATGGAGCTTGACACCCAGMCCCTTTTTACTTTTGAGAGTCTTGACCAAAGACCCCACAGTACAAACAGATGTATATCAATCCCTCCCACTCTTGCACTGCTTACCAGGAATTCAAGGACCTTATGGTGTGTTCTTATTTTTAAATGTAAGTATTCCAACTTGTTTCTTGTCCATTTTTCTTTTGTCCTATAAGAATACTGTTTGCTTCGAAAACCAAAGAACTCTTAATGAAACTCTAATTTTTTTGAGTTTCTGAGAGCATTTTGACACTTAATCAAGTCTTGCTGCTCCCAGATCCCTTTATTATGATAATGTATTACACCAAATTGAACATGGCAAGAAGAAAATTACTTGAATGATGTCTTAACTCATTGAATGAAGGTCTGCTCTCACAGAAGCTTGGAGCAACACTCCCATTATTTGCTTAATGCTGGTGGTGTATTCTCAGCCACGACACACAGCAAAGAAAAACTGCAGTTACAAAGCACTGGATATATTAGGATGTTAGCAGCATTGGGAACTTGAATTCCTTTCTGCTATGGTGTTCTAAAATGATATTTGATACCTTGTTAAAATGGAGTTTCCTTGTCTATTGCTAACAGTTATTCCTATGTCACCTTCCAATGACTTGAGTATTTAGTCAGGACTTTTCATTTTAGAAGGATCCCATTTTCACTCTTCTCTTTCACAGGACTGGTGCATAAAGCAGAACTTTTTATCTTGAATAATAATCCCTCCAGCAATGCTGTGTTTCTGTAATAGCCTCAGAGGGCAATATTTATTCCAGTGCTGACATGCATTGGTTAAACTTTCTTCTAAACTTGTGAGTTTTCATTTCCAACAGAATGTTTGTCTTTGAAAATACACACAGTCACTTTTGTTTTAACAGATAAGTAAAATAGCAGAATTTGYCTCTTGTTAMCTCATAAGGAAACAAATTTTTAAAAACCTTTCTAAGACTATATAAACTTTTTCCGATTATCTGTCTCCTAGTACATTGACCAATGACAGCTTTTTTAGTCATAATTTAAAACAATTCTTGCCTGGAATGCATAAACTATGTTTTCACTTAATCTAACTGGCAACATCATTGTAATGAAGCAAGGAAAGGAGAAACAAGACAGAAGTTTGACTTGTTTCTGGAGACAAACATTATTTTATTATTAATGTCAACAAATGTATAGAAATTATTGAAATATTGAAATGCTATATAAGATTTTTACATCATCAGTGTGGTACCCAATATAACATAAAATAAATCTAAATATAGGGCTATTCAATATGCTGGCCTTAAATCTCAGCAGTGCTAGCTAATTTCTTTGTAGCACATACATGTATTATCTATATGAATGTATATTTCATACATCCAGATATGTTAACACCCATCTCATTAATAACAAGTACCATGTCTGTGAGTTAGATGTTTTTGTGGTTTGTGACTTTTAGCATGTACAGTTGCAGGAGGTTAGCATTAAGAATTTTCCCCCAACCACTTCACTTTTGATAGATTCTACCTTTGTGCAAATGGGTTTCAAACCATATAATAAAAATAGGACTCATGGGCAGCTGGGGCTTTCACCTTGTTCTCCTACACTCACTTTAGTGAGTCATGCTACTCTGTTATGCTTGATTGAGTACTTCACTGAAATCCAAGCAGATGACTTGCTACTCATGCAGGCATACCAAGCTCTCTCCATATCAGCTCGCTCAGTTACAGATAATCACACAGCTTCAGACTACAAACAGATATATTATGGGCCCTGAACATCCACCAGAGTGGACAGAAATCTTGCTAATCTGCTACTGGTATTCCAGCTGTCTCGTTTGAAGTTAGTTCAGGTTTGTGCTCATGAGAAACTGTGGAAAGGCATATGGAAATAAGGTGGTGGCCAACATGACTTCACTAAAGTCAAATCATGCCTGAAAAATCTGGTGTCTTTCTACAACAGGATTACAGCATTGGTGGATAAGGGAAAAGCAACCGATGTCACTTACCCATACTTGTGCAAAGCACCTGGCACTGTTCTGCAYGGCATCCTTGTCTCTAAACCRGAGAGACATGGATTTGACGAATGGGCTACTCGGTGGATGAGGAATTGGCTGGATGGTTGCACTCAAAGGGTTGTCAATGGCTCAATGTCCAAGTGAAGAGAAGTGAGGAATGGTTTTCCTCACGGGTTGGTATTGGGACTGGAGCTGTTTAATATCTTTGTCAGTGACCCAGACAGTGGGATCAAGTGCACCCTCAGCAACTTTGCTGATGATGCTGAGCTGCGTGGTGCAGTTGACACACTGGAGGGAAGGGATGCTATCCAGGGAGACCTTGACGGGCTGGAGAGGTGGGACTGTGCAAACCTCCCTCATGAAGGTCAACAAGGCAAAGTTCAGGGTCCTGCATGTGGGTTGGGGAAATCCCAAGCACAAATACAGGCTGGAGGGAGAAAGGATTGGGAGCAGCCCCGAGGAGAAGGTGTTAGGAATACTGATGTATGGAAAGGTGAATTTGAGCTGGCATTGTGCACTTGTAGCATAAAAAGCCAACCATATTCTGGGCTGCCTCAACAGAAGTGTGGCCAGAAGGTTGAGGGAGGTGATTCTGTCCTTCTATTCCACTCTGGGGAGACCATACCTAGAGTACTGTGTCCAGCTTTGGGGCCCCCAGCTTAAGAAGGACTGTTGGAGCAGGTCCAGAGGAGGCCACAAAGATGATCAGAGGGCTGGAGCACCTCTCCTATGAGAGAAGGCTTAGAAAGTTGGGATTGTTCAGCATGGAGAAGAGAAGGCTTCAGGGAGACCTTAGAGCAGCCTTTCAGTACCTGAAGGGAGCCAACAAGAAGGCTAAAAATAGTCTTTGTACAAGGGCACGTAGTGATAGAACAAGACTTCAATCTGAAAGAGGATAAGTTTAGATCAGATATTAGGAAGAAAATTTTACTTTTACAGTGGTGAGGCACTGGAACAGGTTGCCCAGAGAAGGTGTGGATGCTCCATTCCCGGAATTGTTCAAGGCCACATTGAATGAGGCTTTGATCAACTTGGTCTAGTGGCAGGTGGCTTGAAACTAGATGATCTTCCACCTAGATCTTCTTCTTTGCATGCTTTCCCACTCAAACCATTCTATGATGATCCTGTGATATATACAGTTTGAATTACAGAAGTTCCTGACTTATCACGACATAACGGGTCTCAAAACTGGAGTAAAAAGGATACTACCTGTAGTTTTGGCCCTTTCCACAGGCCCTTTGGAGCTCTCCCGGCTTCCAGGTCATTGCTGAAGTCCTTCAGTGACAATGATTATAACTCGTGGAGACTACCAGATGGCATTTGTGACGCCACGGTCCTACGTGAGTTAGAACTGGATCTACCACACGCTGCATGTTTTGGATCATGAGTGGGCAAATGTTCTATGTATAACATTTGTGCTAGCTATGCTCTTTTATGTTAGTTGTCTGCCAATTAGAAAAGTAGAGAAAAAGCCTGATCTTGCATAAAGTTAGAGAGATGCAAACAGAGAATACTTGATCTGGCAGGTAGCCTGGCAATATGGAGTTAGCTTATTAATATTTTAAAATAGTCTTGAGTCAGCAAAGTATATACCACATCAGTGCCTTTCATTCTATGCCTACCGTGGTTTTGATTCCATAATAGGGTAGGTATGTCATTATGGTGGATAGAAAGGGCAGCAAGAACCATAGGCATACAGTTCAGAGGTAAGTCAGGGCCTATAAGTTCTGCATAACAGTTTTTCCCAAATCTGCCAGTAATATATGTCTTTCTAGGAGGCAGACTCCCAAGGTGTCTTTCCAGAGACTTTCACAGACACATGCTGAAATTGCTGAACTCAATGCGATTGCTTCATCCTTCTAGTTGTACCAAAAAAAAGTTTCCACTGTTTTCTTTTTATTACTGTAGTACAATCAATGAATGTTATTTTAAAACTCCTAGTCTCCTTTAAAATGCAATTTTGTTCCTGCAAGGGCAAAACTTGTTGTGGAAACTACTGCTTCACACCAAATGAGACACACATAATTTTTTATTTATTGTCTTTATCCTCAAACATTTTTATCACACTTCCAAATTCTAATGYTGATAATTCTTAGTACAGAATATTTGCACACAAGACAGATAAGAAGACACACACATATGGATGTTTTCAAATTATTTAATCATAATGGGACTGTTGACTTTGGTTTTCAAAGATTTAATGTCTATTCCAAGATGCAGAGCTTTGCCAAAAGTGGTTGTAACTGTCACAACAGGGAGAATCCGCAACTGTGTTCGGAATCTTTTCATTCAGAAACTTTTCTAACTCATTACTATTACAGTATCTTTCTCTSAACCTCGATGCAGTCTCTATCCCACATTCTTAGCTGACAACACTGATGTCTTCAATTCAAACTGTGTTGTAAGGTAAGTGTTAAGCACCTGACCTCGTGCTTAGGTAATTAATGTTTAAAGTCATTTGCTAGGAGAGGGTAATCTAATAGAGGCAAAGTATGTCCATATATAAAACAAGCAAGAAAGGGAGTGTCCAGATTAATTACTAGGATTTTGAACCTTTATGAATAGCTATTTTTACTATGCTTTTAAAATTTATGTGGTTATCCTACTTTTCCACATGTATGCTCTTTATTAGACAAGTGGGGTGAAGAGAAAAAAAATACTGAAATATTTGTCTTCCAGTAATTCAAATCTCTCTGACTTGATCCCACAAAATGTCAACATGTTCGAAAAATGGTCTGCTATTAATATATTGTGTGATGTATATAAAAATCCATTAGACTCTCTTTGGATTCTGGAATGAATAATAAAGGAGTTTTTCTTCAGAATAACATTAGGGACTTGTTCTTTTCATGTTCTTATATTCGTAAAAACTTAGAAAAACAGGGCTGAGAAAGACTTCAGATGATCATCTGTCCAGTGGTTGGCTCAAGACAGACTCTGTTACACCTCGATCCGTCCTGAACATGTGTTTTCTATAAACTCTGGTGAAGACCTCCAATGACGAAGACTCCTAATCCTCCCCAGGTGATCTGTTAAGGCTGATAAAATGAATCCAAGTGAATTTCAAACTAATCTAGATGTTGTGGAATTGTCTCTGGACTGAAATCTCCAGAGGGCTTCAGTGTGGAAGAACAACCAGCTGCATAAGGGCTCTGAGGAACCTTCTCTCCACTGCTCTTGGATTATGAATGTGCAAAGCTGAGAGATATTCACATTCCCAGTGGTGAAAGCATTCTCATTCTCCCCCACTTCTACAAATACAATCTCTCTTGTTTCTACCATAAACAGCATATTACCACTCCTTCTCTATCTAATGATCTTCCCTCTAGGTTCATCACAAATAGCTAGAAAGAGAAAATACAATTACATCCCATAATCCCATGTCAGGCTGCCAGGCATTGCTTTGTATGTGAAAGGCAGACTGAGTCATAAGAAAAGGAAAAGCCACAAAGGATCCAACAGATATTTATTCATTTTCATCTGTACTTTTGTAAAAACTTTGAAAGCTGGAGTAAAAGATGTTCCTCATTCAGCTACAGTTCCATACGTCATGACCTGTGACCACAAAGCTAAATATTGCCAGCTGAGAGCTGTGGTTCCTTCCAAACCTCTATTGATGTAGCAGTCCCCTAAACAACTCAACTGGCAAGCCTCCTTCAATAAAATATGAATAAAATAACACACCAAAGATGACCACACCCTGGAAATGAGGCCAGCTGACACAGAACAGCCTCTGTTCCATGCTATTAACTATCGTAATTTTCAGAGCAGAAATGTGTGCAAGGCATCTGGGAATGTTCAGTGAATGGTATTCCCTAGTCATCTCAAAGAGACATTTGGATGATAATTGTGACCAGGATTGTTCTGAAAACATAACAGCATAACATATGGTTACTAGTGCCTAGAGTGCTCCTGGAGAAGGCATGCAGTATTCCCATAGGTATGAAAATGTTTACTTTGCTTCATCTGAGCCCACATTTCTAAGGTGTACCTTATGGCAGTCCTAATCAGCTGGTATAGGCACAGCAAAAAGATAGATAGATAGATAGATAGATAGATAGATAGATAGATAGATAGATCTATCTTACGAATCATAAGAGCACATTTTCTTTCCCAGGACTGAAGCTGAGTTGTAACAAACCTAATTTAGAAATTCTTGTGATATGCCTGAGTTAGAGCTGACTCTCCAGGCTGACATACAGACGAAAGCCAGTGTTTCTTATTCACATCAATGCTGTGGGCTGGGGAAACCTGCAGCCTTAAGCCTTGCGATCCAGGGATAAACTCTACCCAGATTTTTGGAGAGGTAAGATTTGAAGCTATGGCTTAGGATTCTCTATTGGCCCTATTTATAAGGGAAGTGAGACAATTCAGCTTTAACATTGTTCTCTTGGAGGTCCTCTGCAAGCCATCAGCACTACACATGGCCCTRGTAATGAAGTGTACACATGGACTTTTCCCCCTCTCTGATGTGCAGTGTTCTTCCAACAGGACATCCTGTGCACAATGATACCTGTGCATACTGCTTATTCCCCGTGCTCCCACAGGAGCTGACTCTCMAGTCAATTCTTTCTAAGTTGAGCTCTGTTTGAGGTGAAGTACAGAGCAGCTAATGACTTGAGACAGGTACACCACCCCTTTCTCCTGCCTCTCCTCATTCAGCCATTATAATCAGCTATACCAGGGAAAAGCAATCCTCCGCATGTACTGTGCACATAGGAAATGTTAAATGGCAAGGTTAAAGGTCAAGCAGGCCCGTGTGTCCACAGTGCATCAGGTTTCTTTTTACCTGTTTTGATATTTGATATCTTCTACTCCACAGACTTAAATTAAAAAAAAAAAAAAGTTAGAAAAAGAACATAGTATTTAAATTATTAAAGCCCTTGACTGAGRTTTTCAAGGGAATGTATTCTGAGGCAGGACAAACCCAGGAGCTTTATTCACTTTAAATAATTCTGGTATTCCAATTAGGAAAGCTGCGAGCTTTTTGTTTCTTAGCTGCCTGAAGACATGGAATACTTTGTGAGGCTCTTTAAAATTCCCTATAATTCCAATTAAAGGCTTTCATATTTACTCCTAAGGTGACACCTATGTCATATAGTTGTTTGAAGTTATCTTTGGTAGGAAGASATAGTAGGAAAGCAACCAGAATTGTTCAGTAAGTACAACAGGCTACTTGGGAGAGAGAGACTGTATGGAACAATCAGCTGTGGCTGCACAGGAGAAACAAATGTTCCAGTAAGGCCCTGAGGAGCAATTCCCCTGTGGTGTGCTGCCTCATCCTCAGGACAGGATTAATGTCATTTAGGAAAACCAAATTATATAAAGATGAAAAAAGCAACAAAATTAATCACATCAGAGATAATTTTTTTCCTTAACAAGCCTATGGTTGAAAAAATTTACATTTTGCATTGATGAGGAATTCTATAGACCGGCATGTTTGTCTTAGAAGGATTTACATATATGTTTTGTGGAAGAAAGACTGTAGCTTTCTAAGAGCTCTAGAACCTGATAAGACTTCACTTCTGATTGTAGACTTTAAGTATTATAAAAATGCTATTCATTATTTATCAATTATCATTGTTACTACTGCTGTTTATTATATTACTGCATATCACCATACATCATTGAATATTATGGTTATAATATATCATTATAGCATAAGTTTTAACAATATTAAATAGTAATAACATGGACAAAATTAACACTAACATTAAAATTAACCCTAACATTAAAATTAACCCTAAGATTAAAATTAATAATATGCTCCAAGTGTGAAATAAAAATCATGTTATCATCAATAAGAAGATGCTTTATGTACCAGACTGGTGAATCAGAGTCACGAGATTTCTAATGCTGATGAACTTCAAGCTAATTTTTGAGAAAGTCAATTTTAAGTATACAAAGCTCAAATTGTAATAATTAGATCTGGCATATTATAGCAGATAATATACAGATGTCACCTACAAATTACTGTTAGGAGCTAAATGAGTCTGTGTGATCAGTTCTGGGACATTTTTTCTTCATATCTGTTTTCAGAGTCAGAATTTTCTAAACCAAGATATGTTTTTCAAGATTGCTTTTGGAGTTTAAGTGTAAAATTTTGGTTCCATTTATAATGAAATCATCCACGAAAGGAAATTATATGTTTTCAATTATTTTATTATTCAAGGTTTTCTCGGGGAAATTCCATTGTTTTGTGGTCTATGAATAATTTTTAAAAAACAATTAATTCAAAAAATCATGATTTTTTTCTGTTGTTGCAAATGTTTAAGCATCTAAAGTCATTTTTGTCTGAAAATAACAGGCAATATGGCTAAGCGAATTGAAGTAGTAGARTCTTCAGTATTCAGTATTTTCGGAGTAGAGGATAGATACAAACAAATTCTGATAAGCAAACATAYGCTTGTACGTGATCTCTTTGTGTCACAGCTGATTGCTATCATTTGTGACTTATTGGCCTGGGTGGGCAGCTCCCTGCTCTGGAAATCTAGCAGAGCACATGGATTTCTGGCAGCTCTCAGGAAATGCAAGAAATCTTCCATTTGCATCTTCCTGCTTGACATAACAATTTTCAAATATCAATGGGTTTAATAATTTAAACCGCTATAACTTTGGGTGTGGAGGGCAAGGCAGGTAAGCTCATAAGGAATGTGCTTGTCCTGGTAAAAATTATAGCCTTGATCCTGCCTCCTTAAGGTGCACAGAAGTTCTGCTGTGGTTGTGGGAGGAACAGGTTCAGGCAATCACCAGTCAGGAGAGGAACAAACACTCACARCACTGAGATGTTAATGTTTTGATTTTCTATCAAAGGAATATTTTTGGCTGGCTTTACTTAAGAAAAACACTTAAATGTATTTAACTCATTTTTAATYGTAATCAAAGATGGGCTTAAACAATTTGGGAATTACAGTCTATAGTRACAATTATACGTGCAAAAATGAGTTGAACATGTAAAAATAAATAAATCGCTACACCTGTATGGGGTAAAAGGAAATAGTTCTCTTACTTGCATTTGTATCCTTCTAGTACTGTCAAAACAATGCTTCTCTATGTGTGGTTTGTTTTTTATCTCATMTAAAGAAAAAATTAATTTTGCTGAGGCAAGGATTTAAGGAAGAGTGTTTTTTGTTAGATATAGCTCTCCTGCATGGTTGAATCAACATCTGATATGTTTAGATACTACATGTTTCTCCTCTGCACAAAAGGTCTAATATAATAAAACAACCTGTTATTCTGTTGCATGACGAAGCTTTTAATTTATCAAAATATGAGTTCTTTGGGATGTTAAATTTAATATATGCTTTAGTAAATAAAGGGAATGGGCAGAGTTATAGAGTGGTTTCAGCTCTGAAAGCACGCATGTCCTACAAATTCATATCTACTATCCAAACTTCYAGCTTTTAATGTATCAAAATAAGTATACCAACAAAATTATTGCTGTTTACTCCAGTTTTAATGAGGAAAAAACCACAATAATTCATTAGAAGAAAGAAGTCTGACAAGTGTATTAGCAACTGGGCTTRTAAAGAAAAGGATATAATTTTGTTTTCAGTAGGGATTTAGAACAAAAATAACTTAAAATTAAGAAATTCATAGTCAAGGTCAAATATTCATAAGCAATATTCAAATATCTTAAAACATGTCCATCTGTCTGAGATCAATATCTGCACTACAAAATATTTTATGCTTTATTGTCACTCTGAATAACTATTTAAACTTGATATCTAAAAGGAAAACATCCTCTGTAGCACAGTAGCCAGCCAGACACTGTTGAAAAGCAAGTGAGAGCAGTTCTTCCCTGCCACACGATATGTGATTCTTCTTGTGCAACACCCAATTTATGATAAACCAAAGGGTCAGCATATAACTGGGGGATGGGATATTCCATCTCTTTCACTTGGAGCTACAGGACCTGCAGAAGACACCTATGTGACCRTATTTCAAGTCCACAGCTAAGATGTGGAGCGAACATGCAAGCTCTGCAATGTTGGACACAGGCTGTAAATTGAAAGGCAATGTGCTGCAATTTTAGCTCATGGGACAGTAGGATGTCATCATCTGGGTTTGTCCCTGGGCTATTCTGCAAATAAGGATTGAGCATGGCACCTATGAAATATCCCAGGTTTTTACCTACTCCTGTGGTTGGACGTGCATTTAAGAGGTATTTGATCTCTGTTTATTTCACAAMATAGTTCAGCATAGATCTCCCACGATAGATGAATGCAGAAGATGCTTCATCATCAAAGAATGTAAATACATTGAATTATTGGAAGGACAATCAGGGAAGTTATAGGCATGCATTTAAATACTTTGCTTCAGTCCTTTTTCTCATTAAGAGGAGTTTGATTTATAGGATCTGTGCAGTGTCATTTGTTATGTTCAGTAAAAGAAAAATGACAAAGAAGCTCACCTTTTATGTAAAAAGTCGAAGTTTTCTGCCAGAGCTTTCCACTTTATGTCCTATAATGCCCACATCTGGATGCACAGAAAAAATGTGAGTATGTAGATAAAACCTCTTTTGTGAGAGTCAAAAAGATGTGTCATTTGAAGGGTCAACCAAAGTCTTTCTCTATTATTTACTGTAATTTTCATATGAGTTTTGCTTCTCTTTATTATGTTTACTTACAGAGACAGGAATATTTTTTAGTCATCTGGACAGATTTAATAAACTCTGTAGAAAATCTAAGCCATATGATAGAAAGAGTATAGTGAGTAAATAGTATTTTTGGTTAAAGAGAATCAATACATTCAGTGTCTGCTGCTTGAAGAGACCTATGATATCTTCAGCAGTTTCTATAGCAGACATTAGCTATGACTTTTTAAGAGAAGCTTTTCACTAAGAAGTTGTCTTGGGGGAAAAGAGAACACTTCAGACTGCAAGGAAAGACTGTTTACTTTTTCTTAAATGGTCTTTTAAATCTCAGTCCTGAGAGCAACAAAACTTTTGTCATTGTGCTTGAATATGTCTAATTGTCCACATCCTCACTCCTTCCAACAGCCAATGTTCCATCCTTTAATCCATCTAATAATTTCAATCAAATTTGACAGAGCAACAAACCATGAAAATAAGTTGTAAATGGGAGTAATCTTACTGATTCTGACTGATAAAGCAGTTTGTGTGAGAAGTTCTTATTACACACTAGATAATCTGGTTATGTGACCTAAAAATGCTTTGTTCACAGGAGAAGCTTGAGCTGGATTTGACATTCAGCCAAGGACAACTGTGGTTCCCACGGCTGGTTTCTTTTCACCTCTGCATTGGCTTGTCTCTCCCAGTGATCACTACTGGCACTCCAGGGTCTTTGGCCATTCCTGGTCATCTGCTTTATCCACTACCCATTATCAACAGTTCTAGAGTCTTCTCTCCCACCATTCAAGTACATCAGCAGCTTCAGTCATGCATTTTGTGTCAGGTGTCCTTACTGAAACAAGGTGACAAGGTGCAAGAACAGCAAATAACACCTATGGGACGAAGCCGTTCAGTAGCCCAATGATGTACTCATGACCCTCACACACTTTCAGTTTGTTAGACACCATAATAGGTGCCTTTCTATTGTATCAGTTATTGTTGAACTAACATATTGCTTTTGCAAATTCATTCACTCGAGTACTAGTCACTACCAGCATTGTGCCTTTGATTCATGAGTTAGGTCACATAGTTCATATTTTTGGAGGTGTCCTAATTTGTTTTCTGCATCTTCCCTTCTCTGCCTACCTTAAAYCAGGAGCCATATGGGCAAACTATGGTGATCCTGTTAAGGCATGAGGATTGTTCAGCTATCTACTCCAGTCATCTTCTTTACATCCCATGACTTCAGCTTCACTACACAGAAACTTAGAATTCCWTTCTTCATCTTCACATAATCTACTTCAGGATAAGTCTTGGCCAGATTTGGTATAATTTGCTCTAGCCTAACTAGGTATAAGTTGTATATGTATGTCTATGTTTAAAAATCAGGTAGTGTAAGAATCTTCCATATCTGTGCTGAGACACAATATCTGATTGTAGCGCTGTGTATGGTGTTAATGCCCATTAGCTTGGCACATGTGAGGCTAAATTTAAAGAGATATACCATGACTAAATTAGTGTCCAAGCATAAAAACACCATGAAAAGGTAGAATTTWAAAAAAAAAAAAGTCAGAAGGGGTAAGTTGAAAGCTATGTGAAGCAGCAGRATGAACTCACCTCTCTTGTTAAGCCCAGAGCTAGAATTCTTGTACGGGAAGTGAAGCAGAAGAAATTAAACACAGAACTAAAGGCTGCATACTTTTGCAGTACATGCATAATAAATACTAAGTAAATATAAACATATTTTATTTTTATGTAAATTTATTATAAATGTATATATTTAGTGGTGCACTTGGCAGTGTTAGGTTTACTGTAGGACTAATTGATCGCAAAGGTCTTTTCCAACCTAAATGATTCTGTGACTCCATAAACATTTCTTTATAAGCACTCGAAAGCATTTTCAGCCACTGGCAAGCAAAGACTTTTCAAGAGATGGAAATGCAACACATGGGAATGTGTGCATCCTGTGACACACAACATGACCCCTTGTATGATACACGTTGAAAGTGATGCTTAAAAATATGTATTGATATTTGTAAGCCCTGCAGATTTTTATTTTCATTGTCTAGATGAAGTCACAGTAGTGACCTGCAGAACTTCACTACTGCATATTTAACAGCAGCAACACATAATTCAGGCACAACAAAATGATTGTCTCTCTCCACCTTTCAGCAAAGAGAGAAAAATTGGACGCTGTGGTAATGCTTCATAACATAAAAACATCACTACATTGGTTAAAAATACTAAACTSTATTTTCAGGATCTCTTTTGTCTGCTTTTTCCTGTTTCAGTCATGGTATCAATCCAAAATAGGGAGTTAATTTTATTGTGAATACTGCTGAAGGCATGCAACCAAGAAAAGTTTCAACTCCATAATAAGATATGAGGGCATGGCCATATTTCTACAACTTAGAAGGATGCTGGGGAACAGAAAGATTTTCTCATTGTAGCCCTAATTTTTCAGCATACCTACATAAGGCAAACATCATCTCTTGCAACAGAGTAATCCATTGCATGGATGTAGGTTTCTTCCCCGTTTAAATGAATGCCATAACCACATCTACTGAGTGCTTTTGGTAATGGAAAGGGAGAGGAGGGCASGCAGTGGACAGTCTCTCCTGCTGCAGCTCTCTGTGGTAAATGGTCATAATTTTACAGTGTTGTTTTAAGACAGTGAAGAATTGATGACGTTGGTTGAGAAAAAYGTGATATGGGCCTCATGCTTATCCTGCACCTGGCTTGATCAAGGCCTAACCTCTGAAGCAGAGGTCTCATGGCTCAATGGTGTTTCAGTGAGGCACAGAAGAGCATCTTGCCTCTGTACCACACTCCCTTCACTGTGAAAACAAGCCTTCTTATAAATTTGGTTCATTAAGGAGATAATGATGAGCACAAAGATCCTCTGATGAAGGTCAGAGAGCCTYTACTGCCTCTTCAGTTCATGAAGAAGGACCAAGGTGTTTATTCTACCTCTTTTGTCAGCTATAAATTCTGACCAAAAGTAAGAGAGACCTCATTAAGAGCCATTAACATATTAACTTACACACTCCTCATGCGAACAAAGGGGAACATGGGACATATAACGCATGTATGACCAAACCTCACCTATAACATGTGATTGTTCCATTCCCTTGGCATGGGCCAAAATTTATAGTGTAAAAAGGGGGTTTTCAGGGCAGAAAATGCTGGAGGGGAAAACAGCTCTGGAGAGGAAAATAATCTCTGGAAGGGAAAACCATCTCTGCCTGCTCAGGATCAGCTGATGCACTGTGTCCCTCTTCCTCTCCTGAAGGGACACCCTTAGATGAGCTTTACGCCTCCAACTGTGTTGGAACATCCCCAGGAGTATGTAGTGCTATTAGATGTCTCTTACTGTAGTTTCTGTCACAACACATGTCAACACTCTGCAGATTGTGTATTTATCACCAGCAATCCTGAACCTGCTTTCCGGTTGCTTCAACAAGCCGCACTGTTTGTGAACCTAGATCATGCAAAGTCCTTACTGAATGTGATCAGACCTACAGTACTGGATTTATAAACTGCATGTTTGTGCACCTGTGCTCATGCAAGTTCTTCTTTTGAACTTGGCCAGAGCTATAGTGCTAAATTGGCTATAATCAGAAGTTAAACCTAGTGCACCCACTCCCTCTGACCTTTGGGGACCAAATGGAATGCGAGGGCATTTATTTTCTGCTAAATTCCTATGCCCTTAATGCAACACTCTCCTACTTGATCAATTCCATCCAATAAAAATGCCTGAACTTCACTTTATCATTTTCCACATTAATATCCTTGTCATCAGGCTCTGAAATTATCCACTTTATGCTCCTTGGGTGTGCTTACAGGGTATTTGCAGACTGTGATGGAATGAACCTTGGCCCCTAAGCCACCTGGTGTGGATGTGCCCACGTTCTTACTGCTCAAAGGTAATACCTCCCACAGAAGGCTGAGTTCAGCCACACTCTTTGAGGACCCAGAACAAAGCTAGCYTCTATTAGGAGGGAACTAATTCACTCCAGAGGAGAGACCACAGGTAGCATGATTTAGACACAGCATGGATGACCAGGAAACTAGCACTTATGCAGCAAAACAGGTATGAAAGTGAAATGACAGAGTAGAGGCATTTAGTGGATTTTTACATGAATGAACACCTTTAACAAGGAAGAATGTGACGAGCTCCTCAAATTCCCCTAGTTCTTTGTTTGTATCAGTCACCTTTTGCTTAGGGGCAAGTCTTTTCTTTAAAAGGGGACAAGCAGCAAATACAAACCCAAATCTCAAAGATCAGTCGTTAGAATGATGTATATTATGGGGYAGCATTTTGTTTATCTCTGCAACACATAGCCCAGGATTTGCACACTTAGCTCTTCAGATGCTTTTAAATGGTATGTCCATTGCATAGAAAGGTACCTGCCTGATGAGGTATGAGCATTTTTAAACAGAAAGACAGAAGCTGTAATACTCAGTGATGCAAAAGAACCTGTGTGGACTTTGCCCAAGGCAATACCTTTGACCTAGATTTGTTGCCTTTGGTTTTTAGACAAATTATAATTTAATATTCATAATCTCTTGCATGCTGAGTTGTTAGCTGGGGACAGTATCACCTATAAATAACTTCAAATAAATAAGCACATCTAGATAGGAACAACTGGTCAAAATGGAAATGGGGTATGTTTGAACTGCAGAAATAAATAAAATAAGGTACCTACCTAGTAGCTCTGCTTCAGAAATTTAATAGCTTGCAATGACTGATGCCATGACAGAACTGAGCTGACAATTTTCTGTCAGAGAGATATTAGTCTGTCTTAAATTATTCCAGACTAATAAGCACATTAATATTGTGTTGCTCGTTTATCTATGTCTACAGGTTAACAGAAAAAGGAAAGGAAAAAGAAAAGTATTAAAAGGTGAAGTCAAAATAATCRCATGAGTAGTTCAATTTGGCCATAAGAACAATGTCTTTCTTGTCTCTTTTTACTTTAGAAAATAATTCTTATAATCAGTAATTTAAAAGGCAGTCTCCTCTTTATTCTACTGGCACCATACCTTTGTAGCTTTGAGGTCAAAGAAGCAAACAGCTGTGGCAAATGAATCCAAGCAACTAGCCCAGTAGCTCCTCATGGGGAAGAAATGGATTGTGGCAAGGCATCTGTAGAATTTCCCTAAGGCTGTCGCTATACAGTAGCTTAGAAATGACATACAGTCTTGCAGCGTTCAAGTGATCACTTAGGTTAACAGAAAGATCCTTCTTTGTAATCAGAACAACAAATGGCAACCAAAAAATATYGGTGCTTCAGCAGAAACATACATACTTACTCTGCATTTGCTTACCCCCCCCAGAGAGGAGAGAAAACCTTTTAGCACTCTTAGAAGTGAGAGACGAACAGCACTGTCTAGAGCGAAGTGTTCCAGAGATGGCGGCAATGTGTCAACTATCCCTCCCTCAGCAGCGCAGCCAGTGCTCCCGACCCCCATCACTGTGGGGCTGAGCAGGCTGCCAGCCCTGCTGTTCCTTTGTGCTTGGGAAGATGATGGGTTTGTGATGCAAATGAAGGTCGACAGAAAACCACTGCACCGAATTACCTGCGTCACTTTTTCTCCTCTGAGACGTGGGGTCTCCTTGATGGAAAATGTATTCACTTTTTCTAYGGCTGCTCTTTGTGACTGTGACAAGGCAACTGCTTTTCTGTAGACATCTCCTGCCTGTGTCAGGAGATATCTACAGAATCAGAATCAGTATAGCCCAAGGAGACCACAGGAGGAAAAGAAAAAGAGGATTGAGTGCCTGTTACCACCAAGGCCTCAGCATTGCTAAAGTATAACAACTGCAGAATTACTCAGCTTGTTCTGTCAGGAGTGTTCTCTTTTCTTTCCCCAAAATAAATCTACATGGGTTTGGGGGCTGGAATAAGCTGTAAGCAGAAAACCCTAACGGTCATGCAGATTGAAGGGCACAATCGAGTTTCTTTGCCCTTGCTGTGGTTTATCATATCCACACCGTAGAAACACAGTATTTTCTGGTTTTGACAGAAGTGCTTTGCTGTATCTGCAAGAAGCATTGCCGTCAGCAGGAGCCACAACCTTGTGCTGCCTGGAAAGGCTGTGCGGTGCAACACCCAGTACTGCCAGGGCATGCAGCAGAGGTTTTGTCACTCTGCAAAGAGCTTTTGGTGCTGATCCCTTCGTAAATGAAGGTTCTCTTACATCAGAAGAGTCTTGGAATAATACCCCTACAGTGTACTTTTACCTCATAACATTCTTGGAGCAATACCCCTACAGCATACACCCATACAATTGAGAACAGGCTCTGGCTCTAAGCTCTAGTATTAGCATAAATGATAGCTGAAATGTAGTAAATTTTATCTGTAAGAAAGCAGACAATAGATTGTGTAATGTTCTAAAAAAACCCGAAGTGTCCCTGAGGAATTTATATTAACTTGCTTATTGACAGCTAGAGCTTTTTTGCTAATTAACAGTGTGTCTTTTCAGCAAACAATTTCATGTAACAGACTGAAGAAAAGTTACTCTTGAACTTCATCTTAAAAATAAACACTGAAAAGAGAAAAAAAACTATACACAGAAAATGGGTGAATAAAAAAATCAGAACTATCTTTAGTTGATAGTTTGAAAGTCAGATRGAATACTTTGCCTAAATAACAAGAATGTGCTGTCCTGAGAGCACATAAGGAGCACATGCTAAATGGAGAATTGTGCTCAATTTTAATGCATTTTTAAGAGGATTGACTAAGTGGGAGGAGGAGGAAACACTAAAAGAGCTTCAGCTGAGAAAAGAACTACTGGTAATTATCTTGTATTGTCACCAAAACCAATATGTAAATATCCAGTAACGAGCTTACAGATCCTAAGGTTATAAAACTGTTCAACTTCAGAAATTGAGTCTGAAAGAGATCTAATCTTGTGTTCAGCTATTCCAGAGCCGATTCCATTTAAATAACTAAGATCTATTTGAATATGTACTATCAAAATTATGAAAGGTTTGTTAAAGTCATAGGATTGCAGTTTTCTTAACAAGGATAATTAGCACTAGAAGCAAATGAAATTGCAGGAGTCTCCATCATGACTGAACAATTAGATCTGCTTTTGGTATCCAAAACTGAACCAGGATTTCTGCACTGGACTAACTGGATGAAATTGTGAGGGATTGTTAAGCAATTTAGCCAAGTTTATTGCTTTATTGTCCTTACATTTTTATGTCACTGAACATTTAGCTCTAATGTAAGGCAAGAGATATGCCTGTTTCTTATATAACATACAATAAATTAGTTAGCATATTATGGATATAAGTTCAAATCTTGATTCAAATTCATCGTTCTTAATTTGAGTAAAGAAGCATTCTGTAGGGGCAAATATGAATCTTACCTCTCAATGTCCTTCCTGAGCTAGTGATTGTTAGGAACATGTCAAGAAGGAATCACTATTACCCATAAGGAATCTCATCCTTGAATACTTTTAGTTTGACACTAATATTTGGGTTAGATGCCAGAGTCAACAAAATAGATTTTCTCCTCCAGCAGGACCAAAAACTTGACAGTCTGCCAATGGCTTGGGGATAAAGCAGGTCAGGTATGCTATGATGGAATAGACCTTGGTGTTTGAAATGCTACTCTGCTGAACACAGCATATTTCGTTTAAAATACCTCATATTTTAATTTTCACTCTATTCAAGATTAGTTCCAAGGGACGCCTATCTGTGATTTGGCAGGTCCATCCCAAGGCAAATTTCTGCAGCTGGCTGCTGAGTGGTAGCATAGAACGCCACAGTAATGACCATTTTACCAGCCTCCAGGTTCTGATAGCTTTTGGTTAACTGGCAGGCTGATTTATTTTTTGGCTTTTATATTGAGTTAAGGCCCAAACCACATAGGCACAGGGTAACATAGTAAGCTAGAAGTGCTTACTGTCTTTACCTCACTTTTCACTCACTGAACTCAAGCTCTGATTGAACAGAGGTCACTGGGAGATGTATAGAGGACAGCCCAAACAATTAAAATTCTCCTGCTGAAAAGAAAAACAGAGATGGAGAACAGAATGAAAGAAGATGACAAAGGAAAATAAAATAAACAGAGAGGAAGAATAAGACATTTTAAGAATCCTCAAGCAGTAATACCATGAGTGACAGTAAAATAAATATTATTCTATAATTGGGGAGTGGTGCATTCAAAGTAGAAAAAGGTGGATTTTTGGTGTGTTTTCACCTGACGGACTACTTTCTGGCAACTTCAATGTAAACCCACAACTTTGCTTTTTTTTTGGTATGATTTGTAGTGTTCAAGTCTCTATAGTTGCTTCGGAGTGTAGTCGCTAGGCATGGATATATTCGCAAATTTTGATTTATGCTGCAGTGCTACTCCAGGAGGAAACAAAGCAAAGTCCTCAAACCTCAAAGAGTTAACAATTACTTTATTTCTTTCCTTTTTTTTACCAAAAAAACGTTAAAAAAAGTCAAGCCCTGCAGGCAGTGAGACCTTCAGGATCTCAACATACAGTGGTGCCTTGTGCAGGATTGAGGACAGCCAGAAACAGGCACTGAGAAGGCACAAACTACCCCTATTCATCTGCAACCAGTCTCTGCTAGACTAAATGCTAACACTGTTAACCCGTTCATCACCAAGGGGAAACATCAGGAAAAGCAGGCTGACCTACATGCTCTCTATGCTCCCTTTCTTTGAATGGACTTATCAATCAAACAGGGCTGCATGTTTGAGGAAAAACAAGTAAGGTGTTCTCTCAGGGGTCTTCATTTTACCAGGGTCACCGGCTCTGCCCTCAGCAGCAGTGTGGGGGTCTATATTAGAGTCGAGGATTCAGTGTCCAATCTGCTTTAACCTTGGGAAGCTAAGAAAATATTACAATTACTGAATTCTAGCCCTAAAGACAGAAGTCAAGCTTATCCACATCTGAGCAGAATTCTCTTTTCTTATACCTTCTTTTTTCCTCATCTACTGTCAAAAGCCAAAGGCAAGTCTTTCTCCATATGAAACAAGGGTGTCTGAAGGAGGAATTAATAGTTTAAGAGACTGGCTACTCCTTAAAACTTTTCCAAAGCAATGCAATGCAAACCTCTCAAAACTAGTTCCAGCTTTCGACAGACTTGTCACCAAATTGTCATCGACACCAGGAGGCTGGATGCAGATGTACTGCATTGCCTATGAGGGATCTCTGTCCTTTCACCTTCCAGATGCATCCTCCAACAGTGCTGTCCACACATAGGCGTATCTTGTATCGTAGACAGGTCAACAACTAATGTTAACCCCCAGCTTAATCATGCAAGCCTTAACTTAAGCTCATGATTGATATCTGTTAAATGAAGCCCTAAATGATAAATAGTTTACTCAGAGGTCACAAAGACATCTAACAATCTACAAGAGTATTTTTATAGATAGAGACTCAATAGAGAATCACCATATGAAATAAAGATACCTGAGCCAGTTTCATGTAGAAATCTCCCATGTTTTGGCAAGGAGACAGTACTGTTGTCTGTTGTATTATGATTTGCATGTAGGTAAGCCAGTTTTAAGTCAGAAATACATGCTGTAGTGCTGATACTCTGGCCACAGGTCTTGTACAGATTGATATTTTTATTTTTGCTAGCTGAGAGAAAGATAGACTGCAGCTTCCTTATTTGTAAATACTTTCCATAGGGAGAAGGACTGTTCACCTTCAAGTCTACCAGTGGATAGATTGTGCAAAATGAATGAGACTTGCTTACAAGCTCAATTTAAAAGAATTGATCATCAGAAAAACAAAAGGATTTTCCTTTGCTCAGGGGAGAGTTAGCAAATTAAATAAGACATGGAAAGGACCGATAAGAACAGTCAGCAGAAATTGCTTCAAAATAGACAAAGGCAAGAATTTAAGCAAAAATTTGAAGTATAACTGCTGGCTACAATTACAGATAGGATACCTTCTTTCTTAAGCTTTTGTGTTCCCTATACAGCACTAAAAACACTACATAGATTCATCTAGCACACACATATAGAGTAAATCAAATTGGAAGTGTATTTTAGGGAAGGATTAGTTCTCTGGTATAACAGCTAAGAGGCTAAAATCCATTTGTTCACTTAAATATTTGTATTGTCTTCAGTAGGGACTACCACAGGCATATCCAGCTACCATTAGATCATTTTATTCCAGACTATATGTATTCTGGAGTCCCTAGTGACAATTACAAAGTTCAACCACAAGCTACTGTTGACCTGGGTGTATCTCCCATCTCTTAAAAAGTTTAGGCTGGTAAAACCATAATTATTTAAAAAAAAATTACATTACCATCTCAGCCTGCAAAGTTTATTCAAATCTTCTCTCTTCAAGATCAAGTTAGTCATGATCACGTTTCTAATTGAGTATTTTGATTTCCTTTCTCAAAGAACAATGGGCTAAATTTACTGTGGATACAAATGAAGATGTCTGATGTAAGCTAACGATGGAATTTCTCTTAACTAGACGAAAGAATGAGTGCTTGTGGAATCTTTGCATTTTTAAAGAAAAAAAACCTTGTAATCACAGAAAAATAAAGGATAAAATATAAAGGATAAAATATAATTTAAAAGGGAAGAAAAATAAAAGCTTTACCTTTAGCTAAAAATTACCTAGTACCTTAGGTAACAATGCTGTCACTAGCACTTATATTAAATACTCTAAACTGAGAATTCTGTAACTCTTGACAGGCCTGATTTTTACTTGAAGAAAAACCCCACAGACATTTTAGTAGGATAATAATATTTTCTACTTTTCAGTAATAAGAAGCTGYGATGCACAACTAAAGCTACAGTGCACAAGGACAGAAATCTTTGACCTGTTCCTTGAAAGAGGCTGAGACACCCAGGCATACGGATCCTGGCACTCCAGGTGACACTACATACGGAATGTGTCATCAGTAGGAACAGAGCACAGGCTTTCTGTGTAGTCATGTCGAAAATGCCAGGGAGTCTTTGTCACAACTTTTACTCCTGAAAACCAAAAACTGAACCTGTCAGATTGTATCATAGGGAAAGCAAGTAGCCTGGATTTCAGGGGTTAAATGCAGTGCATAATTAAACACAGCTCTCCTCCTGACTGGTGAACCTTTAGCTCTCAACGTGAGTCAGTATTTCTGTAGCAGAGATGGGCGTCCTGGAGTGTCTCAGTCTGTGTTATTGTTTCTTCTTTACAAAACACACCCAGCTTTTGAAAATTTGACATCTGCCAAGGATAGGTGTTAAATGACTCAATCAAATACAAACAGTAGTGAAAAAAYACAGTTCCTGAAGCATGAGACAGTGCATGTAGGATACCATTAAGTTTTAATGATTCACATCATCTGCTSACATTGACTTTGGCTGAGCTTTTCATAGAAAAAGAAAAGTTGGAAAGAAGAAAAGGAAAAAAGTTGTAACTCCTCCTAATCACATTTTTCAGTGATATGAGGAAAGTAGGATCATTTCAGGAYGAAAACATAAGAAGTCAGGACATAGCAGATTCACTTCAAGGTCCCAGTTTGCCTTTGCAATCCGGGAAAATCATTAGGTCTAGGTTCTTATGGAACTAAGGTGAGTCAACTTTCTGCAGGCAGTTTACTTCTTACAGGTTCTTCCCTCTGTAATATCACCAGTGTGTCTGTTACTGCAGCAGTTATGCCTTTCTTATGGCATGTTGAATCACCAAATTTCAAGTCTCACCTATAAATTAAGCAGAGCAGGGTTTTGAATCTTGCTCTTCCATCCTAGAAATAACAGAACCCAAATTTTTGATTCATCAGAATATGCACATACACTTGCTGATGCTACTGTGCTAAGCCTGCATCCACTGACAGATGGACACACATGGATATCCACTCTCCATGCACACACAGGACAGGGCCCAGCTAAGGAGACAGACCAATTTTGCGCAGGTTTTGCCTTCAGTCTTAGTTCCAGCATAATAACAAGGGGATGATTTAAGTGGTTTTGGAGTTCTGTTGAACTGGCAAAAAAAGCCCAGAAGCAGCTCAGCGATGTATCAGAGCATATCACCAGCAGTTAGCCACCCACAGGGCAAGTTGCATGTATTTGCACTGTGTCTAAGACAAGGGCTCACAGCTACTAGGAGAGATTTTGAATACTCTTGTTGTTTAATGAATTTGGAGAAGCTACTCAGAATTTCAATAGCAATTCACATTTCATAGAATCTAGTTTGCTTCTGAGTGCCATGAGCACAATAGGACAGTCTCACCATGTAGCCTAACATCACACAATTTCTTATGAAGAGATGTAGGACAGCATGCCTGGAAACCTCTGCAGTGTCATTAGGAGCCATTCCCAGAGCAGCTGGAGCAGCAGCTGTGGAAGCTTACATCAGGGTCCCAATGACAGAACAGGAGCTGAGCAAGTCACTAACGTCATTTAAAGGCAGGAATTATTTAAGGTTGAATGTAGAAATTTATCTTGGTAGTGGTAAAATAAGAGATTTCTTCTGAGAAATATTACTCAATAATTTACCATTTGTACTTTGGCCTACACAAATATCGTATTTTTGATGCAGGTCATGAAACGTTTTCATTGGAGATACTGGAACTCATACTAGAGTTCCATGGTTTTTAATTTCTTAACGGGACCAGGGCTGGGACGATTAGTGTTAATGTATTAAAGGCTTACGTACCTGAGAGGTATGAGTTTTTCCTACCTTACAATCTGATTTTCCATTCCATCACTCTTCTATGTTGATCACCATGCTCTCCAAGTTTCTCTAGTTTAAGTAAAAAAATTAAATCTTTGCAATAAGCAAAGTCATCAAATGCCCTCTTGTTAATAGACAAATGTCTTACAGAACTGGATTCAAAACAGACATAACCGGCTTCAAGAAATATTAAAGAAAGTAAGAAAAGCAAACACCAAGAAAATTTCAAGAGTTCAGAACACCAATCCCAAAAGCTGGAAGAAATGCAATGCAGTACCTCATCTTTAACATTAGGAATCATTTATCATGACACTTGAATGGCTGCGACTATACAAATCTGCTAATGTGGTATTAGTTTAACCAATTTAGAAAACAAATTAGAACAAAAGGGTGTCTTGCATGTCAAATTGCTACAGTTATCCATGGCAAGGCAGAGAAATAGCTGTGAAAAATGCTCTTTCAGCAGCAGAAAAGGCAAGGTTACACAGGGTACAAAGAAGCCCCACTGAATACACGGCTGGAGAATGCTCTGCCACACAAGCAGGAAGATGTATTTACAAACACAGCATTACTGATCTTCAAATCCTACCTTCTCCAATAACTTATTAAATCTTTTTGTGTGTGTGTGTGTGTGTGTTTTTGCTGCGTGTGGGTTTGTTGTTACTGTTGGGGTTTTTGTTTGGTTTGGTTTTGTTGGTTTTTTGTTTGGTTTGGCTGGTTGGGTTTTTTTTCAGGACTACCATACACATATTGTGGAAATGTTTAAGTGGAGAAGCAAACTGCCCCTCTCTGGGACACAGAACATGTAACCTGGGAGCTAGTGACAGTCCTTAGCAGAGCTGACACACACCCACTGCAAACTCCAAAGCTGGAAGCACCTTATATCCAAAGCAATAGGGATATTTCGTGTCCTGGTGCAATCTTGCACCTAAAATAGTAAAAAGTGATCATTTAATATTCCTAAGTAATTTCTCTATTTCTTCTGTTTGTTTCTTTTAAAGTGCTTTCTCCCATTCTGCTGTTCTTTTCCAAGATCCTTGAGCCCCTGCTCATGCTGTAACAGAAAAGGCAGCTGAGGGAAACAATTCTCTCAGCAAGGAACAAAAATGGAGTTTCATTCCCATTCTTTATAAATATTGGCATGTAAAAAATAATAGTACAAATCAAAATGCAGAGATGGGAATATGTATTTCAGGAGACACAGGCCCCACATTGAGAAAGATTTTGTTTTCATCTTTTCTCTTTAATCCCTTTCATAGTTTATTGAATGTAATCAAGCAAAGTCAAGTCAATGGAAGGTTTTATAAGGAAGGGACAGTTCCCATCTTCAGAAGTGATTGAGCATGTTAAACAGGATTTTTAAAACTTAGGTAATTTCTCAAGTTCTAAGCAGAAACAAATGCCTGTGCTTAAGGCAGATTGCCTTGCTAGGGCCTAATATCTGACTCAAAAGTCAGAAAAAGAGCTCAAGTGCATATATGTTTGAATTCATATTCATATTAATTAATTTCAACTGATTTTTTCAGTTGAAATTATTATAAGTTAAAATGGTAAAGAAAAAGAAGAAATACTGCTTGCCCAAGCAGATACAAAGATTACACACTTAAGTCTGGAATCTACAAACAAAAAATAGTCCTTTCCAGAAGTTACAGCAAGTTCTTTAACATACATAGAGGCCGCTATCAGGATGTAAGACTACATCAGTTACATTCAGTTAATTTCAAAGCATGAATGCATGTGATTTTCCTTCTGCTCTTTACAATTGCATTATTTATTTAATTAGTATTAGAATACAAGCTATCTATTAAAAATTCAGTTCCTTAGTGTGTGTCTACATTTCAGCCTGCTGCCCAGTGTAAATATGAGCCAGTTTGCCTGCCAAAAACAGTATGTCTACTTCAGCCAAGAGTAGGCAAATAAGCTCTGTTGATAAGGATAGGCACTTTCCAGTCTCCAACCTGGCTTGCTTATAACAACTTTAGATTTTACTATATCACACTGTTTCTGGCAGTGTTGGCATACCCTCATTTTAACAACTCTGTGGACAGCAAGAAGCCATCAGCAAAACACACCATGGCTCTCAAAACCAGCTTCAGAGCTGTGAGCTGCTAGTCAATAGCAGTCTCTGTGAGAGCTGCATGATTCTGAATCAGTATACAGAGCCCCTGTGATTAATATTCATGCTACATATCCCCGAATAAATAGGAGATGCCAGTCTGATTCAAAGCCCTCTGAAATTGATGGAAACCTTTCCATCGACTGCCATGGGCTCTGGGTCAAGCCCCAAGTGTCCAAGCGTGTTTATACCTTTTTAAAAAGAAGGAATTCACTCTCCACATGTTTCAGTCCCCCATATTTATTGTCAGCAAACCTCTGGCAAAAAAAAGCCTTTCTCTGCAATGAAACCCTCACTGAAGCCAGTAGGAGCTATATATACAGAGACTGAGGACATAATGTAAAATCAATTGTGTACTGGAAACGATTTTGAAACCACACAAGACAAAATTCAGTGATTAAGCGAATGTTTCTCTGTAAGAAGTACAAAATAACTCAGGATTTTGTATACCTGCAGGTTAAGAAGAAAATTTTCAATGAGGCACATTGAACCTTCATAATATAATGTTAAAAAAGCCCACTCCTATAAATCTAATACCATTATAACCATCTTCTTTAAACACTGTCATTATATCCTCCAAGTGTAAGTACCCAAATGTTAATTAAACATGGCCATCTAAATAATTATATGCAAAGATTTTTTTTACTTATTAAAGGAATTTAATATTACTCATAGGTGTCTTTGTTAAATGCAGCTTGACAATCAAGTTAAAGAATAAAACCTCATTTATTTTTACGCTACTTTATAAATTTTCTGAAGCCCAAGTCCTCTCACAATAGTGTGCAGTAATTGGATTAAAACTACCCTCAAATACTTTCCACCACATCTTTTACATGAAACACCTTGCAAAGCCCACAATGTCTATATAATCATCTTACAGTGATTATCAAAAAAACCCCTATGGAATTAAATAAAAGTGGATTGATATGGATCCTCCTCCCCAAGCAATGAAATCCTAGCACCATACAAAATTTTATGATTTAAAACTGAGTGCTGGCTCTCCTTCTCTCTCTTCCTTTCCTTTTAATAACTAAACAAATTATTTTCCAAAGTGTGACTGTTAATACACAGATTGGTTTCAAGAGTAGTTTTTAACAGTTTTAATTTTTTTCCTGCATTTTGCTTCAAAAAGAAAAATATGAAGTAAAAAAAAAAAAAAAAAAAGGAAAAAGATACAGGAAATAAAGCCCTAAGGTAAATTAACAGTGAGTCCCCACGGAGGCAAAAGTCGACATTTCACGTCGGATCGTGCTGAAAGGGGAGAGCTCCAGTTCTGTGGTGTACTCGTTGTCATTGTCATCACTCGTCACCGTGGAAGACTTCTGGATGCATTCATCACAGCAGCAACAGCAACACTCCATAAAGGCSCGGCTGAAAGGTTTACAGAGACAGAACAGGAGAACTGGGGTAACACAGGACTTAAAGAACAAAAGGAACTGACTAATGAGATGGAGGAGGTCCATAGTCTGTCGAGACACCCCTGTGGACATGTAGGCAGTCACAATGTTGCAAATGTTTTCAGGAATGATGCAAAATCCATATAAAATGGTCAAAGCCACCACTGTGCAGTTCATCTGACTTTCCAGCTGAATTTGTCGCTTGTTCCCCCTTGTGCAAGCTTTCTCTGCCCTCCTGATTTTCCTCGCTGTCACCAGGGAGCAGGTAATAGTGAACAGGGTAGGCAAACAAAAATAGCAGCCGAAGTACCACCAGAGCCGTGCCCCATCGTAGGTGAGAGCCAGCACGTAGATGGTGTCGGGCAGCGCCGTGGAGATCTTCACCACGCAGCGCTCGCCTGGGGGGCTGCCACTGTACTCGGGGTCCTCCCTGGCCAGCTGGCGCAGCACCACCTCCGGCAGGGCCAGCAGCAGGGCGCCCACCCAGATGACAGCCAGCTTGGCCGTCGTCGAGGTGCAGTTCTCGATCATCTCGTAATACATCTGCACGTTGGTGGCGGCACGGAACCGGTCAATGCAGAGAGCACACAGTGTGAATGTGGTGACTCCCAGAGAGGCCACCTGAGAAGGAGGAAAGGCAATACACGTTAATACAGGGGCTGTCGGTGGTGGGGAGAGGGTAAGGTGTGAGGAAAAATCAAAAACGTAGGGGAAAAAAGGGAAAAGAAAATGGGAAAAAAGGGAAAAGAAAATGGGAAAAAGGGAGGGGGRAAAAGGGAAGCAGTTAAGCACGATGGTGCTCAGCGCCATCAAAAGAAGCATCACGGACAGAACTTAGCTTCCAGTGTTTGCTGAGCTATCATCCAGCATGCATTTAAGAAAGAGTACATGCTTCAATTTTTTCACGTACAAATTCTTATTCCAGCTTGGAGTCAACCTCTGCTGGAGATCCAAGCAAGCCTCTGTGCAACAGTGAATGGAAAAAAAAAATATAGCGGAATTGACCAAAATTTAAAACTAAACCCCTTCCTCCCCTACATTTTTCTAARGGGTGTTTTTCAGAAAGATTGGTTCCACTGCAGGGGTTTGAATTTTAAGTCAAAAGGGGAGAGATAGGAGAGTCTGTCTGCTGCAGAAGTACAAACTTATGATCATGTTACAAATTCATCAAGCATGCAGGGGATCATAACATTAAACCTTTAATATCTACAAAACTTAGAAACCCTGGGGATTAGGCATCTACCGAATTGAGTAGGATCCAACAATTATTTTTGTGGACTTAGACTTTTAAGTGAAATTTTGATGGGCTGTAGGCGCATAAAGTCATCCCGTACTGTGAGTTCAAAGAAACTGTATCTGAAATCCTCAGACCTCCAGAGCCTGTGCAAAAACCAACCTTCACTATAATTGTCAGGATCTAAAAACGTATAGTCAATATTTCATTTAGAAAAAATTCAAGGAAAATCCAGGCTTATTTTCATAGGAAACATCCTGTGGAAGAGTATATTGCAGGCCAGGAGAAATGGAAGAAGTTTCATTCTTTAAATGATTTAAAGATGGATTGGACAGAGCTCTCAATTATATAATGTGAGGAACAAGTACAGAGCAGGGCTTATGTTCTCTAGCTTTAATAATCTTCGTTCTGTGCATGAACAGAAATCTTGTGCTGTCATGAAACATCATTTCCTATAATTTTATTATGTTTATAATTCAATTTCCTAAAAAAGAAATTTGCAAGAAGACTATATACATTTTGGCCTAATTCTATTAACAATAAATTCAACTTCAGTGCAAATTTAAAGCAGAACGCCCATTAACTTCAATTGGAGAAAGATTAAGTGCCCTGTTGCATTTTAATTCACTTATTTTCTTGGGTTTGTACGCTTGTGTTATGCTGAATATGTGTTGATGCAGAAGAAAAGAAACTGTTAAATAATATTCCTAATAAATGTAAAGAATGCTTACTTTTATCATGAATAAACCATGTCTGTGCAATTAACTGGGAAATCTAAAGTAATATTAGGCAGTTGACCATAATTGTGCTTATCAAAATTTGATGTGCAACACTGTATTTAAATTTCATAGAGGCAGATTTTAAGAAACACTTTCTGATTTCCACCATAATATTGAGATATTACTGTTTATTCAACTCTTGAAAAAAGTTCTGTGAAGATGGATAGGGCAATTATGCACAATTATATAAATGTATCATTAATTTTGGCCTTCAATATTTAATGGCCATATCAGATTGCTAAAATTGACCATCACTGAAAAATATTAGGCACTTGGGATTAGAACTGCAAGGCGTTGGCTTGGTTGGAGAATTCTTTGAAGCAGCTTCCTAAAAGATGGAATAAGTAAGATGCAATCTCTTACTAATTAACTTGCAGGAATATTTAATAATGACAAGGCAGTGCTGTAAACATTTTTAATAGCCAAACATATTGATTTAGGAAGTTAAATTGTCTGACAAGATTCAAAGAAAGCTTTTTAAATATAGCAAAAATTAAAACAATTAAAGAAAAATTAAATTTAAAGAAAAATGACAGAAAAATCGTTACAGGGAAATCTTAATGAACAGTGATAAACTTCACTAACAAAATATGATTTTCCTATATCACAGCTGAGAGTCAGGTTTTTTAATTCAAGATTAGTGACTTTGTTTCCAAAACATTTAAATGTGTGTGCAGTCTTCAAATTTCTTAGTGACAGCAAAACCTTTAGCCTCAATATGCAACATGAATAACAAAAGCGTCAGGACTCAGCTCACTACAATTATAAGAGACAGGGAAACAACAGAGATTCAGGAATCAATAGCGATTGAAATAGAAATCAGCAGAACAGAACAAAACCTGAATCTTTGTCCATTAAGACTTTCCCTCTCAGCTCTTACGTGAGTCTCCCCCACCCCAATGCACACACTTGCATTGCTTTAGCATTTCACTGCAAACAGACTGTTACACAGTGGCCCAGACATTAAAACTCTGCAGCTGTTAGGGCTGGACTAATGAAAGAAGACACGTCTGCCATGAACAAACATAACCTACGGGGTTCCTGTCACTTTAATTGACCAACAACTTGGAGGCTTAAAACAGTGAAATAGAGCAAGAGGAAACAACTAAGAATACTGGAAGGCGGCTTTGAAAACTCTCCTGTGGATTTACTGATGAAACGAGCTAAACAAAGCTGATGTTTCTCTGGAACAGGCAGTAGTTTCCTGTTTTCTGTAGATTAGCAGATGTAGATTCTATTCCTATTTTCTGTAGATTAGTGATGCCATGGAAAAGCTTGCAAAAACCAAACAAAAACACTCAAGCASATGAACATGGATTCACTCCAGCTGACTTGCTTAAATGCAGCACAGCAATGTAAGGGTCGGATTACTTACCCCACACTGCAGACTATAAGTAATAGCCAGCAAAATCAATGGGTGCTGCTCAAAACCTATGTGGGTGAGAACTGGGACATGCATTCTGCATGTTAACACCATTTCAGTTTAGGGGTGTTTCCTCATACCAGTCATAATAATAATTAGAGTTAAGCTGAAAGTGTGCAAGAAGTCAGGGAAGTTTTCTTTTTAGTGTTGTATTGCCTTGAAATAACCACAGAATTAAGATAATTAATTTGACAGGGAGAAGGTACAGCACAAATTAACAAATCGTAAAGTGGTGTGAAGCTGCATGGAGTTTAATGGTGCTCTTCTTGTAACAGTTGAGTGTTTGATATGCTGTTGCAGTTTTAATTCCACCAACGTGGCAGGAAATAGAGGCAAGGTAAGGGCAACTCAGGCTCATTAGTTTTTGATCATCACTAGGTTGTCTGGTTTATTTCCATATGGTCCCTCTGAAGATTCTCCTGCAGTCTCTAGACATTCAGGATGACATCATTTTACAACTTTCTTTTACTACATGAAATCAGAAAAGTCCCCAAGTTCCCAACTGAATGACCATCAATCTGCTTCGAGGAAGTGGCGAAAGAACCCCTGCTTTGAAGAGATGCCCACAGATTTGGGCAGAGAACTGCTGTTGAAGCTACAGCATCCATATACACAGGAAGACATTGTTACAAAAGAGTGTCTTTAAATACTGTTGCTCTTTTAAAAGCATTGACAGAAATGTTAGTGGGCACTGTGATGCCCCTTTGACACACTGCAAAAACCTTTGGTCATTAGCTCACCAGCTGTTAGTCAACTGTGTCAAAACTGATTTGGGCAACAGAGGCCACAGAGAACAACAGCAAACTCATGAAATGCTCAGCATAATTGCATCAGTTCTCCTGTCCATCCCTCCAACATATCAGTTCCCCTTTCACAAACTTTAACAATTAGCAAAATGTTCCCAGGCCTTTCCTGGCCTGTCCTACTTCTTCTCCTGGCTGTGGTCCCACAGCTCTTGGCCCTGGGCTCTAGGAGCAGAGCCTCTGTCTGACCAGCAGGGCAGGGCAGATGTATTACAGTGAGTTAAGTTTGTGGAAATAAGACTGAATTCTCTTCCACTAACTTCTGTTTGACTAGTCAAGGGTAAAGCGAACCAGAAGTGAAATCAGAAAAGGTGACTTGGGTGAAAAGGTCAATGATGACAAATTCTGCAAGTGAATATAAAAGAAAGGTTGGGTCACTCCATTCAGTAAGACAAAGAGCAAGAAGTGATATCACTGCTATCTACAAAAAAAATCTTGAGATGCAAAAGTTATTTAAGCCAAAAGACAATGAATGTAACAGAATGGAAATCAACCAGCCATGAGCAACTCAAGGCTGGAAATGAGAGTGACCATTTTGATGGAGAAGTGAGTGGAAACAATGCACACTAAGTTTATACTGAACAAGATAAAATAACGATGTTATAAGAAGTGAATGTGTCTACCAGCTGAAGCTGGATTTTCTAAGGCAGAATATATTTTATGTTGATAGCACAGAGTTTCTTGAAACTACATGGCACTCTTCCTTCCTTTGTTACAAGGCAAGATGGGTATTCAAAACATTTTCCTGTTGTAATAGGGAAGCTGAATTACAGAAAAGGTTGATGACTACTATCCAAGCCATCTCTGAGCTATCAGTGACACTGTAGACTTTTTATATCCATTCCTGCTATATCATATAAATGACTAATTTTTCCCTCAAGCCATTATAGTTTATCATTTTATTATGGCTGTTCCATATCCACATCAAACTGCATAGCTTTTGAGCATGTTAATGCAACATACCGGTGGGGCTCCTGCAGATTTGTCAGTTTTGCCTAAGATAAATAAATAAATAAAGTTAGCACTGACTGCAATATTTATTTTTTTGCTACTCTACACTTACGGTACAGAGTCCAGTAATAAGACCAAACTCCTGCAAAACAAAAGATCATCCCATTGCAAATAATTATGTAATATTTATCTAGATTTCTGATTTCTGTTCTTTTAATAAAAAAGTCCCACTCCACTCCAAAAAAAAAACCCAAAACAAAACAAAGAACAAAAATAAATAAATAAATATCTCTGTACTTCTTACAAGAAGTACTATTAAACATTAACAGCTTTATGCATAAAAATAGAGAAAAGTCACTCAGTGAAAACATTACTGTGGTGTGGCAAGACTAATTCAGTGGCTAAGAAGTTCTGGGGCCAGGGTACTGCGCTGACATTAGCAATTACCTTATGCATCCCAAATAAAAATCTACATCACTCTTCTAAAGGACAAGATGGTAATTCCGGAAACTACTGCCATGGAGATGGTCCAACACCCATGGAATAAGAGGTACAATACTGTTGTTTCCTTTCTAGTACTATCAACATTCACGTCAAGGAGACACAGAGCAGACGTGCTTTTTGTGTTATTTATCCTTCTGAATATTCTAAGATACACTGTTCAGAATCMGAGTCCACTTCCATGAGTTGCTCTTGCATTCTGCTGGAAGCAAAAGCCAACCAGACTATCAGGGCACTGGAAATACTCATTAGTACACCACATGCTTATCCAAGGGGTTGGAAATATCACAAAACACAAAAGGATTTAATTTTTGTTCATTTTCCTGTTTGCAATCTACCATGCTACCCTGTAGGTAAATGTAATTTTTTTTTTTTTTTTTTTTCTTAATAAAGAAACAAGTGTCATTCTCCACTGAGGATTAAATTCTCATCCCACTACACAAGGGACTGTTGCACTAAATCTCAATATTAACAACATGGAACTACTGGTAGAAATCTGCCTCTTCCTCCCTTGCAGGAAAAATTGTGTGATATGGAGAAATGACATCCCAGTGTTCAGAGCAGAGTTAATGGTGCTGGGATCACAGATGCTGCCTTTTCCTCTCCACACATTTGTAACTTAAATATTACTGACCCAATTTTAAACCTACTGTGACACAAATTCATTTCCATGCTGAAATGCCACATGCAAAGTTTAGCCAAAACCAACAACTTAGAAGACCCTCAGTACAGGGTTTGCAGAGGAAAAAAAAACTGACAGAACAACCAACAGCTACTATCATTGTGCCATTAATACCTAAAGGGCAGAGATATATTAACACTTCTGTTTTAAATAATTATTTATTGTGTGATAAGCACGGAAGGTATTCTGCTCAGTTAAAGACACATGTAGCCATTGCCCTAGAAAACCCTCATGATGAAGCTTTGAAACTGCAAACATCTCTCAGTGTCTTTGCCTGTGACCCAGAGGACTCACTGGAGGTTCAGGAGCACAGCTCTGACTAGAGTCAAAGTAGTAACATAAAGAAGATGCTGCACATCAAAAGACACAGAAAAGACAGATAATACACAGCTTTTATAGACTCCCATAAAAAATGTATTTGCTTCCCTAAAGTGAAACTTAAAATAGGGAGCTCTTCTGACAGCTTTGGAACAGGCAGAGAATGGCTACTTTCTCTGCGCTTCTAACTTACCTCTGTCAAGTAAAAGAGAGAAATGCAAAAAAGCCTCACCTCAAATTGCCCTGGAGGATCAGCTCCAGGGAAGGAACGCAATTCATATTTCAGTCCAAATCCATCCTTATGCTTTCCACTAAGAATACTAATTGTGATAGCTTTCCTGAGCTGGAACTTGCCCACCAGAAACAGGAGTGGTGCCACAAATTGATTGCCAAAAGCTCATGCAGACACTGGGCATCAGATTTCAAAGGCTTTTACTGTCAGGCTGCTCCAGAGTCACACCAGTCTCCCATGCATGATATGGTCCAGATGAGGACACCACAAACTTTGTCTTTCTGTTCTCTGTGAGGTGTACAAGAAAGGCAGAGGAGCTCATGTTTACTAGTACTAAATGCAGAGCTGTGTACCATCACCGGCCCTGGCAACTTCTTACTCTGTGCAGGACTGTAAATCAGCCTCTGCAAACCCTCATGCTAGACCATTCCCCAATTCGAAGTCCTTACTCTGCTATAAGTAGCTTGATTCAATCTGTTGGTATAGAATATGAAGCCTACTTCCAATGACCCCCTCAAACTCATAAAACTTCTAGTGTAACCTCCAAGAGCAAAATGCACACAACTCAAGGAAACTTCCTTCTAAAGCCCAAAAGAAAGTTTCTAGTCCTAGTTGACAGAATCCATTTGTCATGTCAAGCAAGCTGCTCTTGGCCTTAAACAATTTATTTAATCTCTTTATTATTGGCTTCAGCATTAAAATAAAAACAATGTAACAATGCAACTTCACATGACTAACAGTTGTAAAATATTTAGAAGTACAGATTTTGTCTACATTCATATTTCTTTCTATTAAGGCTTAGTATAAATCTGTAAGTASGAAAACTGGAACTATATTGTTCAAAAGACTGTGTGTGCTTTAAACAGGATTCCACATCAGCAGGAATTAGCCAAAGCCATTGTCTTTTACGCCATCGTACTGTCATTTACCCCCTATCTCCTGATTCTGAGTGATATTGAGGAAAGTATATGAAAGGCAAAACAAATACAGTGTGCAGGTAAACACTTCAGACATGCATGCCAAAAGCTAGACTTCTAACCCATGTAGAAAAGTGGCAAAAAATTGAGCAGAGTATTAAAAGTGCAGAGGAGAAGAACATCCCCACACACCCTTGTGGGCACTGTAGCTGCATCAGTTGTTTTAATTCCCTTTCAGTACATTCAAAACTGGTGGTTACAAGCAGCCAGATTGTGATACAATATATGGCTGAAATGAGTACTTCAAGTACTTGTCACAGATGATCTTTATTAGGTATGGGAAAATAGTCCTTTAAATTAAATAYTGTGGGGACATTCCACTGCTGGAAGCTCAGTCTTTACCTATACAAATGTGCATGAAGATATCATAAAACATTTTCCCCAGACTGTGTGTGCATATGTGTTAGCACTGGCAGCAGATGTTTTGTTGGAATTCTGCACAGTATCCATTAAAAAGCACAAATAAAAACCAATTGGCCACAAGAGGCTGAACTAAGAAAACTGAAGGTATTTCCCTGGGATCACTTGAAACCTTCAAACACAACACAAAGCACACTTGAATTACGTTAAAATGCTGTGATTACTGTATCACTTGCTGTGGATAATCAGATATCCCCTGTTCTCTAGWTCTGAAAGTAAAAGCTGGTATGACAGAAGACTCAGGCCAATACGAGTTTTTGATGTTTGAGATATTTCTGGATCTACAAACCTGGGTGAGACATGTAGCTCCCTAAACAGCATAGGAGGTGAACTGGTATGCAAAAAAAAAAAGAGATGAAAAGCGTGGAACAAAGAGACACTTAAAAGAACCAAACACTGTGCAAACTTACAGAAAACATAGACGATAGCTTAAAATGTGTCCATCTTCAGAAAGATGATTCTATTTGTACTCCACGAAGGTCTGGAAACCTCTCCTGAAGATAGCTATCTACAGCTTTCCTCTCAAGGAGCTAAGAAGACTTCACCCTTTCCCATTGTGTGAGGAGGAGATGAGCCTGCCCAGGTGGGTTACAAGGGAAGCCAGTGCTGTTCAGCTGTCAGATGAATGCACTGCTGTGAACAATCCTTGACAGGGGAAGGAGCACCAGCTGCTCATGGGATGGATTTCATGCCATGCTCCACATCTGCATTGCTCCTGGTGGTGTCAGTGTCACTGTGTAATGCCTGTGAGGTTAGAACAACACTTGGAAAGTGGTGAACCTTTGCTCTGCCTTCTCTGCCTCAGCAGGGTCAAATCCTGATTTACAAGACAGTGTCCTTCTTGCCAGGCTCCAGGTGAACTGTGGAGAGTCATGATCCACTAGTGGTGTTCAGTGTCTGCCACTCATTGCTACAGTTTACAGAGGGGGAAATTCAGCCTTTTACTTACTCCTCTCAGGGTGATGAATATACTTTACAAATATGAGTATTATATTTAATGACCACTGAACAAAAAATATACAATTCTGGAAGTAACACAGAACCCCAAGGCTGTATCTCCTTAGATCTAAGTTAATTACATTTCCTCAGGGACAAGAAAAATGCTTTACTTCTAGACACCAGTAATAATTAAGCCTAAGACAGGGACCAAGCTACTGGCCTATCCTGACTGGACTGGTGCCAATTCTTGAATAAGACTTCAACTCTAGACATCTACAGAACTTTAAAGTGAAAAAATAAGATGACATTACATTATAAACGGGGATAGCAGCAGCTGAGAATTTTTCGGTATTATAGTTTTGAATTTCAACTAAACTACTTTCAGTTTGACAAACACTTTAGTGCCCAAAGCTGCAAAGCATAAGCAACTAATTTTGAGGAACAGTGTGGCCATGCAAATCATTTAAATTACTGATCTTTAATTGGAATAGACGTTACAAAGAATTATTTCAATTTTGCATGTGGATGCACCAAAAAAGGGTTAGGAAGCATGAAAYGTCATATGGAAGTCCTTGAAACACAAATTACACTTTGTATTTTAATTGAAATGGTTACTCTTAAAACACTACTACTTATTTTGTTGGTTATCACAGTAGCCCCAGAATCCATTTCAGAAATTTTAAGAGTCAAGCACTATCAGTTTCTCAATAAACACGTATTTACTGCATCATCTCTTCTTAAATGCAGATCAATTAAGTGTACTCTGAGTTTTTCAAATGCAGTGGTATAGTGCTGGCCTAGAATTCAACTAAGTGTAGCACAGCTCCACCCTTTGTCCAATCAATACCACCAGTAATAAACTGTATCACAGATGAAAGAAGCAATGACAATTTTGTGACTACACGTCACACATCTTTCTTAACACTTTCYGTAAAATATCATAGTAGCATTTAACAGTGAATTCTGTGTTACTGTGTACCAATGTGCTGGTGAAACTGATACTCTGTGTATTAATAACAGTTTGGGTATTTGGGAGTTTTTTGGGAGGGGGATGGGGGGTTGGCTTTTTCGTTTGTTTGGGTTTTTTTTCTAATAGCTTGYTCTTAGGACAAGAGAATCACCAGTTGTTTCCTCAGCTCTCAGTTACAGAATAATGTTGAACATAAGGTTTTCAGAATACAGGAGAGCCAGCCAGAACTACAGGCTACCACCCGAGCAGCCTCAGTGTTCAGTTCCAGTAAATAAATAAAGCGGACAACCTGAGCACTGCCGGCAGGACTGTGGCCAGCTGTCTGAGAGCTTCTTTGACAGAGCCTCTGAACAACTGCCAAGAAGTTGCAGTTTAAATAGAGCAGGTGTCTTTTTTTTTTAATAAAAAAGCAAAAAAAAAAAAAAAGCTAAATAAACGTGAGATTTGAACTCTGAAATACAAATTAAGAGCCCAGACATCCCACTGATGTCCTTTTTACAATCACCTCCCTACAAGCTATCCCCTCAAGCCCTTCATTCTCTTTCCTGACCCACTTCACTTTATGAAAAAACAAACAAACAAAAAAAAAACCCTGGAAGCCTAATTCTGAGAGGATCCTTCTGTTTTCAGGATCGGAAGGAGCAAGGAAAGTTTGGCCGAACTCGCGCGAGTGGCAGGAAGCGTTGGACGCACTCAGCTGAAGCCAAAGAAATCCCGGGGCCGCTGGACCCAGTGCGGCCACTGCCGACTCCGGTACCTGCGGGGCCGGGCCGGGGCCCGCTCCGCCGCAGGAGCGCCCGGGAAACGCGGACCGCGGCGCACCGAGACGTCCCCGGGCCGGCAGCAATGACGGCGGGCAGCACCGGCCCCGCACACGGCTCAGGCTCGCGGCGGGGAGAGGAGCTCGGGGCACGCGTATCCCCACCCACGGCCATTACCTCGATGTACGGGACGATTTTGCAGGAGAAGTCTTCTAGGAGCCACTTCTTGGTGAGCTCCTGGAAGATGACCAGGGGCAGGCAGAAGAAGACGATGAGGAAGTCCCAGAAGGCCAGGTTGGCCAGCAGGGAGTTGGAGATGCTCCGCATGTAGTAGTTGTGGCAGACGATGCACATCACTGCCATGTTGCCCATGATGCCGATGCCGAAGATCACCACGGAGAGGCACATGACGGCGTAGGCGCCGTACGACTCCTCGGTCAGCGGGTAGAAGGGGTTGCGGAGCCGGGCGCGGCGCCCCGTGGCGTTGCCGCGGCCCCCGSCGCTGCCCTCGCCGCCGGCCGAGCCGTTCAGGGGCAGCCAGCGGGGGCCGCCCGCCCCGCCCCTCCCCGCCGCCGCGCCGGCTCCGGGCTCGCTGCTCCGCGCCCGCCGCCGGGCGCAGCTGCCGCCCGGCCCCGCCGCTCCGCCGGGTGCGGCGTCGGCTCCGCGAGGGAGGGCTGCGCGCCCGGGGAGCGCCGCGGCGGCCCGCCGGCCCGGAGCGAGGGGCGTCGGGGCTGGCGGCGAGCGGGCGCGCTGCGGGGGCGCCGGCGGCCCGGAGGCTGCGACGGGGTCCGGGGCCAGGGCGCAGGCAGCCCACGCGCCCAGCACCTGGCAGAGCAGGGCGAGGGGAGCGCGGAGGGGCCGCATGGCTAGGAGGCGGCGGGGCTCACCCGCTCTCCTTCAGAGCCGGCGGCCGCCTCGCTCGGCGGGGCTGGAAGCGGGAGACATGCTCGCCCGGCTCCCGGGGACAGCCCGCCTGGCCGGGGCCGGGTCAGGAGCAGCCGCGATGCTGCTGCCGCCGGAGCGCGGCTCCCGCTGTCGCCGGGGTTCGCCGCGGGCAGCGGCCGGCGCTGGGGGCGCGACGACCGGAGAGGCGAGGAGGCTCTCGTCGCCGGCGCCCGGGGCAGACCCGGAAAGTTGTGTCGCCGTCTCCGTCGCGCCGGGTTAATGTAGCAAGTGCAGCGCCGGGAGAACCCCCCCCCGGCGCTCCGCCCTTTCCCGGGACCGCTGCCTCCTCGCCAGCAGCCGCACCGGCCTCGCGCTGCCCATTTGCGTCCTCCCGCTGCCGCGGGCAGCCAGTGGCTCTATGTGTGAGGAACGGTCCCTTGAGGAAGAGACCTCCCCTCGCCGGGCGGTCGCGAACACTAATTCCTCCTCTCCAGCACCTCGGAGAACACAGGTTGTTGCGCGCAGCTCAGGGTGTTTCAGAGCTTTGCAAAACTCTTGCCGGGATCGATCACTGCACCCCCGAGCGCTCGCACGGCGGCAGGGAGCGGCGAGCACGGCCGGGGCGGCAAAGTTGCTGCCGGGGCCGGGCGGGCAGAGCCCCGGGACCGACCCCTCGGGGCTGCTGCTGCCTCCCGAGTCGTGCGGGCACCAGGAGAAACGGGGCGGCAGCCACGGCCCCCCGGGCAGGCAGGCGCTGGTCTACGGCGGGCTCTGCTCCTGCTGCCGGCTCCCGCGGCCCCGGCCCCGCTCAGCCCGGTGCGGCTCGCTGGGCTCGGACCGGCTCCGCCGCGGCTCCCGGGGCGCGCCGGAGAGGCAGGCGGGCGAGCGGCGCGGCGTCCGCAGTGCGCAAGCGCCGCCCGGCGGCGCCGCGGGGCCGAGGCACCGCCCGCCGGGGGAGCCGGGGCGAGGGGCGGGGGCGGGTGCGGGGCCAGGCCCTGCGCTCCTCGCGCGGCCCCGCAGCCGCTCCCGGCGGGGATGCGACTCGTGCGAGAACATCCCCGCTGTCCCTAGCCCGCCGGCTCGCTCCGGTCTCGGCGTCTGGCTGCCCGCCTCGGGCCGCGGGTGCCAGCGGGGCCGAGGGGAGCGACAGGCGAGCAAAGCGCGCCGCTCTGGTACGGGCAGTCTCGCCCCCGGCACGAACCGCGGGCCCTGGGAGGCGGTGGGGGAAGCTGTCGGCACCGGGGCGGCAGAGCGGCCGTGAGGGCAGCTTGCTGCAGGGGCAGAGGCTACGGCCGAGGGAGCAAGGAGCGGGTGTTGCCCTAGGAGAGCGAAAAGCGAAGCACCAGGCTGAGCGAAGGAGATGGTGTTTACACATCATCCCGCAGTGGGATAGCATCAGAAGCGTCTCCGCAGATTTCTTTCCTGCTACGGACATTTGTGTATGGTTTTCTTTCTTGCCTTCGTACAGTCAGATAAACTTCACGGTTCTTCCTTGTTTGTCTGATTTTTAGCTCATTCAAGTGTCGAAATAAATGCGGTAACTATATAAAACTATAAATACCCTTAAGGATTCTCCATCACCCCTGCCAGTTGCCATTTTTTAGTGTTTTCCTGCAAATTATGCCCGGCTAGTTTAAAAGTTTAAAACCTTTCCCATGAAGCAGTTGGGGAGGGTGGTGTGCTATTTTTCCTGGCCATGACTGTTACCTAGAAAACACAAACAGGACAAACAGAAAGTTTTTCCTTTTCTCAAACGGTTCCCTCACACAACTGTGGAAACTTTCTAAGCATTTCTAAGCTTATGGGAACGTGTAGTAAGTTAGGCACTGCTGTGTTGCATGTCCCTTAATAAGTCAAGCCATCTTCTTCTTCCTTAGCAATGTAAATATCATCTAATGGAGAAAAATGATCAAGCTAATTTTAAGACCTCCTAATAAATAATAAGTTTCACCTAATAAAGGTATCTATGAATTTTAAAAACTGACTAGAAAATGTTAAAACCAACAGGAAAAGAAGAGAATGGCAAATATATTTAACCTTTCTTTCCCTTATATTTTTGTCCCATTTGTTCCTTCTGAGCTCAGCTGGTATATAAAAGGAGTTAATGATGATAATGCGCTTACATTCACAGTGCCTTTCTTCCTGAAGAGTCCCAAAGGGCATTACAAACAGATACGATAAATTCTCTGCTTGTTCTTCAACGGTACTGAGGAATATTGCTGCTGGCTTTTATATGGAAGGAGCAGACAGGAGCTAGCAGATGTATTGCCCTTCTACATACTTCTGCAAGAAATATGGACCATGAAGAAGAAGGTTAAGCAGTGTTTGGTTTACATCGCTGATCCTTTACTGGTGAGACAAGAACTGAGTCGTGTATGGGTTTCCCAGTGCTGGTATTCCACCTGCTTTATAATGGAGAAAAATTATTTCTAAACTCAAAAAAAAGTCTTATAAACTATTATTTCTGTCACATTTATTTTGCTTCAATAAGTATTTTGTTTGTTGCAAAGAACAGCACATGCCAAAAATTTGGATTTTGTAGATTGTAACCATATAGCCACCCTACATGGAATTGAGAAGCTTTATGTATCTACATAGGCATGATGGAGGTTTTGTTCTGGGCTTTTGTCTTGCTAAAACATTTACATCAAAAGAAAACAGAAGAATGATGTTACCTCATCATAATTACCTATATTCATCCAGTTTAAAAAGGTCCTCTTTTGCTGACTTTAAAACCAGTTAATTTACCATTATGATAGTCCCCTATTTACTATTGCCGCCCTGTTAGATCTTGAAAGCTCGTGACTGAAAATTGCATTTTTCCAATTTCTTTGATCTCAGATATTTAATTTAAATTTTGCTCCAGTCCATAGAATTTCAAYGGGGTTTGGGTATTTTGTTGGGTTTTTTTGTTTGGGTTTTTTTAGGGGGAGAGTTCATTGTGGGGTTTTTTAGCGGCTGATGGTGCGTTCATCCCGTGTCTTTCAAATAATTCTGTTGCTGCTTATAATAAGATCTTGCTTTAGGATAAAGCTCCTACTCCATTATATTCTGGTACAGCCTACAGTTCATTCAGGCTTTCACAACTCTACTAAACAAGTTGTACATGTTTTGACAGTCTTTCTACCAATTCATGCATCAGCCTAGAAATGATGTTAAAAACCACAAGCAGACTTTTATATTTATAACACGTTAAAAAAAAACCAACTCAGAAATACCCAAAACATTTTTCTCTGTTAGATGGAGGAACTAAAATTCATAGATGTTTTTGCAGCCAAAGTCTATAAAAGAAGCACCAATAAACATGTTCCTACATGAAAAAAAATAAAATTGAAGGATTTCCAAATACATTCATTCTGTTCTGTTGGTGTTCTACGATATTTCATCTATGATAAAAAAATCAATAGGCTTTCAATGCCTGCACTGCTGGTTTTTTTGACATCTCCAATATTCATTAACTGAATAAGTAATACTGAACATGTTATTGTGTTTCAGCAAGAAGGGATTATTGCTGTTCTTTTTACCTCTCCTCAGAGTTCATATAATCATAGAATGGTTTGTGTGGGAAGGGGCCTTCAAGATCATCTGGTTCCAACCCTCCTGCCATGTACCTTCCATAGACCAGGATGCCCAGAGCCCCATGCAATGTGTCCTTGAGCACTTCCAGGGATGGGGCATCCACAACTTCTTTGGGCAACCTGTTCCTCACCACCCTCACAGTAAAGAATTTCTTCCTAGTACCTAATCTAAACCTACTCTCTTTCATTTTGAAGCCATTCCCCCTTGTCCTAACACTACATGCAGTTGTGAAAAGTCTTTCTCCAGGTCTCTTTAGGTACTGGAAGGCTGCTTTAAGGTCTTTCCGGAGCCTTTTCTTTTCCATCCTGTCTTCATAGGAGAGGTCCTCCAGCCCTCTGATTATCTTTGTGGCCCTCCTCTGGACSTGCCCCAGCAGGTCCATGTGATTGTTGTGTTGGGGTCCCCGGAGATGGATGTGCAGCACTCCAGGTGGGGTCTCACCAAAGCAGAGAAGAGGGGTAGAATCCCCCCCCTGCTGGCCACGTTGCTTTGGATGCAGCCCAGAATACAGTTAGCAATGTTCAACAATTCATCAACAAAGAAGAAAGAGAGTATATTTCCCAAAACAACTTCTCTCCTTTTTGGTTTTAAACTACAGTGTGCTCAGCTACTTTACACTTGATTCTTCTTTCTCTTTAGGCCTATTTAATAGGACAACTTTTTTTTCTATAAAAAAGGTAGATTTTTGCTGGCTTCTTACATCTCACTGGATTCTGATGTGTATTATTTTGTCGTAAAAATCTGAGTTTGGAGAGAACATAATTACTGTGATGTGATATCATTCTATTTCAGACAGGCAAATATGATCTAATCAATGGGAGGAATTTTGTTGTTGAATTCAGTTGCTTATATGGTTGGGCCAGGCTCTGTAACAATAAATAAATGTTGAAAAATTTGAAATTTAAATTCAAGAAGGAATTTAAAGTTTAATGATAATATTGTGAATTTCTTGTAGTTAGTATTCTGATTGTGCATTTATTGACATCCACTAGGAAAGCTTCTGATGGCTCCTGAGTATAGATTTCTCTTCCTGCCTAGTTTCACATTTAAAATTATAATGCTTTTCCCTTTAACCTTTTTCATTTGCTGAAGTTTCAGTTCTGTTTTAAAGGATAAGCATCAGTGCTCGTGTCACAGAGTCAAAATACATTTTTTGATAAGTTATCCTTGTTTTTAAAGAGAAGTTTCAGCAACTTTTTAGTTGTTATTAGTAACAAAAAGACAAGTATCTATGTTACATGGAAAACTGTGATGTGATTGATACTCGCATTGCTGCTTTTCTGTCCTATTTTATCCAAAAGGCAGAACGATATATAGACGATTTAACAACAATGATCATTGGAGTGAGAAGTCATGAATTCTTTTTTTAAGGTGTATTACTTGAGGAATAAGTTATATTTATATAATGTGGAGCTATGGGAAAGAGTATCTGTTATTAGTGGGTATCCTTGATAGACCATAGACTAAGACAGTGAGGGTGAAGCCAGTGTGTGATGTCCATCCATGTAAATTCATTCTGTTTCAGTCTCTCATGTTAGCATCATCCTTTTTACCGGTGATCATCTTCACTAGTTTCTGTACACAAACTGCTCAAACAGGAAAGGTCTCAATACTAAAGGTGAGATGCAAAGACTTTTTTTTTTCTTTGCCTGGCCATGAAATTTAGATCAGCAAAAAACGCCAAAACAGTAAAACCTGTCCTTCTTAAAAGTTTGTCTAAGTTTTTCACTCTGTAATTGGTAAGAAATGTACAAAGGCGGTAAGAGTCATGTGGACACAGATTAAAGCTTTACAGACTTTGAAAGTGTTAGTTCATGTTCAGCCTAAGTGATTTTTCTTTAAGCATCCACCATGGTGAAATTCTTTTGACCATTGTGTTACAGAGAATTCTTAGATRTTTGTTCATTTGGTTATTTTTTCATTTGTTTGGTTTTGCTAGCTACTTTATACAATTTTTTTTTTCCCTATATTTACCAGAGTTTGGCTATTACAACTAATTTGCATCAGAGCCATAAACCCTAAAAAGCACAAACTAGTATTCAGTGCTTCAAGTCAGACTGCCATTGTGATACAGATAATCAGCATGAACATTGCTCCAGTGAGTCACTACTTGCCCTAGTTTGTTTTTTAATGCAGAGCTGAAGTTCAAGGGAAATTAAATCTGAACTGTTGTGACTTCTTAGTTATGCTCCATGAACTACGGAAGATCTGTGAGGCCGTAAGAAAGGTTTCAGAGCTGGTGTGGAGAAATGGATGGAAGAAGGAAAGCTTTGCCATTTCCAGTTGCAACTGTGCTGAGAAATTCCAAAGAATTTCAAAAGGTTTTGGCAGCACTGCTGTCCTTGGGATGGCCCAGATTGCCCAGCATAGCAGCACCTCCTTAATCTAGCCTGCAGTCCAGCCCAGACTGAGATATATGATCACATATATCTCAGAGTGGCAGAGGCAGTTGAATGATATCTCAGTAGCTGGTTTTAAGCAGTCTTGTGCAACTATAAAGAGAAATTAAGAAAATGAGAGGAAGGGGAGCTGAGAAAAACTCTGAAAGACAAAGAGGGAAAGAAGTCAAGAAGGCTGGCAGAAAAAAATAATTCATGACTGAGGAAGAAGAGATTCTCTTGAGAGAATAAGAGGAAAAGAAGAAGAGCTTAAAGAATAAAATGGAGAAGAGAGAGAGCACGGTATAGACGCTGCCTCATGGCCTTGAAATCATGGAGCAGACCTCTTCAGAATATTTGTCCCTAGCCACTGTTGTTATCTCCTGGTGTTGTGGTCCCTGTCTCTTCCTTCTGTGTGCATCTCAAGATTTTTCTGTACTTTGGTATGGTAAAATGTATTTTATTGTTAACGATTAAAACCTTATGATTTTCCATGTAGATGATTTTCTCCTTTCCTGTGCCACATTAAACTCCTAAATATGCAGCTTGGACATACATTAGCTTTTGTGTCCAATGAAGTGCACTCCAAACAGTCATATGTATCATAAGTAATATATATTACCCTTCATTCCTAGGCTAAGTGTAGGCCATTGCTTTGCCTGTGGAAGATGCTGTTGTGGGCTGTTCCTTCCCAATGCAGTAGCTTGATGCTTTTACTTTTTTTTTTTTTTGAAGTTATACCTTAGTTTGTTATTTTCTGCCACTTTAACATCACTCTCAGAAGTTTCATCTGCCAAAGTAATTTAAATATTTTTTACCTTTTCTCTGAGTTTATCAATGAAGTTATTAAAACAAGAGACAACTTCATACCTTGCAGTAGATCACTGCCTATCTCTCCACACTTAGTGCAATCTGCTGCCAGTTCTCATCAGCCAGTGTTTGTGATCCTTCAACCTGTTTTCAATTTACATGACAGTGCTTACGTCCAAAGCAATTTGAATTCATTTTGGGAGATTTAGTAAGACACTGTATTAAATCCTTTATTAAAATCATGCTGTGTATCTTTCATCCAGGATTTTTGCAGTTCTATCAAAAAAGCAATCACGTTTCCTTGGCACAACATGTTCTTTATGAACCCATGCTGCTTATTGCTCATCGTACCATTATCCTTTGAATGTTTAGAGGAGTGTTTGAGAGTCATGGGTTTTTTTTTCTTTTTTCTGTTTATTTTCTTTTTCCCTTCAGCAATTGTTCTATTCTTTCTCATTACAGAATATGCTTGAAATTAAACTCCTTGTTTAATAAACCACACTTCTTCCCTTTATTGATGTTTGAGGCTGTATTTGCCGTGCTATATGAATTTTCAGGAATAATTTTTGAGGGCTTAGTATTTTCAGTGTGCACTCAGGGATGCCTTTAACCTGGGTCAATTGACTAGGTACAACTGGTTTTCTTTTGTGCTATCAATAGCGATTTTTTTTTCTTGTTCTGATTTTTGCTGGGATAGAGTTAATTTTATTCCTATTATCTGGTACCATGCTGTGTTTTGGATTTAGTATGAGAAGAATGTTTTTAACACATTGATGTTTTAATTGTTGCAAATTAGTGCTTACGCTAAGTCAAGGACTTTGCAGTGTCTCATGCTCTGCTAGTGAGGCGCTGCACAGGAAGCTGGGAGGGAGCATGGCCAGGACAGGTGACCTGACCTGGCCAAAAGGACACCGTAGAACATCATGCCCAGTACATAAGCTGGGAGAAGTTGCCTGGGAGCCACGAGCTGCTGCTTGAGGATGGGCTGGGCATCAGTCAGTGGATGGTGAGTAGTTGTCTTGTGCGTCACTTGTTTCTCTTGGGTTTTATTCCTCTCTTGTTTTTTATATCATTATTATTACTCTTACTGCTATTATTGTATTTTACTTTATTTCAGTTATTAAAATTATCTTAACCCACAGGCTGTATCTTTTTGTGATTCTCTTTCCCATTCCACCAGGGGTGGGGAGTGAGTGAGGGGCTGTGTGGTACTAAGTTGCCAGCTGTGGTTAAACCATGATACTTGCTTTCAATAGGAGCAAAAAATAAATAAGTGTATGAGGAAATCATGAGTTTTGCCCACCTCTCTCTGACCAAAGTAGCCCTACATTTGGACCATGTTTGCACTTTTTTAATATATTTTAACAATTCCCTTTGGTATCATTAACTTGTTATTGGCTTTATCCTGAAACCCACTGATCACTTTGACTGAGGTCTACTGAAATTGTAAGAATATATTTCCTTTTCATTGCTGAAGTCATCATGCAGCGTTTTTGGGAATATTCATGCATTGGGGTTAAGCACAAGATTTTATGCCTTGGTGTTGCTCATACAAGTTGTCTTCTACAGTTCATCATTTCCCTCAAGAGTAGCCCACTCTATGTATTGTCTTCATAAGTAAACACAACACCCTACAGAGAAGAGTTATTTAAAACTGTATGATAAATGTCATACACATTCTCTCTTTCATGTCTTCTTAGTTCTTGGTTAAGGACAGATCCAGGGTGTCTTAAAGTTGTAGACAATACTCCAGTTCACTGCAGTGAATTTCGATCACACCCTTACTTGTCAAATGTCATATTTTGCTTCAGTTTGGGGTCCTCTTTTCTGTTTTGGTTTGGGTTTTGTTGGGGTTTTTTKTCCTATTTTTTTTCTTTTTACTCTCCCACTTCTGTATCCCATGATGAATTGATAGCTTCTGAAGGATGACAAGGAACAGGGAGATCAGCTAACTGCATCTCAGCAGCTGGTGGGTTATTTTTTGTGCATTTTTATGTTATGACCTTCTGAGAAACATATCTGTAAATTCCTGTATATACTCTGTATTAGCAAAATTTCTATACTTGTTTAAAGGCTGAAATCCTTGCCTTCTATAGCATTGTTCCAATTTGCCAGCATCTATTAATGAGGACATAGTATAAAGTCACTGGTAGTGTCAGCAGGTCATTGAGAAGAAGCAATCAGGGATGCCAGCTCTTCTGTCACTGGTGTTATGAATCACAGATGTCTTAGACCACACCAGGCTTCTGAGGGTGTTGGTAAAAGCTGCCTGTGGTGATGTTGAATTAGGCTGTGCTTTTTCTACCTAAATAGCATCAGCACTCATCTCTATATAGGTGGAAACCTCAGTTTGCTGCATGAGCTATTATATTCTTCCCTAAAAATCATGGGTGAATAATACCCAGATTTAAGAAATCACCATTGTTACCAAAATGTGTCTGTCAAATAAAGTATCATTAGGAGGCACTTCTTATCTGTCCAGTAATAAATCCCAGGATACTTTTTACAAGACTGCATATATCTTGACATTGAGAGTATGGTTGTTTCCTGTAGCAGAAATGTCTTCACTTGAGTGGTAAGGGAATGACTTGTACAGTGGGACACATTCTTGGCTGTGGCTGTTCCTTGCTAATCGAGCCAGCAAAGATACAGAGACAGAGTTAAAGTAAATTGCCTTTTAGTTACTTTGATTCTAAAGCTTCCAAAAATTGCTTTGAGGTTCAGGGATGCTCACAGAAATAGAGCTCTGGACTGTTATCTGCAGCCCTCTYTCCTCCTGAGGGGTGTACAGAGCTGTCCTAGATGATGTTTGGCAATCAGCAACTTTCTTAAGTCAGGGAAAACTCACTTGCCTTGTTTTAGCTGCTTTTAAATATGTGTAGTTCATAACAGAAGGAGACAAGAAAAAAAGGTCAAGGATCCAGTTTGATCACTGTAAAGAGCTTTAGAAATGTGCTATTGACCTCCCAAAGAACTTAATTCCATGGAAGCCTGAACAGCAGAGAAAGCCATATGTTTTCTGGAAGAAAAATGTATTATTGGTTGGAAGAGGTTATTAAAATTGTTTTTTAAAATAGTAATTTGAATTTCCAAATAATGTAATCTTGAATCCCCTTTCAAATAACTGTTTTGAAAGAAATCTAGTGGCAATTATTTTTCACTCTACTTTTACTTCCAGGCTGAAAGTTAAGAGTTATTATAGTCTAATTGTGAAATGAATGTTATCTCTGTTGGTAATGCTTTTTATTTTTTTTCTTAGCAGCCACTGTGAAACTGTATTTCGTTTGGGTGCTGGCAAATGTTAGCTTACTGTAGAGTGAAACACATATGTATTTCGAGTGAAACACATGTATCATAAGTGAGCCTGGTTGAATTGTACATTGCTGTGAGCTAAGGCTTCTGCCACATCCCTTCCAACATTATAAAGGTAAGGAACAGCAGGAATGATTTATGTGAAAAATTTTCAAAATGCATTTAATTAATATTTTAAATAGGAAAGGGCTGTGCTATTATGTTTGTGAAGATCCTTCTGTTTTCAGGCTGAGCCTGTCTGAAAAGCACTCGTCGTTCAGCTCAAGTCACTCGCTGGAACATTGCTTAAAATGAAGGGCTGCTCTTTCTAACCTCTTGCAAGGAAGGCTTTAGCAGGAGCCAGAAAACAGAGCACAGCCCAAGCTGCCAGCTTGTTAGCGTGAGAATCCCGCCTTCATAGAAGTCTTTGGATTAATGACTTCAGACAGACAGATGTGAGACTCGGAGGCCATGTGTGGGGGAAGGGGTTTCTTGTCAGAGGGCCCTGGAGTGTTCTTGGTGATGAGTTGCTTTATTCTCTGAAAAATACAGGGTGGTGACTGAGCAACTCTGAAGGAAGGCTGGCAAAATGARAGGAAAAATATAAATATTGCAGGTATCTTTGTGCTGGGAAGTAATGTACAGCAGCTGCTCTGACTCCATCCAAGAAAACCCCCTGCTTCCTCTGTGTTCACTGTAAAAACCGTAAGCTAAAATGAGTTCCCCACATCTGAAGACAGTAATGTTACGAATGCATCGTTGCTAATGGAAGTGATCTGAGTTTCCCATGAGCCATCACTGCAGGAAAACTGATTTCTTTGGGGTAGAAGATTTTATAAGCACCAGATCTGTCATAGCAAATCCATCAAGATTATCCCCTACACACTACCCTTCCTGCTATGCTATCAAAAATAAATAAAATCAAATGAAATCTAAACATCTTCATCAACCACTTATAAATTAGGGGATACCTTCTGGGGCACAAGTCACAGTATGTGCATTGTACAATAAAATATTTGCATATTCTGTGAGRTCTGTAGAGTACAAAAGTGTATAGTCTTGAACAGCCTTTGGAATGTGATTGTGCATGCAGAAGAGGCAAATAGAAAAGTTACACTATTTTATAGTGCGCTTATAAAATTATTATGGCAATCTAAAAATGCAAAACACTGATATCCTGAAATAGATTTTTTTACATCTTGTATATTCCATTTTAATATTAATTACATTTTTATAACCTGTATGTTGTAAGTGCACATATGCACATGCACTGTTTCACACAAACACGTGCTCTGTCATACACTTATTAAAGTATATGTCACACTTTCTATTTTGTGTGGTATGTTAATGTTAAAACCAAGAAAGTAGAGGCATATTTTCAATCTAAATTCATAACACTGGGAATGGGTAAATGGGAACAGATGTGATGTAGAAGGAATTTTATTCTGGAGGGCTGTCATAACAGAATTAAGCTATCCAGCTGACTTCATTTCAATGGTAGAAACTTTCAGCAGTGGGTGGTGTATGAGCACAGTGTCACACCAGTTTAGAGCTCAGTGAATATTTCTTAAATATAACCAAAGTAAAGCCTGGTGAAAGATTTAGAAATAATAAGCAGCAGCTGATGAAAAAAAAAATTGGTGAGTGGTTATAATGTGTGACAATAGCCCATCACATTGAGATAATGTACAGCTGCAATCACATCAGTTGCCCCGTCGAGAGTCCTATGACGGAATCTTGGAATGATGCAACCGAATAAAATAATAAAAAGGGCTCTGTTAGTATCTGCAGTGTGGCAGTAGGCTGAAGGCTTCTGAGTACCCTCTTGAGGTGTGTGACCTCCGCCAAGAACAGGGATCTATCTCCAGGTCTGGCAATTAATAACTTCTGATGCATTCAGTTAACTGTGTCTTTCAAAATTTCCCATGGACCAGGCCCTGCAGCTACAAGGCCAGGAAAAGATCTTGCATCATCAGCATAATGGTAATACTCTGTCCTGTGTTTGGTAATGATCTCACCCAGAGACTTCGTCTTTACAGCATGGGAAATGGGAAAGGAAAAGAGCCTTGAAGCGTGCCACCTTTCAAATTCCTTTACTCTGACACATAATTACCCGGCAGAGCCAGTTACCTCCCATTTTTTAGACAGCTGGAAGAGGAAGGATGTTTTTATGGGTAAGACCTTGGGAGATACAAGCTCAGTAGCTGGCTCTGAGAGAGCTTGTTTAGTGTGCCTTTGAGTAAGTACTTCAACTGGCCCTTATTTTGTCCTTATTTACAAAAGGATCACTCTTTCTGGTCTTCTGATTTTCTTGATATTTCTAGACCCATGAGTTGACACCGAACACCTACAAAGTATCAAACACACAATGTTCCAATGCTATTTGGACCTGCGYGCACTTCCAAGCACACAGTGCTTGCACTGCATGCAGTTCATTCAGATGAACAGTGAATAAGACTGCTGGAGAACAGCTTTAGAAACACCAGCCATTTCCTCTGTCTGCTCAAAGGAAATCTTATAGATTAGATATATTATTTATTTAAGAATCCCAGGAAAAACTAAACAATGCTGAACTTTAGGGACCAAACAGTTAATAAATTTAATTCTGGAGTTTTTCAATTTTTCTAGAAATTGGCAAAATTGAATAGGATTATTTGCTGAATTTTTAGATAATTTTCTTGAAGAGGAAATTATCTATTGTTTTGATCACTATGACAGGCTGACACCTGTTTCCTTTGGAAGCTTTCAAGCAGAAGCTTGAAATGTACTGCAAAAGGGCAGAGAAAGAGAAGGTTCCCTTTTATTGTTTCCCTGAAATGTTATTCCACTGGAGCTGTTTTTTCTCTCTGTAAGCGACAAGCTGTGCCCTTCTCTCTTGATGGTGTAAGGGCAGGACCTTGAGGCACTGTAGGCTCATGACAGGGCTGTATTTGGAGTTCTCCCCTCTCTCTCACACACACACGCACACACACATGCAAGGATACGTGTTTTCTTGGGTATCCTGCCCCTGACATACCCTGTCAGGAATTTACTCTGTGTCTGCTGGTGATGGTGCCAATTGTTAGTCACCAGAGACAGGGGAGGACGGAATGCAGGGGAAATCAGAAGAGGTGCTGCTGGTGAGTTGTGGGCTGTTCTGTGTGCCCTGCTGGAACTGCAAACGCTCCATCAGCAGCAACTGCTCTAACCCTGTACCAGCTTCATACAGTGAATACACACTGAAATGGCTTGTGAGTCGTGAAATATAAGATCTTGCCCCTCCTGAGCAAAACGCCTCTTGGTCTCAGCTATGTATGCTGCTAAATAGCTTTTTCTTGAGTCTATATGATTGGTATTCACAAAGTGAAAGAGAGGGGAGTGGTCATGGCTGTCAGCACGAAGGAGAAGCAGCAGGACCTTGGCTGCAGCGAGAGGTGTTTAAAAGTCTGAATGCTAACATCTCCTACAGCACTTCCCTGAAACAGCATCCTGGATAAAATAAGGGGAGCCTTGCTAATATTTTATGGACCAGCCTGTTAAATGTGTGACTACACTTTCAAGCAAATAGGTTATTGTTTCTGATTACTGCTTTTTGATGTATTTCTATCCACTTGTTCTGGAATGCCTTTTATATCAGACTGACATGGACTAATAGCTTGGTAGATTATCAGAGCAAGTGGACAACAGTTGAGAAAATCATCAGTGCCTGTTAATACAAGAATGCTATTATGTTAATTGTGTATTCACAGAAGAGTCAGAGGGCAAATATATTGTACCTTCATATAACAAAGTCTTTCAGCTGATGCTATTACTGATTATATTTGAATTCATACTTTTCAGAACACTTGTGCTTTTTTTCTTACGTGCTTGCCAGCAAATTTCTAAAATTATATTTGGTGATATATCCTGGTATCAGCTGTGCGGGATCTGCAGTAATTTGTTATACTGGAGAGTCACTGTCAAGTTGGACAACACAGCTCAGAGTGGCAGGACTTTTAAGAATGGTAATGTCATTTCATTAGAATGTTCCCTAGTGCTTTCTTTTTTAAGGACATTGCTTACAACACAAACACACACAAAATTATGAATGCTGCCTTGCCTCTGTAGAAATACGTCTATCATATTTCTGCTGTGGCATGTTATGTCACTCATGGGTGCTGGTATTTGGCTCTGTATAACCGAGACACCCAAGTTCCTAGTTTTTCTTGCTGGTTTCGCCTGCCACATATAATCATAACAAGTGTWGGGGCAGCTCTTTTTTTGTCTCCTGTTACCAGAATATTGCTATTTCTGACATCTTAATATCTAAACAGTGTAAGGGAAGACTAAACAAAGCATTCTTGTCTTAAACTGCCATGGTGGGATACCACTGTAATATCCTCTTCTCTAGATCTGGAGACTGGAGAAAGATCTTCAAAAAAACCTCATTCTCCAGCAATTTTCTGAGTTAAGTAATGACTGTCTCCAGCAGATACTTGTGAAGCATGTTTATCAAATTCTCCAGCAAAAATATCCCAGCCTCTGTGGGAACAGCCTCAGAAAATTGGATTTTTGCTTTACATGTAGATGTCAAAGGAACCTCTTCTGGATTGCTTAAAGGTCATGACCAAGAAAGGAGGGTCTAAGGACTTAACGACCACAGTTGCCTGTGTCAAACACTGTTTAGGCCACAGGAGGACTTTGCCGTGGGATAAGCACAGGATGGAGTGGCAGGATGGCGCTGGCTCTGGGCCCGGTGAGGTCTGCCCAGCACATCCTGGGTAACATATCCAGACAAAAATTCCCACTGTGACAAACTGTTTTAAGAAGCAACTGCTGGTACGCACCCCAAGTTATGGGACAGATGCAGGAACCACTGAAGCTCCCCTGAGTATGCCTCCATGGATACCTGAAACTTGGACTGTAAGTTAAGCCACCATGACAGCAACTTGAGATGAGATAAAGGTGGTACTGTTGTCTGAGTGTTATCTCAGACCAAGGGGGAGGTTAACAAAGCTGGGGGAGAAGAATGTATCACTGATAATGGCRGAATTTGTGTGCCACAAGGAAAGCCAACTCAGCAACTCTTCTGAAATTAGCTCTTACTGGGTAAAAGGTAATTCTGGTTGGGGGGAGACCGCAACCCACCAACTCACAACCCACCGACTCAAGAAATCCACTGACTCACAACTCACCAACTCAAAAGAAGAGAAACACTGAGCATGGGACTATTTAGCATTAGAAGTGAGGGAGTCGTTTAACCAATAGAATAAGAGAACTGTGTAGCCAATGGGCATTAATTCCTTTGTTTGCTAAAATGTGTAAATAGTGAAAAGTGTTGAATGACCTCAGGATCCCCACCATTGAGAAGCCCAGGGTGAAGAAGGACCAATGGGACACTGTTGGATCCACAGGTGGTGACTATCTTCTGCTTGATCTCTCTCTTCCCCCCCACCCCTTTTCTATTTCTTTCTCTCTCCATCATATTTTATTGTTAAATAAAATCTGTATCACTGAATTCACCATATGGTGTAATTTGCACCTTAATTTGAGCAGAGGCATCTCTCAACAATTGGATCATAACAGAGAGCAATCCTGAGAGAACATAATACACCTGCAGAAAAGTCTTTCTTTCTATCCGACCTGTGGGGTTTTTTCTGAGTCTATAATAAGTTGAAAAGAGATAACCTCTCTCTTAAAGAGCAGTCAAGGATGTTCAAGGGCTACTGGAAGATACTCCTACTTGCAGTGATCTTGCAGTTGAATTTTTTGCCTGACATGTTTTGGCATGATTGAAAAAAGAACTAAGGAAAATAAGTCTGACATAATACTGCTAGTAAAATGTGCAAGGAGGAGCAACATATTTTTCTCTTTCCCTGGGATCACACGGGCTTTTTAAATACCACAGCACCTTAGCCAGAATGAAAGCGAGAGGTTTTAGCCATTTCTGCTCACATGTGCTTTAATGAGAGAAATGTTTCATGGGATACTTTGTCAGTTCTAAAAAAATATACTCACTTCATTGCAAAACTGATGAAGTTTGAGTACCATTAGCAATAACTATCTCTGAAAATCCTCTAAGTATGCTACTGTTGCTGTCATTGAAAACTCAGCAATCCTGCTATAACAGCATAAAAATTAAACTGATGAGCTGCAACTTAAGTGTTTAACAATGAGATGTCAAGTGAACTATTCAAATATGCTGCAGCATAGCAATTCATAGCTCTAACTAACAGAATGCAACAACAGGTATTTGAGAGATGAGTGAGAAGCATGCAGTGTGAATGCTGAGGCGGCTATAATGGATGGCTGAAGAAATGAAGCAGCAAAAAGAAATAATTATTGAAGGGACAAGAGATTTTAGTAACTTTGAAGTTGACAGGTGGCAGTGCATTAAATGTCTCATCTAAACCAATGGAAGTTGATGATACTGTAGGAGTAGCAGACAATTTTTCTATTGTATTCTAACGGTTAAGGTTCTTGGCCAGGAAGATGACTGTTTCCAGACCAGTGGAACATTTTATTTCCTTTGTGTAGTCAGGAATGTGGGAGTATCAGGAACAAAAAGGAAGGAAGAGTGGCTCCAGAAATGAGGGCTTAGACGCTCATCTTTTGAATTACAAGTTAGTGACTAGTAGCTCCCATGGGGAAATAACAACCTACCTTCAGTTCCCTGCTTGGAGTCATTCAGACGCCTGTCTCCTGCCTACCTGGCATCCTAGGGCTAGGACTTTCCTGGGAAGCAAGTGAACATAGCCCCCATYTCCCCAGGGCATTTCTGCTCCCCACGGCATTTCTGCATGTTCAATTCTCTGCTTACCAAGAAGCGATCCCGAGCAGCAAGGGGAAAACCTGTGTCATATAAACCTGCTGGTGGCAGAGCAGTGACTGAGCAGTTTGCTGCCTATCCATCTACTCAGAGGAGGAAGCCCTTTTTGAGCACTACTGACAGTATAAGTGTTAATGTGGATGAAAAATAAAATTATTTGGGATGGATTGTATGAGATACTTTGTCAACTGCACTCTGAAATGGGGAGCTGCAGTCCTGGCGGTCCTGAAACCCTGGGAATGACGGAGGTCTGCTGAGCTCCTGGTGTTCTCCTGAGGGTCCATTCAAAGATTCAGGTGTTTGTTTCTAGGTTGACTTCAGGATAGTACCCTGTCACTCTAAATAGGCATTTCCCAGAGCCAGAAAAACACATATAAAAAAGAAAATGACTTGACTGATCAGACACTTGATCTGACACTTGTTTGTTGTTGATTTCATGTTTCATTGCCTCCAGGCTATTTTTCCTGTTTTTACTCAGGCAAATAACCATGAGTGAAATCAGAGTCAAGGTGTTCAAGTTTAGCCAAAAGTCTGGTGTTTTGCAATGGTATTTAGTCATTAATCCATCTTGTGGAACCCCAAACCTGACATATGCAATGATTATTTATCCTATTGCTGTTATTGCTTCAACCGACAGGAAGGAACAAACAGAGCTTCATACCAATATCAAACAAAAAGGATCCAGGCATGGCTTTGAAGCCCTGAAGCTCCTTTTTCTGAGCCAAGAGAAACTACAATAAAAAAGTGAAATGCAGAARAATTTGTTAAAGTATATTTATCATGAAACTGAGTGAACTACTGCAATACTTGCAGAAAAATACTGTACCAAAAATGGTACATAAATGGCAAATATTGATCATGAATCTGTCTTATAAAAACATGATACTTTTCTTTTTTTTTTCCYTCACTAAGGGCCTTAAAGTGTAAGGCTACATCAAAATTATTTTTCTATGGGTAATGAATACTATTAGGTTCCAATACAGAAGCAAGGGATGGATATTCCTGTAGTCTGTGAAGTAATGAGCACAATCTTCATGTTTTTCTTCAACAACAATGTGTTCAATATAGATACAAATTGAGCTTTAAAGAGGATTCTGTAGGCAATTTATACCGGTGTTTGTAGCTGGTTTTGGAGGTGGAGAATTGGCACAGAAATAAAAAGCCCATTAACATCTCTAAGTACAATTTTCCAACAGAGAAAACGGACAGAGAGGAGAAGGATGCCATTCAAAATTATGACAATCATTGTAGAACTTGTTCTTTCTGTATGTTCCATAACAASCATCAGTCAGTATGAAAGTGAATCTGTTCTTTATTACAATTCTTTTCCTCTAATTTATGTCCAAGCTGGTTTAGCTCAGATAAACTGGTGGGCTTCTGACACTCACATTTTCCCTTTGGAAGTTAAAGAGAAAATAAAAAAAGATTTATTCATAAAAAATAAAAATGTAATATTGCTTTAGCATTACAGAGCAAAAATGAGAACAGAGGAAGTTACATTTCAAGCCTGTCAGTTTCAAGAGTGTTTCCCTAATTTGAAATTGCAGTGGTTCTATGAACTTGAGTCATATTTGATTTTTTCTCTTGACCTTTTGTAGAAAGAAGCAGGTGTGAGGGAATAGTCAGTCCCCTATGTACATGTTATACTAATGAACACAGTCTTGGGAAGGTAAGGAGAGATTGGGGGGTGCTATAAACACCAAGAAGTTATTTTCCATTCCCCTGCCTCCCATCCAGAGGGTGGTCAGGGCTTTTCAGAAAGTGTTTAGCTCATACAATCTATCCTATTGTGATTTTCAATTTACAGATTGACTGATGTTGCTTGTTAATGTAGTGAATATGTTTCTGTATATGTTTCATCTGTGTGGTTTAGGCTGTGTTGAAATTGCATCAATTTGCAGTGTTAACTGTTATGCAGCATAAATAGAGCCTGCATGAAAATTTGAATTGGGGACTAAATGAACAGATGCAGAGATAATTCCAGCTGTCACTATTAATATTTCCAATTTTTTTTTTAACGCATACTTCCCCGATTATAATACTAGTTTGAGGCTATGTATGGATAAAACAAGAAACCATTTTTACTCTGATTTTTCTCATCCAGGTACCACACAAACTGGTGTGCCCACAGGGCTCAGCCAGGGGTGCCACATTCTGACTTGCACAGAAGGCACTGGCTGCCTGCCCTGCAAGAGGCACCTGTCATGTGCCAAAGAGTTGTGTGCTACTGATTCTACAGATGAATACATTACCAATATACAAACAGATTCTCCTCCAGCCCTTTGTGTCTTTCCAGCTCATAGTTTAAGAGCCCCTTAGTGCTGTTTCCCTGTGGGGCCACACCAGCTGAGAGGGCACAAAGCTGGAATGGAAATCTTCTGCCAGATGCCAACAAATAGCCAAGATTTGGTAGAATAATCATATGGGATTTTAACATTATATTTTGTTATACAGACATATAGAGTTTGGCATTAATGTCATCAAATGTGTGCAGACACATTTACCTGTAAGCAGACCAGAATCCTCAGCTAAATATTCCTTCCTCCCTAGATGAGGTGGGGATATAGGGCAAAGCAAGTAATTGGAACCTGCAGTTAAGTTGAAGGTGTGCAGGAAAGACCATTTCCTCTGTCCTTATMATCTCATTTATCTGTTTTAATCTTGGAGACAGGACAAAATGTTTCACAGGCACCCCTAACCTACCCAGCATAGCTGCACTTGCTGCGTTTTTCTCCTCAGCACACTGATTTTACAGATCCAAATCCTAAAATATGTAGGGAATAGCTCCCTCATCTGCAAAAGACAAGGTATTGCTGCAACTCGTAGAGGACCAATCTTGCACCTATTCCGTAAGTGTTAAAGGGAAAATCAGCCCATTTAATTGGATTGGAGTGGTAAATTGCACTTGCTGATACATTTATACAGTATTTACTCTGTTTAGAATGTGTAATTTGTGAATTGTACTCAGACATCTAGGTTGTAAATTCATTTACAAATATAATAAGAGTCCTTAAGAAACATAATAGAAACAGCTCATCAAGGAAATTTTTCCCTAGAAAAAAACAAACAAACTTCTTATAGAGTTATCTTCTGTGATTGGAGGGCTTATACATTCTTTCAATAAAAGAAGATAAAAGAAGCATCTGTTTCATAATCATCACTTAGACAGCATTACAGTGTCAGAATGCAAATGCTACAAGAACTGCAAATGCTGGGTCAGTCCTCAAAAAGTATTTGATATCTAATGCTTTGAGAGATGTGTAAGATTAGCATATACAGAGAGCAATCTTTTCGTTAAAAAAAATGCCCCAAAGACCTTAAAMCCCCACTTTCCTGCAGGATCAAGGCTTCAGAGTTTAATGAATGAATTGCAATTTAATGAATTGCAGTATGTCAGGTGTTTTCAAGAAAACGTATGAAGTATCTTAACAGATCATGCATCCTCTGGAAGAGGTATGGCCTAAGAAGTAAATTAGTGGGTTTACCAAAGATAAACAGTGATTTAGATAATATTTTCTGCTTGCATTTGTTTAACTGGTATTTAGAAATATCCATACTAATTTTCTGCTTGCATTTGTTTAACTTGTATTTAGAAATATCCATACTAATTGGGATCACTGGGTACAACAGCAATACAAATAATAAATATATTGTGAACATCGATCAAAGTCTCCCTCTTCCCCTAGTCCTAAGATTAAAAGTATGACATGACAAGAAACATTAGAAAAGGTTTAAAAAAAATAAAAATAATATTTACAATAGTAAACTTCTATGTTGTTATCCAGTAAATTTGTAAAGGTTTTTTGATGTGCAGGTCCAGCTGTGTGGCATGAAAGCCTGCTCATCCCACAATCAAAATGGTCCCCTTTTGGTGCACAGTGAGCAGAGGGAGTAAGACATTTGGATTTTAAAACTGAATTAAGAAGTTTATATGTTGACTTTAGTTAGAAATTAATACAAGTTTGTCATATCCTATGTATTTTGCAGGCCCACAGTTGTAGAACAGGCTACTAACCTTGCTCTATAGCACCTACTGAAGAATCCAGGATTTTTACTTCCACTAACATGTTTCTTTTGGTTCTGAAAGTATGACTGTTAAGAAGCATGTCTTTACCTTTAGAAACACTCATTCTTCCAACTGGTAAAACAAACACATGTATGGAAAAGATGTCAGAAGGAAACTGACTATTGTAAGAACAATAAAAAGATGGTGCTGAGCTATCAGGTTGTGGTGGGTTTACCCTGCCTGGATGCCAGGTGCCCACTAAGCTGCTCTATCACTCCCCTCCTCAGCAGGACATGGGGGAGAAAATAAGATGAAAAAAACCACTTGTGGGTTGAGATAAAAGCAATTCAATAAAGAAAAAGCAAAGATTGCACATGTGTAAGCAAAAGAAAAACCAAAAGATTTTATTTTCTACTTTCCATCAGTGGACAGTGTCTGGCCTCTTCCTGGGAAGGAAGGTTTCAGCATCCAGACTGGAAGGCAAACATTGTAAATACAAATGCCCTTCCTTCCTCCTCCTTTCTCTTAGCTTTTATATTTGAACAGATGTCATGTGGTGTGAAATATCCTTTTGGTCAGTTTGTATCAGCTGTCTTGATTTTGTCCCCTTTCAAGATCTTGCCCACCCCCAGCCCATGGAGGAGTGGTGGAATGTTGGAGTGACAGCATGGATGCTGTGCCAGCACTGTTCAGCAGTAACCAGAACACTGGGGCATTACTGACTCCTTTCTAGCTCCCAGCATAAAGCACAGCACTATGGGGACTCTGGGAGGGAAATCACCTCCATCTCAGCCAGACCCAGGACGCAGGTTACATGTCTATTCTCATTTCCATGAGCACTGGCTACCAGGCAGGGTACAGGATACAAAGCACTTTAGGTCTCCACCTGCCACTGCTGACATCTAACATTCTCAGTCTTTCCTTTGCTTCCTGATGGATCTTCACAAAGATGGAATAGGATAATTAAGATCAGATCAAAGTCATTACCAAACTATTCCTGGAATATGAGAAATAAACCTGGCAGACTTAGTAACGTGGTTCTTGATGCACTTACCTTTGTTTCCTTTTCCTTTTTCATTCATCAAATATTTTAAAACCTGCGATTACTTTTTGGTTGTTCTTGGCATAGTTTTGTTGGGTTGCACATCATACTCTGGAGTCTAATTTTTCAGCCACAATAAAGGGCATAACCTTATGACTGATTATGTTGCCCCAGATTCTTTCAAATTACACACTGGCCCACAGCTGAAGACAGTGTGCAAATATATAAACATACACATAGCTTGCAGTGCTGATCTTTCAAAGAAATCCCATTGGCAAAGACAAAATAGTGAGAATAGTTATTGATACAAGAAGCCAAACCCATGTTATAATACAAAGCAAGACTTTTTAATTAAGATTGAATAGATGGATATCCATTCAGTTTATTAACTAAATTTATTTAATATTTTACTATATTTATTAACTATAAAAGAAATACACTATAGTCTGAAAAAAAAGGTAAAAATCTCATTAAGAATATTATCTTCTTTTGCATTAGAAGACCCAATGGTAAACTATATCGAAATATGCTAAGACTTACAAGGAACAGCTGAGGTCGCTTAGTTTGTTCAGCTTGGAGGAGAGAAGGCTGAGGGTGCCTAATCACAGCCTACAACCTCCCCAAGAGGAGCAGTGGAGAGGGAGCTGTTGATCTCCTCTCTTTGGGGACCAGCAATAGGACATGAGGAAATAGAACGAAGAAGTTCAGATTGAACACTAGGATAATGTCTCTCGTCGGGCAAAAGCTGAGGAAGAGTATAAGAAACAGCACTGATGAATAATGTCCTTTGATGTGGTTTAGTGGTTTAGGGGTATGCTGTGCTGGAGAGCTCATTTTTCTAATTAGTCAGGAATAGCCTGGAAGTAGGAACTGCTAAGCAATTAACTGTGGGTGTAGATCCCATCAGGAGTTAAGCACAGGGAAGCTTTTTTCACTCTCGCTGAAATTGAAAGCAAAACACACCTATTGATTTCAGCAGCATCAGCAATGTATTGACTGCATCATTTCCCARTTCACCAGCCAGTTTGTCCTTGATCTGTTTGATTTTCTCATCCTTAATGCATCCAGTGTGACTATCACCTCCCATTTGATACTAAAAAAGCCATGTGATGTGACCAGCAGCTTTTTCAAAGCACAAGAGCAAAATCCTGAGTTTCAGCTGATGGCCTAAAATCATGGCTCTATTGATTTCGTGTCTCCTGCAGTGAGGTGGCATGGTTGCAGTGGGGTAACACCAACCTTGTCAGCAAAGCAATCTTCACTGCTTGTGGCCTTTGGGACTGGAAAGAGTTAAAAACAAAAGAATGAGGTGAGCTTTAGAATGATATCACCCCTTGYGCATTGCGTAAGAAATAATTCACTGTGACACTGCATAGACTAAGGACCCAGTGCTGGGAGTAAAGGGAATGATGGGCTTGTGTCATGACTGCATTCAACTAAAAGTTGTTGTCTTCTAGTTGCTTTGTTGGTGGCAGCATCTAGAAAATTCCTAAATGTTTAAAGGAAAAATGAAATGTGTTATGGATTTTTCACAGTCTGTACACTGGGAAGAGTTATGTGCAACATTAAGCTTAAATTGATTTTCAGTGTTTGAGCACTGGCCTGGACAGTGGATCTAATTAGTATCTACAGTTATTTAAATAGCAGAATTGAATGCTTGGGTTGCAACAGTTCCCATCTTGGTTTAGAATTATGTTTTGTTAAGGAAACTCTTCTTGTGGTTCTAAGAGATGAATTTAATTGGGAACTTTAATCATCAAACAAAACTTGCCTTTGCTATTTAAGCTGTGATAGTTTTGCCCAAGTACTCAGCTTAGAAACAAGCAATGAAAACAGAAGCTGAGCCACAGAAAAACCCAGCTGCTGTAAAKCACATCTCATGGGAACCATAAATCTATATTTATAGAGAGCTTAAATTTGCCATGATCCTATGTTAATACACTTGGTCTTTTGAGGTCTTTTCCACCAGTTTTGTGCAAAGCAGGCAGAAAACTGGCCTGAGTGGTACCTGTGGATAATCAGAAAATGCAAATCCACTATAATCTAAATCACAACTCCTTTCTTCATCCCCTGTAAAGAAGGTATTTTGTGACAGAACAACTGCTAAAATGGTTCCAGGTAGGGCTGAAGGTCTCTCCTTTTATGTTCACCCAAGAAAACAGTCCCACAGGAGCTGGCACATGTTAAATAGACCAGTTGAATCAGAGAAGAAAGATATCTCTCTCACTCTGTACCGCAATCCTAAATTACATTAAGAAAAAAATTATGTATGCCTATTACATGCTCATTTCCTCTCAGAGTGAGAAAACAAGACAGATTTATAACTAAATGTATATGAGAGACTTCTCACCTAATCCGTTGGCTTCTGAATACCCTCAGTTCCCATTGAGGTCATGTGAAGTACAGAGGTAATAGATCTTGGAAATGTATGTCAGAAAGACTATTCAGTGGTTGCAAGTTCAACAGAATCAGTGACAGAGCTTTGGTACAGCGGTCATACCAGGCATATCACACATTTTCCTTATCTTGTGATTACATCCTGAATGAGTCATATTTAGGCTGTGGGGTTTTTTTTCTCTCTACAAACCATTATGGAATTATAATAGTAGAAGAGTGTTATGTTAGTCCCTGTGATTTGAGTGATGTTCGTCTAATTTGCAATCTCTTAATTAAGATCTGATATGGCTCAGCTATTATTTACACTTACAGTGGTTGTCCATCTGGGCTTCACTAATAAATAAGCACTTTAATGGCTGAACTACTTAATAAACCTTCAGTGAGAGAAGATGAAAATTAAGGAAATTCTTTCATTATGAAAATATGCTGTGCCACCTAATTGTTCAAAAGCAGATGTCACTCCAATTCAATTAAGCTGTTTAATGACCTGCATGCTCATTACTAACTTGATGGAAGGTTTGACACAGTTAAAGTAAATACAAATGGCTGGTATGCTTTTATCTCGTCATGTTTCTGCTTTTTGCTACTTTCCCAAAATATCCATGTCAATCTGTGGCTTTTTTTTCTTATGATATATGAAAAATTTGCACTGTCTGGTCTGAAATAAGAGCTTATGAAAATTGTTAACAAACATATTTTTCTTATTTTCACTTCCAAATGTGTAGTTTTTGTTTCACGAAGAATGTGTCAAATTATTCAAATGTGAGGCAGTCACGAATGTTGTTGGTTAGACAGCAAAGCTCCCCAAGCAAGATCTTAGTTTAGTGACTTAGCTTCTTTTGTTAGTGACAGATTGGGAGATATTAAGGCTGCTTTTTCTCTGTAAGCAATGTCTTACAATATGCCAAGTTTTACAGCACTTTAATGAAATCCATATATAAGTTCCTCCTGGTTTATTAAGAAACAGACATGCAATATTCACTGATTATTAAAATGTTATTCAGCACTTCAGATTTTATAATGCGCTTCCCTCTTCCTTGCTTCCTTCATCCTCATGACTTTTTAAATTAGCTAATTATTGCTTAGTACTTATTACTTGCAAATTAAGAATGGATTATCTTCGTTACAAACTTAAATCCAGGTTGCAGATTTCATGGCCACATACCTTTCATGGCGTTGTGAGCTGGCTCATTCAGTCTTTCCTGACAGAAATCTGAAGTTTGGAGGAAGTGTAGGTCCTCCTGGCTCTGCAGAGGCAGGACAGACTTAACTTCTAGAGGTGCTGTGCTTCCCACAGCCATGTGTACATGCCAGCTGCTGCCGTGCTGCAAAACGTCACCTCACAGGAGCCACTGCCCAAGTCCTTTCCTTGACCTTGCCATGGGCAGTAAGGTCAGCTGCATCTGCCCAAAGCAAAACATTGGTAGGAAATGTTCAGTCCTGCATGGGAGCGGGAGAAGGACCAGAATGTCTTTTTTTAAAATCTGTTTTTCCACTAGATCTGGTGCAAGTATATATTTATGATAAGCAAATTGAGTTTTTTAGATATGCTGATAATTCTGAAACAGTGACTTAAAAACAAGAAGAATTTCTGAAGTAAATCCTAGTGCAGATGCTCTGGATGGATGACTTCCTGCTAAGGAGTGAGAAGAGAAGCTTATCATTTGTGCACTGATCTCGGGTCGAGGATCTGATTTCCAGACTCCATGATGGGAAGCAGATAACCTGGGAGCTCTGGAGGCCCAGAGCCAGCCACATGGTGATGCAGCCCTAGAGCAATACCCCAAGACAAGCCTGAAAAACAAGGCTCTTCAGCATCTGGTACTGCCAGGCAGCTGGCAAGCCTCCAGCTGAGCACAGTCTACGTGCCAGCAGAAGGCTTTGAATGGGATGCATTTCTACGGAACGCTTGCATTCAGACTTAGTTGTAATTTTTCATTTTATAAAACAATTTCAAGACTGATTTTGCCACATCCCAGCCTATATTTTTTCTGTGTCACCAACCTGCAACAGAACTTATGTCCATTTCTCTCTTCTTGCAGGAATATGGGGCTACCTGGAAAGCACTGCTCTACCCTCTAATTCTTAAGTGTGTCCCTGTGTTTCAGAAAATAGCCAAAGGTACTCTTTGAGTAAGGGCTTAGCCACAGGTATTTCGAGGTCACCGCAACTCCTGGGCTTTTTAATTGGCTGTTAACATTTTGGATTGTAACTCACCTCATTTGTGTCTTCCCAAGTACAGAAGTCATYCATCTGTGTTAGGAAGTATGTACATTTATTTCCCTATCAATATACTAATAGCAATATTGGAATTGTGAGGACTTTATCGTTCAGGCATGGCTAAAACTTGTGACATGGAAAAAGTCTTAAATTGCTCTGGAAGAAAATACAGATTTTTTTAAATTTTAATTTGGAAACATGAAAGAGCATAGCCAAACTAAATTTACTTGACAACCAATTGCCAGAGATTTGCTAGAAAACCTTTGGAATACTTAAAAAATGCAACAAATTCAAGAGCAACAAAACCAGTGATTTCAAAAACRTGTATCATTTTTCTTCTCATTTCTGTGGCTGTGGTCATTGGCTGCAATTACAAATTCTTTTGGAAGGTGAATGAGAAGCATGTAAAATACTACACTGTTCTCTTTTCCTCCATCTCCTCTGCTTTCTCTGTTCTGCACAGTTTATACTTCTACAATGTTTAGCCAGTAAAATTCTACTGAATTATGCTAGGACACGTCTTCCATAAGAAAGTTGCTTTTCTTTCCTTGGTTAGGTTCTGCTCATATGTACTCATCTGGGTGAAGTCTCACTTACAAGGACTTAACTGGGCAAAACCTAATTCTGTCTGCTTCAGAGTTAAATGTAACAAGGGCCTTTTCCTAAGGCAAGGCTAGCCACATCTTATAAAAGATGATGATCTCTGCACCAAGTGCTGTGATTATTCAGCAGAGGACTTAGTCTTTCACTTGGGGTATTTCATAGGAAAGTGTAAACATGTCCTGCCAGTGCTCAGAGCTGAATGAAACCCATGTTGGCACAGTTAGTACAGTTCTGAGCTAGGTCTGATCATTCCTGTGGCTCAGAGTAAGGGTGGTGTCTAGCTTGTGCAGCTCTGAACAACACTGCCTTTTTTTCATTTTGAAAAGAAGGGCTGAAATTATCTAAGGATATTAAAAAACTAGTCTGAAATTAACAGAGACAATTCTGAAACTTGAACAGACCTCCAGACATCTTCCAATACAATAGCTTTTGAAACCTTAATTACAAATACCTTGTGGTACGCTACCCGAAGATTGCCCAGTCCACTTGGTGTTTTTAGCTGTGGTTACATGTCACTAAATGCTTACCAGCAAATCCAGTTTAAGAAGTTACCTCCACGATTTCTGTCGCTTATTCCCACTCCTTCTTAGTTCTGATAACCCAGCTTTTCATGTGACTCTTTTCACAGGTGCAGTTGTGGAATAACACAGACTAAGCGATCACTTTCTAACATTTCTTTTTAGGGAAATCTTTTGTTTTAGGCCAGGATATTTAAAATTTGTTTGGAGAGCTGCCATGCTCAAATCCAGAGGAGATGATAAACTTTCAGAGAGGGGGTGTAAGAGAACACAGCTGAGTACAAATGTAAATCTGGAAGTGGATTTGCTGCCAATACCATAGCAGCTTGTGTGGAGAGAGAGCTGCTTCCCTCTAACTCACTATCATTTAAAAATTGAAAATTCTCAGTTAAGCTCTTTTATCATCTTTTGATGGTGAAATTCTCAAAATGCAGAAAGGATTTGCAGAACAGGACAGTAAGGAGCAGCTGCCAGACTTTTAATGACTTCTGGAAGCAAGAAATGATCCAACAGGTTTTGCTGATGAATGAACCCAAGACTTACTAAAGATGAAACCTCTGTCTCTGCATGTTTTCAGGACAATCTGCCTACATAAGAGTAGGTAAGGGAAAAAAAGTCACATTTTCCTATTCACGTGCCCCCCAATCATCTGTTTCGTTTATGAGTTGCACCTTGTCATAAGCACACACAGCCTACAACAAAGACTGTCTCCATATGCCCGTCTGTGCGGGACATAGCACGCATGATTCCCAAGTCTGGCTGTGATTCCTGGCTAGACTGGCTTAAAAATTGTATGTATTAGTCAGATGTTCTCTGTGTATGGAGATCAAAACGGAAATACTTCAGATGCACTTCTAACAAGATAATATGTTTTTTCAGGCCGAGGTCTTACTCTTTTAAGTAAATTACAATAAAATATAGTTGCTATTGTGATTTTCTAAGGGCCTTTTTTTCTGACTAATTATTGTTCCCTTTTAGCTTGTTGTGTCAGAATTTATTTTTTCATTCCTGATCTGTGTTTGAATCTCACTTGATGGTCTCAGATAAGTTTGAAGTATGACCACAGTGAATTAAGCTGCTCTATTGCTATGCTGATTGGAAAAAAAAAAAAAAAGAAAAAAAAGGAAAGTTAAAATCTTACTTCCCAAAGAGTATTATATCTAGCATGGTTTTCATTCAGAGCTGTCATTGTTTGGTTCAGATATCAGCAATTACTTCGGATACTGGAAAATAGTTTAATCTGACCACTTGTTTCATCCATCTGTCTGGAATGAATATCTAAATTTACTAGTACACCTTGAAGCTTCTTCAGTTTCATAATGCTCTTTGTACCTCAAGTGGCTGCAAAAGGTATTAGCTGAATACATGGACTGGCCTGTCCAGATGATAGCCACTGCCTCAAGAAATACTGCATAGATTTGCACTTTGGATTTTGCCTAAGTGGAGACATGGCTAGCCAAATAAATGAGCCTATGGCAAAACTTATACAAAAAAATAAATGTCTTCATGTTCTTGGGCAGCATTTCAGGACTCACAAAAGGCTTACTGTTCTTGCATCTATGCTTTTCTCTTCTCTAGAGCAAATTTTCAATCAACATCCTCAGTTTGTGAACCTTTAAAGTGGATTTCCCTTTAAAAGCATCCTGATGCTGCCAGAACAATAAGGGTAAACATGAAATTTAAACATCCTCCAGGTATATGCCAAAGAGATTCCCATTACAAAATAGAGAAAGAGTAAAAGACTCATGCTAGAGGGTCTGTCATGAAGACCTTACTTACAAGGAAAGCACTTATTTAACAGTATCTGAACATAATAATAATAACTAGATTAAGAGAAATCTGTGAAGAATCTCTCAATTCCTTCTTTTACACATTAATAAATAAAACAACATTTTCTTTCAATGAGTACATACACCTTTGGGGCTGCAGTATTTCCATTAGTATTAAAAGAAGAGATGTGATATTCATTTGCTCAGTTTTTTGAAGCCCTTTCCATCCACTTGCATGTCTCTTAGTACTAGATGAATTAATAGATAATAGTGCCACTGCCTGAAGCACAGCTGGGTAGAAGTGGCAACAGATTTGTCTAATTTCTGAGGGGTTGATTTAACCTTAAAAATATGACTGTGGTTCTGCACTGTACAAAACAGATGGGTTGTTTGTACAATTAGGCCCTAAGCGTTAAGTTCTTCTCTTGATTAAAGTGCTCAAGACCTCTATTACCAACTACCAGTTAAGCTGTGTGTGTCTGGTACAAGGAAGGATACAACCCTGAGTGCTGAATAATGTGTTTGTCAGACAGCTGGGGACAGAAGGGTAAAACACTACATATTTCTGTCCCATGTTGTTCCTGCTCTTAATTTGGGAAATCGAACCGTTTATGGATCATAACCAAATTTATTTGTGTTTACCAAAATCCCACATCTCATCAAGGGCCTGACTCTGCTCCATCAGTGAACATGCTAGAATTTTTGGATTAACAACTTTCCAGGTTATTTATTCTGCTGTCCATTTTCACATTGTTCTCTTTAACTAAGACCAGGACATCTCAGGCAGCAGTGGCCAGACATCAGTGTCTTCATGCAAGCGCCTGCTCCTGTGCCTGCAAAGTTAGGGGCTGCACTGGGCATGGGTGCACACTCATCCATACGTGTTTTGAAACTGTTTAGACACAGCTATTGTAAACTGTGATCTAATCTGCTGATTCTATTTTGAACTTGTCTTTTATATTGAGACCAACGGTTGTATTTTTTGATATCCAACCTTTGAAAATGAATTTGAGGACCAACAGGAGAGCACTGATATGTTCTTTGAAAATCAGTGGTGTTTTACACCAAGGAGGTGCCAGTTATTTTGGGATCCCAGTAAAAAAAGGCACTGACACTCAGAGCTGGTTAGATGATTTATTAAARTATGGAAATTGTAGAGGAGGTGACAGCAGTCTGAGTCCCTTTTGAAGCTGGGAAGTGCAGCTGTAGCAGAGTCAAAGGAGCCCCTCCTTGTGGGTCACAGCACACCACACGGCGTTCCAGTCAGCGCTGGCATTTGGCAGCTCTGTGTTCACTGGCATTCTTAGGTACAGACTCATCCGTCACTGACAGCTGTCAGGTTTGGAATCTGGACTCAGCTTGAAGAGTCCCTTGGATAGTGCACTCCAATACTCTTATCTCAATAAAGGTATGGTTCCCAAAGGGGTGCATACATTATTTGAAGTGCACAAGATAAGGCAGTACACATGTAATTATGGTTGAATACATACTGAAGACATGAAAATTGGTTATCTGTGAATTTGTTATGTATATCTCAATCAGTTATGCTATAGTATAAAGCAGTTGTATGGTATCCATAAGAAAAAAGTCACTTCTCAATACAATGCCCTCTCTGGGGCCTCTGCTCTATTTGAGCAAGTAGTCTTGTTGTGCTTTGCATCTGATTAAGTTTTTATTTACTATTTGGTTTAAGTTTCAGATGAAAATTCTTTACCAAAGCTGAATTACCAAAAGTAGAATATATCACTGTCCCATTTTTCTGTGTGTCAGTTTCAATTATAATTGATTTCCAATTTTGATTTGCTTTGTTGCACGTGCTCTTGACAGGAGTATTTGGTACAACTCTATGCTTTCCTGACACATATTAGCCAATGACCTCGATATTTAAAATGAGGCTTGAGTACCTGTGCCATAGCCACCAAGAAAGGAGTTCAGGATTCCCTGCTCCATCACATCACATCACATCAGCTACCTCTTTACCCAGATTGAAAAGTAGGCCAGACATTCACATTTTTCCGGGCCTTACAGCAGAGCTAAATGATCTTTGAAAACTATTGCTATTTTTACACTGCCTTGATAAGCTAGCTGTGAAAAGGTACACTTAGGTTACACTTATACTGTTGTGGAATATCATCCTTGCCAGAAAAAATGATCTGATGTGAGCAGGCCCTGGAACTTGGTGAATGACAAATATTGTAATTTTGCCAGGTTTTTTTCACACAGTTTTTTAAAGGATAAAAACAATTTCCAGTAACTGGATCCAGAGGAATTCAACTTGTTTAGAAATATAATTGTGAATTATTCTAGCTAATCCCTTACAACAGATTGGAACAATGTGCAAAAAGTTATTCATTATCAAATCACATAGAGCATGGCAGTCAACAGATCTGCATCAGGATTTTCAAGGTACAACACTTTATTTATAGAAGTGTCATGTTAGATATTTAAGGTTCATTCCTCATTGTTCCTTCATGTGTAACTTCTGACCTTTCCCAACCCTTCGAATAAAGTTTTTCAAGCTTTCTTTTCTGCTTCTATTTCCTGCAAGAAGGACCCAAGMTGCAGCACATTGCTAAACAAATGCATTGACTGACCTGTAAGGGAAAAGCAATTCTTCATCTTTCCTTACTTTTAAGGCTGGTTGGTTTACTCTAACAAAACAGCAAATAATGGGAGCAGCCATTTCCCTTTAAGACAAATGCAGTTTTCTGGCAGTGAGACCTTATACATGTCATGGTTTAGGAATAGCAGTCCCCAATTCAGTGCTCCCACTGAGACTTCAAACCACACTTTGCTCTCTTGCTTCCCCATTTTCCCCTCTCCCTCCTCTGTGGCGGGATGAAGAGGAGAATTGGAGACACAAAAGGCAAAGGTCACAGGCTGAGATATGAACCATTTACTGGAAACATCAATGAAATAAGAAAATGAACAGCAACAATACTAATGACAGAGGGTACAACAAAAAAATTATTCACATGGAAAAAAATCCCCTTATAGTACACAATACCAGAGGGCTCCCTCCGCCACACTCGACTGCAAGAAACCACTTTTCCTCAGAAGAGGATCCCTTTCCCCCACCACTGGCAATGATGCGAGGTGGTACAGAGTAACCTTCGTGTACCAGCCATGGCCCCTCCTGGCTACTGCAAAAAGTTACCCCTGTCCTGACCAGAACCAGGACACCACATCACTTCACRTGCCAGGGTAGCTCTGCATGGTGGGAGAGCAAAGGGCAGCATGTCTAGACGACCTTTGACATCTCTGTATTCTGGGCTTACGTCAAACACAATCACTCCAATGTTTTCATTTTTATTAATGAGATTTCATCCCTTTAGCGTAGTATGTTAGGAAAAGTGTATCCTCCAAGATGGACTATCAAATGAACGTATATCAGTGACAGCATTAAAGACAGCTGGGTGGTGCAAGCCCTTTACCCACCCCCCTGTTAAAAACAATAGAGCCCCTTTGGTTAATACACACCCTGTCAGTGACTGATCTTATTTGTCACTTCAAACATTGCTTCAGAGGGGCTTTGAGTTGCTWAAGGGCTCATTTGTAGACAGAAGAAGAAAGAAATAAAATCTGTAATTAAATCTGTTCCAGCAGCAGATTTCAGTTTCAGTTTTGCTGCTCTTTTAACCAAAAAATTCAAGCAGCATTTATAAACTGCCATCATCCAGAGAATTCCTTTCAGTGAAGCAACACCTCCAGAATTCAAAGCTATCTGATAGCTGGGCTTTGAAGTTACAGCTGAATACGGACTCAATTCTAAAGGTGTAGCTTGTACAAAACTGTGTTTTCTAAGCAGTGTCAGTCCGCAGGCTGTGCACACAGAGTAGAAGGTACAGAACAAATTTACGCTTAAAGCTTTGTGTAACAGAACAGTTAAGATTAAAAAAAAGTTTTTTCCTTGCTGGCACATATTTCCACATTCAGCATATTTCCTCCTAGTTTACGTGCAAAAAACTCAAAGTAAACAAGTATCTACTAAATGTAGATTTATTCCCAGACTTTCAGTCTGCTCTGCTTATGCAGACAAATGGTACCAAAACAGCAGTTTTATGGAGATTCCTCTGTAAGCTTGTATCAGTTGCAGCAGAAAACAAGGAAAAACACATTGTAGCACATTKTTCTGGGGTGAAGTCCAGCCATAGCTTTACCACCACCATGAATTCATTAATTACAGCAAAATTGTGCTCTGCATTTTCCAAACACCTTGGATCTGGCAATCCTTCATCAGATGAATGTTTCCCCAAACCATAGTTCTTACTGGGAATTTCATGTATAGGAAATGCTGTGACCGGGAGCTGCAGCAAACAGTCTCATAAAGACTATTTACCATCACTTGCTTTTATGACTTCCTCTGAAACTGTTCTTTCCTTCTGTCTCCATCTTCCTCTGATTTTTTGCTTCCAATTCTTAACATTCACTGTACACTTTGAATAATACTTGAAGTAAATTCTTATTTGAATTTTATTTCTCTCCTCCACTGAATAAAATTTTTTTGCAGTGGTCCCATTCCACCTGAAGAACTTGAACATATCCATTTCCTTAATTTTTTCACAACTCCATTTAAATATTTGGCCTTGCCCCTTACTGTAGTATCCCAGTTCCTGCCAGTTTCACATCTTAATGCAATGGCTTTGGCAAAAGGTGACCTACTTTGCATAAATTCTTGTGATCTGAAACACTGTGGTATTGAAAAGCTAAGCACTCACCCCTGTTAAGACAATAAACTTTCTTCCTTCTATTGCAAACCTCAGCTTGTATCCTGTGGGCTCTGCTGTCCTTCTTGCAATCCCACTTCCGGCTGCTCAGTAGCCAAAGGATTAGTATTAAGCTAAGCATTTCAAAGCCTTGTCTGCAAATCTCTGGATCCCATAACTGTAAAAGCTGATGAGAAAGTTCAATCACTACTGAACAGCAAGTCACGTACCAGGAATGCCTCCTTGTTTCTGCCATGTTATTTATGTACATTCTGTCTTTCCAATTGGAGATTCAAAAGTGTGACATGTCCAGGAGCTTAAATTCAACTCAATTTGGAGAGACTTCCAATCTTAAGTTTTTTAACTTCCTTAAAACACAGACTTCAAGGAGGCAAATCACACAGGCACCCCTAAAAACACTACTCCAAATCTATTTTGTTTTCTTTTTTTCCCTGAAAATACTGTTTTCTTTCTAATTACAATTTTATCATTTTTTCTGCACTTACCTGTATAATTGGAGCAGGGGATGGGTTCATGTTCCTTTATTGGTCTTTTATAGTTCTATTATTTTCCTTCACAGCTCCTCCTTTGTATTCAGACATTCTTCCCCCTTGATGATGTTGCTGTGTGCGATATACTTCACATTCCATACATATTTTCCATTTCTAGTAAGAAGCTGATGTTTCGATTCAGTTATCGTACATGCTGGGATGCAAGTGGAGGGAGAAAGAAGACGTGAAACCAGGAAGACATGCCTGGAGTTTTCACTGGATCTTCGTGTACCACTATTAACCTGATCTCCTATTGATTCAAATTTTGAGTGTCTTTAAATATATATTTCAGTCATTTTAAAAACTATTAGACAATAAGTTTTAGAAACTCAAATCACACACCTGGTGAAGAAACTCACCAAAGGAAGTAAGACCTTTTTTTGTATTTAAAGAGATTGTAAGTAATGGCTAAAAGTCATTGCTGCCCGAGATGCTGAGCTTTCAGAAAGCAGAGCCTGTTGGTGTTGCCTGTTCAGGACACAACAATCTCAGGATTTCACCCCTCAGTCAGGCATTTACAGGTCTCAGCACTGACCAGGATCGGTAAGGTCGGTCCAAGTCCCACCCCAGTGATTTCCATTGCTCCATACCAAGGCTACCAGTGAGAACATTTTCTAAATGTCTGTCCACTAATTCCTTTCTATACAGTGATCTTTAATATGACCAAATACATAATTATTAATTTATTTCTATGCATTATATTTAGAAAGAGCATTAAACATGTACATTTCAATCCAACAAACTACATAATTTGAAGTACTATGTTGGATGAAGGCTACCGATGACAAAGTTTTCACAGTTATGAAATAGAAACTAAAAGTCAAATACAAGAAAAACTCATTATTTTGCGGAATCTTTATTAAATATTTTAATACAATATTCAATAGTAAAAAATCATGTGATGCATATGCAGAGCTTTTAGGCACGGATCTCAGAAAAGGCATGTGGTGAAACTGATTTATTTTACACCAAAGTTCAAAACACCTTTTTATTTATTACTTTACAAAGACTTATTTAGAAAAAAATGTACAATATCAATATCTTTCAGAGTTTTTAACAAAAATAAAAAAATTAAAATTCACATTTTCATACACTCTATACAATAAAAGCAAAAAATATGGCCTTCAATTTAACCTCTATCTTGTGAAAACATTTGGATATAGCCAGTGTCTAAAGCTTTATAATATTCATTTGTTGTAACTATTTTTGGTTGATGCACTTACGCAAAGATTCAAGAAAACTTCCGTAGGTCAGTAGACTCTGATAAACTCCTGGTTCAATTCCAAAATTGTTTTATTTTTCAGAATTTTTAAAGGAAATATCCACTTACCACTTTTACTATTGATTGTCCCTATACAGTGATCAATAAAGAACAATACCTTGGCTTATGACATATAAACCCAGTATAATGTTTTACAGTAGAAGAAAATTACCAGAGGATATTTGATGAACTTTTAAATGACAAATTGCATAATCTAGTAAACGGCCCTCATAAATGAAAAAAAATGTCATCCACTATCAAAATAATAATCTACTTACAAATATTCCATCTTGCTTCTGAACTTCTTAAAAACAGCTCATGGAAATACTTAGTAATTTTGGTCTGATGGAAAGCATTTGATTTGACAGGGATTTCTACATTAATTATCCTTAGAGAAACACATCCTGAATTTGTCCTAGAGACTTCTGAATGGAAAGTAAAACCACCAAGTAATTTTCTAGCCCAGCAGAATTTTCAGTCCATGATAGCACCAGATCAGTTCTGTATCTCTAAATTTAGCCACACAATCTGATTATGTAAGACAGAAAAGGCAGATCGAGGCAGAGCAATCTGACACTACATTTAGCCAGATACATGAGAGCATTTGAAAACACAGACCCAGCTAATAAGCATGCCAACAACTTTGGTACCCCACAGGGCCACCCCAAAATTCATTACCATCTACCAAATGCCAATATTCATTTTACAATTTTACACGACCTTATTTTCATGACTTTAATTTTAGTGATAATCATGGTCACGTCACAACCCCATCAGAAGCAACAGTAACTGGTACATGTAGCAGTTACCTGAGTATTACTAACAGGAGGAGTTCTGTTTAAATGTACATATCAGTACAAAATCAAAGAAGTCTCTAAAAACTAACCTCCCTGTCAAACTGAGAACAGTAATATCGGCTTGCACAAAGTAGTCTGAAAGACTTTACTGAAGAGCTCCTCCTCCCTACCTTTGCTGACATAATTTAATACAAAAATGAACACACAGCATCATCCTGACTACCTTTTCTGGGCAAAATTCACCAGTTTAGGGTAACCTCATCACTGCCTTTTTGAAGGATAGAGAGGCTGATGGAAGCAATTGACTATCCAAGCCAAGCAGCTTCCAGTGAAAAGCTTAGCACCTCCACTTGCCTTCACCACAAAGCCGCATGCCACAAAAATAGCAAATATATTAAAGTACAATTCCCATTCACATTCATACATAAACTAAAACTTCATCCATACAGGTTGAATTCCTAAGAAAGGAACAAAGATTTATTTTTTTTAATACAGTCTCTGATCCCAACCACCCCCAAAAGTTGATTCTTACTGGATTACTTCCAAGTAGCAACACATGACTATACAACATCTTCAGCAACTGTAGTGTCAAAAATTTGGTAATAAACTCGATGTTTCGTCGCATCTCTGACATTATAGGACCTGATGAAGCATTCCAGCCATGGCAAGTCACCTACCAACAAAACCCAAATTACTGTTCAATATTAATTTCTAACTTTTACAGGAGGCAAGTATAACTTGAGCAGGATCTAGGATATCTAAATGTATACAATATTTAATAGGAAGAAAAATTAATTGCTAATTTTGAAATTCCAATTGGTATCTTTAAAGTTTCCCACAAGATCTGAAATGGTGTTCAGTGACAGTCTTCCAAGACTTGCCCTCCCTGCACCACCACTCCACAAAACACTTCAACCCAGTAGTTGTGCCACAGTATAAAATATATATACGTAAAGACTTTCCAATAATAAAAATTCATCTCCATGTGTCTCAGTGAGACAATTTCACTGGTCTCAAGGGGAAAATCCTTTACAATCTTCATTATAGGGCAACTTTCTACAAGTATGGCAAAGACTCCAGGGTAATTGCGGTGGTCACCAACAACCATGTACTTGGAGTACACTCTGGAGGTTGGAGCTGCATCACACACCCAGCTACCTTGGACATGTATAGTTTAGGCAGAGTTACTTTCTGCCACAATACATATACTGCACAAAAATCTCTGTAAATGGATTTGGATTAAGTATTTGCTCAATTTCCATGGATATTTCCCATGGCAAGGGATGCTCTAAATCAGCATGTGCCATCAAAAGCAGGGTATCACCCAAACCATGTGCCATATGCTGAATTTCCTTTCAGTTTTCCCTAACGTGCTGTGACATTCAGTATGAGGGTGTTCTGGTTAACTTCCATATGAATACAGATGACAGGTTAGTGCCTGCACAGGCATGACTGTATTCACACATCACTGCATGCTACATGAGAATTTACTGAACCACTTTTTTTATTCTCAAAGGGAGTTCTAATATTAAAGACATGTATCAGAACAAATTAATTGGAACTCTGCTTTTAGACTCCAGCATTTCACTGTTCTGAGTTTTGCCTGTGCATAAGTTGAATTCTAAGACTTTGCATATGCAATAGCGGATTGAAAGATCCCCTTCTCTCCCCTTCCCACCCCCCTTTTAAAATAACAGCAAGCTGACCTAATGTTTTTCCTGGAGGACAGAGAGTATTCATGGTCATCTGCATCTTTTGCTGAAGAAAATTGTTAGTTAAGATTTCAGAGGCAGGAATTTGGAAAAACTTCTCCTGAAAAGGAACAGAAAAATATGATGTATTGAAAGAGGCGTAAGAAATCATTAACCAGAACCTTGACTGCATGTTCTTTTAGGAAATAGGTAACACAACAGAACAATAATATCATCTCAAAAATTGTTCAAATACAGAAAAAACCCAAACTGTCTAAAAAAATTAACAGTCTGTATTTCAGTACTCCTGAGTAYTTAGGGACTGCAGCCACCCAGAAAGCACACATGTAGGTCTCTATACATAACTAGCAGATATTTCTCATGAAGCTCCATAACCAGACAATGTTACGGCCAGAGAGGATGGTCAGTCCCACTCAACAGTCCCTCACTGCAGCGAGCACAACATCTTGAGAGGAACAAAATCACTTGAAAAGAAGAGGCACTGCAACCTGGAACTGTGGAACTCCCTTAGTTCGAGTTTCACTTTTTGACAGTTTTAGAAACTAAAGGAGGGGGGGAAAAAAGAAAAGAACTGTGTTCCTACGGAAGTGCAACTGGAAGCTAGTGTAAAGCTGCACTTCAAAGCAGCCCAGTTCCTTCTCAGGTGGTGCTGAAGGACTGGACTTTAGGTTTGGAAACTATTGGCTTGTCTTTGAAGTACCACTAACAGGAATGTGAGCAGGTGGCACTTCAGAAGAAATTGTGGGTATTTTCCTGCAGCCAAACTGTAGTACTGAGCAGTATCTGATAAGAACGTCAGCCACCCTCAAATAAAAATTTTTGAATTTCTGCATCAAGAGATGGTTTAAAATCTTTTCCCCCACATTCCTTTTGCACTTTAGTTTCTTGATATAAAAAGGAAAAAGAACAGTAGAAGGAAGAAAAGACTGGCTGAAATGGGGATTGTAGTCTTTGTCCTCCTTTGCTGTTAAAACACCATGTATTTTAAGAAAAAACACATTTTTTATGATATTATTTTTATTTACATTCTTAAAATTAAACAAGGAAGAGCATTCTCTTCAAAGTCTCATTCAAAGACATTTCGTATAATGGCGGAAAATGTGCACATTAAACAGCTTTGCTGTGCAGAAAGATAAATCCCACTAAATTCTTTTTCGGTCCCATTTTGTCACATCCACATTGCAGTGACAGAAAAACCATCCATTCTTCAGTGTCTCAGGTAGCGGGAATGGTCTTAAGTGGCTTCAGAGAAAACTGAAGATAGGTTAATTCTAAGATTAGTAAAGTAGTTGAATAAACTGCTTCTGAAATCAAAAATAATTATCTGTACAGATACCGCTGAGTTCTGCCTAGGGAAGGAAGGACACCTTACCTCATGGTCACGTGAAAAAAAAATAAAAATCAAGCATTACCGAATGGCTGGATTCTACAGGGAGTTAAAAAAATGAGGTAATGAGATTTTAAACGAATGCAAAAGTTATCTGCATAAATCCTGAAACACTCCCATCATTCACACAGCATTCAGGCTGCATAATTTAACATTGCCAATAAAAGAGAAATTCAGCCATAGAAATGTATGAAAGTTTATGGAAATACMAAATAATCTATCTTCAAGCTTCAGTTTTGTCTTTATGCTTTAATATTCTATACCCTGTACAGTATTAACAACCTTACAGCATTATAATTATTCCCACAAAACACTGCAGGTAACCTAGAATGAGTATTTGTGCACATGCATTTGCTATTTTAAAAACAAATAAAATCCAMACTCACATCATCTGTAGAGTCTACCTTTACCTAGATTTACTTACATAATCAAAAAGGTATGCATTTAGTGCTCCTGTTTCATCAACCAGTGTAAACTTCATAATAAAAACATACTGGAGCAGTTCAATACCTAAAACTGAAGAAAAAAAAAATATGTTTCTTTGAGAAAATATGCAAGACAAACTGTAACATCTCGAGCTGACATCATCTCTCCTTTAATAACTGACTTTGAATACTGTCATTAAAAGTATAAATTGACAGACCAAAACATGGAGGCTCTGAACAGCAAAATGTCATTTAAGACCACATTGCAATTTTCCTAGAAACACTTTAATAGATGAGCCTATAAAAACACATAAAGATTTTTAAGTACTTATTCTCATACTAGTAAACAAAAAGCTAGTATTTGCTTAGATCTTAGATCCTACCTTAGTAGGATCCTCCTACTCCTGTTCTTTTATCCATGGAAGTTCAGAGAGGTACTCTTAATTCAGTGATAATAAAAATGCATTCCACCTGAAAACTATCTTCTGAGGAAAACAGTTTATTTCATATGATGTAGTAAAAGCCACCAGGCAAAGTCTTGTTCAGAAAAAACTTTGCTGGCAGTTTTGAAAGTATTCCAGCATAAACAAATGACTACAGTCACACTCTCACTGGCAGCAGTAACTGTTACGCTGCAAACATAAAATAACTGAAACATACAAAGTTACTACAACTCTGCATCAGTCTTTTCTGGGTACACCTACTTCAACTGGTAGTCATTTTATGTTCAACTGATCTGATATACTTGCAGGTTATAATTTAATCTGAAAATACAGATATTAGAAGAATAATATACATAAAATAGTGTAACTGTCAGGAAGCATTAATGAATATTGTTTTCATTTTGAGAATTAAATGTCAATCACTGCCAGTTATATATTACTTTACAATTATTTAAGAGAATACAATTCTGATCGTTTATTTAAGAAAATCACTGTATTGCTCAAATAGTTTTTTTATTTTAGAAAGTCTTTACCAAACTCATATACTGCTAGATATTCCAACTTAATAAGTTAGAACATGAATCGATAAACACACAAATACTCTTTTTCCTTAATGTGTTGCAAAGTTTAAAGCTCCACTTCCAGCATTTTAGCATGTTAACTGCATATAGTAACACAAGGAACACAGAAAGCATGGAACACACATAACCGTTGTGGTATAATTACTTTCATTTGAATATTATTTCTTGCGGACTCTCTAGAACATGCTTTGCATAAGACTTAGAGAAGATAAAAGTCTAACTTTTACAAGTCATTAAATAAGACTAGTTCAGGTCAGAAAAACTATCTTCAAAACAAAAAGCAAGACTAACTTTTAGGACTGCAAGCACATACACAGTTTAAAAGTAACATCTACAACCAAAAATTCATGACATCAGTACTACAATAAGTGTTACTACTGACACCTATGGTAGAAGAAACTAGTCAACAAATAAAATCCTTTAATTCATACTGCAATAGTTCTAAAAGTAAATAGGTTATTTCAACTGGTAAAAGGTGAATACATGTTACAGCATCATATTCAATATGACCATAATGACATGCTTTCTGTCCAAAACTGCAACCCAGAACTACAAATAAAACTATTTCATATAATCACTTCAGAATCAAGGCACAAAAGTATTTCAGAACAGTATCATGTCAGCTGACCTTGTGCTATTTCAGTTGGTTCCCATGACGGTTGCTGTTCTGCTGCAATGGCACTTAGACTCTTCAYAGGCTTTGGAGTTGAACACTGCTTGCACCTAGCATTTAAAATAAGATATTGAGACTAACCAAACACTGATGTATTTATACTAGAAGCGTTCTGCACAGAAAAAACCAAAATTCTGATTTTCTAACACAGTGGGAGTGCAAAAGTGTTTCTATTGCTGCTTGAAATAACTATTTTACCAGACACACCAGCTTTAGAGCACAACATAACCCTTAATGTTGTTTCTGAACTATTCCTGAGCAGAAATAAATCTGGAAAAGACCACTTCAGTGAATAGACAGGAGTAAAACTGTACATCTAGGTTGAGAGAGTTGGGGTTGTTCAGCCTGGAAAACAGAAGGCTCCAGGAAGACCCTTTCAATATATAAAAGGGGCTTATAAGAAAGACAGCAAGAGACTTTTAACCAGTGTGTGTAGTGATGAACAAGGAGCAACAGTTTTAAACTGAAAGAGGGTAGATTTAGATTGTGCACAAGGAAGAAATACTTCACAAAGAATGAGTTGAGGCACTGGAATAGGTTGTCCAGAAACACTGTGCATGCCCTATTCCTGGACACTTCCACTTCAAGACCAGACTGGATGGAGCTGAGCAACCTGGTGTAGTGGAAGATGTCTCTGCCCAAGGCAGGGGGTTGGATTAGATGATCATGAAAGGTCCATTTCAACCCAAACCATTCTATGATTCTAAGATCACTACATTGCTAAACATATGCCACTACTTCTCACTTTGTAAAAGCAGGAATGAATCTGAACTTGTAGCACAGTCTAGAACCATAACAGAGTTACAGGAGAAATTTGGCTTTGCCAATATTAACTAAGAGTTATATTAGTTGACAATATTAACTAAGAGTTATTAAAACAATCTCTCTTATTACTAGTGTATTTACACCAATAATTATAAATTTTACATGTGACATAGTAAGCTAATGCTGCAAGTGGATGAAAATATTGAAGACCTGTTTTCCAAGTTGTTCCCATTTGCCTCAAGGAATAAAACTATACAACAGAACTATTTGTTCCAAATTAAGCTTCTGTATTAGTATATTACAGTTAGAAGTTGAAATAAACATTTATTAAATTTTAGAATAATATGCAAAGCACATCATAAAAATCAATAAAATTAATTCTACTTAAGTGATATAAATTCAAACTCAGCTAAGTCACTTTTTTCCTTTAAAAAGCCCACTCAAACTCCAATAAAGTAACTTAACTGTGAATTTTGCTTTTTATATGCAAGTGTGTGTTTTTGTTTTTATGAAATATGATGAATATACATGCATATGCACTCACATATAGTTCACTCTACTACACAAATTCTTTTTTAGACTTTGCTAAGTATATGCCACTGATAAAAACGTGCATGAAACATAGCTCTGAAATGCCAGCATCCTTGTGAGGTTCCTTCCTGAATATCCTACAATCAGTCATGGAATATCTTATAAAGCATTTAGTTTTACAATCCAGCTATTTGAAGAGAGAAAAATATCTTAAGGCGAGTTGTGTGTAGCTGGGGAAATATAYGGATTATGAAAGTGCAAGGGCAAATACTTTGTATCGGTGAAGATCCTGTCCCAGTAAGAGTGTCCATATCCTGCCTTTATTTAAAAAAAGCTGTAGACAGCAATATCTGGAAAGGTCAAAACAATATATGATAAAGAGAAATAATTACCTGTATTCATTTTATGGATGGCCCTTATGGGAAACTTTAGGGTTCAGATCAAACATGGAATATTTCTGCCCAGAAATTTTTTTACTCTCTGCACACCTGGTGTAGTGCACAACTGCACTGTGCTCTGCCTGAGCTGCTGAGACAGAGGACTCAGTAGCTTGCATGAAGCAGACTGGTATTTCTGAGCTCAGTAGCTGCGTGCTACTGGGCACTACTGGGAGAAAACACTGCTGACAGCTCTCATTGAGCAGGAACATTGCACGTGGCATTGCACGGCAGATCACAGATACCAGACCTAGATATATGTTCTGTATTCCACAGCTTTGGAACTGTGGAATTCAGAAACCTTTGTTGAAGTCATCTCTACAGTGAATGACATCCACAAATAGGTAAGGCACTTTGCAGTTCTGTGGATCACAATAAATTACAAATGGTAAGGAAAGGTTGTCCAAAATCCCTTACTTCTTCCAAATCCTAAGCTTTCCCAACACTAAGAATGAAAAAGAATGAGATGTAGACTGACAGCCTGAGATTATTTTCTGGATCTCTATTTAAATATTATCTGTTATGTTGTAAATGAATATACACAAAAAACCCCCTCAGCATACAGTTTTAAAAACAATGTATGTTTTGGTTTTAGTTTAAGTGAGACCATAAAACGGAAGATCTGGACTAAAAGAGGTATTTAGGTACTTTGCACTGTAGGTGTGTTTCCATCTTTACAGCACACTGCCCTACCCACACACCACAGACAAGACTGAAGCTGAAGTGCTGTGTAATTAACGGCTTAAGATTTATAGAGCAAGAGCCCAACTGCAGTTGAGTCCTTTGATACAAGGTATCAAATGATATGCCATTTCACCCCTGACGTCAGTACTGTGGATCATGCTATGTATTTTACATCAAAGAATCTTTGGGTAAGATATCCCTTGAGCACTGCAGTCTGAATTACTGAAGAAAATGCTATCTATTGCTGCAACTACTGAAATATCAACAAATACTTTTAACCTACCCATAATATTTTACATTCCCTTGTAAAAGAAAAGGCGCTGAAAGATCTAATAATTCAAGATCATCTTCTGTGGATCTCACAGGAATAACACACTTAAATCTTTTTGTAAGCTTCCAGACTTCTTTTAATGTTCCACCTATTAAAAATAGAAAAACATGGTTTCTTAAACAGTAGTCAGACATAAACTGAACAACTTGCATTTCTTGGCTGATATTGATTTCCAGGCCTTTAATAATAATTGAGATCCACTAGTGAAAATTCAAAAAATAGCCCAATACCTTCTCACTCTTACTCAACAACAGATGCAATTAAGAAACAAAGACTGACATTCATCAAAGCAGATGCCTTAATATCTTCCTCATAGCTAACACTGAGGCCAAGAAGTTGTATTTAGTTAACATCTCTTTCATATAATTTCTCCTATGATTTTACTAGTCATTTTCTTAGAAAAAAACCCAAAGCAACCAAACTGACTTTTTATACACATATATCTGTATACAGACATACTTAGTTGCTGACACTTTAATATCTGAAAATAGATTTACCAAGTTATATTGCTCAGCTGTTTTAGGAAAATGGAGAAGAAATAGATTCTTTTTTTTTTTCAGAAAGATAAGGTTAGATTGAAATCAGTTTGGAACACATCAGAAATAAAGCAGCTATCAGAATTAATCCATTATAAAAGAAAGCAGAAAACAGAAGTGGTTTTGTCGTTGACCCTCATACACAGGACTACCTGTCTTACATTGGCTTATTCATATCACTACTTAAGCACAACTGAAGACTTTGTTTTAAACTCTGAATGGTACTATATGCATTTATTATTTTTATTATATCAAAAATTCCTCAGTAGTATTCTTGCTAAATTGCTTTGTTTAAAGGTCAGTGGCTATTTTTCTTCCCTGAGGAAATCTGATAAAAAGCACACCAAACCAAAAAAACTCACACTGAGAGAAGGTCTATTAATCTGAAACAATACTGACATCCAGAGGCTGACAGTGTTAATTGGAGGCTTGTATTACCAGAAGCCTTTCAAAACTTTTCCACATCAATACTAAAAAAAGGCTTATTTAGAAGACTCAGCAAGTTTTTAAATCAGAACTGAAAAGCCAGTAAGCACAGCTAGGAAAAAACCCACATATTCAGATGCTAATTTTAGCATAAACAATAAACATTGTCATAGTTTTAAAATAAAAGCATCTTACAAGACCTTCACAGACAACCTCTCCTGTTTCCACAACAGTAACTTATAGTTCCAGCTGAGTTTTTCTTTTCTTCGAAGATGCCTTTATGATCATCACTACTCACACTGAAYACAACGTCAACATATCTTTACTTTGTACATACTCAGAGTGGACACTGTGCCATAAGAACTGGTATATTTGCAATTTATATTACCTTCTAYCATAAGCAAGGTGTCTTCAGGATGTTGAAGCATCTCATCATGCTTCACAAAATGGATAGCTATTTCTCTTCGTTTCTGGTCTTGTGTAGTCCACATTACAGAATCATACCAGGATGTATTGTGTAATTCTGGGTTTGGGGCAGTAATGGCAGAGCCTTGTAAAATGAAGTCAAAGTTGTCTCCATCTGGAACTTCTTGCCTAAAACCATTTCCAAAAAGAATAAGTAAATTCTAACAGCTTCTCCTTAGGCAATCTAGCAACAAGAACGACWGTAGTCCAAATAAATATTAGAATATAGTCATGAGAATTAAAGTACATACAGTACAAATATCCTCATTGTTTTATCAGTTTAAACATTTAGAGTTGTATAGTATATTATGGACTTTCCATGTTGACAAATAGGCTAAGTAATATGCTAACTTACATAGGAGCAGAGGCAGCCTAGTGGCTACATCCACGCAAATGTAAATCCATAGAAAACCGAATATATCAGCTTCATGTGATTCCAATTGGGCCTTAAAAGGACCCATACCCTTCATTAGAGTGAAAAGACCACATAAGCTTGTATCATTTTAAGTTTTATGTTTTAGTCTATTTGACTTTGCATATATTGAGGGAGAAAAAAGGAAAAAAGGACAGGACCAGAACAGCTTCACATAGGTACTGTAAGGGGAAAATCTGCAATTCTGCACCACACAGTTTCTATCCTGTCCTGCTGGAGTGCACCATTCATGCATTTCCACTTGTCATACACAGAGAAGCAGTAATGCAGGCTATTCAAATTACACCAATATTACAGAATCAATTAGGCTGGAAAAGATCTCTGAAAGTGTCCAAAGGAGGGCAACAAAGATGGTGAAGGGCCTGGAGGGGAAGTTGTACAAGGAGTAGCTGAGGTCACTTGGGCTGTTCAGCATGGAGGGGGCTGAGGGGAGACCTCACTGCAGTTACAACTTCCTCGTGAGGGGAAGAAGAGGGGCAGGCACTGATCTCTTCTCTGTGGTGACCAGTGACAGGACCAGAGGGAATGGCCTGATGTTGTGTGATTTCCCTGATATTTTTGGATCCAGAAAAGATGCCTTGCCTGGAAGACACACTTTAGACAAAGACACTTTATTAATTCACTTGGAGAGTATTATACCTCTTTGCATATCCTATTTTAAAGCTGCAATAAAGAAAGACTTAAGGTACTTAAGGTGCCACGGTGTGGCCTCGTCTAGCTGAAGGTCAGTGGCCGCAACCTTCCTAGAAGCCTCACGCTTGTCCGGCGGTGCCTCGGTGCAGTGTGTGACAGSCGGTGGGAAAGGCACAGTGCCGYGCCTTCCACCYGCTGATCCCACCAGCACAGGTGGTTAAGCAGGCAGTCACACAACCGACACCTTAAGATGGGAATAAAGAGTCGGAGGTGGACTCTCCTTATGATGTTCCACAGAAGGTGTTTATTCTTGAAGGGTCAGGGAAGGAGAGCCAAAAGAATAGGGTGACACAAGGTTTTATACAGTACAGACAAGGGGCGGAGAGAACACTGAGGGCCAACCACACTAGGGTTAGGGGGAGGAGAAAAGGTGGGGTAGCAGTACACAAACCAATAAGGGTAGGCGAGGGGAGGAGCAGGGGAACAAAGCCAATGGGGCGTCAAGTGAGGGAGAACATTCTGGCACATAACCATATACAGAACATAGATTGTCAAGGATATACTAAATGAATGGGGGAGCACACTACTCTAAGGCTTGGGTGGGAGAGACTTTCCTCCTTACCACAATTTAGGGGGAGATCTTGGACCTCGGAGCTTTTACTTAATGCAACACTTGGGCTCTCTGGCCCCACTGGCTCCTCGGTTACTTGTGTGGTTGGCTTATCCTCCGCAGCATCTTTAGCTGCAGGCTAAGCCACTACTACATTAAGGTACTTAAATACAACTATGGTACARAAAAAACTGCATTGCTGCATTTGAAAATAAAGAAAAATTATTGTTTTGAGAGCACTCAAAGGATTCTGTAAATGGAACTCATCTGATGATTTAAAATTTTCCTACCTATTATCAGTGAGTTTCAAATCTTTGCTCAAAATGATATACATTTACATTCAGCTCATTTTACACAAAAAGTCGAAAACACACTGAAAATCTAGGCATCCCAAAACATACAGAGCAATTCCTAGTTATTCCCAATTACTTATACTGTGTGAAACACTTACAAAGAGTTGCATTTGGAACAGTGAAGTTTAACAGACTGATGGAGCTTCTGGGGTTTGTAAGTTCTTAGCTTTGCTCTAATGCGATACTGTTGAGGAGCTGTGCTGTTCATAATGGTTTTCAGTTCTGTGTTACTCAAATCCTGATGGTCTGTTAATACTGCAAAACAATACACAGAGAGACAAAAAAGCACCATGCATACCTATTAACCACCATAACATTTGTTATACGGGAAAGGGCAATCACAGGTATGCACTTTTCCTTAATTTCCAACTTTTCTTTCCTTCTCAGCTGCAGGCTCAGTTTTATCAATAGAACTTGTTACTACAGTCTGTAAGATAAATCACACCAGGGTGCAGGAGCATGGTGTACTTCAGAGTACAGAAATGCAACACGTAGAAAAAACCAAATGAAAGTAGAATATACAGATATGCTCTATTCCTTGAAACAAATAAAACCAATATAACATACATACATTTATACTCTTAGAATACCTCTTCCTATAATAAGTAAAATATTATTTCAACCTTTGACGTAATGTCTCAAAACTACTTTTGTTCTTTAGCAAAACTAAAATTCACCTTCAGGTCAAAATGTTACCTACCTGTAACAGATAACTGCTGACATCTCTGTAAGTGCAATTCAAGATCTAAAATCAAGAAGAATTTCCTAATTATTTTCCTTCCTTCTTTTCTATTTTATCATGTGGACACACAAAAACAGGTAGGTAGATAGGCAGGTAGATACACACAAAACCAAAAGCTTAACAGAGGAAAATGAAAATCCCAATAATGTATGAAAACAATATAGCAAAAAAAAAAAGCGCAAAGTAAGCGGGAGACAAACATTACATATCAAGAGTTAATACATTAGAGGGGAAGTTAGCATATATAGTAAATAGTAATTCTCATCAAWGTGAACACTTTTCAGAAATATACTGTGAATGATCTGCTGACATAAATTGTATCCATCCACTGTAATCCTTCTAGACAAGAACACACATACATTATTCTAAAACCAATACGGACTGCCTGGTTGCTCCTTTGAACAACCTCTAGTACCTACACACACAGAATGCAGTAAATAAGTACAAAATTTTTTCTAAATTTTCAGGTATGGACTGGACATGAAGCATTTATTTATTCTTGACTTTTGCACCCTTTTAGAAATATCCTGTGCTTTTATGTTTATAATGGCTAAGTAACACAGAATTTTAAAAGCTAGAAGCAAAGATACTATGTCCAACCAGCTTTAGAGTTTAACTCCCTTTTAGTTATTCTTATCCTGAGCTAAAAATGCCATTCAGAGGATAATATGGGATCTGTAGAACTTTTTATAAGATACCACTGTTCCATGGAACTGCACCTTACAGCTCTGCCTCTGACACAACTTTCCATCCAAAGGCTTAAGAAGGGCTCCTCAACAGGCAGCTGTTAATAGTGTTTTCAGTGCCTGTCCCTGTGGAATCACCCTTTAGAGGGAGGCAGTTACATAACCCTGCTTTGTGATCTAATATAGTATGATTAAGAACACCATCTGTGTTTAAGAATTTATTCACTACCTCCTAAGAAAGTATCTTTCCATGTAATATGAAAGGCTTCTGCTGGGAGACAGAAAGAGTAATGTAAATTTCCAGTCTAATAAACCGAAAGAATTCTCTAAGGCTTTGCATGTGAAAGTAACATTACACACATAGAGAAGCAGTAACTGTGACCTTATCTTGACCATATATATCTATTAGAAGAAAGAGCAAATCAGCATTGAATTGCTCTTACCTGTAACGTTGCCAAAAGTGCTGTCTAATTCCACTGAACACATGCTTTCCATATTCTGATTGTCTGCCAGATCCACAGATTCTAAGAATCTAAAGATAAATGACCAAATATTTTATAACCTAGAGAAATCTTTCATATATCTTCATACACACAACACATATATATGAGATTAGACAGACACTTGTATGAAATCTATTTATTATCAATACACGGTTATAATATTCAGACATAAATGTTCCAGCAGAGACATAAAACTCAACTGAGCCAGAAGTTGCAGGAGATTATATTAATGATGCAGATGAGACCCTTTCCAAATCACTTCTGGAACATTAAACACAAAATAGTGCCAAAAGAAATATGTACTACTGGGAACAGAATTCCTGATAATGGAATATGGACTTCGGTTACTTAGCCTTTCCTAAGGAAAAAAAACAAGTTTATAACATTTGGAAGAAGGGGCAGACCACTCAGGAAGATTACAAGGAAATTATGCAGGCAGAAAATTATAAGTGCCAAAACCCAGCTAAGACTCAATCTGGCTACTGCTGTATGAGACAACAAAAATAGTTCCTCCAAACACATCATGAACAAAAGGAGGGCTAAGGACAATCTCCACACTTTATTGGATGTGGGGGGAAACATAGTGACAAAGGATGAGGAAAAGGCCAAGGTACTTCATGCCTTCTTTGCCCCAGTCTTAATAGCAAGACTAGTTATTTTCTGAGTACCCAGACCCTTGAACTGGGAGACAGGGATGAGGAGCAGAATGAAACCCCCATAATCGCAGCAGAAATGGTCACTGACCTGCTACACCACTTAGGCACACACAGGTTTATGGGGCTGGATGGGATCCACCCATGGATACTGAGAGAGCTGGCGTAAGAGCTCAACAAGCCACTTTCCATCATTTAACAGCAGTCCTGGATGAGTGAGGAGGTCCCAGGAGACAGTCTGCAAGTTACTGCAGACTGTAGATGCTCATCTACAATAAAGGCCAGAAGGGTGATCCAGGGAACTCCAGGCCTGTCATCCTGACCTCAGTGCCAGAGAAGGTCAAGGAGCAGACCACCTTGTGTGCCACCATGTGTTTATGAATGGGTTTATGAAAGACAGGTCCTGCTTGACCAACTTCATTTTCTTTTATGACAAAGCGACCTTCTTAGTGGATGAGGGAATAGCTGCGGACGTGCTCTACCCAGACCTTAGTGAAGCCTTTTACACTGTTTCCCACAGCATTCTCCTGGAGAAACTGGCTGCTCATGGCTTGGACAGGTGCATATATGCTGGGTAAAAACCTGGTTGGATGGCTGGGCCCAGAGCATGGTGGTGAATGGAGTTACCTCCCGCTGGTGGCTGCTCACAAATGGTGTTCCCCATGGCTCAGTACTGGGGACGGTTCTGTTTAATATCTCTACCAATGATCAGGACGAGGTGATCGAGGGCATCCCCAGTAAGTTTGCAGATGACCCCAAGCTGAGCAGGAGTCTTGATCTGCTGGAGTGTAGGAAGGCTCAGCAGAGGGCTCTGGACAGGCTGGGTCAATGGACCAAGGTCAGTAGTATAAGGTTCAACAAGGTGAAGTGCTGAGTCCTGCACTTGGGTCACAACAACCCCATGCAGAGCTACAGGCTGGGGGCAGAGTGGCTGGAAAACTGCCCAGTGGAAGGACCTGGGGATGCTGGTCGACAGCAGCTGAACATGAGCCAGTGTGTGCCCAGGTGGCCAAGATGGCCAATGGCATCCCAGCTTGGATCAGAAATAGTGTGGCCAGCAGGACCAGGACAGTGATCGTCCCCCTGTACTTGGCAGTGGAGAGGACACACCCCAAATCCTGTGTTCAGTTTTGGGCCCCTCACTGCAAGAAAGACATTGAGGTGCTTGAGCATGTCCAGAGAAGGGCAATAAAGCTGCTGAAGGGTCTGGAGCACAAGTCCTGTGAGGACCAGCGGAGGGAGCTGGGGTTGTTTAGTCTGGAGGAGAGGAAGCTTGAGGGGGACCTTATCACTCTCTGCAACAAGGTAACAGGAGGTTGTAGTGAGGTGGGGTCAGCCTCTTCTCCCAGGCAACAAGAGACAGAAGGAGAGGAAATGGCTTCAAGTTGTGCCTGGGGAGGTTTAGATCGCTTATGAAGAAAAATTTCTTTGTGGAAAGGGTTGTCAAGCATTGGAACCAGCGACCCAGGGAAGTGATGGAGTCATCATCCCAGAGGTGTTTTAAAGTCATATAAATGTGGCACTAAGGGACATGGTTTAGTGGTGGATTTCGACAAGGTTTACATTTGGACTTGATGACCTTAAAGGTCTTTTTCAACCTAAATGATTCTGATTCCTTATGAATATAACACAGTTCAGTAAATTACGTAAATTACCTGCTTCATTTTGAACATCTTTGAATCTCACCACTTTCAAGTAGCACATATGCACATGCTTAAAATGTACTTAATTTATTTGCTGAAAAAAGGCTTTTGTCTTCAAAAGATTACATGCCACTATAAAACAGAATAAGTAGGTTGAAATGGCCAGGCTCTATTACAGCACTATAAAACAGAAATCCTGATCCCTGCTGCATTTTAAATTTGAAAAAATTGCCTTTATTTATCTATCCCTCCAAATACTCTCCATCTTAGTGGTGCTAAAGACATATTCTGTTCTTGAGTTTCTGATTCTTAGATGCATTTACAATTCTAAACTGTACAGTCATTACATTAGCCTAGGGTTTTCAAGAATTATCTAGAAAAAACCAAACATCTACACATAGTACTTACGCTTTTAGTTCCTTAACATCTGGGTTACTTTCTGGCAAGACTCCTATTCCTCGACCATAACAGGTGCCACCATGAAGATGAAATTCTAYATGTGAGACATCTTCATTGTCAGCGCTTGCTTGTTTCGTATGAATACTGTAAATTCTCAGAAAACTTCCAATCTGAAAGGAAAAAAAACCCACTTTGATAACACAAAGTTAGCTATTTACATGGAAAATTCTAGTCCTCATGAAGCTTCTTCCCTGTTTTAATTGAATCACGAAACAACTGAAGCTGTCAGGGACCTCTGGTGATTGCCTCGTTCAACTCCTGTGCCCAAAGCAGAGTCAACTAGAGCAGACTTCTTAGGGTTGTAGCGTTTTAAGTATTTTCAAATATGGAAACTGCAAAATCTCCGGGTGACCTGTTTGTTTGCTTCATCAGACAACATTACTGGCAGCAAAAGGGTGATTCAGAACCAGCATAAGCCTTCTTAGTAAATCTAATTCTCAGACTTCAGAAGACAGATCAAACGAATCAATACATTCCCTTCCTGAGGGCAGAATTTGCCTTCTATACTGCCAACACAGCCCTGCAGAGATTGACGTCCTGTGATTTGTCCATATATGATCACRTTTAGCAATTGACCTCATGCTCATCACCATGCACGGCTTACTGTCTATGTGTACATACAAACATATCTGCTTACTCAGATTTCTCTCTCATATCTTACATTACAGATAATATTTTTTTAGCACCAGGACAAATGACAACGTGTTAGAAATTGAAAGATCTTGGCACTTTTCCTATCTCCGTTAGATCTTCTCAGGTACATGGAGAATATGCTTCTTGTTTTGCTTAGAATGATTTTGTGTTTTCTGAAACAGTTTTGTCAAGTTACACAAATGGACTTAGGCTAACTTATACAAGCACCTATTAAAAAAGAAGTTACGGAGGGCTGAACACATCTTTGTAACTTTCCTTTTATTTCAAAATACCGCTCCCATTATCCCCCAAAGAAAATCCACAGACCCAACCCACCAAAGAAAACCAAGTCCAATGTTCTAAAGGTAGATAATCTGGAAGCTCAATCACACAGTTATCCAAATAGTCTTTTTAAATACACAACCCAAGATTCAGCTGATAGCCGGCAAGCTACACACATTTGACAACCTGGATTTATATTCATTCTAGGCATCTCTTAAATAGCCTGATATAAATGATAAATTATTTTAAATTTACTTCAATTAATATTACAGTAGTCAGTCTATTGAGTCTTATTTCAGCTCCAGTTCCCACTTTAACTAGTAGAAACCTAAAAAGTATTCCTATTAGATTGGATTGGCCATGTCATAGTGCAACACTTATAGACGTATGTTTATATACATAAAAGCAGATGGAGCAGCAACCTGTGCCTAGAATCCTCCTCTGTATCAAGGAACAAACTATGACTACATAATGCTTGTATCAAACTGCTCTTTTAAACAATAACCACACATGAAAAAGGCAGCATATTTTCCAATTGAGGCAGCAGGGACATAAAAAGTGCACTTCAGCCCGCATCTATTTTGCTTCTGGCATGGAGCTTTTACCAGAGTTTTAATTGATCTGCACTGTTAGGGGGCTGCTCATTTTGTTCATTCAGAGTATCACCAGGACAGCTTGTGCATTTAGATGGCAGTTAACAGGCTTATCTAAAGATTTTTTTGTTTCCTTTCCAGATCCCGATTTCACTTAATTATGTTGAATATCCAGAAACGCAAGGGACACTCATATCATAAAACTAATCTAATGACTATGACAAATGCTTTTGGAAAAAGTTTTTTTAAAAGTTCTTAGCTAAGTTCTGCTTATGAAACAAGCTTATGAATATAAAACTGTGTCAAACTACTTCCCTCCCGCCAAGAGTAATTTGCATATAAACAGGAAAAAGTTGGTTTTAATTGACAAATTTCTTTTTTTCAAAAAGCATATATGAAAAAGTAAGTATTTTCTCTATGTACAAACACAAAAAATTAAATGTGAGAGGAGAGCGCAGAAGCCCAGGATACAAACTGCTGTGTACACCTTCTAAACTTGTGTGCTGAAATTCACGCAAAAGTCAACTGAACTACATGTTTTAATGCAACATTCACTTTGCAAGATTTATCATCACTAGAAAGCAATCTCCCCATATAAACATTTTCTGAAAATGTTATTTTATATATTTTAATATCACTTAGAACTAGAAAAAAGAGATGCATAATAATCAGCATTGCCAAATACTGCAAAAGTCTGTAAGGTTGTGAATGTCAGCTCAGAGATGCCTGGGCAGACAGAATGCCGTTTCCGTGAAGTCCTTTGGGAGGCAGCCTTGCTTACTGTTAACAGAAGAGAGCAAATGTGGATATTATGGATAAAAATGTTACTGTATTTCTGTTGTTTACAGAATGCCTGCAGACCGAGCACTTTATATACTTGACTGAGAAGAAATTATAATCTACATTAAAGTAAATATCATGATTTAGAGAGCCATCACTGAAATCTAGTACAAAACCAGGTCCTTACTTGACTTTACAGCAGTTCTGTTTATGAACTACCTACCTCATTTAGAGGAAGTTCATTTTAAAGTGAAATTAAGGAGTATAAAAACAATTCTTGCAGGAATATAAAATATACTAATACTCTATATGCAGTCTAATTCAACTATGACTAAAGAATACAAAATAAAGCTAGAGAGAATTGAAATGCAGAAGTCATATATGCAGTTCCCTGTAACTAGTTAATTAAACAACTTTTTAGCACATGAAATTCTCACAATTAGTTCAAAACATATAGGGTTGTGKTCACATTCACACTGGTGAATTCATAGCAGCATTTATCATGGCAGGTAAATATTTAAGTTTGTCCAAAAATGCACTCATGACAAGAAGTTGTCTTTATCTAAAGGAATCATCTAACAAATTCATCTGTACTCATTTTTATGCCTATTTTTATGGTTGATTATATTCAATCATATTTCTTTGTCATCATTTTTATTGCATCAACAGTCTAAGTGTACTGAGTAACTGGTATACAACTTTTTGCAAATGAGACAAAGCATATACACAGCATTTGGGCACCATCCTTGGTAATAAGAAATACCAACTTAAATCCATTGAAGAGTTTGAAGGACTCAGGAATGTCGTCTTTTGGGTTTTTTCCCCTTTCAACGAGTAAAAAGACAGAAGTGGGGAGACTACCACTGACATCTCAAAGGAATGTTACCTAGATCTGAAAAATATGAAGCTAGATATTGCACCCATGTACTAACTCATTTAAGTTATATGTTGAAAATGTGACTATGGCACTAGGAAAGCAAGACTGTTTAGTCCAAACTACTATCAAAAAAGACATGCCATTGCATGTGGTGGGAGAAACAGCTGAAAACATACAAATTCTACATCTGAAGATATGTAACACAAAGCAAATACTGTGAAACTATGGACTAGGACTCGTAGGTATGCCCAAGGTTAATTGTTTTAATTGTATTATGCATAAAATGCATAATACAAAAAATCCATTTTATCAAGCCAGAAGAGAAATGCACAGGATCACATATTCAGTGGAAGACAGAACATAAGGAAATCTCTGACCAACTGTGGGCAGCTGGACCTCTGCTGTGCACTGACTGACCACTGACATTCACTCACCTCAATGCTTACCACCTAAGCAAAATGCCCCAGATGGAGAAACCCATGTCRCAGACTCATTCCCAAACTGCATGGCAAAGTCAGTGAATCCTGAGAACTTTCTGGAAAAACTGGCATAAGAAAGACTGAAGAATGTGGAGCAACTGTATTCCAGACAGTTAGTTGTAGGCTGGGGTTCCTAGAGTAATGAGAAAGCCTCATGCACTCCAGGTAGCCTGAGGAAGAGGGAAATAAATTCAAGCAAAAGCAGTGAACACCATTTTCTTTGCTTCGTTGTAGGTCTTGCCTATGTCCTTATGCCCAGGTAATAATCTGCTTCAGAGATGAGATTTCTGAAAGTTCTTTTTGTGCTCTGTTAAGGCATCAAACACTGAAAAGCCACAGTCTTACCCAGCAGGAAAAGGAGGCCAGTAAATATAGGGAAAAAAGGTCTACTTAGAACATCAAATGTAACATAGCTTCAATGTTACTAAACTTCTCTCCATTGAAAATTTTAAGTATTATCTGTCTTAGAAAATGAGACAAAGTGCTCACATCTTCAGTGTTCTCTGGACAGACAATATAAACAAGAAGTTTTTAACAAACTCTTGCAGCAATATCCCTGACACTGTGCTCCAGGATTTGCCGAAAATTCTCTGTAATGTATTATCCACTTTCTCTAGCGTATATTACTTAATCAGAGCTTCCTTGTCTGAATATGTGCCTACAGATACAATTTTAAAATAAGAACATATATTTCAGATTTTTTCTTAAATCTGCCCTTCTTATTATCAAGGTTGTGTAAAACAGATTGCTCCTACATAAAACATCATTTCCAACCTGCAACTGTCATTGCAAATGGTACACAAAACCAGGGGAGAGCATAACCTAACAATTCTGTAGCAATTTACGTTAAAATAGGCAATTCTAAGCTATTGTTAAATGTAGAGAGAAGGCTGAAAAATAGCGTATTTTTCCTGCTTGAGAAACCACAAACTGGCAAAATATCTAATCACACTTGGGAAGGTGCACATGGATACACCAAACACCCTCCAGTTCTATACTTCTACATAAATGAATATTTAAAAAAATCTTTGCATAACAAGACCCTGAACTCAATAAAATATTATACAGATTTCAATTATACTTTTTTATGATATGATATGATTTCCACTAGTATTTAAAAACCTTTCATAAAGTCTCGCATTTTAGGGAGAGTACCCCCAAAACTTTTATTATATTTATATAATTATGTGAAATAAAATTAATTCTACATGTTGCAATCTGAAATTAATAATTATTTCTGAAGTTTAATTGTTAGCATATCAGCCCTTTTTCTTTGATAACTCCAGTAAGACAATCCACTAAAAAGCGATGTTCAAAAATTATCTAACTCGAAACTTCTACAGCTTGCATGATTGAAACTACTGCAACTTTGGATATAGCCAGAAGGAGAAAAACGGCCCACAGGAGGTCAAAGGAGGTTTCTTAACAATTTCCTTTGAAATTATTAAGAGTTTTTACTACATAGTGCACTATCCCGCAAAGGTACAAATGCTTAAGAAATGAGGAAGAGCAAGCTGATAGGAAGTAAAAAATTGAGAGAGATGATGAAGACATCCCACGTATCACATACTCAATATGCGATTCAACTCCTGAATATAAATGCGCAACAATAATAAAGGGAGTATTATCAGCTACTCAAGAAAATATGTTTTATCAATATTAAAATATTTTTTTCCTTAATATTCAAAACATACTGTTTCACTGGAACATCTGTTATTTACATCACTTAGCATGAGAAATATTCTGGAAGAGAACTTGTAAGTAATGAAATACTTCTGTCAGTTTTGTTATGAATTCTTACACAAGTTCTTATATTTATTTTGCAATCTGTAATTTACTTACAAATGGGTGTTAATTTAACAAATTGATTTCATGTCTGCTGATAGACCCAGTGTTAAAAACGGTTATCACTTATTTCCTGGTAAACGGTTTCTTAAAAAAAGATCTTGGGTATAGAGGGCAAGGTATGAAATGAAAAATGCATTCTTTGCCAAGTTCCTGTATTCAGAAGCAAGATGGCAGTATTGTTGAAGATCAAATGTTTAATTATGTTGTTGTTTTCTCTATCTAAGCATAATCAACATTACTGACCTACTAAATGAAGATTGCACTGCAAACTGCATAAGTTTATAGAACACAAAATCTTCTATTGACTTTAGAATTAAGGGTCTTTAACAGGACTACAGGTTTAACCCCGCAYTGTATCATTTAAAAATAAATCTAAAGCACAGAATACATTTTCTGCATTATTTTGACAGGATTATATATTATATTACAGTGTCTGGAAAGAACTGCTTAATTGGAAGAATTTTTTTCACGGTAATTTTCGGGTAATGAGCCTGTTTAACACATGTTGAAGGAGTTTTGCGTTAAAATAAAAGGTATGGGAAATACAGTGAAAGATAAAGAGRAATATGAAACTAATTACAGCAGAACTGAATTGAAGCATTCTCTGAAGTGATTTCTACACAGAAAATAGGCCACAAAAAGAGAGTTTGAAACACCAAACTGTGTATTACCTTAAGTGATTTTGCCAGTTGTACATGGTTATCATAGACTAGAATGTCCACCGTCAGATTTCTCAGCTGATGAAGGAGAACTTTTTCTCCTTCTAGGTCTTTTGCTTCCACAGGCACCTTCCATGTGGGGTAGGGACATTTAGTGCCATCCCAGACCTGCAATGCAAATGAACTATTTCAGTGTGCTCAGAATAATTTAGATTCAGACTTTAAATAACCTTTTTTTAAATTTTGTTTGATTTGTTAGAATAAAAATTGTCAACAGTAAGAAATCTTAGTTGTAGTCTCAGTCTAAAAGTCCTTAAATACTTGAATTAGACCTTATGAGATTTTTAAAATTATTATTCCTTACAGAGCATAAAATAACCTCTATACAGAATAAAATCAAGTGCTCTAGCAAAACCTCACCTGTTTATTCAGCACAAAATCAGACAATATTCTGAGTTGGAAGGGACCCACAAAGATCATCAAGTCCAACTCTTAAGTGAATGGTCCATATGGGGATTGAACCCACAACCTTGGTGTTATTAGCACCATGCTCTGACCAGCTGAGACAATCTTAGGGTCAGCAGTTACAACTATTAGAATTCATCATATGCAGAAGTGTCTGTACTTAATATTTTAATCCTGCTATAGGGGTTTTTTAACCACTCCAGTTACAGTATGTGAAGACTGAGTACACTAATCATTCATGATCTCCTGTATCAGTATACACTGCTAGTTATCCAGAACATATTAGAAAAACATCAGTACTTAACATACACTTATTAGAAGGATTCTAAAACTTGTTTGCCTAAAGCTAAATCCTTGATACACACCAAGTACTGAAGTATCAGTAGTTATTTTTGAGCTATCACAGTTATTGTGAAAAAGTATGGTTACCAACAGGCTTAGCTCATTGGAACCAAAATCTTACTACTTAACCCAAACATCATTCTGTAAACTATGGTTTCCTGAGTTTCTGAAAACATACTCTTCCCAAAGACAACAAAAATAATGGTTTGAAATACTGGCATAATAAAAGAAAAATCTAGAAGCATTTGGACTATAATTCTGAAATGCTGCATTTCATAGGATTTCATGCATATAGGTTCAACAGAAGTTAATTTTCACTCAGTTTGTGACACCAAGGTACTTTGTTCCATGAGTTAGGCACTGCAGAGGGCAAGAAAAAAAGACACCAAAGCTAAATTTTTGAAGGGTTTCTACCCTTTATGCTTAACTGTTTCAGTTCAACCGACTCACAGGGAAAGATTTAAGAATCAGCAAAGCCATGTATAAATGCACTGAGAATAACTCCCAGTTGGAATATTCATCCAAAATCAAGAGATAAAAGGGAAAATTGTTCACAGTGAAAATGGCCCATAACATCAAATTAATGTTGCCAAATAAGAGCATATTCTGAAGGACCCAGATAATGAGGTGGTATATGCTGACAGAGATTTAAAAAAGCCTATTATCTTCTGATCCTGCACCATGAAATACTTAAAACCACCTTTGAAAGAGGTTGCTTGAATTATCACATCTTTTCCAGAACTCAGCTTGAGAAACAGATTTAGTGCATACATATTACAAATTTAGTCACTTTGACAAAATAAAGAACCTTAAGTTTGTCAAGTGTTCCATTATTTTCCAACTGGCTTTACTTGGGACACTTTGGTAATTCTACACTGGAGAGATGGATCTGACAAATGGATTAAAATAACCTGCATGTTCCCTGTTCAGATAAAAGGTAGGTGACAGCCTTGAAGTGTCCTTCACCAGAGGAACTAACAGGCCTGGGACCAGGACAGCTTTTGGACAAATTTACAGGCCAGTAAACTTTACAGGAAAAAAAAATCCTTTGAAAATCAGTTGGTTTTGGGTTTTTTCTTTCACAAATATGAAAACAGATGAAGATCTCTATGTCAGGAGCTTGGCAGCTCCACTTTTCACAAACTATGAATGAAAACATGAAAACATCCTGGTTTCAAACTGTCCTGGTTTCAAAAATGAACGCTGGACTAAAACCCAACACTGGTTAAATTAATTCTGAACAGGAAACAACAAATTGTTCTACTACTAGTCATGAACAGACTGGTGCTAAGGAAAAGTTAGTGATGGCCTTTGATCACCATGGTTGGAAAACACTGAAATAAGAGAGACACAATGCCTGTTTCTCCCTTCAGCAAAGTATGCTCATTGTATGACTTAGCTTAATGTACAACTTAACTGACAGACAGAAAGGAAGAAAAGAATAATAGTAACACTCTAATGAAAGGCATAGATGACATAATTTCCAGTGTGCATTCTTTAGTCTCCACCAATTTCAATAACAAAATTCGCAGAWAATGGTAAACACTAAGAGGTCAGTGATACCATCTTTATGCCATGTCCACTTGAGCTGCTGTGCATATGGAAATTACAAGTGTAATTTAAAAGTTATGCTATAGGCGATGCACAAAATTGCTGAAATACATTTTAGTTGTCTTTGAAGTAATCCCAACCAGTTACATGAGACCAATGCTTGAAAAAATAATGATTTTTCATAGTATAATCAACCGTTAATATAACTGATGTACTTGGAATAAAATAAATGTAAATCGTTATTATAAAATGCATAACCAAAATCATACAATAAAATAATATTTAATGATCACTCCATTTGAGCCGGTACTGAATTGGTTGTTTCATTTAATTTTTTTTGTTTGTTTATCATTTCGAGAAAATAATCAGAGATCTGTCTACAAGTTTTTACAAAAGGTTTCTTTTCTATCACAACCAATATTTGATATCAGAAATGGATTTTGCCATTGTTGAAAAATGGAGGAAATTAGCAACAGAATGTTAATGTAGCATTTTTAAACTTGTTTGATGTATCATAATACATATTTAAATATTTAATATTTTATGCTAAAAAATATATGCTGTCAAAGGAATTACTTATCAGAAAAACTAATCTACCATTATTTGACTTCAAACTTTTATCTTCCTAAATCTATCCTAAGATTTCCCCAAGTCATTACCTTTACTATACAAAAGTGACAAAATAACCTTCACATCTTACAGTAAAGCAAGTAAAGAAATATTAATAATGTAAGAAAGCACTTGTCTCTGTCCTTGCAAAGGGTCCTTCAATGCTGAAGATACACTTATTAATGAACTGCTTAATTACAGTCCACAAAGTTCTGAAATTTTACTGGTCTCATTTGACATCTATTTCACAAGGGATAATTAAATGGAAATGTTAGTAGCACTTGCAGAGTATGTTATAGCATGCACTTACAGTTTGTTTCTGTGTAATGCATGCATTGTTCTGTATGAGAAAAACCTTTGCTGCTCCAATGAAGGAATAATGCCAAATGCTATTTCTAAAAATATTGTAACAATACAGTTATACACAGTAGAACCAATAAATAATTTTACAAAGTCATAAAGTGGAAAATAACAGCTTTATCATCACTCCTGTTCTAACAAATTGAAAAATAAAGAAAAATAAAAAATAAAGAAGAGTTTCAAAATAACACCAGACTGATACATCTGAGCTAAAACTAGGAATATTATGGAGACCACCTTTTTATTTAGCTAATGTTAAGGACCACCTCTAGAAATTACTCTCCTGTTGTGTGGCACCTTGCATTTTGTATTTTCAGGGAGCACTGATACCCAAAGAGCTTATGTACAAGTAAAAGAAGCCACCTGAAATTCATCATGATCAATAACATAATCCATTTATTCTTTTTTAGATAGTGCTACTTACTACACTAATCATATCCAGCAAATCTAAAAAACAACCAGTAAATGCTGGTAACTAAAAAACAAGAATAAAATTTAAAACTAACATAATTTTTCAAGGTAAAGAAATCTTGCAATATTTATCTACAAATGTTTGTGAAATTATGATCCATATAATGCCATCTTACCAAAACTCTCAAAACAAACAAAAAAAAAATCTGGTGAACAACTTCAAAGAGTACTGGGCTTTCCATTTTGTTTTCATAGAAACAAAATGGCCAAGAATCACAAATTTGCTTACACTCAAAATATTTAGCTACACAGCATTATTTAAATTAATTAATGTCTCTGTTTTATTGAAAAATGTATCACAATGTCTTAATAAATAAATCTAACAAATTAGTTTTAAAAAATAAGTCTACCTTTAGAAGAAAAGAAGATCCATCCACTTTTGCTTTTCCTACCAGCTGGCAAGTGAGATCAAAGAACAGCATTGGCTGAACACCAGACAATTTTGCTGCTGGTCCGGAGATGGAAATATTACTGGCTGCCCAAATACGTAATTCTTCTATTGTTTTCTGTTCTTCATCCATGAAAGTGTACGCTTTGCTAGAAGTTCGAGGAACTAGTGGAGCTCCTACAGTTCCATCAAATGTCAAGGATGCAAATCCTGCACTGGTAATTCCCTGCATCTGTCCATTGTATTCCCTGATCTGTAATAAAATATGAAAGAAAAAAAAAGTTTGCACTGCATAGAAATACATTTCTGCTTTATCATACGCATGAAAAATAGATGATTGATCATCTGTTCCTGGTGTTATTGGGAGAACAGAGTCAAAATAAAAACAAAACAAAAAATAAAATTAGTATTTACAAGAAAACAGAATGTATAAGCAGAAAATAAAATCTTACACAAAAAATTTTTGAAGAGTCAGACTAATACCTACCTGTAAATATACAGCATCTTTGCAGAGTATTTTATTCACACGTCAAAGTATTTGTGAGGAGAACACATCAGGATTGCTCTTATAAAAGGGGAAACTGAGGCACAAGAGAAATTAGTTTTTAGGGGTTACCCAGCAGAGTGATGGCAGAGCAAAGTTATTATGGATTCCTGTTTTCTGCCGCTCACAATAGCCCTGTTTCCCAATATTATGGAACTGAAAAAGAAAATACCAGTTCTAGGAGGTATTTTTTTTCCATAAAGCAAACAGTGATGAGCTTTCATTCCTTGAATTATGAATACAGCTTTCACAATTACTCAATGTCTACTGCCCTGCACGTGGCAGGTCTCTTGAATCCTGCTGATTTAGCCTTATATCTGCTGCCATATGAAACACAATATTTAAAGTCTGAAGCATTCCTTCAAGGATCTAGTTTAGTCTTACCACTCCCTGCACTTTATATATGTATCTATATCAAACCACCGCATGACTCATTATCCAGAAATCTGAAACCGGCTGTTTTGATCCATCCCTTTTTAATCAATGTTTGCTTACCAAATAAGCAATAACACTTAYGAATATAGCATTGGTAAGACAGTCTAGCATAGGATTCCCAGTGCTCAAATTCCAAATGGTTGAAAATCCTACTGATTTGAAAGTACAGAACACAAAATGTACACCAGAAGTTCTAAACGCAACAATTTTTAGCATAACATTGCCAATGATTTTATAAACAGAGGGAAATTTAAAAAGCACACAAATCAAGCATTAATTGACCTTGGAAATTCATAAACAAAGCAGTTCAATCTTCGTGACAGGAACTCCTTTAATCCCTGATACTTTGACATAATGCATAAATGCATTAAGGGTCATCTCTAAGATAARGTTTGATTTACTTAAGCATTCTCCAGACCTGAGCAATGAAGCACATCAATTCATGATGTAGTTTTCCTTCAGTGAAACACTGAAAAGCTTTGAGCTTTTAACCTTTACAATTAAATATTGAAAATACAAGAAGAGCCAACAGACAAATCAGGAAAATACATCGTTTCATAATAAATTTTTACCCCATTATCCATGATCTAGAAAAAAATATTCCCCTATAACAGTAAGATGTTATCTAATATAAACACACAGATTTACTTTAGTTGCTGTCACTGGCATTATATTCCATAGCTTCTCTGAACAGGTAACATCCAGAAGGGAGAAAAACTCTTTCATCACTTTTACTCATTCATCCAACATCAAAATATACTTCAAGAGTATTTTTAGTATCTTGTCTGACATGTCAAATGTTTCTCAAAGTGTTTTAATTCCTAATTTACCTATTCATTTATTTCTTCATATTATATTATTATTATTATTATATCATTTCTTCTTTTATATCTTGATTTATTTCTTACTAAAAATTCTGTCCTAGTCTTCTGTGAAGGCTCTAAACATTTCAGGAAACCAGTTCAAGAAACTATTTTGTCTCCCTGGGCTTCCACCAATATTTTACCACACGTTATTTTCCTCTTTTCCCAAATCCTTTATGTCATGCTTTGAGCATTCAGGAGGCTAACCTCAAACATTCTGTACTTCTGACATCTCCCCGTACCCCCATTTAAAGAATTTAAAATCAGCCTTCATGTAGGGAAAGGCAATTATAAAATAAAAAAAGAAATAAAATATGTAAAAAGGTAAATCACAACTGTCATGATGAGAAAATTACCGATGATCTTGAAGCAAACCCAAATGTCCTTAGGCACAGGCAGGTGGAGAAGCCATTGAGAGCTCTCAAAGGTAAAGAGAATTCAAGAATATTATTTAGTGAACAACAGAAGAAACAGAAGTAGTAAATGCAGAATGGGTTACTGTGGTCCTGCATTTTGCAGTTCTTCAGATGTGCAGTGTTTTTGGTTCAGCGAAATAGTTTCTCAYGCACTTTTGCGTAAACACGAATTGTTGACCTAACGGCAAAGATTGTTATGAATTCCTAACCTATGTGATAGACATCATTACTAACCAGTGGACAGCAGGAGGTAGTATCTCCATCCTCCAATCCACRGTGAATTTGGAAAACATATAAATAAAATGAGGGCAGAGGCCAGCTCTCTCTTCCTCCTCTCTGCATCCTCCCTTTTGGCCTCTGCYTGTTGGAGAACCCTGACAGCTGTGTCCGTGTGTTTATTCGAACCCGAGAACAACATGTTACAGAACAAAGTAATTTTCACAGCTGGAAAATTACTTATTTCGGACCCACAGAACAGTTGATGGTCAACAGAAATTCTCTGGGCTTGTCCTTTAAAAACAAATCATTGCTAAAGTGATGAGGGATCACTGGAGTGTAAAATGAACAAAATCTATGGGCAAATGTTATTTCATTATGGCACTCTTAAGTAGAACTCACATCAAGTTAAGCACTGATACTGTCAACATGTTATATTTTCAATACAAACGATTTTGAAATTGAATTAAACTTAGGAAAGAGTCAATCTGGGACTTTTGCATATGACAACTCCCCTTTAGTACATTTTGTGCCATTTCTAGAGATCTTGGAGATATTTTTTAAAAAATGGTGGGGGAGGGTGAAGGGGAAGAAGCACAGGGAAGTGTGGCAGATGGCTATCTCTTTAAAAATTCCCTGAGAATTTTAAATAATTTCAATAAACAATGGTTGCTAAATAAAAATACCCTCTGGGACAAAAACAGAGCAGATAAAATGCATTTGGCTTGTTCTAAGCAAGCAAGTAAATTCCAATACATATTGCAGGAGTCTTTGGCATAGTTTTTGTAAACCGGAGAACAATAGGTGAAATGTCACCTTAACAAACTGCATGGACAATAAACTCTAGTGATTTCTATGGGGAACAACATTATCCTGAATATGGTTATTGAAAAGAAGATAATCTTGAAATATTTATAAATAGATTTACAGCAAAGTAAAAGACACGTTTTGGTTTGTTTTTTTTTTACTGAAGATGGTGTTATTCATCTCACTAAATGGAAAAGTGTGATAGTAAGTAGTGTATAAACCTGGAATAATAGCATCTCCAAGGCAGTTTTCCATCAAAACTGATTGTTAAATTATAGAAGCAAAGGACTATTATGAAACCACTGCAGTCACAGATCATCTCAGAATATCAAAAAATGCCTTGGGAAACAACATATACTAAGCTAATGTACATGTTTTTATACTAACAAGGAAGATTTCTTTTTTACGATTATTACTGATGATGTTTGTATGGAAAAAAGTATTCTGTCAGAAAAAAACCCACCAGAATGCAGTTGGTATATTTCTTTATATTTTGTAAATGTTTTCTCATCTTAAGTAAATAGTCTAAAGAAATTCAGTTAATACAGTATGCTGATTATATTTGCTTATATTTTAATAATGTAATCCTGGTGTACTTGAAACTCCAGCTGTATGAACACAGAGGTAATAATGAAATAGAGAAGCCATTTGAAGTATAAATTAAACCATCTTCAATACGTTTAAATATAACAAGAAGAAAACTGAACTACAAATACTATCTGCAGGCACCTTCTAAAAGCAAGTTAACAAGTCTCATGGAAGTAAAATGAATTTTTTTGAAGACATGATAAACACACCTAGATATTAGGACCATAAATTATACCTCATTCTCTAGCACTCCTGAGAATATATCTGCAAAATAAGATTATCAGAAACATCTGTAGCAATGGAAATACAGATTAAAGAAGAAAATGAGCAATACATTGAAGATTTCATTTACCAATTCAATTCACCTGAAGATAAAACTATTTTGTGGAAAAAAATTATATGCATAAAGTATATATACTTAAGCCAGCTGAAATAATTTCTGTTTTAATAATTTAAAAACCCAGCAGGCATTGTGATAGTGCTTTAGAAATATTCCTCAGAGAAAGTAGCAGTTGATTTAAGACAATTCTAGTAAAGTAAAAAATTACTATTTTGGAATATTTTCTACATATTTAAAACATGATCAGGTAACTTGACCAAAAGTACTGAGATGAAAATTTCAGAAAACATATGTGCAAATTTCTAAGACTTCAAATTACAGAGACACTCTACCACTGCCTACAGTCAGTATTTCCTGACATTATTTACTATATATACTTGCTTTTAATTTAAATTGCACTCAGTGAGTTGCATGCATTAGAGAATTTTTGAAGGGAAGCCAAAAGCAATAGTAATATGGGTATTTCTGAGAAAAAAAAAGCTGTTTTTTCCATATTAAAAAGAATCTCATAACTGTTTACTAAAAAAAGTTTAATCCCTTTCACTTTTCAGAACAAAAATTTGAAAACTGGGTAGCAGTGCAACAGACCACACGTTCTTCAACATCTTTTTTAGTAGAACATTTCAAACCTAACTTTGGCCAAGTTTATATATTTGGACTGCATTTACCCAGAAGACGCTAAGAGTCTGGGAGCTATATTCTGCCAAAGTTTAATATTCACTCAGTGTGTCGTATATCTAAGCTCCAGACTTTCCCCTCTCATCCTTATCAACCCAATAGCTATGGCTGGAGCTGCCCAGGAATAAGAAGTGAGCAGATACTTCTGCTGTGTCTTTCTCTCAGTGTCTTCCATATTGCATAAAGTAGAAAGAAGGAAAAGAAATCAACTTTCATGAAACAAACTGGATTAAACTAAAGGAGGGAATACAAAGAGACAAGGAAACTGTAGGCTAAGTGCAAAAGTAAGATTGCTCCTGGAAATAACAGCAGATTGGTTCAAAGATCAAAGTAGGTAACATAGTGGAACGAATGCTATGTTAAATATTACTAGGTCTAGGAGAGTGGTGCACAAGAAGAGAGAACAGAACTAGTAAGGATAACAAGAAAGGGAGTGTGATACCTCTATGTTATTATGAAGCCATGCTCCATATACTTGACATTCAGATTCTCACTCCTCTGTGGACAGAGAAACAGCTTAAAAACTCTTACTAGCAAATCTTACACTTGTCAATCTACTGATCTATGAAAGGAATAGCCACCTRTACCATGGCTATGAAATCCTTTTGCTCAAAGAGGCAATGCTTTTATATTGTAAATCTAGAGTTTGAATCAGATTAATACGCAATTAATAGCATGCAAGGAATTTGTTTTTCCTGGTGCTTTTCTCCATTTTGTTGTTCTAAAGATCTAGGATGCTGCACTGGGCATGGTGGTATTTGGTCAAAGGTTGGACTTGATTATCTTGGAGGTAATTTCCAGCCTTAATGATTCTCCGATTCTATGATCTAACTGCAAAGCTAAAACCTTATAATCCATAATTATTCCAAGGTTAGTACATGACACAGGTACTGATGTCTGTGCAAACTTGGTTCAGCTCAAGGTGCATTTATGTTACGATACTGTGTTCCATTACACACATTATCTTATTTTTCTACAGGACATTTTCTTACACAGTGCATGACTTGAGAAGTGCAGTGGTGATGAAATAGTGCTGGGTAAGAAAGAGGCTGACAGCTTTACAGCTCCTACTTCATTTGTTACAGCAACTGGACCCTACGTACAGAAGAAATCACGGCATGAAAGTAAGAGAGAATAGTATCAAGATTACTATGACAAAAAGTTAGAGAACGAAGGTCTTGTAATTGCTACAGAGACTGCATTATGCCAAGGAAGCCATATAAGTAAAGATTATAATGAGAGGTCACTCCTTTGGTCTTCATTCTCCAAGTGTTCCACCCGAGTCACACAGCTCTGCAATGCTGTGTATTTGGGAAAAACACCTACCAGAACACATCCTGGACAGTGATTGCATTAATAGAATACAAGATGAACAAGACGAACACCTAAATAAGAATGTGCTTCACTTTTCTCCAATTCTTAAATATTAAAATGGCAATCAAATATCAATTCACCTCACTGGGAATGGGGAAATAAGTTCTTGTTCGTGAATCACTCAGAAGTAACAAGGAATACTAGAGAAAAGCCAATGAGGAAATTAACAATTCTCTCATCACGGCAGGGTTTAAGCAATTTAAGAAGGGCGGAATACCAGCCAAAACTTCTAAGTCAAGTGAGGATAAAATATTGCAGGTTTAGCCAATACCAGCAGGTTGCCTCTTCTCTCTTTAACAGTGTAATCATTAGGTATTAATTCTAAGATATTAAGAGCATTCACAGTGAACCATAAAAAAGAAGCTGCAAGAAAAATCCACCTAAGAACACTCCTCCTTTGTCATGAAGACCGAAGGAGACTATACAAATAGATCACAGGCCTGGCTCTTATACTGGGAGATGAGGGCCTCACCCTCTGCAATCTCTGCAGAGGACTGACTGTGGCTGAAAGCCCACGTACAGTACTGCAAATCACTAAATTCTATACTTAATGAGAAATCATCATAAGATGAAGTGCACAAAGATGCATTTCAAGAAATATTAACAGAAATGTAATTAAAACTAGGTAATTTTTCAGTTCTGTTATTAAGACACTTAAAATTTTCCTTCTCTGCAACAAATGCTAAGCAAATTAAATTACTCTCTACCCAGAGTAATTCCAACAGAATCCCCTTCATTAAATTCTTATTAGTTCTGACCAGCAGATCTTGCCAACACCTCTGTTACTGTGAGAAGTTATACATTAGCAGCCGATATGTAACTGGGAGCAGTAATTTTTAAAATGTGTTTGCCATCAATGTCAACTTCCTGGAAGTCCCTCAAAAGCATATCTAGGGCAGGTAGAATGTGAACACATACTCTAAGGACTACATATATCTACCCGTCCTTATCGGTATGCCCAGCTTTGACAGACTATGGCCTCTGCTACCCTTGATTGCTTTCCATTCAGCAAGCTAAGAGAAGGTGATTAAGGCCTGAAGACAAAAGCAGAAAAGAGTGAAGGAGGACTGCAGAAAGAGTAATTAGAAATCTAATTAGAGTTGATTTCTTTTTTTTAATTGAAAACTGTGTTGCACAGTAGTGATACCTACTATGCTGGTTGTGGCTGAAAGAGAAAGAGGTCCTCTCCCTCCCAGTTTATTCCCAGAAGTTGGCACGAGGGTTTGTGTCAGATTTCTACCTGCTCAAATGAGATATGAAAACTTCCAAAGTACCTGTTTCTTAGTCTGGTGTAGTTAGAACATTTCCATCCAGAAAAAGGCAACTCAGTAGTTCTAGATCATTCTAACTTAAAATGTAATTAAACAAGCTCTCAGCTTATGCATCTGAAGAGACATGGATTGTGAGCAGCTGGAGGTTTGTTAGGACCAGAAACCACTTAGAACAGCTCAACTGTGTGATGAAACAAAAGAAGTGTATAAGGGAAGTGAATTAACAGACCCTATCTTTAAATACTGGAACATCATCTTGGAGAATGATGAAATATCAATTGACAAGGATTCCAGAATGATCTCCTCAAAAAATCGATGCCAAATCAGAAGAACAGTAAGGTCCCTTACCTGTGAGATATCAGTAGGTTTCATCAATAAGTTTGTGATAAAAATAAATAGTGGAACTGAGACAATACTATGTTTGCATAAAAGGGGTGCATACATAACTTTCCCAAGAGTGGTCTTGTCTGTTTTCTTGATGTGTACTTTAAAAATCCAATCTTGACCTACCACAGCCAGGCAACTTTTTAATTCTTTTATTTTGACCAGCTCCTTTCCTTTTTCATGTGTATGTTACAAAATATGTCCTCTGTTTTCAGAAGTAATAAACAGGTTTTTATCTCCACKGAATTTCAGAAGTGAGTGTATCTGTATAACACGCTGATGGTTCAGAGAAAAAATTAAAATTTAGCATAAAACTTTCCCATCTGAAGTTAAATTAATGAACTTCCAAGACTAGAAACACATCTCGAGTACTGATTAGCAACATAAGCTTCAAAACATAAATGCAGTTTCATTACACTCTTATTATATATATAGATGACCTTAAAGAAACCTTATTCTAACCCAGAATAGGTTAGCTAATTTATCCCTCGATTGTAAACACTTATAATATAGATGAATAACTGAATACAGTTGCAGCAGGCATAACAAAAATATCCAGCAGAAGCAGTATCAAAGCTATAAACAGTTTCCTGCATGCCCTTTGATACAGATGAATGGGGAGTAAGTCAGGAAAACACTGAAGCAGCAGCTTGAGCACACTGCACACTGCAAACTAACGAGCCCAGACAGAGTTACTCTCCAGCTGACCTAAACTGTTCCACAACAGAAAACCGAAAGAAACTCCTCAATCCTATCAGTTCGAAGAGGAATAAATTGTGCAGATTTATGTCAGTTAAACTCTATTCATCTAGAAGTATCACCACGTGATTTTTTGTCAAGTAGTTTAATAATATTGTTGTTGTTGAAAAAATTTCATCGTTTACTTTTCGTTTTGGTCCATTCCATAACCAAAGCTGTTTTATCAATCAGCTGCTTTATCCAATGTCTTCAAGTGTAAGTATCAGTACATGTAGAAATAAATTATTCCTATGGTCCTCTCATTGCAGAAAAGCAGACACATAAACCCCCCACATCCTAGTACATACCTTTATTCTATGAAATCGAACAATATCTCCAACTTTGTAAATTTTTGGTAGGGAATCTAGATTTCCATTAAAAAGAGTGCACGTTAACTTCACATTTGATGGGTCCACAAGTGTTACAACTGAGCAATAATCTGTAAAATATAAAAGTGTCTGAATGAATGAAAGGCACTATGGAATTATTAATACACAGATATTAAATCTGGGAGGAACACCCATACRGCAAATATTTTTTTGTTATAGTCCGTGTAACTCTTTCAAAGTCAATTTTTTTACAGGATCATAACAACTGAAGTGTGGCCCATCTTGCTGATAATTAGCCCAAATAAATGAAAATGAAATGTGTGATTAAGCACAGGTCTGTGAGCAAGAACACACAAACCTTTTTCTTCTGTCTGCAACAGGCATGCTATTCTTTCACACTTCAATTATTCGCTCTATAAAATGAGGAGCATATGTACAATTTTATAAAATAATTTTCCAAGATTTATTTTGCACTGCCTTCCAAAAAGATAATGAGCTCTGCAAGTTCTAAAAGCAAATTAAAGCATAAATTACATAGCCTTCACTTCAACAAAATAAGCAAGATACGTAGATAGATATACTGCAAGAATAGAGCCACACAGTGATAGTTAGAAAGTAGAGTAAAAATATGAAATAAGACCTTTTGAAGTCAAACTCCACAGAATTTCACTTCTATTAATGGTCTAAAAAGTAAAACCAAAACAAGATACAAACATGACAATGCAGATCAGCCCAGAATAGAGCAGTATTTGCAGCTGACATTAGTGAAACCTGTATTTTCCATTTCAGCATGTGTGCTCTGATACCTTATAAATATAAAACAGAGTAAAAGCACATTTGCTCTCCCGCMACATGGTAGCTGGTAACCTGTGAGAAGCAAAGTAGCAGCAGAAAGAAACATCCTGACCACAATCTCCTGTACCACCTATTGTCCCTCCAAGAGATGCAGGGTAACCTGTAACCATAGCCAGACAAATACAACTAGGAAGGAAGGAAGCAGGAGCATCCAGAGTGAAGCTGAGCCTGGAAAAGGTGGAGGAAAGATGTTCTCCCTAAATGTTCAAATGTTTCTTTTCTTTGTTTCTCAATATCTGAATAAGTTATTAAATGTTTATGTTAACTGGCAATGAATTAAATTCCCCAAATCAAATGTTTTGTCCTGACAGACACCTTTTTATCTCTTAAAAAGAAAAACCCAAACGGAAGAGAAAAAAATCTAAATGATCAAAAAACCCCCAACTTGCCTTAGCTATAATTTTACGAGGGAACTAGTGATAATGGCACTAAACCAGAGCTTCCATATCTGGGAACTGAACTGTCRTAGTTCTAAGACGAAGTCACTAAAATCTCCATCATGCACATTATAAAGATGCAGACATGTAAGTTGTTGCTAGACAGCTTTGAAAGGGAATGCTATCAGTCAGTCTACTAAAACTGACAAATTTGCCTTATATAAAAAAGCTATAGAAGGCAGTCAAAAAAAGATAATTGTCATATGTAAACTCTGTGAATAGATTCCCCAAACATGAAGATAGGTATGTTAGACTGGATTAAAATACATGCTTCAAAAGAAATATTCTTCCCTTTCCAGCACATACACCCCTAAATTTCACTATCACTTAAACTTAAAAGTTTAAATTCCCTAATGACTTGAGTGAATGAAGTGTTGAAAGAAATCCACTGAAGTCTTACCGAGAAATAAAACTTTTCCTACTAATATAAAAACCTTCACTATTTCTATAAAACTAGTACTCTTCTTCCTTCCCAAGATTTTTACACAGATTCAATAATAATAAATTATCATCTTTTGCATTCAGAAATTGCTGAGATCACTCTTTTGCACACTCCCACCAAAGGCACAAGGTCCACATAGAGCCTGTTTTGACAATCTGTGCCAGGAATGTCATGAATAAAGTCCAGTCACTGGCTAACAAAACTGCAATTATTTACGACTGTAGTCCAAAGACTGATTGTTGTATTTCTTTGGGTATGAATTCCACAGGTTAACTTAACAGATCAGTTGCAAATATGAGCAAAATGAGCAATTAAGAAAAACCTGTATGGTTCATAGATTTACAATCCTTTGGGGATACAGAATAACATGCTACAGTACACTGATACAATCCAACATCAAAATCAAGAGGAAAGAGTGAAAACATGCTATATTAAAATTGTAGTTACTCTTTGATGCTGTGATTATACAACCTAGTCAGCTTCATACATGTGCAGCTGCCTATTTAACAGTAGAAGTTAACATACTCCCTCAATTTTCTGTGTAATTAGCATCATCAGATAAGACTGATAATCATCCCAGTCAAAGCAGTATAAAATATTACACTTGTTTTATACAACCTATATATAGGTTCTCTGTCTCTGTGACTTTAGTCTTCCATTCCTCACTATCACCTCAAAACATCACTTCTACAATAAACCTAATTACAATAAAAGTCTTTGAGAACAAAGCATAAATACTGTTTTTTAATGAAATCCTCATCCAGCAAAGTCCTTTTGGAAGGTTAAAAATAAAAAGCCACCTGTCTTTTCTTTTCCAGCTGAAATGTGAAAATTGTTTTCTGTTTTCCACAGTAACATTATAGATCAGTGATTGAATTCATTTTTCTGAAAAAATAATGAGTCAAACTCTAAGCAGAATTACTGAATTTAAATAGTGTCCCAGTGTTAAAGAAAACAATATAATAAGTGTCATTGGTCATACTTTTGATTTTTCTCAATATACTTTCCAACAAAGCAAAATTCCTTCATTACCAAGCTAATAAATAAATAGATGGAAGTTTATATATTGGAGTCAATTTTCCTTTACTAGAGAAATTTACTCCACTGATTAGCTTTTCTTTAAAAGAGAATTTTTACCACTGGTAGATTTTACTTGTAATAATCTGTCTTAAAAATATCACACAATGGATGCACAGCTCTGTAAATTTATACGCTGTAGAAGAAAGCTTTTTACTTTCATACTAGATTGTCTCAGTAGAAGCACTGAATTTCAGCTGACACTACACAAAATTTCAAACTGCACCTACCCTTTTTTTTAATATATTTAATTATTATGAAGCGGTATTCTCTCTCAGGCTTAACAACGTGAGACACCACCTGCCATGGACAGCTACCAGTAAGGATGCTTGTAACAGCCCAGAATCGGTGTTTATGAAAACAAGGAGAGATAACTGATATTTAATTTAAACGTAAGTACAGAGTGATACACCTGTCTCACATGCTTTTTATATTCTTTCTGTCTAGTCCTTATTGTTCTTTAAAACTACAATTGCTGTAACCTGATAATGAGTTCTTTATTTCATTTCACAAAAACCCCACAACTATTTGGTGATCAGTAGAAGGTTACACTATCTGCATGGAGAATGCTGACTGCCAAGCTTCTAGGTCCTAACTTTAAATAGTTTGAAATATAAATCTCTTCTAGCCCTGTAACAGTCACTGAAAATCTGAAGTTTCCTTCAGTATCATGACAGTCTAAGTTCATTCTACAGGTTACAGATTTCCTTTTATAATGCCATAGCATTTCCACTCTTTTATGGACTGTTATGCATGAGCAGAAAGTCAGCATTTCTTCACAGTGTACAGATAGATAAAAAACAAACACAAAACCCCCAAATCCCACAGCTTCACACACAAATTTATTTTTTAATCATCCTAGGGAAATCAGAACTGCTACAAAAGCTTTCCAGATTAGTAGCTATTGATATTGTAGGACTAACAAGTTGTTTAGTATTTACTGATTAAACATTTATTTTTGTTTTACTGAGGACTTCAGCAGTTCCTAACAAATATGCTTTTATAAATGGTTAAGGTGGAAAGCATCGATCTAATTACACATCCCCTTTTGAGCAATCACATATTTATTCCACAATAACATTTAGGTGGAAAACCCACTATCCTGAACCTGAACCTTCCCTCTGCAAAGAGATAAAAAGGTTTTTGGCAATGTTGTTAGCAGTTAGGGACTCTAATTAAAGATTGCCTTCTGTTTCTTTTATTTCAATACACACAAAAAGGAGAGAGATTATTGTAGCTAATTATTCTCTCTTCAAAACTAAATGATAGTGTTTCCAAGAATTACTAAGGCCATTCACTATACAAGTGCCTGTTCTAACACCAAGCAGCTGAAACAGCTAATTTACTATTTACATTTCAACAGGACAGGAAAAAAAATAATTCGAATGTACACACACATGTATGATGTGTGTGTATATAAATGTACATACAAACTTATATTGCAGAAGCCCAAAACAAARCCTCTAAAGAATCAAACTGTTTCACTAGAGCTTGTTACTTCTAACATGGTGATACACTTCAGAGATACAAAGAATTCAGTAACTACCAGAAGCATCTGGCTAAGCAGATGCTTCAATGCCATCATTTGTAAATTGTATATCAAAGTAGCTGTCTTGAGATGTCTATTAACTATTTATTCAGCTATTTATTTTTTTTTTCATTTCCTTTAAACATTTTTTAGTCTTTCATTTATCTTCTATATTTTAAGATAAGAAACAATGGTTACTTAAATAAGAAATGCATATAAACTACTGTGAACAGAAGGGAAAAGAACATTATTCTAATCTCTAGGGGTCTAAAAATGAAATCACTGTCTTTACCTCTGCAACAGTTTTCAGTCTGTTCTGCAAAGTTTAAATAAATCCTAAATATTTTGATTGGAAAAAAACCCCCMAAATGGAACATAATACTTTGATGGAAAAACTATTGTAGATTTAACTGAGTCTGTTTCCTCACAAGTGGATAAATGGATACCACAACATTATTCTATGATGGGTTTGCCTTGTACTTTAAAGTTGGTTTGCCATTACTTACTAAAAATCGACTATTGTAATTCAAGTTGACCAAATGGTATAGTTTAAAATAGAGTTCTTTCAGCTACATAGTTTTAAACAATTTTGGGCCAAAAACGTTGATGAACTTGGCTCAAGACCAAATAAAAATTAAAAATAAAAACAAAACGTAGGGCTTCAAAATACTTTAAGAATCTGATTTACAATTTTTACGCTGCATTTTGGGCATGTAGAACTGTTGACCAGGAAGTGGTCAAAATTTTTAGAAGACTATCTTCTGAAATTGCTATCCTTTTTTACTTTTGATTCTGAGAAATATTTCATAAAAATTAAATAATCATAATCGACATGCATGTCTAGGAAGAATAAAATGAGATTTTCATTCAACATGTGACATGAATCTACTGCACGTATCTATGATAAAATGCTAGGGCATGGTTTCCCCAAGAAAACAGGACAAAAATTCTATGACATTGTCAACCACCAGCAAGGATTCTTCTTGCATTCTTCCCTGCTATATGGAAAACACCAACTAATATCTAAACGAAAAAAAAAGAGTTGGGGAAGCAGTAGTATCATGTTGTAGTGTCCTAAAACTTCCATAGTCAAGCACATAATCTCTGTAATTGGACACTACGAAGACAGAGGCTCTTTTTTCTTCTATTTACTTTTTTTACTTTTTTTTTTAAATCTCAAGGCTAAATACTTGAGATGTCCTTGGGATTAAGGGAGGGGAGAGAGTAGAGTATCATCTTTGTTAAAAATTTCAAATGTCTTAAGACTCTAAAACTATTGGGGAAGGGAAGTTAGAATATAGTTTTGAACACTTCCAACAGATCTAGCAGACAAAATCCCATCTGTCTCTTGTACCAAGCAAGACCTGAAGTACTTTCTTGGACAGTTTTCAGAACTCATAAGTTCTCATGTATAGAAATTTCAAACTATATGCCCCGAGCAAAAGTGTGCCTAGCTAAAACAACTTTCTCTGGAATAAATAATTTATGAACATACTGAAAACTCATTTCATTCATCAGTGTTTTAACATTCACCTAATGCAATAACGGTAATAGAAATGATGAACTTTTAATTATAGATTATACAAACCAACAAGACTAAATTAGGTACCTCTCCAGTGGTACCCACTTTCAGTGGGAACACAGTGCAAAGCTTCAGCCTTAAGCCTGAATATAGGTAAGAAGGAGCAGCATCTTATACCTCAGGGCATATCTATACAGTGAATAAAGACCCATGTGTATTAAGTACAGTGGTCACACTTTCCATGCTTCCAGCTGGCATCAGTTTAAACCTACATGATTCTATTAATACAGAGAGAGAATGTATTAGTGCAGGATTGTGCCAGATCTAATGCGACCACAGCATTTTCTGCCAAGAGTCATTTCATGCCCTGACAATGCAGAACAATCATTGACCATTCTGCACCCTCTCAAGCAGACATCACTCTGGATTGTGCAAAAAAATCAAAAAACAACATTGAAATATTTGACTGATTAGTGAATATTTTTACTCAAACCCCCAAATTAATTAAAACTGTTTTAGAGATTTTCATTATAAAGTAGCAAGTGAATTACAACTTTCTTCATAAATAAGAAACATCTAATTGTGTCCCTGTTCTCCACTGATATTGTTGTGTTATTTTAATAATAACAACTGAAAATATACAGGGAAGATATATTATGAAGATATATTAATGACATTTAGGCAAGGACTAGTTGTTAAATAAATAATCATTTTCCCTATTAAATTCCTACTACTTATGAAATTGAAGTGATTAACTTGACAAATAACTCAGTTGAAAAAAATCTAACTGCTTCACAGACATGCTACTCTGAAAGTTGGTGCATTTAACTTCACTGTTTTTACATATCTGGAAAGAATGGCTGCCCTAATGATTTCCAGCAATCAGTGTTTGTCTAACTAAGATGTTCCAAGTCCCGAGTTCCCCAAAGTCTTGTTAAAGTAGCTGGACAAATGACAAATCTCCTTTAAGAGCTGCCCTTCCATGACTTACCCAAAAAGTAAAAGTAGTACTTTCTGCATTTGATTACTTCCCTTCTTACTCTTTTTGTTGTTATCAATGTGAAAAAAGGAAACAAAACCTTTAAAAGATTTTGTGGGGTTTGTTTTGTTTATTTGCTTTTAAGTCTGAGTCTTAAACCTACAATATTTTTCAAGAGGCAATATCCTTGATTATTACAGCTAAAGCAGTTACTAGACACCACCATAAAATTAAGACTTTGAGAAGCTCTCTACAGTGACAGACAGATGCTGTTTAGCAGCCCATGCAAAAAGCATTTATCAATCTTTTACATTATATACAAGGTAACTATTCTCTGCTCTGTACAGGTCTAGATTATACTTGTACCTTTACAATGAAGTATTTTACAGATTAAAGGCACATCAAGCAGGAAGGAGTATCAGTGCTAAGATCTCACACAGAAATAATGTTTTGTAAACTTTTAAATTTGGTCCTTCTGTTTGAAAAAGCATAAAGACTATTTGTTACATTGTATTTACATTAATATTTAACTGTAGCTAAATCATATATAGTTCCATAAGTATTTAGTTCTAGGGGCAGAATGATTTTAATTACTATTGCTTCTAAGCTAGCAGTACAACCTCATTTGCTTTACTCACAGTCAACATGCACACACTTAATTTAGTATCTTATGAATATTTGCATTTCTATTTAGATGTCAGAACAAATTTTCTGTTTTCTGTTTCCAGTCTAAATGCACTGAGTTCCTGAAGGTACTTTCACTTCCCATTACTCTTCATTTACACCTAGAATATCTGTTGTGTTCCAACTTTCATAATGCAAAGCAACTGGAATTTGTATTTCTCTGTTTTCACTGGGCTACAGTATTATCAAACACCAGTTATGTTCTGAACTGTGATATCTAACTTTTCCACACCTTTCTCTAACAACTACCATTTACCTTTTGCTATATAAACCAACCAAAACAGCATTTAATCTTAAAAATTTGTAATTTTTAACTTCAGTGTCTATGTAGAATATGATAATACTCAGTTTACTTTAGTGTCACGAAGAAAAAAACAAACACACGTATTTGCTATAAAAACAGATGGACCATTATTGCCTCAGTTCCCAACTTAATGACTACATCTATTTTTAAGTGTTAATGTTTAAATTTGATTACTCCATATTCTTCAGACTCCACTTTTTTAAATCTGCCCTGAGGCATCCAAGGTCGTGGGTGGCAGAGAGCGTGGAAGGATTTGGGCAGGTTCCTAGGGCAGCTGTCATCTCCCATTGCTTGGGACTTTATGCCTGAACAGCTAAATAACCCTAACAAACTGACCTGTTGACTGATAGAAGGGTGCCTTGTTTACCCCCATGAACCCCAGCAGCTTCTTGCCCAGTACTGCGGCCTGGCCTGGGCCTATTGAGCCGCTGTTCAATACTCCCAGAGTGCTGTGGTTGAGACAGGAACTCAAACCACAACAGTAACGGCTGAGACAGGGACTCGAGTTACATCAACTATGGCTGGGACAGGGACTCAAAACACAGCAACTACAGTAATTGCCCCAGTAGTGAAAACAAAAAAAATGGATGAGGCAAGTTGCAGGCCCATATTGCTGATTAGTAAGGGAAGAAGAGGAAGAAGTAGCAGTAGTAGAAGAAAAGGAGGGATTAGATCTAGACGCAGGCCCTTCAACAAAGAAATCAACGGGAATGAGGCAAATCAAACAGGAAACCGGAGTTACTCGGTCCCTGACCTCATCAGAACTTTGAGATCTGCAAAAAGATTCCAGCCGCCAGCCAGGTGAGCAGATTTCTGCCTGGCTGCTTCCATGGTGCGATAATAGGGCCGACAGTCAGCAGCTAGGAGGTCATGAAGCCCAGCAGCTGGGATCCCTTGCTAAAGATCGGGAAATTGAAAAAGGAATCGGAAAAGAAGGAGCAATTTGCAGCCTTTGGAAACAGCTTCTCTCAAGCGTGAGGGCAAGACATCCATTCAAGGAAGATCTGGCAAAATCCCCAGGGAAGTGGACCAATGCAGATAAAGGTATCCAGTACTTGAGAGAACTAGCAGTGCTGGAAGTCGTCTGTAGCGATCTGAAAAATGACAGTGTCTCTAAAGATCCAGAGGAYGTCCCCTGCACATCGGCCATGTGGAGGAAGGTGGTCCAAGGTGCCCCTGCACCATATTCCAGCAGCTTGGTAGCACCATATTACCCACAAATGGATACACCACCTGTTGAAGTGGCATTCTCCTGGCTCTGAAATGTGGAAGAAACTCTGGGCCACATCCCTACCAGCTAGCACCCCAGGTTTTAGGGGCAGTCCAAGAGATCTCTCCTCTCCTACCCTAGTCAGAGGGAAGGCAAGCCCCAAGCACAGGCCATGTAATGAACTCTGGTACTTTCTGTGTGAGCAGGGGGAGGACATGAGGAAGTGGGATGGTGAACCCGCTTCTAAGYGGCACGCTTGTGTCCGTGAACTGAGAGGGAAGAGAGCTGTTAAGAAGGGGCCACCCAGGAAGACTGTCAGTGCAGTTGCCGCAGAGAGACAAGAAGAAAATCAGCAATCTCCCAGAAACAAAAGAACTAAAATCATTTCCCACAACCCTGGCGAGGGAACCTCTGATCTGGCATCAGAAAGGTCAAATAGTGAATACTCTGACCAAGAACAGGAAGAGAGGGTCCCTGCCTTYGGCCAGGAGGAGGAAAGGGATGAGTGGGTATATTGGACTGTGYGGATTCAATGGCCTGGCACATCAAATCCACAGAAGTATAAAGCTTTAGTAGATACAGGTGCACTGATGCCATCAAGGTACAAGAGTGTAGACTCCATTTGGATCTCTGGAGTGACAGGGGGATGCTGGGAGTTGTCTGTATTAGAGGCTGAGGTGAGCTTAACAGGGGACAAATGGCAAAAGCACCCCATTGTGAATGGCCCAGAGGCCCCTTGTATCCTTTGCATAGACTACCTAAGAAGAGAGTACTTCAAGGACTCAAAAGGGTGTATCAATGGGCTTTTGGTGTATCTACAGTGAATACAGAGAAGATCAAATTGTTATCCACCCTGCCTGGCCTCTCAGAAGATCCCTTAATTGTAGGATTGCTGCAGGTTGAAGACCAACAAGTGCCAATTGCTACCAGGACAGTGTACCGGCAGCAGTTATCGCACCAATAGACACTCTGTAACCCGCATCCATGAACTAATTCGTTGACTGGAGAGCCAAGGAGCCAACAGCAGAACCTGTTCACCCTTCAACAGCCCCATACGGCCACTGCGAAAGTCTAATGGGGAACGGAGGCTCACAGTAGACTATCGGGGCCTGAATGAAGTCACACCACTCTGAGTGCTGCCGTACCAGACATGTTGGAACTTCAGTATGAGCAGGAGTCAAAGGCAGCCAAATGGTACACCACAACTGGTATCACTAATGCATTTTCTTCAATTCCTCTGGCAGCAGAGTGCAGGCCACAATTTGCTTTCACCTGGAAAGCTTTCACCTCAGATTTATTTTGGGAAACACTACTACCTTCTCAACATTGAGTAAGAATGTGGAGTAGAAAGGTTTTGTAGAAGCAAGCCATGCCAACTGCAATGGGAATACATTTTGATATATAACCGTATGGGAAGCACAGAACTGCTGTCCTGTGGATACCACTGGGTCCTACTGCTGCCCACACATTGTTTCTTCTGTTGACAGACTCAACATCATGCAAAAATGCTGTTGATTTCCCAAAAGCTATGCATTAGCCTGTTGATCCAGTTAATCTAACATATCCCTGAAAAATCCTATGCTGCTCTGCATAACTTAACCACAGCTGCTGGCTGTGCCGGCGGCTGCCTTCAGTGCAGCTGACACTTGCTGCACGATGGCCCAGAGACCAGCCCAGACACCAGCATATCCACATCCTGTCTTCTCTGTGAGCAAGTGCTGGACACACTTCAGCTCCAAGTACAGTGAAGCCACTCTTTACCTACGAGTGAGAGCAAGTCCTGTCAATAGGGTCTTTCATACCACTACGTCTGTTCAACTAGAAGAATACTACATGCACTAAATGGATGCCCGCAGTGCGGTGTATATCAGTATAGTTCAGCTGAACATACCAAAGCCATACACATTTGCACAGACCTCCCATATGCTCCTCCTATTTACACACTGAACTTATTCAAACTAAAGCTGAAGATTGCTTGGTCTTCAAAAAGTGAAGCCATCAGTTGAACCCTAGTTTGGCCTGGAACTTTTTCTGGGTGTGCCACCAGGTTTGCTCAGCTTTCAGCTGTTTCAATCTACCTAACTGTAAGCTAACTTCATTGTGGAAGCTTTGGTACTGCAGGGTGAGCAAGCACTGTGCTCTCACTGTTGTATCTCGAGTGCATCACCTTGCTCTGCTGCTGGCAGGTTTGGAGCAAGTAAGATCACAGAGATCTGTTCGCAAAAGGTTCTGCAGACAAGCCACTAACTCTTGGTTTCGATTTAATGCTCAATTCTAAAATTTCTGTATTTAGAAACCAGATTGATGGCTAGTGAAATTATTTAAGAGACCTGCACGTGTAATTAAGATTGTAAAAATAAAAAATCACCATCATAATCTATTCTTTTTTGTGTGAAGATACGTTTAGAAGGAGGAAAACCCCCCCCAACTTTAAAATGCAGAGTTACTTTATAAAAGCAGAAAATACTTTGATTAATTCTGAATCTATTCTCAAATTCTATTGCTTAATCAAATTCAGTAGTGATATCATCTAGCTGTGCACTTACTGAACATCTAATGAAATGGCACAATCTTACAGCAAAACTAGCACAATCAGTAAGTGTTCACCTCAGAGAGAAAAAATTATTCAGTTGTTGCACAACTTCTACAAATAACAAATACGACGGTACCATATTTATAGCACATCGTAACACTTCTTGTCAAAATCTCAAGGAAAAATTGCACATGGCTACACAAGAATCCTTTCCCACAAGGACAGGTGCAGAGCTTTTGGGGTTTTTTTGTACAGGCCCTTTTCCCCGTTTTATCCCGATAGTATTAGCTTGATAAATACTTTCTTCATTTGCTATCTCCACCAGTTTGTCTAAATCTGATATCTCTGATATCTCTTACCTATTTGTTGTTCTGTTTCCTTCATATTAGTTGGTCAAAGGTATGGTCAAAGGATCATGTTAATTTGTAGTTCTGGCTGATTTTTAACAAACATAGTAAGAACAGTTCTGTCTGGAGGAGATTTCAAATCTCTTGAATATAATACATACCAGTTCCTTTGCTAACATATGGAGGCTTGAAGAATTTCACAACGCCATACAAGTTCACTATAGTTCCATCTTTAAGATGATTCAGGGGAGTGTACACATATTTTGGAGAAACAGACTGAAAAGGCATGATAAAATGAGGGAACAGAAGAAAAAATTATTGAAACATTCGTACAGAATTTTGTCTTTTAACATCACTCATCCTCAGACATGTTTACTTTGTCTTAAGAAATTAAGATTATCTATTTCTTTATATCATTTCCACTTTAGACTCAGAAAGCACACAAGACATTTAATTCCTTTCTGTGATTGCATCTTCCTTACAATAAGCCAACCATTTAATTCAAGTAAGTTTCAATACATGAACCAGGTGAGTAGAAGTCATTATAATAAAGTACAATGAAAGACAAGCTTTTACTGATCCATTTTAACATGTCCATCCAGAGGACTTTTTAAAGCACATACACAAATAGCTTTGTATTTCTGCTTGGCAGTGTCACTGCACTGAATCATTGTTTTGGGCTGGCAGAGGGGGTTACCTCTCACAGCCACAGTGCACATCTTCCAATTAAAATACCACAATTGCTGGAGGATTAAATAAATTAAGGACTACTGTCTACAGTTTAAGGACTATGCTCCTCTCATCTTAAGTCTGTCATATATGCTGATTAGACTCTTAAAGAATATGAGTTCTGTCAAACTGATTGATATCTGCAGTTTTCAATTACTAGAGTGGGGCGAAAAAATGAAACTAAATAAAAATAATATGAAAACAAGCTCTATCACCATTGGTACTGAAACTTTAATATGATAAAGAACATTAAAATTTCATAAACCAGTTCCTATGCCTTTAATATACTATTTCCTGTAGAATTTTAATTTAGACACACAAAGGCTTGTTCCAAACAGTAATCAAAATAACTGTTAAGACCAGAATCTGAAGTCTGATTTTAAATCAAAGGAAGTTTCATATCTCCTTTTTTTTTACAGCACAAGCATACAATCTTATTACTTACCTTTCTAGTTCAAATTTCCTAAACCAACAGAAAGTCTGTTTGGAGATTGAGATGGAAACAAGTATAGAAAATGTACTACTTTTTTCATATTGTATTTTGTGTTCCAGGTACATTATTTCCAAAAGTAAAAGCTCAATGACTGCTAGGATAAGAGTATGGAAGTAARTTAAACAGGAACAAAAACAAATTCCACACATTCTTATTTACATGCAGTTAATCTCATGTGATTTAAAAATAAAACTCACCACAGACGCAGTTTCTGAAGCAGTAGTTGTTCTTGGGTCAGTGTAAATCTGTGGAGAAAAAAATAACAAAGTTTCTGATCACAAAATTGAAGGTACTGCAAATATAACAACATTTGATAACTTTAAAGCAAATATAACTCTAYAAAGAAATACAAACCAGACATTTTTGCTATATGAATCACCTCTGAATCTAGTAAAATTTTAACCTACAGAAGAAAGTAATATTTACTGCAATTACACTCAGACAAAAGCTTCTTCAAAATAATACACACATTTTCTAAAGTCACTTAGTTTAATATGTTAGGTCACATATGTAGCATTTGAAAGCCAGAGGCCACCAATTTAAAACTGCATTTACTTAACATAGAACTTAAACGGATTTAGGTTTTGTATGTGCCAATGCTTAAGAGCAGACCTATTCTCAGTGCCTTGTTCCTTTCCTTTGGGGAGAAAAAAATAAAAATAACGTCAGGGCAAATTCACCAGAATGGGATAAATTTTATTTAAAGACGGTTCCTAAGCTTTTTGAGCCTTACATATAAGCCAGACTTATCTTCAGCATAAGGTCTTTTAAAGAATTAATCATGGTGATTTGATGAAGAGCCAACACACACCCACTCTCTGTGAGGAATGCAGGGCTCAGCTGCCATCCCAAAGCCACACTCCAGCCTGTCTGCCGTACACAGGGCCCCGTGTCACAGACATGCACTGCTCAGCACTGCAGACTCCTGCTAGGGATCTGCTTTTGCTTTCTACCTCAGCTGCATTCCTGAAGTTAATTTTACTTTTAAACAGCTGAGTGAAAAGTTATGACTGAGAAAGAGAAGCACACAAAAAGTCTGCTCACTTGTATTAATGTTAAGCAGCCAACGAGTGTGTCAGTAAATGAGGCACCACAAGCTCCATTCTGCAGTCAATGCTGAGATAAACACCTCCTCAGCACAACCTAGGCATTCAGTGAGCAGCACAGTGTCTTTGGAATTAGACTGTATGTCTTGCCAATACTCAATTGAAGGCCTCATGTAGTTCCTAAAACTTGGGCACTTTTAGTTTAGATGCACCTGTTCAGACTCGGGGCACAGTTTTGCTAGGATCTTCAACGAGACATACTCCTTCTACCTATGTATCATCACTATCAACAGACAATGAATGTCACAAAACAGTCTGCACTATCATTTTAAATAACTTGTTTCTCACTGAGCTGTGTGCCAAATTCTAGTTACCTACAGAGGTCAATTTCAAAACAAAAATGCCTTTCTGAAATTAGAAAAAAATATTTTTATCTTAAATCTAGAATTTAATTAGACAATAACTATACCGATAAAAATAAACAGCATTGATGTGAGAATAGTACAAAAGAACAAATATTTTACTCATGAAAAAAGGGTACAATTGTCTTTATAAAATTTAGAATATAGCAATCCATGTATTTGAAAGGCAAAGACTAATGATGGGAGTTAAAGCAGTACAAACACATAGACCAGAGAAAACTAAAAATTATAGATCTGAAGTCACTCTTGTACCGTCTGCCTTGCCTGCATTATTGAAATGTATTATGCACAAGAGTGGTTTAAACAGGTCTAGGAATCTATCTAAAGTCAACTAAAGTCAAACTCCTGCACTCAACAAGCAGAAATTTACCTGGCAAATAATCTGGTTAGGGTTATTATAAAATTGCATGTGCACACACACACAAACGTGTCATGTTTCCTGATGAACAAGGTAAAATAATCTAGCATTTTAGTTTCTAATACATTTTATCGGTTTTTTAATTAGAAAGCAAAATGTTAATGTAAGTATTTTGCAAAAAAAAAAAAAGTAAAAACCGTTAGGTAACCACATACATAAATGGCTGAACCAGCTTCTTCAGACACTTCCAGGTGACAATCATGTCTACCATCCTCTGTCACCGTAGGCAATTTTATCACCTTAAATCCTGCAACTACGAAGGTTTCCTACGGGGAGAGAGCAATAAACAGAAAATTACACAGACTCTATCACATGCTCTATTTTAAGAGTACATGATGTGAAATTTTATCCTAAAGTCTCAAGACACTGAAGAAACAAAAATCCTGAACAAATTGTAAAAACTGCCTCTAAGTTTCCCAATTTAGTTCTCCTACCCATGGAATTTATATTTACAACAAATGCCAAAATATTCTTTTTTTTTAAAAATTCTACTAAAATTTTCACACTCTTGATGCTACTGTAACTGAATGCTATTTTTGACAAGGCCTAGGGAGGAAGATTCACACTGAATAAAGCAAAAGAATCACTCCTCTTTGAATACACTAAAGACTGACTCCTTTCTGGTTAGCTTAACTAAGGTAGGAAAGAAATCACACATCAGATCAACAGTGATAAAACATTCTTTTCTTGAAGCTTCTTTCTCATTGAGTTACAGCTGCACTTTTAAGAAACTCTCCTTGTAAATATTTTCTGTTTTGGCTGGACCAACATCTTCCTTAAGGGTCAAATAGGTGGGTCAATCAATAGGTAGGTTTCTGGTAGCAAAAGATACATTACAAACTTCTCTGGCATCACTCCTGAGATTCTGGCACAGAAAGCAATTGTAACTGTATTTTTACTTTGTTATAAAGTTCCTCAGACACCACAAAGTGAACAAGAAAAGGAGGATTTAAAGGATACATGATTCATGTCCCAGCAGCAGCTCAAGTTTTTAGCAGCAACCTCACAAAATCACAAAGAAAAAAAAAATGAAAAAATGAAAAAGGAGGAGAAGATAGAAAATACATTAAATACCTTTAGCTAACCAGAGGTGATTAAAAAAAGCTATCTGATACAATGTAAAGCTCCTTTATAGTCAACTCCTTTGCTATCAGAACTGCATAGCAGGGCTGTCCCAGTGTGATTCATTCCAATGAACATACTAGACTTGCAACCCTATTTCTATTCAAGCTTCTACCAAAAGCTTCTACTTCCATAAACTTTTACTGAATGACTTTTGTTCATGTGTTTATTTGATTACAACAAATAAAAGAGTTTTCTGATTCAAGTTGACAGTTTTAGCCAAATATTGCACAATGACACCGCTTTTTTTGCTATTTCAGCAATCTGACAATGCTACTCCAAATGATTTAAGATCCAAAACCTTAATGTCTTGTGCAAGAAAAAAGAAAGGCTGCTCGATTAAGTGACAGTGATATATTTAGTTATTAAAACATTGGGGAAAAAATTTCTGCAGAAAACATAAATTTAATCAGACAGTTCAATATACAATGAAACTACTTACGGCATGGTGATTTTCAGGTAGTGTCACAAATGGGAATACAATGTATATTTTGACTAAAAAGTATAAGTCACCTATAAGTAAGCCAATTTTCAAAGCTAAGTTAAAATGTGTCAAAACAATTAGAACACTCAGTATTCCTCGCGCCTCTAACACACCACTCTGCTAACATATATGGAAGTTGTTTCATTCTTTCCAGATACAGAAACACACAAATATAAACTTCAGGAAATTCATGAATTTTGCCGATATCAGGTGTCAGTACGTGTCTTTCCTTTCACTGTTAGCTGATGCTACCCAGAATGTTCCTTCAACAGTAAAATCAACTTTCATCTAAAAAGCTATGCCTTGTTTATGCATTATTGCTATTTCAGCATTTTACTGGAATACAGGCTGCACAAGATTCTGGGATGTGGTTGCTGAGTCAGGTTTGGAGCTCTGTACAGCTAACTTGTCTTGTCTTGTCTTCTCCTGTGTCAGAAGGAACTTAAGAATGCCACAGGCTCAGCCTTTTAACAGGCTGATAATAAATGGAAACTTCCATGAATAATATTAGGTCACTAGTGATTACTCTCATGTAATACATATGCCATATGTAGCACCACATTAAAAAAAAACAAATTGTGAAAGGATCGTGCAATTTCCATGAAGAAAAGATAGCACTAACTTCAAACTGTAGTTCTACAGGTAGAAAGAACAGATATATTCTCAGATTTTTTACAAATTCACAGTCAACTTTGACAGGTTGTGACTTGCAGTTGCTAAACATGCAAAAAATTTTCATATTTGCACAGTGCTTTGAAATTTAATACTTTATTAGTTTTCAAAATAGATTAGTTTTGTTTCACCTTTAGCCAAGAAGTTCTCATAATTGGCTTGGGAATCAAAGCAATTTACATAAATCGGTGGATTTTCATGTCAACAGAAGAGTATCGCATATATAAACTATCAGATTTGACCAACATTTTTAAATGGCAAAAAGGAATCCTATTCCCCTCATTCCAAAACTGTGAAATACAGGAAAAACAGTATTTTTCCTGATGGTTATTCTGTTACAGAAGGAGAAGACTCTCAGGAGACCACATGGTTACTCACATTTCTGGAAATCGCCAGCTCCTCCCCCCAGCTATTTAGCTAAAGTTCTTACAGGATGCCAAGAACGATACGGACATTATAAATACTAAAATCTGAAATGGTATGCAGCAAATAAACACTATTGGRCCATACTGAAGTAATTCTTTAATGGTTAATTTTTTTTTTTTTTCCAAACTCCACTAGCTCCAGGAATCATTATTTCCTCATATTCATATTCTTCCAAAATTAAAATCTCATTTGAGACGTGGAAAGCACCATGAAGGTTCAGTTCACTGGGGAAGAACAAACTCTGGTTTTAGTACACTCTGGTCATCTTAAGGGTTGTTGCCTGTGGGTTGTAGTTTCCTACTCAGCTCTTTAGTGCTGATCTTTTTGTCTTCTAATTGCTGCTCGGTGCCTTGTTCAAGATTTGTAATTTTATCAGGACAAAACCGATTTGTTCATTAAATTTAAAAAGATTCTGCAGCTCGCATATTTAGCAAATTAGTTCAGGAACTTCCCACCCTGGCTTCACTGACGAAATTCTGTGGAATTGAGAAATTTGTATAAAGACTGTAATTTGCCCAGAGAAGTTGTGGATGCTCCATCATTGGAAACGTTCAAAGTCAGGTTGGATAGGGCTTTGGAGCATTCTAATGTAGTGAAATATGTCCCTGGCCATGGCAGAAGGGTTGTAACTGGATGATCTTTAGAGGTGCCTTCGAGCCCAAACCATTCCATGATTTAGTGTGAATGCCTATCACAAATGAAAAAGCACTAACATGAGTTCATAATGTATTGTCCACTAATTTTAATTCGATATTTGGCTAATATTGAAATGTCAGCAAACTGACAGTCAATCTTACAAAAATATTGAGGTAATTTTTTTTATCTTGTTTTCCTTCTTCAGTGGCAACAGTGTCTGACAAACTCACAGGATGACTTGTCTAAGTCTTTTACCTTGAGATAATCAAACCAAGTTTCCATCCCTGACAAAACAAGACACCAGCACTAAGTCAATAAAAAAATCCTTTATGAATAGTTTTTAATTTACTTTAAAAAAAAAATTAGTGTAACTGTCTTTTAAATTAATTTAATTCTAAAATATATCTTATCAAATGGTAAAACATTCAAAATATGAATATAAATGGGTGACTTCTCTATTATCCATATTCATGATCCTTTGCTTGCTAGGCAAACAGCACTGATAAAAAGAATTGGTTTATTTCAATATTAGTGTTAGAAAGAATTTACATAAGCAAATACTTTTTTTTGTTCCAGTTCATATTTATAGATTTGAAGGGACTGAACAGACTTTCTAATTTTAGCGATAGGTAGACTAAGACAAGATAAGAAGCCAACATACATCTGTGAAAAACAATTCCTAAACCAAGAATATATATGTATATATGTTTTGGTGGTTTTTTTACCCCACGGCGTATAATTTTTGCACAATCCTCTGCCATTTTTCCATATATTAAAATATTGATGCTGTTCATCCRGGAACACAAGTTATCCGAATCTAGAGGAAAAAAAGCAAAAGTGATTCCAGTCACTATACTGTCTCCAAAACAAAACAGCAATGGAAGAGATTTATGAAACAAGCTGATCTACAGAGTCTAACACTTTTCAATTAATGTACAAACAGAAAATGTGCTAACTATAAGTATACTGCTCAGAATATTCTTCGTAAGAGGACAATTTAAAATGTGCACGTTCACCAGTGTACATTAAATAGAAATGACAGATTTCATATGGACAATTCAATGTATACTATTAGAGAGGAAATATTATCCAGTCACATTAATGCAGATCCTATTGTAGAATTTATTATAAACTGAAGATATTGCAGGGCATAGACATATTAATTAATAGCCTTCCAGGAGGTCTGAAGCAGAAATTACGTTGTTATTTTAAGAGTTTTCTACCTTCTCCTGTTTCAGAAACAACGTCAATGATTTGACGTTGTGCAAACTTATGTTTCCAAGCCATGGAGAATGTGCAGTAACTCTCTCCTCTCCTGAACAGTCACTGATAATCAGCAAGGCTCAGGGAGCTTAAGCATCCCGCTGAGAACTCTGAAGCCAATAGGAAAACTGACTAAGGTCCCATCAACTTCATTCACCTCTGCTAACACCAGTCACAAGCAGTGTCACCAGGCAGGACCTGCACACCCCAGGCCTGCTGCTCAGGCACAAGAGTCAGGAGGCTTGGAGGGGGCAAGTGATGATTCTCTAGCCACTGCAAGATATAAGCTGAGAATGAAACAGAAGGAAATGGATAGTTCCTTGAATCCAACAGACTCCCGAAAAATTACCTCCTCCGCTTCCTGACTGGAGGGGGTGATGAGCTTAAGACTTAAAAGGAACATATTATTTTTTTGTAATATTTATTACATGATCAACAACTTAGGTCTTTCAACATGCTAGCCTAGCTACTGATATTCAAATACTTGAGTAGTGAGGTGAAATTTCCTTTTTTTAAATACTTAGATTAAAACAGAATGAAGCACAAATATTTTGCTGCTAATCAATATACCGACCTATATTAGATGTGCAATTACATAGTATACGCTATGTATATAATATGGTAATTACTATGTGATCAATTTTCTTAGTCCTTCTTATGATAAGCAGCTTGAAAATACACTATTAAAGCCATACACATAGTGAATACATTTCYACGACAGCCTTTTAAAAAATTATGCAACAGGAGGTCTATTGAAATATAAAGACTGTATTGCTTCCATTAACTCACCTAGCATAAGTTTAAGATAAACTTTTTTTTGAAGAAAATGAACAGTTTTAGAGAGTATTTTAAATATAACATTAGACTAAACACTATATATAAGCAGGTACTAGTGATGAAGTACCATAAATTTAAAATGTATACTTAAACGTAGTACCTTGAAGAACAATCTTGAAAAAGTCTGTCCCATCTCCGAGTTTTGTTAATGGGTAGGAAAGAGTAACTACTCCCTAAAAAGCAAAAAATAAAATGTTGTGAACCAAGACTGTATGTYTCTAAGTTACTGAAACACTGGTAACAGCTGAAACATCTGTAGGCTAAAAAAGGTAGAATTTAAGTGATAAGTGCAAATTACGATCTGAATTCTTAACAAAAACCCCCAAACCGCTAAAGGCAGCAGTAAAAAGCAACATTCTTGAGATATAACAAAGGAAGTTTTACATGTCAATACTATTTAGATGCTATTGACTAGATGAGAAGCTTAGATTAAACAATAAAATAGTAGTTATGGAACTAACTTTTACTAGTTACAAAAATAGCATAAAAGACTACAGTTTCAGCACAAAACCTGAAAGGCATCTAAAGAGGTAGTGATCAAAATCTTAAAAGATACAGCAATTTCTCCAAAAATATTGACAAAGTATTACAACACAAATATCAGAACAAAATCATAGTCAAGATATAACAGATGCATTTGAAGACAAATAATCTGYGGAAAAAAAATACAGTTGTGAGAAGAGTATTAGAAGGTTTTCCAACTGTAGTGTCCTAATTATTTGTTAATAATACAAATGCTCTAAAAAATGCTATGATTTAACAATTAATTAAAAATAATCTTTTTAGTGTGACGCTGAAATTGCAATGAAGCAAAAATCACAGACTAGCAACTTCTATGATGTTAACATCTCTCTGGAACAAACACATCTAGTTAGAAAGATGATATCATCAACAGCAGCAAAAGTGTCAGTCAAGTGTATTCTTCCACAGTATGCCAGGTAAAGCACTGTATCCTTCTCAATGATAAAACCACAAAAATTGGTTCAATAAGAAAAAATAAAAATATTGAAAACAGACTCTATAAAATGTTTAAAAGAACTCCACAAACAGAACAAAAATAGACTAAAATGTTTCTTGTAAAAAGAGAGCAGGGCTACCTGTCTATAAACGCACATAAGCAACATTAAGAGCACAGTCAGGTAAATCGCAGTGATTTTACAGTACACATAGTCAGTGGGAAGCTCGACTTAAATGCTAGCAAACGCTTCTTAAACCGCATCAGGATAAAATACACACCAGTGAATTGTTACTCCAGAGGCCTTTTAGGGTAAAATKTGTCCTACAATATGCTAACTGAGGAGTAATCCAAATCAAATTCAACAAGATTTTACTATCTGTTTTATAAAGAAATAATATGACTCCACAAAACCTCAACATCATTTGCAGATGCTAATTTTTAAAATAATTTGATAATTGTCTCCTTACAAAACCCATTAGTCTTCTCTGTGAAAAGTAGGAACTTAACTGTTAAAAACAGAAAGGTTTCTCACTTGTCTTCAAAATTACAACTTTGTTTAAAATTTCACTTAATATATACATATAATTGTTCTTGATGAGATTGTCTTGAAATCGAGTCACAGGTAAATAAAAGACTACAGAATTTTTCTTGTAATAAAGTCTTTGCAATGAAACAGTCACCTCAGGAAAACTCAACATTTACATACATATTTTTTTCTTAGTAAGAAATTTCGATCTGCACCAGCCAACTGTGTAAAAGTGGAACACATTTATGAGATAGTGACTGCTTTTTGACCATCTTTACTTTTTATTTTTCCTTTTACATCCCAGTATCTTCGAAAGATTTTTCAAATTCTGAGAGCACATTCTTTGCTACAACGGTCAGGTCCCTCTACTTTCCTTTGTATCCCAAACACCTACACTATAGTTCTCTTCCCCAGCTACTAACCACTTCCTCATACTGCCCATTGCTTTCTCCAGCCTGAAACTCTTGGGCTCCAAACTTCAAAAAAACTTACCTTAGCAAAACTTGCTCAAATTGACTCTTCCCCCGCAAATCCTGCACTTATTGAGTTCACAAGCAAACTTTTTTCAAAACCCTCCACATTCCACATGTCACTAGACCCGCTCTCAAACCGACCATGTACAATTCTTCTAGTGAATCTGTCTCCTTCCTTACCAGGCCTCGCTCCCTCACTCTGGTTCTATAGCTGATTTGGCAGCTGATTTTCAGGTTTGGTTCAGCTTTGCCACAGCAAAATCCAGAGGATGATGAACGAATGGGAGAAGGCATCACATTTAGTTAACAGACATGATGACTGAGCAGGTACAAACATTGCTTGTGCTGTTTTTACACAAATTTGAAACTTACAGTTTTCAAAGAGGTGACAGGAAGAAAAAAAGAAGAACAAAAGGACTAAGGCACACAAGCCAGACGGAAGCATCCCAAATGCTTTTTGTTGCTTTTCCCAGAACACATTTCATAAAAATCCTCTTCTGCCCTTCCCTCCTTGTCAAAGCAGGACCTGATCCCTATTTTGGCAGGTCTAGAGTGATAGTGTGCTATGCCACCACTGACATCAGTGTATTCCAAGGTTCACTTCAAGCTCAGCCTGCAGAACTGGATTTTCCTACACATTTAATGGTGCATTAGCACTAACTTTATCAGCTCTCCAGTTGCGCTGTTTTTATGCCAAGCTGTTTTAGTCACCTACTAATCCATATCAGCAGCAGCGTGAAGTTCTCTTAACATAAGGCAGAAGTCTGAAAAAGACATTCTACACACTTTCCCCTTCAGAATCAGCTATAGCACTGCATGTGTGCTTTAAATCATAGTCTGGTAATAATCGCTCTGCTTTCCTAATGGAAACATTTATTTTGGCAGAAACATTTTCTAATTTATAATCCACTTTTGTCTTCTTCAYCACTTCCTTCTGAAGAAGAATCCCTGTTCTTCCATGTCAGGACTGCTTTCAGACATAGCTCTTCAAAGCAGTAAAGTCTATATATCCTGCAGGTGAACAGGGACAGGAAACTACACCCCAAGGAATAAAAACCCGTTTGCTAGCAGCAGTGGTTATCGATGTTTCCATTTGTTCCTTTCCAAGACCTAATGGAGGCTGGATCATTCTCAACCAAATCACCTCCTATACGACTCAACTGCTGCCTGCTTCCAAACAGGGCAGTTTTGGTCCTTTGCTATACCGAAGTGCACCACTCCTGGCATCAATTTGACACCACAATGAACCAGTGCAGACTGAGAGCGGCAGCAAATTATCCTCTCTCCATCAATATGGATGGTCTCCCACCAGTTTCTTTCTCATGAATGGACTCAATCACAGGGTCACATAAGCAGTAGAGCTGGAACTGGGAATATACAACTATGAAAGCAAAAATGGTTTTTTGGATACAGAAAAACATTAGATCAGTTCAGCTCATATTTTAAAATGTTTGTGCCACATGTTGAAGGATTCAAGACAACTACGATTTTCTACAGAACTAGTTTGCCTTTATTATTTTCCCCTCATTTTTTAGCAACAGACTGAAAGCAAGCCTGGGTTAATGCTGATTTCGACACATAAGCATCAGGGATGACTAAAACGATTCTCAGAGCCACAGACAAAAAGGGTTAAGCAGCATAAAAAAAGAACACATTCAAGAACTGACACTGCATTTTACAGAGAATACTTGTTTTAGGCATGAAAAAAAATATTTCTGCATTTCACTAGTACGGCAGGATTGTACTTCCAATCTGAAATATATTTGGGATTACTGTCAAATATAAGTGCATACTTACTAATGATAAAAAAAACCGCCTAATTGTATCTTGATGCTGGTAGTTGCTACAAATTCCATTTTTCATAAAGCTGGATATTGCATTGTTTCATGCAAAAGCAAAACTACTTTAGAAATCATTACTCTGAAATCTTATGTTTAACAGGATTGAGGTGCCTATTACTACTTTTTTAAAACAAAATACCACTTACCCTCCCCCAAACCCTCCCTTTTCAGCACAACATTCTGCATATTAATGTGTTTTTAAATTGGTCCACAGTTTTATAAACTGTGAAAAGAGAAACTCTTATAAAATTGTAGTCCGATAACATAACAGAAAGGAGTAGGACTGTGAATCAATGAAGGTAATAGCAGCATGCAATGAAGTTCAACAAGGTCATAATTATCCACTGCTTAAAGATAAGCAACAGATGAACACAAAGACACACAGTTGCAGAAAGTCACCAACTAAGCTGGAATATGGAAGAGCCTTGCTAATGTAACGGAAGGTATTACAAAGCAAGAAGAAATTTTTTTACTAGTCAATTACCTGAATGTATTTGTTGGTATGATCACAGCCCTCTTGCAAATGTTGCCAATTCTCCTTCTGCAAATGGCTTGGTAGTGGAGTCTCAGATTGTCCTTTAATGATCTTCAGCAACTGAACAGGCATAGCGGCYTTATCTAAAAAAAAATTATAAAAAGAGTCCTGAAGCTCCTCTTCTTGTTCAAATTAAGAGTTACTAGAGTTGCAGCTTTCTCAAAAGAGGAATATTTATCTATTTCATAACAAGACAGTTTAATTACGTAAGAATAAGAATTTTCAGAGGGACTGGCCTTGTCTCTTAGTACCATAAGTAGCAAGAAGAAAGTAACATTTCCTTGGCAATAGACAGTCATCCAAATCACTACAAAACACCATAAATGGCAATATTACTTTACATATAAATAAATATAAATACACATAAATGCAAAGGGTAATGTAAACAATGTTAATATTTTATGTACAGAAATGCATATAAAAACCAAGCAAAGACTTTGAATGACTCCCAGCATAAGGTCATGGACAAACAATCTCTATATTCAATTAATTCCCTTTAAGAAAACTTAACTGCATGAAAGTAAAACATCTGTCATGCTAACTTAAAATGAACAAAAAATACTTATGTACAGATTTTAAAATTTTCATCAGTGTGTCAAGTAATGAAAAAATAATAAAGAAAATAAGATGGGTATCTACAGATGCTAAGCATGGAAGGCACTGGGAAAAAGCTAAGAAACATATGACTGTGTCTATTGTTTGCCCTCACTCTGCTAAAAATCAATGAAATAAATTATTAGTGATAGTGTTATAATGCTGAGAATGGGGGAGAGGAAGAGTAGTCTATTATGGTGAAGTCACACATACAAGAAAGAGAAAAAAGTGATCTAGCAATAAGTAGTTATTGCTGTATTTTCTCATTATATCTCATTTCTTCTGGGGCTATCTTTCGGTATCTACAGAAAAGCCACAGCATTATCAATCTTCTGTTTCCATTAAGTTTTAATAAACTAAGCAAAAAATGCTTTCAGTCCTAACTTCAAACAGTTTAAGCAATTTTTATATGATAGTAAAGAACAGGAAAAAAAGTATTTCCTGTACTTTTGAATGGACACAAAAACTTGGTATTTTACTCAATAAAAGCTTCAACTACCTTTCAGTTTCAGTTCAAAAAAGCTTTTTCAGTGCTAAGCAGACCGAATTCCTACAAAATATTCAGTTACAATGAAATGGAATTAGGAAACCATTGCAAAATGAAAAGACCACTGGATCATAAGTTATAAATGTAAGTCAATGCATATAGGTGCAGACAGCAATATTATTGTCATTCTTTAAAAAAATAACCTTATTCTTCAGAAAAATCAAAAATCCACCTTACTGTCACTCCAGTATCCAAAGAGATCAGACTTCACTAATTACTCATGACTATTTCTCTCGTTGTGAGCGACCTTCCTTTCTCCTTTCCATTTTCCAAGAAACTCCCCAGGGCTGTTATCCTTGTCTAACAAATATAAGCAAGAAGTCATAGTCACGCATGAGATATCAATAAAATACTTCCGTTTCAGAATGTCTCAGCCAAAAAGCAGGACGACTGGCTTATGTTTTTTCCTAGGTTCCAATTCACATGAGGAGGAAGGAGGCAAAGATGAAGCACTATGAACTGACCACAATCCCATACTCTGTCCCCTGCACTGCTCAGGGGGAGGAGGTAGAGAAACCGGGAGTGGAGCAAAGCCCAGATGGAAGAGGTGGGGGAAAGGTCTTTAAATTTGTTCTTATTTCTCATTATCCTACCCTGATTTGACCGCCAGTAAGTTAAATTACTTGGAGTCTCTTTTGTCCCTGTAAATGGTGAGTGATCCCCCTGTCTCAACCCATAAGCTTTTAGCTGTATTTTCTCTCCCTTGTCCTCCTGAGGAGAGTTATAAGAGCAGCTATGGTGGGCACCTGGCACAAAGCTGGGAGGTACAATACCAGACAGGTTTCAATTTCTGCTTGAGCTGAATGAGAGGTAAAAGCCTGCTACAAAGGTGCAGATGCTGTTCTGTCTCTGTCAACTGCTTTAACTAGCAAGGTATTGGAAGTTAGAATTTCTATAAAATGTTACTGAGGCTAAAAATGACGCCTTTATCTGTATGTTTTCAAACACGAATCAGGACAGCATTGTCATTAACTTACTAGGATTTCAAGCCTCTAGTGAAAAGAGCAACTAGAAGACTTACACAGCTTTTCAGTTCAACGTATCTACTTCACACTTTATTCTAGCAGACTGAGAAGCTGATCTATTCCACCTAGAAAGAGTCAACTTCAAAGGTAATCAGTAATATTGATCTTCATCCAGCAACAGTATAATGAGCTAGGGAGACATACAACATAATAGATTAACACTTTTTTTTATCCTGTTTTTCTCTGTTACAGTACTTGAGCAATTAAATAGACTTTTTTGCTTGGTTTTTTTTTTCTTCCCCATAAAGATGTCTTAACAACACAGAGCATTTTGTCATGATTCAAATCTATGTAAATAACATTCAAGTAGAAAACAAGAGGGTTTTTTCCCAGATCTTAAACTTCTGTATATCTAAAACTAAGGTCATGTGTTTTAACTGCTAATCTCTGATGCTCCCAGATTCTTGTTCTCTGCAAGAGAAACAAAGACATCAGTATCCAGCTCTAAGAGCTATAAAAGTAAATTTTCAAAAACAAACCAATAGAGCACTGGCTTTCAAAATCAACATGAAGATATTGTTAGTGCTCCCCTTGGTGTTCCCAAGTGTCCTGAAGAGGAACTAAGTGAAAAGAAGACTGTCAGGTATCTTTGTTGCTCTCAAAAGCCTGATTTTAACAGTGACAGAAGTCATTCCAACTGGAGCCTAAGAAGCTTGTAAATGATGTAAACAGAGTTATTGATAAGGACAGATACGGAAGAAAAAAAACAAACAAAACCAACAGAGACTGCAAGAAAGGCAGACAGCATCACAGGACATTCCAGGAAGAGGAGGGAGACACAACACATACACACACGCACTAGAAGGAAGAAGGCTGTGAACTACAAATACCTTTTACCTTCAAGTAATTAAAGTGACAAAAATATGGAGAGCAAGCAACCAAAAAGCTTAACAATTTTAACAAAGAATTATATGAACAGATGTACACTGTATGAGAAATCAGAAAGGATGTAAACCGTATAAAGCAGACTGCATACTGTATACAGGGTGTAACCCACAATTTAACACCCAAAAGAGAATATGGTATGTATCACTTGTTTAAGTGAAATGTAACACTGAGGATGGCTATGGTCTTATGTGCTGCTCTGCCCTATCCTTAACATTCTACCTGCTAGTTTTCTAGACCTTAAATTTCTCACAGTGGAACAATCTACCTCAACATGCTGTCTCCATTGCAAACAGAATAGCAGCATGTATTCCAAAACCATAAAACCCATCTTAAACCACAGTATACCAAAAAAAATTGCTTAGTAGAAATGGCTTTGAACAAGAATTAACCTTCAACTGAAAGAAGCAATCATTTTATTTGTCTTTTTTTTTGCTGGAAAAAGGAAATTATTCCACCAAAATATTGCACAGAATGTCTCTCTCTCTCTCTAGGTCCAGGAGCAAGAGAAAAATTCCTATATTTCTGAATATACAAGTTGTGGAATTCTGTTGAGCAAGAAGAATCACTAGGATTTAGTGAAGTTTAACTGAACTTTCAAAAATTATAACAAATCAGAAGAAAAGTCATTACAATATTAATAGAATTATGTCCCATCATATACTTCATGTATCTGAGGACATATGAGGAGTAATACAAGGAAAATAGAGTAATAACAGTCAGAGTCAAAATCTTGGGTTTTTCTTCCCAGATCAAGAGAAACAAGCGTTTTCTAGAAGAGGGGCAGAGACCACAAAGCAAGACTTTTCCCCACTGTCTTTATTTGATTAATAAATCCACCATATTTGTCTTCCCAGGTCTAGTTCACTAAAATATCATAATTATGTTATTTTTCTCAGTAAAAATTCATCAAGACATAATTAAAAGAAGAAAAAACCAAACACAAACAAAAAACTGAGCCCCTAATAGCATCCTGTATCATAAATAAGATGCTTTACCCCTTTTAGTTCATACTGCAAAAAATCAAAATACAGATCAAATATTATAGACAAGAGAATTCCATTGTAAAAACTGCAAGCCCTTAATCCTGAAAAAAGCAAAACTGAAAAATATGCCTATTGATATTCTCTACCTTGACTCCAGAATTAACTTAACTGAGGAGGAAGTTAGCTCTGTTCTTCTCTTATAGTTTATTATCATAGTACATCAATCCAGTCCACAGGATAGCAAGTATTTAACACCTCTCTGCCTGGATTACTCAGATCCACCCAACATTTGGGCCTTTGTTCAAGCCAAAGATACACACTATTGGGTCCCAGCTCTAGCTCTCACGACAAAAAATGGACTACTCCTCTGTAGTCTCCTCTGGAACACAATTTCAAGAACTAACACGAAATTAGCTTTGGTGCAGAAAAGCAAAGGAAACACAAGAAGTGAGAGGTAAACTGGAAAATTTAGTCCTTTCTCTACAACCAAGAAATACTTCAGTCATACACAAAAATTACATAAAGGGGATAATGCCATTTTGGGAAAAGGATGCTGTAGCAGTCAAAGCCATGAGAAGATTCCTTATCTATCAAAACAGCTGCTACTTGCAGAGACACATAAACTCATTCTCCAAATCAGAGAATAAAACACATGACTGTGTAGATTTCTCGAAGAAACCTCACCAAAGTTTCATGAAGAATGAAGGAATAACCAAGAGCATCAGCATCTTATTGATGTGGTCAGTCACAGTGGTAGATACCTGAAGCCCCTGTAAACACAAATACTCATCAGTGCAATACTCAACCTAACTGTGCAAAAGCTACAACAATTATGAAATAGGTAATGCTTCACTTTAAAAGCACACACATGTGGACACAGCCATGCACTCCTACTATATTTAATATAAAATTTATCATAAAAATGAACATTTGCAGCTTGAACAGAATACACAGTAGAGAACTGCAGTCACAAGAGAAAGCTTTTGTCCTACAGCAGTCTTAATGAAATCAAGAGGACCATTAGTGAACAAAGTGTGAGGTCTGTCTAGAATTTTTGCAGAAGTCTAGTTTTGTAATCTATGATTTCCTTGAGAATTCTTATGAGTAGAAAACATCATGTCAACGAAAACAGAAGGAGAAATCAAGTCAGAAGCGTGACACATTCCCTTAGCTGCAAGGCTTCAGCTCGCTCTTGCTGCAGATCTTYAGGCACTTATTTTTTTTTTAAGTATATCCCAGGCTATTCTGTCTTGATTACACAGGTGGTACTCAGTTTCATTAGAATACAACTAGATTTCTCAAAACAAACAAACAAACAAAATTTCCTTTATTTCAGATTAAAATTTACTAATCTGACATTGTGCAAAAGAGACCACGATCAAACGTTACCTGAGGAAAACGGAATTCTTACACAGCCATTATTATCTCAACAGTACTTCAGCCCTAGAAGGCAGCAACCCACAGCAAAGCAGAGGCCTCAGGAGGACAGGGGTACTCTGCAGATCCCACACGTCACAGGATATGAACTAATCGCTTGGCAAAGTCAGTCTATCAGTTGCAAGCCCAGATCTTTAAAACCAAGACCTTAGATGCGTCAGCAGAGGCGTATTACCAACACAAATCCCCTTTCGGTTTACTCAGTGCCCGAAGAGAAACTTCCAAACCCGTAGAGCACCGTGAGGGGATTCCGTTCCCAGAGCAGAGCCCGTGTGCAGGGCAGCTGCGGGAGGGAGGGGAGGTCTCACAGCGGGAAGCAAAGCCGAGCCAAGCCCGCCCCGTGTCCCGCCGGTCCCTGTTAGTCCCTGTCTGTGCCTCTGCCTGAGCCTGTCCCGCCGYACCGCCCGCCTGCGCCACTTCCGCCCGCCCCGCGCGCCGGCCGCGCATAGCGCATGCCCGGGCGGCGCGCGCACGCGCACCGGCGGTGCCGGGCACGCCCGTCCCAGGCACAGGGACAGGGCCTGGGCCGGGAGCGGGAGAGACTTGCACTTACTGATGCTCGTCCCTTTTCTGTTCTGGTTCTGTTTCTTCCTGTCTGTAAAAGATTTGTTAAGCATTTAAAATTACGGTGAAGTGAAATAATGGAAAGCTTATACATTATAGGTGAATTAAATTTAAATCATTTGGAAACATCAAGTTGCAATCCAGAGTAATTTAAATGGTTACTTGATCTTCTCTTACTTCTCTTTTGTTGCTTCTATTTCCAGGTACTCCTTCTAAATTCACTATTAATCTTAAACCTAGAGGAATCGAAGTTTCTATCCTGTCCTGTGTATAATCAAAAGAGAAAAAATTAAGAAGCAGCTACATATAAGCAGAATGTTGATAAAAGAATATCCCAGTTTTGTGTGTCAACAAAACAATAATTGGGTCTGCCAGAAATTTAGCCTGAAGTCTGTTTTTCTTTAATTTTTGATTCTGTTTTTTTAAGGGCAGTCATATTCTTCTTCAGGAAGATGGCACGGGGGGGATCGGGGCGGGCGGAGGGGAAAGCGGTGAAAACAAAGCGCGCCCTGTCCGTGGCCGGGCCGTCCCTGCGCCCCGGGCTGGTGCAGATTCTACTGCAGGAGTCTTACCGGCCCTGGGGGCGGCTCCTCCCGGACCCCGCSCGGCTTTTCCCCAACCTCCGTTCCTGTCAGCGAGTTGGGGGAGGGCCGCGGCAGCGCCCGCACACAGCACCTTGGAACGGGATGCTCAGTGCCACCAGGGGCCGGACCGATGTGGGGTACCCGGTAAAAAGTGGATGCCACGGCCGTGTTCAGGCGAACTTAAGAGCTGTCACCTGCAGAAAGTTARAAAGTATGGGGGAAAAGAACACCCTGCTGCTTGCTGGCCTCTATTGTTGTTTAAGTGGCAGGAGGCAATAGGCCAGGCTTTTGGAAACCAGTATTCATCATTGACAGCGACACGGGGTCCCTGAGGCTCGCTGATGTTTGGATGCTGCAAGCTGACACATACCAAGAACCCATTTGCAGCGCTTGCCAATTCAAAATCACAGCATTCGTGGCTCAGCATTGCAGCAGCGACACTTCTTCCTTTAGAGACTTGAGCTTTCTGTCTCGAGTACCTCAGAGATATGTCTGCTGCCAGTCTGTGCTCTCTCTCTTCCATTTCCCATCTCTGCAGTCCTGGATATCTGGAACAGCTTTCTTTTTCTTGTTTCTCATCACTTAGTGACTTTAAAAAAGTCCCACTGGAAATAATTTTCTCCTTTCTCTACCTTTAAATCATTTCCTTCACAACCCTCCTCCTATTTTGGAACTGTTTTGGTTATGTCTCTGATGTGTTTTATAGTTATACTTGGAATTCAAATTCAATTCAAAAACGGATTCATGGAATCCATTTCATGGAACGTGGATCCATCCATGTTCAGGAAGCCTCTGGAGGGACATCTATGCTTTGTACTCATTTTCACTGTTGATAACATTTTCTGGAACAGGCTTCTTTTCTTTGATCATCACGGTTCTCAGTAAATTTTAATCCTGTACCTTCCATTGGGTATTAATGTAGCATGCTTGATTATGAGCAAAAATATTATTAAGACTTTGTTATACAGGCATGATAAAAGTAGCCCACAGTGAGAGCTAAGACGGAGCTGGGAATTTAAGCACACCTGCTTACATGGAGGACTAATGATCTGCCGTTCGAAGAGCAGCAGATAGGCTGAGAAGGTTGGTGTCACTTCCCCACATCCTTTGTTTCCATCAAAAGATTTTGAAAAATCAACCTTATCTATAGCCTATTAAGTTATGTCAAGCGAGCATTTCTGGTGGAATATTGTCTGTCTTCTCTTAGGACCTCTGTTTTTAAATCTATATTTTGAAAACAACAGTTTTGATAAGAAAAATTCATCAGCAAAAAAAGGTCGATCAAGTGGTAAAGGATACATTCAGGAATTAAACATTTTTACAGCCTCTTGTCATTAGGTAATAAAACTGCAATTTGAAAGAATGCGAAGTGAGGAAATTGTTCTTTAACCCACTGATGCATTTCTCTTTTTTGTTCTGTTTCCTTTTTTCATCCCTATAAAAGATCTGTTCAGCAATTAAAATTACAGCGAAGTGAAATAGTGGAAAGTTTATACATTATAGGTCAATTAAATAATTTGGAAACATCAAGTTGCACTCCAGAATAATTTAAATGGTTACTTGATCTTCTCCTCTTACTTCTCTCCTCTTTTGCTGCTTCTGTTTCCAATTACTTTTTCCAAATTTACTGTTAAATTCTTTTATAAAGTAATCTTAAACCTAGAGGAATTGGATTTATTTATATCTTGTCCTATCTATAATCAAAAGAGAAAAATTGAAAAGAAGCTGTATATAAGCAGAATTTTGATTTTGATAAAAGAGTATCACAGTTTTGTGTGTCAACAAAACAATAATTGGGTCTGCCAGAAATTTAGCCTGAAGTCTGTTTTTCTTTAATTTTAACCTTGTTTTTTTGTGGTAGTTATTTTCCTCTTCAGTTACTTATTTTAATTCAAGAAATTTTATGAGAAGTTAGATTAATTACGTTACATCAGAAGGTGATTTTTAATGTTCCAGCAAGTGTGTGTTGTATATATTGCTGTATATATTGTGATACTATTTGCAGTAATCTTGAAATGTGCTGCAATTTAGATGTAACATAGCAGAAAATAGTACCTCTGCAGAGGGGGAAAAAATTCCCCCAAACCAGAATTCTGTTCTTAACATTGGTTTACTTTGTGGCTTTCAATAAATCATGCTTAAAGCTTACACTACACAATGGAAGTCCATAAATAACACAGTAGCCTTATTTCTTGAAGCCATGTTTTGTAGTAGGGTCCACATGTAACAGTAACACGTGCTCTTAATCGGTTTAGGAATTCTTGGAAAGACCCGAATGCAATTGAAATTATGATCTTACTGAAAATAATAAAAGCTTTCCATTCACTTGAGCAAGACCAAAAGGTCCCCCTGTGCATCAAAAATGTGTGTAACATAAGACATTGAATCAAAGCTTTCAGAAATAGAAGCCTTATGCATTAAATCAATACCTAGTCACAGGAGCTTCTGAAGACTATTTTCTTAATGAGGCAGAAGACTAGATAGGAGTTTCAGAAACTAGCCTCCAGCTCATGGTTTTGGTTTTGTTGTTTTTTTGTTTGTTTTGGTTTTTTTTTTTTAAAAAAAAGAACCCTAAAAACAAACAAACAAAAAAAAAACCAAACTGGGCAAGTTTTTCAAATATATTTTTCCAAACACACGTTGCAGTGRCAGTCAAGTCCTTAAGCAATATTGAAAATTCTATCTGTTCAATCTTATTTTCCTCCTGTATCTTAGTAAACAGTAGCAAAATAATTGTCCTGTAGGAATACATATCTTCATTAGCAGCTGCCTTGGTATAATGTTTTCCAAGTTCAGCATGAGACATTTCACAGCCTGCTGATACAATGTAAAATGTGAAGTATATACTCAAATTCTAAATAGTGCAGATCTCTAAAAGGATCAATTTCCATTTCATCTGAGACCTGTTGTAAAACTATTCCCAAATACCTCCACAGCTAAATGCAGACCTTTCCTAGTCCTTTAACTTTGCATTGGTGATAGCACTTGATTTTTTAGTAACTTCTATGGGTACAGACCAAATTCAGGCAGAGATCCTTTGCAGTAGTATATCTGTAATGATGTGTTGCTTTCTAGAATTGATAGGCTAAGAGAAGTCAAAAATCCAGATTTATTAAAATGACTGAATGTATTACAGCATAAATGTTTAAGAATTTCTAGGTGATTTCCAGGAATTAATTTTGACTAATTGCATCTTTATAAAAATAGTTCATGTGCAGTGACTCAATAAGAAATCATATGACGATAGCATACTTCTCTCTACAAAGTGCTGTGCTTAAAGGATTTTCCTTCTGGTAAAGAAAGTCAGATCCATGAGTTATTGTTGTAACTGATGGCAAACCTGAAATGCAGAGACCAGAATCAGAGTATTTTGAAATAAGTATATATGAAGTACTAAAATAAGTAATTCTTTGTTGTTTGCCTTATATTAGTGTTCTATGTGATTGAAGCTCACTTACATGGATATAGCTTATGTGGATGTAAAAATAAATAGAGTGTTTGTTTAATAACTATCTAACCGGTATGCTATGATAATTTAGGAAGCAAGATCTGCAGAGGATAAATCTTTTATTAGACCAAATTGTATAGGTTATGGTTTGTATAAGTTATATGATAGCAGTGAAACACTTTCACAGACTATTGCTGATATTTCAGTAGCTCAGTCTCTGAGCAGATTAATGACTGGCTCCCTGATCAGAAGCAGCTAGCTTTAAATAACTCACTAATGGAGTATTGGGTGAAGAGAGACTCATTTTGAGCAGGAGACAATTTTCTCCTATATCTGGGAAATAAAGAAAAAGAAATGGGAGCGGATCCAAGGAAGAGCAAGAGGTTGAATGTAGACATGGAAATGAAGAAACTCTCCATTATTGTGATCCTGGAGACACATCTGCTTGTGGCACTTCTGTAGTTCAGCAACTCTAAAGTATACCTGAAAATCTCCAAGTTTTCTTGTAAAAGAAGGTGATATATGGATATGGATATATGATACATGGAGTCTCTCGCAAAGGATTCTTGTGCCAACTGGCTGCTTCAAAACACATTGGGGTCTTGAGCATTATTTAGATGCTAAGAGAATATATTGAGTTATTACACATTACACGTGTATTGAGTTATTACACATTACACGTTAGTGTAAATTTTGGAAGCTGACACAACGCAGTTTGAATTCAATGTTGGTCTTTCCATTGGTTCCGAAGATTTCCTATTTATTGAATCACCACAGGTTCTCCAGATTAGATTTCTGTTTCTGGGTATTAAATATGCTGCTTTCTTTTAAATGAGACATTTTTCTTTTCTAAATTTAATACACTCATTAAGTAGGTTTGCTCTGTGGTTATGTTCTTAGCTAATTTTCGTAGCAATCAGATTTTGTTTTCTAATGAAGCAGCTACTCGAAAGCCTTCTGTAGAAATCAAGGATGACAGACATTTATTATCTCTTTGCATAGTAGTTTTTCTGTATTTTAAGTGAAATACTCACTAGCTCTAAGAATGTTGAAATACTGTTCTTTATTCTAGAGCCTCAGCTGTCTGACTAGCTATAGATGTTTGTGCTTCTTTCACTGATGCTTATAAGCTTACACTGGCTAAGAAGGCTACTGCAAAAAATAAATCTGATTTATATAATTTCCAAAAGACTTGACATGTTAGTGGGACATACATCCTGGGAGTAAGATAATGAAAAGAAAGCCCTACGCTTCAGAAGTACTGGATTTTTTCTTTTGTTGCAAACACAGGAATAAAACCAGGAACATATTAAGATATTTTTGCAAGAAAAGTTCAACATTCATATCTACAAGGTAATTAAGAATAAAGAGGCATGACTGGGGTGTTTAATCTTTTAAGTGTTTGTACTTAATGTCACAGCATTTGTTTGTATATCCATTCATTACATGTGAATTTTGGCCATGTGTGCTTCAGTTGTAGACAACAGTAGGCAGGAATCCAGGCATATATTTTCGAAAAAGTCATCAAAAGAGCTTATTAAAGGGTGCAATTGTGTGAGCACARATAAACAGAACTATTTCTGTAAAAGCTATTTATGTATTACTTGTGAAATAGTAAAGTGTTTCTTCCTCTTTTATTTTCAATTAATGAAGCAATTTCTTTTCTATGATACATACTAAAACCTGAGATTTTTTTCTTTAGAAAATAGAATTCTTTAAATAGAATTCTTTATGAACCAGTTTACCTGGAAAATTCATTTATTCTATTTCAAGAATGAAAGTCTAACTATGGTTGTTATCACATGCATCACTTTACTCACTGTGGAAACCTATAGCTGCCACCATGAACTTAAATCATTTAGTGTTTAACAATGTAGTGGTGAACCAAAGAGCCTGTCTTGACCCCACTAGGTTTGCAGTCAAAATACACTGAGAAAATTAGAATTGGAGTTAATTGAAAATGTAGTGAGCTACTTACTTTGAAACCAAAAAATACATCAAGAAGCTGAAGGAGACTTGGGAAGACATGCTACTGGGAAGCCTTTTCCTATTAAGTTATTTAGCTTTCATTGGTGTGATGATGTTGCCAGTTTTCCAGACATCATTGTGTTCTCCAGCCTCAAGAAAACTTCTATATGTGAAATGAATTATAATTTATTAAAATATGGTCCTTTGGAGATATATAAAATACCCCAAAARCACAAAAAGCATTTGTTCTCTTTTTTGAGGAACCTTTAGCTATTAGGGCTCAATTCTGATAATTCTGTCTTCATTGACTACAGGGGAATTTTTCAAAATTTATTTTTTCCCCTGTTTTTTCACATTAAATTCTCAATTCAGCTTTGCTCCAATGTATTTTTAAATTCTATATTTCTTTTGGCTTTCAGTAAGATAAAAGTAAAAGGAAAATTAAATTAAAATTAAAACTAAGTAAATAAAGGAGGAGAAAAACCTGTGGCTTAAACAGAATGACTCTATCTAGTCACACTAGTCATGTTCACTTCCTATTCTGAGATATTCTGAATGTTTTCTAAGAGGTTCTTAATTCARGTTTTAACTCAAAGAGCCTTAAGTGCTTTTCAGTACCCTGAAGCTGAAGCATTGGATGTCCAGTGCTCTTAACCTTTTTAGCTTCAGTGTTCTATGAAAAACCAAACAGAAGTTGCTCTACCATGAAAAACAGAACACCTTATTTGAAAATGTTTATAACTTGGAAGAGGTTTGTCTTCAGTCTTCCAAACATTTTTGTCTGTTTATTTTCTTGGGCTAGATGATTTCTTTTTAAAGCTTCTTTTTTACAGGAAAATAAAAACAGCATTTTCCAAAACATGGTAAACATAGACATTATTTTACATTTGGAAACAGCCAAAATATTTGGTGTGGCAAAATATGCCATTTGTTTTTTCATCATGACAGAAATGAAAAAGTCTCCCTTCAGCAACTGAATAAGAGGAAAAGCTTCTGACCTCTGTGATAGTATGTAACAGTTTAGTGATGATTTTGCACTCATCTTCTAGAATTTGTTTATGTCGTGGTTTAGGAATGGTAGTCCCCAATTCAGTGCCCCCATCAAGATTCTCCAAACAATGCTCTACTCTCTCACGCTCCCCATTCTCCCCGCTCCCTCCTCTGCCGTGGGATGGAAAGGAGAATTGGAGACACAAGCGGTAATGATTACAAGTTGAAATAAGAACAATTTACTGGAAACAGCAATGAAATAAGAAAATGAACGGTAACAGCAACAATACCGATGACAGAGAGTACAAGAAAAGAAACTATTCACATGGAAAAAAACCCCTGATAATAGACAATACCAGATGGCTCCCTCCACCACTTTTTCTTGGCTAGCAGCAACTCCTTCTTCTCGGAAGAGAGTCCCTTTCCCTTGCTCTCGACAATCACGTGAGGTGGTATAGAATATATACCACTATATGTCCCAGCCATGCGCCCTCCCAGGTGCTGCAAAAAACTAACCCTGTCCTGGCTAGAACCAGGACAGTGTAACTCAAGAATGCTTGTGATTTCATCCACTACTGGCCACATTTTTCTGAGTGCRGCTGTGTTGTACTTGGTGTTTTACATTCTTGTGGACTTCAATGGGACTTAAAGCCACATGGAATTTTGTGGAAATAAGGTTTTTTAGCTGTGTCAAGACCTTATTTAACAGACTGCTGAGCTCTCAAGAGGTACTACATGAGCTCAATTTCCACAGAAATGTCAGGGCAGATGTTCAGGCCCTGCAGAATTATGAGAATATGCTGGTATGTTCTTACAACCTTGGCAATGGTCTTGTAGCCATGCTCTGTAAAATATAGCACACCTGGGAAGTGTGGTAAATTGAGGAATCTTAAATAATAGCAGATACTGAGAATGTTGATTCTTCGTTGTCYTACAAAAGTATTTCTTTGAATTGAAGAAAATGGTTAAAAAAATAAGATGCGGTCAATAGGGACAAGCAAAAGATACTGCACTGATGCAAAAATAGTCACAGTGTAAATACACAAGGTTAAACAATGGGCTAAGCAGCAGTTCTTTAGAGAAGAAAGGAATGAGTCAGCTGTGTCATTTTGTTCTAAAAAAAAAAAGAACAAATTACATAAATATCCTGTAAGGTACATAAAATAACCTTCCTGTTCAAGAGCTCTGATATGCTGAAGTAATGTGTCATGTTTCTGTCATAAAGCTTGAAGAAAAACATAGATCCATTGAAGGGGTTCTGAAGGACATCAGTCTGAATGAGGAAAGGCTTTGGAAATATGACCACCAAAGATGGATGGAAAGACTTGGGGTTATTTAGCCTAAAAGTTTTTCTAATGTGGAGTCATGTGTGTATAAAAATAGAAGTGAAGAAATATTTTTTTTCTGTGTGTCCATGGTACATGGGAGAAGGAATAAGGTTAAATTCTGTAATGAATTATTCGTATTTGACAATAGGATAGACTTTCTGACAAAAAAAATTAATGCTGAGGCGTGGAATAATTTTTCTGAGATCTGCATTACTGAATGGATTTTTTTGGGCCAGGTTAATAAAATATTTAGTTCAGCTAGCTGATTTGTCTCAGAGTAGATGGATAGATAGGTAAGATACCTTCTGAAGGTCATTTTAACTCTATTCTTCTATGGTTCTTTAAGATTTGGCTTGAAACCTTTGCTTACTTTAAATGTATTCATTTCTTAAAGTTGTATTATTCTCAGTTAGCGTTATTCTCAGCTGTTTATGTGAACTCAAAGTAATCACTGGCCAAGGATGGAAGTCTGTTCGTATGCAGACTGTGAAATAAATATTTGCAATTTGTTGCTTTTTTGTGACTTAGTATATATTCATTGGTTTTGATTGGATGTGATTAATATGAGCTTAAGAGCTGTCATTTAGTTTTGTTTTAAACAGTCTTGCTTGATTGTTCATTGCYGCATTTTCACGCTGCATTAGTTCTTTGTTCTTTTTTGTATATTGAAAATGTCATTCATTTTTGTGGTTTGTGTGTTTTAATGTTCTTAGATTAATTTCATTTCTTAGATAACATAAAAATCTAAGAAGTGCTAAGAAATTTCAAAAGTAGATTTTAAAATCTGTTTGATCATTTGATTAGTAGAAAAAGGCATAAACATTGTAAACAGTGTTTTCTGATATATCATATTTACAATTGCATTCAACTGAATTGACTAAGACTAGGTGCTCAACCAAGCATCTAATTATTTTGGAAAATTGCAGTTGGATGCTGCATTTGCATTGAGTATAGACAAATGTTCCTGATACTGATTTCTGCATCTTTAAGAAAGTAGTCAAGCACGAAGGAGCACAATAGCATATTAAATTTGGAGATCACCGCTTTTGCTAATAGAAATAGTATTTTCTTAAATGAGATGGTCAATTTATTTGCATATATTAATGTTATTATTTATAACAAGACACTTTTCCAGGAAGACATTAGGAAGAGTCATGTAGACCACATTTGTCTCAATGCTGGTGAATATKACTATTTCTTTGTTATTTTCATGTGTATCTTATGTGTAATTTGGTTCACAGAACATGGCAATTCATCAACACATCTGAATATGTCTTCTCAAATGTGAAGCTGTCTCTGAAGCATCTACAACAGTGAAGATAGCAGTTTTAGCTTCTCTGTAACTTAGGTGGATTATTGTAAACAAGGTTCATTTCTGTTTAAGAATGGGGAATACTGAAGAGGTCAGCAACATTATGAAAAAGATAATTACCAAAAAATTTGTGTTGGATTGGTCCTGACTGGTAGCCAAGCATCCACACAAGCTGCTTTTCACTCTTCTCACCCTCACCATGACAGAGGAGCAAATAGAACAGAAGAGGATAGTTTGTGTGTCAAGAAAAAGACGAGGAGGTCACTTACCAATTGCTGTGTCAGGCAGAAGAGACTCAAACTGGGCAAATTATTTATTGAAAATTAATGTAAATATTTAATTACTCTTTCAGATATTAAGAAACAAAAGCAAAACAAGAAAAAACTTTAAAACATTTAGGGAAAACACACCACTCCTTTTCCCACACTTGACTTCACATCAGGCACCTTACCTCGCTCCCACCTTGTTACGGCCACGGGTTGTGCTCAGTGTCTTCAATGAGACAAGGGATCCAGTGGTGGAGGGGTGGCAGTGTTTCCAGTCAGGATACAGTAGTTCCTTTTAGTGCTCCTGCTTTGCTCTTTTCCTCTGCTTTGGTGTGGGTCTTCCACAGGCTCTGTGCCTTTGGGAATATATGCTCTGCCATGGAACACCTCCTGCCTCTCTGACCTCGGTATTCTCTTGCTGTTTCCCTTAGGTTCCCTCCTCATATCTCTGTTCCCTCTGTGTTCCCTCTGTGTTCCCTGCTTCTCTTTCTAGAGTTTCAATCCTTTCTTAGGGAATGTTGGCTCATTTTTGCAGAGCCAACATCAAATTCACTGATGGGTTCATTTTGGCCTGTGATGGGTTCAGAGCCGTCTGGAAATGACTGTGTCCAGTGCAGGATCATCACTGACCTTCTTCCACAGAGGCCACCCCTGAAACTGCTCACTACCAAAACCTTGCCATACCAACACAGAAGATTTTATTCACATTGCTTTTTCAAACAGAAAATCCACATCCCATCATCACTCTTAGAGAATTGAATAGATTCATCAGAAATCTGAAGTTCAGCATGCTCTCATCACCTTTAATAATTTCTGTCTTCTCAGCCTGCCTCACAGCTTTTAATTTAAACAAATAATATATAAAATGTGTATTTTTTAGCTATTTGTCTGAATTAGGCAGTATTCAACAGATATTGCTATGCATTGACAATGATAACATCATTTGTATTGACATCCAGCTCTAAATTTCTCTCAGGATGGGCACATTTTATTCTTATTTATTAGTTTTATTACTCTAGCAAGTAGGAGATTTATCAGAAACTAACACTGCACTGTCCTGAGGAGAACACCAGCCACTGACAGTAAGTGCTTTCACCTAGCACAAGGCAAGAGAAGGTCAGCAAGGTAATAAGGTCAGCTTGACGAGAGGTAGTTTTAGCACAGCAGCAAATTAAGCTTTGCCAAGGTCAGCAGTCCAATTTCTTAGTGAATCATCTGTCCATTTTCCTGTTGGTCTGACAGAAGCCAGTCTCCACTTGTGAGAAAAAGTCAAGAGGGAGGAAAAGTCAAAAGGCATAAACTGTGGTGAACAAGGTTTAAACAAAGGGTCACAATGAACAGTGTACATCATTACCTTCTTTGGAGAAATAGCCAATAACAATTTCAGAGAATKCAAATATCTCACAGCTAGTGTATTTTGCTAAATGATGGTAGAAATCAGAAACAGAAAATAAAAAACGGGCAAAAAAGGATTGCAGTAGTGATTGAAGATAATTACTTTGTGCATCTCTTTAACTCTTGAAAATGCCCTCACTACCTATTAACTTTGCTTTTTTTCTCATCCATCATTCTTCATAGCAGTTTCATGAAATTCTTGGGATCAGAAGAAAACAAGGTGAGTGTTTCTGTGTTCTGTGGGCCAGGGTCTGTGGGCCCTATGGAGAGGACTTTCTACAGAGTTTTCTTAGTGCAGTGCAGTTTGGCACATCTCACAAGTGGAAAGACTCAGAGATGATAATCATGACGTTGATAGGCAAGAAAATAGCAAGACATTGATTAATAGGTAGTCTGTTTGCTACCATAATCTTACTCTAAACTTAATAACCACTGAAATATAGAGTGATTTCCCACATGATGTGCTTGCAAAAGAAAGTACCACGCACTACTCAGAATATAAAAATCTTTCTTTCTTATATTGATGTCAGGAATCAGATTGTTCTGGAAATGTTTATCAGGTAGTACTGATAAAATGGAAATTTTACCAGTACCACCTCGAGTGATAATGTATGACAGAGCACAGATTCCATTGATATCAACAAGTGTTGCATGTAGTCATCTGAGAATCAATGTGGACTCTGTATATAGAGTGACATTTCAGAGATTAATGGCTATTTATGGAAAGTCATGAACAATCCTTATATGAGTTATTTAAGTGTCATAGGCATTTCCACATTGAAAATCAGAGAAAGATGATATGAAGAACTGAAATGGAAAACAAGGTAATAAAGGAGCAGGACAAGAAAAAAGAAAGCTATAAAAACAATAAAAGATACAATTAACATTTTACTATCTGACCAGACATCTCTAACTTATTGTGAAACTATACGATATCCCTTACGGAATAAACTAATATGATTAAGAACTCTGAAAGAATTCAGAGGCTAACAATTAGCCCTTAAGTTTATTGATAACCAAAGAGGAATATTCCTACAGTAGACTTTTACATTTTGTAAGGCTCTTCTGAAAGCCACAGGATGTCAGTGGGTGTTGTGAAACATCAGAGGCTTATCAGGTGGGGCCATGAGTCTCATATGATGCTTTTCTTTAAATCAGTGCAGTAATGATTACACTTTTTAAAAATAGTGCTGAAAATTGTTCACAATTTTTCACAAAGAGGAGAAATCCTCAGAAAGTAAGAATCAGTAACTGCCATTGTCTGTTCTAACTGAAAGAACAGGAAAACAGTCTGGAAAAACAAAAATTGGTTTGAGAGAATAGAAAACAGGTTCGTCTGTTGCATGTTCCAAATGTGATCATCAAGGCAAAGTCCTGCTGGAGGACAGTTGCTAGTGGAGTGACCCAGCAGTTGATATATTTTTGCCGAACATATTTTTGTTAATGCCCTGGACAAGGGGACACAGTGCATTCTCAGCGAGTTTGAATATGATGCAAAATTGAGACGAACAGCTGATGGCTGCGCTACCTACTCTTCAGAAAGASCTCAACCAGCAAGAGAAGTGGGCTGAGAAGAAGCCAGGAAATAAGCCATTTTAGAGTGAACTCATGAAAGGAACCTCACCTGCGATCTCTGAAGGAGTCTGTGGAAGAGCCTGTCTCTCCCCACTGGCTGAGAAAAGGGGAACCTGCCTAGTTTTTTGTGCCTGAAGTTGCACTTAGTGAATGTGCACCTTTTAAAGMAGCCAGTTTGTAGAGCCCTAGCACATAAAATCAGTCTGACAGAAAGGATATTTTCTATCATATGACAACTGGTTCTCAAGCAGTGGAATACAGAGCTGAAATGACATGAGTTTCCTCACCGTTGTCACCATTTCAGTCCTGAGTAATGCTACCTGGTGCTTGTCCAACCCATGTCCTGACAGCTTGTCAAGAGGCTCCCTGGAAATAGTTTTCACATGATTTACTGCATCAAACAAGCTGTCTTTACGTTCCAGTTCAGGCTTGACAAATTTGTCAGATTCTCCAATCCATTCACAGTTCATAAAGTCAACGTTTCTGTGAAGCAAACTGAGAGACCTGCAAGGAAACCCCTGGAGATTGCTTCAAGTGTGACTAATTTAGAAAGAGTGTAATATATTTTTAAATCTCAACAAAAGAATGACGCTTGAAATGTAGCAGGAGGGCTTCATTAAAAATTATCTAACAACATCTGAGAGTTTCCTGTGCAGCAAAGCTTTATGTTTGAAAATTCTCACTGGTCTAGGAAAACTCAGGGCTTCCCTTCAGAAAGTATTTCAGATTTGTGAGTTCTTAGAGCATGAGTTATAAAAATGATGAGGATAGAACCTTTAAGCACTTGGGTGAGCAAAAAAAACCCCACTTCTTTTGCTGGTTGGATAAACAGCTTGAGTCCTGCATTCCTCAAATATTGTTATCCTTTTAAAGTTGTGTTAACAAAGAAGTTTTTCACTTAATATTTTTTGCTATTTTTATTTCCCTATGGCAGAGAAGAGCAGGGTATTAAGCTATTACAATACGTATGTCTGTTAACCAAGAAAAGATAGATATTAACAGTTCTCTCTCCTTCCTTTTCACACGTGATTTGTATTACTTTAATGAAATTCATTTTTGCCAAGTTTTAAGACATGGCACAAGCAAAAGAAGCAAAACTGTGTAAATTACTAGGAYGTCCTCGTTTCAGTTAGGGTAGAGTTAATTTCTCCTCAGTAGCTGATATAGTGCTGTATTTTGGACTCGGAAAGGGAATGGCGGTGATAACACTGGCTGAAGGGATATTCCACACCATAGAATATCATACCCAATATGTAAACTGGGGGAGTTACCTAGAAGGGGCCTGGTCTGGGTTCGGGAATGGGGTCTGGCATCAGTCAGCAGGTGGAGAAATTGTACCATTCATCACTCATTTGTTTGGGTTTTTTCTTTCCCTTTTTATTATCATTATTATTATTATTTGCTATTATTATTGTATTTTATTTTGTTTTTAATTATTAAACTGTTCTTATCTCAACCTACAAGTTTTACTTTTGATTCTCCTCCCCATTCCACTGAGGTGGGGGGAAGAAAAGGCCTTTGAAACAGAATTCAGCAGAGATTTAATCTTGAAATGAGAGAATTGGGATTTGGGACGTGTTCTCATCCTGATCCCTCAGCCCTCACGATGTGCCTGAACTGTGTGCTGGGAGTCCAGATGCTCTAAGGGTAGGAGCAGATCTTCAGGGTGCGCTAGGCCACACAACCTGTTGAATTTAACTTGGGAAAACCGGAACGGCCACTGAACTGACAAAGGTCCCCAAGGCTAAGCCCCATCCCTTGACAAAGTTATTGCTGAGCAGCAAGTTAGGCTGTTCCACAGAGAGGGCAAACCTCAGCTGATGTTACACACAGCACAGGCATCACTGCATCCCCAGCTGGGCTTAAAACCATGGCATAAGGTAAAAGAGGGTGAATAAAAATACAAATATATAAACCAATTGGGACTGTATGGAATTCTAAACTGGAATTAAGATTTGTTCTCATCACTATACTTTATCAAATGATACAACCTATTCACAGTAGCATGTCGTGATGTACAAATACTGAGGGATGGAATTCTACTGTTTTCTGTACTGATATAATCTCTTGCATGAAGTGGAGCCATCAGTTCAACTTTTTGAAAACTGCATTGGGTTTTTCTGAAAAAACGATATAGCAGGCTCTGAACAAAGACAAAGCAGATTTGTTGCTTAGCAGAACAACATATCTATGGCAATGCTTCGGAGGACAAGAAATGATCTTTCAGTGCTGGCCAAAGCAGGACTTACTGACAACAGTATGAGCTCGAGATTACTTGAATGTGTGGGCAGAGATGTGTAATTGATATTCACAAAATCACAAAAATCCTTGGACGATTTATGGCACAAACAGGACTAGAAATGTCTTACAATCTTTTATACAATTGCTTCTGCCTCACATTCTCAGCACTAACCTGCATGCTTGGCCCTGCTATGCAGTTATATGTCAGAGAGCCCAGGGTAATAACAAAACTCTTTTGTTCTTGTGACATGCATGCAAACATTACTTTAGGTACTTTGATTTGTGCTAGTACACCTGACATTTTCTCTCTCAGCAGAGAGAAATACCAAATTTGACAAATCGAACTGCTCTTACTCAAAACACTTTTCTGGAAATCAATTTGTCTGTTTCACCTGGCAGTTTGTAAATTCCCCAGACCTGATGTTCTCTCTAAAAGATGAAAAATGTTTCAAAATATGAAGATGGTTTTTCACTTTTTGGGGTCCAAGACATTTGTCCCAGCCTGTAACTGGTGAAGCAGTTTGTTCACGAAGTCTTCAACAATTTCTTGTGCCTTTAGAAAGTGTTCAGTCTGTTAATCAACTGGAAACAGTTACAGGAGAGGATCATGACTGGGTTTGGCCAAGAGCCATAGTGTTCTTTCTATTTTCTATCACCAAGAAGAGTTTGATAGTCTCCTGCAATAAGTTTCCTCTGCTTGAAGTCATGATCCGTGCACTCAAAGTATCTTCCAGAGGTTGGGCATAGTAGAACACGTCAGCTTCAAGTAGCCAGGCAGTTTGGATTTGGTTGGAGCTGCATGGAAGCAGTTTTACTTGTCTAGTCCAGCTGGGCTCCATGCATGCAAGTTTTTGCTAACGTTACACCAACAGAGTTTACCTAGACAGGAGAAATTCCCCATTGCTGTGTGCTGTATCATAGATTCTACTTGGAACCTGCTAATAGCTACTTGTCATCAGCTCCATATACTCCAGCCATGTCCATGTAAGGTGCTGTTCTGCTGAATGATGAACCAGCTTGAGAACGCTCTGTGACCTAACATGGTGAGTTAGAAGATTATCTTGAAGAATGGCCATAAACAATGTCAGAGTATATGTGACTAAAGGAGCACATGGACATCCTGGTGCTTTGCCTCTGTGCTGTGCTCTGTTTGCTCGAGTGAAAATGCAGCAGGTTCCCTTGCCAGGGGACTCCCCAGCTGTAACTTGGAGCAGAAGAGTGATGTGAGATCAATAGCGAATAAGTAAACATTGCATTAGATCAACCCAATGTAAGGACATGATGTAAAATTGAATCAGGATGAATAAACATAGTGTTTGAGACTGCAATGTACGTAGGAAGGCACAGGAGCTGTTGTCACATTATATGGCTGTTACAGCCATTTATTTTTTATATGTTTGTTTTATGTACATCTAAAATTTTATATGTACATAATTCATACAATCCTGATACTTGACACAAACTTCTAGCTCTTTATGCAGTGTGTAATGATGCTTCTGAGTGTTGGAACACAACTGCCTATGCTAGTAAGCTTTTATCTTTTCAGCTAGTGTTTTTGGCAGGATTTTTTTGATGTGCCATGAGTAACTTACTCAAAGAATTCCTGGGCATGATGCTGGAGTTGGAAGGTTCCAGTGAGGACTGCCAATAGATAGTTTGCATGAAACCATCTAATTTCCCAGGATAATATAGGTTACAGTTAGATAACAGTGTAGAAACAGGCTTTTCTGTACCACCTGGTTTCAAGATCCAGGGATACTCTCAGTATATTTAATTTACTAGCATAATTCTCAGGTGTCTCATCTTCCTTTTCTCTTAATTTTTAAGTTGATCTCGATAAAACTCCGTCTAATCTCTTGCGATCCAGAGTTACTGAGACTGCATTCAGAAAATTGAGTTGGGTCTTTCCTACTTAGGAAACTGGCCAAAGGGTCGAGTAAGGAAAAAATTTAAGTTGCTTTTATTGCTTCAAGCGACCATAAGTGTTATATCTCAGATGTTCAGACTTCTGTCTGTAACTCCCTGGGTCTAGGAATTAAATATTTTTGCCCTTCATGAATCACCAGAATCTAAACACTGATGCTTTGAAAAAAAATTATCAATAGACTTTGTTGTAAATGAAATATGCAACAAAATATCATAAAATGCAAGAAGTGCATAAAGTTAACTACAGAAGTGCTTAAAAGCATATAGTAATCAATGTACCACATTATTTTAAATTCTCTGTAGTCACAGATGCAGGCATTTAATATTCCTCATGTAACTAATCCTTGTCAAATCAGTAGGACATCTCACAATGGCTGATATAAAGGACAAACCTTTGTAATTGCAACAGCATCACATATAGGGAAAGGAAAACTTTTTTTTTTCAAATTCCATAGTAAGATGGAGCAGACTTAGTAAAAAAATCAGAAGTTTTCATGGCCACAAAACAAAAAAAACCAAACCAAGTGTCAGATATCTTAAAAGAAAGTATTGATTTTGGCATCTCTCTTTTAGTGAAAGTTCATATAAGAAAGGAAAAACTATCTCCTCAGAATTTCACCCCAGGTTTTTAAAATGTAATTTATGGATTCTCGTGCTGTAAAACTGTGATTTCACTCAAGAAGAAACAACAGGAATTTATTAAGGACCAGAGGTAAGTTATTACAAGCCCTTCTGACTAGCCTGGTATTTTCTTCTTGTGTTTTTTACTATACCAGATTTCCTGACAGAAAAGTAATTGCAGGTGTTCAGAGAGATATGGATCCAGCTCACAACATCCGAAGTTAAAGCTGGCAATTGAAGTAGAGGAATCTATCCTTTCTCTGTGGGATGTTTACTTTTCAAAAATTCAGTATAGTTGTATTAACTACTACTTGGACAATAAAAGACCAATTAGCAACTAACTAAACAGCTTTCCTTGAGTTCTGGTGAACAAGGGTCCAAGGCAGCTTTCTGTTTCTGTAATACTGGCAAGTCAAGAGGCAGTGTCTTATTTTTCTTCTGAATAAGAGTAGCTTGAGGTTATCCAAATTTACATAGCAAACCCATCGCTTGAGCGCTCACATACTGAGAGCATTCCTGGCCCTAGTGCCGGTACTAAGCCTGCTCTAGTGACCTTCTTTCACTGCTGGTAGTACTGTTGTAGCCACAACAGTATAAAGATAAATGACTTGCAAGATAAAATATAGAGTGGCAATAGTCAGATAGTTGAAAAATGCAGAGCTGGAGAGAACAGGATCCTTTTAAATGTTTTTCTATTATTGGACAAATAATAGCATATCTCTGCCACAGACTGGGGAAAAGTTGGGGAAATGGATAGAGAATGATGCAAAACTTATAAGCAGAAAACTCTCACTATTCTTGAATTTCTGGCAGGTGGAGATACCCTCTGCCATAATTATTTACAACACTTCAGTGCTATGTGGATATCAAGTGAAGCTGTTAATTTTGATCAGGCCATTTTTTCAACTTGTTTAATAAACACCTTTGAAAGAGGCTTAGTGCTGTTTCTGAGGAAATGGTGATGATCTGATCATCCATCCCTGCCTGATGGGATGGGACCTTGTTATCAGTTTTTAATGGTCTTTCCTTGTCACAGATTCAGAATTGATGAAATTTTGCTTATAAAATAAATAACGTGATATTACCAGTCATAAAATTAGCCATTTATTTTTAAAATATGTCAGGAATGTTTGATTGTAAGAGCTAATAGTATTGACAATTTCACATCCTGACTACAGGGTATGCAAAAAAATAGCTTGGAATAGCCTTTGAAAAAACAGTGATGGAAAAAACACCAATTACTTCAAACACTAAACTAAGTAATTTATTAATTACRTTTTAGAACAGAAACCAAGGGGCTAGAATCAGAGAGCAGGATGGTCTCTTTTAATCTGTAATTCCAGGCTTTTAATAATTTTAAATTTAACTAATGCTAATCATGAGTGAAACAGGCAAGATGGGCAATGCTGTTGCATCAGGAAGGAAATGTGAAATTTATGGTTTGTGTACTGTCTGCTTTCCCAGGAACCAGTTGGCATCATAATCCAAGCACTATTTTTTACACCACCAGGATCAATACTGAAAATGGGAGAGGTAATAAGCAGCTTTAATTCTTCCCGTAAAGTCAGAACACCATCTACCAAATAATAAATAGGCTCAACCATTGCTCTGTTTTCTGGAAAGCTCCTCATCCACAAGGACCTATTTAATTATTTCTTTGTTTTTATGGCTCTGTCTACAGTCATTTACTTTTCCTTCACAGTCGGTTACCCAAGGTAATTCTAACTCTAATGACACTGGGATATTTTGCTACAGAAGTTGGAGGAGTTTAGAGACCCTGCTGAAAACATTTTCCTCCTGCTAATAATGAAACCCTCTTCTTCTGGGCCTCCTGAGTCCCATTATGAAATAGCTCTAGTGCCTGTCAAGCCTCACCTGAGACCCCTACCCACCACTTTCTCCATGACCAGAAGTCTCATTTCAGCGGAAGCCTGGGCCCCTAGTCTCACCTCATCTGCCTGTCTCCAGCCCTSTCCACTGCCATTCCTGAGCTGTTGATTAGATTTCCTGCACTGTTAGCAGATTGAGTCATTACCTCAGCTTTGTCTGGATGGTGGGTGGAACCCACTGTGGTGGATGTCCCTGCTGTGCTTACCCTGCTCAGATACTGTGGGTCTGTGCTCTGCTGGTGGGGATGCAGTGATGCCTGTGCTGTATGTAGTCTCATCTGAGGTTTGCCCTCTCTGTGGAACAGCCTGACTTGCTGCTCAGCAATAACTTTGTCAAGGGATGGGGCTTAGCCTTGGGGACCTTTGCCAGTTCAGTGGCCGTTCCAGTTTTCCAAAGTTAAATTCAACAGGTTGTGTGGCCTAGCGCACCCTGAAGATCTGCTCCTACCCTTAGAGCATCTGGACTCCCAGCACACAGTTCAGGCACATCGTGAGGGCTGAGGGATCAGGATGAGAACACGTCCCAAATCCCAATTCTCTCATTTCATTTTAAGATGAAAACCCTGCTGAATTATGTTTCAATGGCCTATTATTTCTATGATTTATTACAAAATTATTTGTCTGTGCTTATTTTGACTGGGGTAGAGGTAATTTTCTCCACGTGGCTGCTATGGGGCTGTGGTTTGTATTTGTGCTGAAAACAGTGTTGATAATACAGAGATGTTTTTGTTATTGCTGAGCAGTACTTGCAGAGTGTCAAGGGCCTTTCTGCTTCTTGTACCACCCCACCAGCAAGGAGGCTGGGGGTGCACAACAAGGTGGGAGAAGACACAGCTGGAACACCCGACCCCAACTGACCCAAGGAATATTCCAGACCATATGGCATCAGGCTCAGCATATAAAGAGAGGGGAAGGAAGAAGGAAGGGAGGGACTTTTGGGGTGGTGACATTTGTCTTCCCCAGTCACCATTATGTGTGATGGAGCCCTGCTTTCCTGGGGATGGCTGAACAGTCCTTGTTTTACTTTGCTGGTGCCTGTGACATTTATGTTCCCTTTCAAACTGTCTTTATCTCAAGCCATGAGTTCTTCTTTTTCCAATTCTCTTACCCATCCTTCCTGAAGAACCTTAATTTGTATGAGATGAGTACAAGGGGGAATGCGTATGTGTATCCTTTGACCAGACTATGTGCAACAAGTTCTGTAGCATGACAAACAAAAAAAAATTTGCTTAGCATAAAATCTAAGCATAGAATCACCCTTCCACACACCTGTTTTTAAAAGATAAAACCAAGCAGGCAAATCTAATGGAAAGAGTAAGCAGACTTTAAGACAGGTGTTATATTACATTTTTTTGTTGGAAGGTAAGAACAAATATGTAAATTTTACACACTGTCCTTTTTGCTTTGATTATATTTTTTGCTTTAGCCCTTTTGGTTTAAATTCTTCTACATCATTTCCATATCAGCATCATTCCTGTTTGTTGTTGGCTTAAACGTCCTCCTTTGAGACATTAACTGATAACTTCTAGAGTGAATCAATGATCCTAGCCAGGCTGTATGGGAAAAAGATTATCCATAAATAATAATTATATTTTGGGAGCAGTAGCTCTCCTCAGACTAGGGCCTGGAAATGTTCTACTAATGTTGTTCAATTTATTGCTTTGTTTCTTAATTACCTCCAAAAAAAAACCAGGCAAATCTTTCTTGCTGTCAGGAAGCTCTCATCATAAGTCTATCACACATAGGGCCCCGCTTCACACAAAGCATGAGAATATGAAATTAGCATTTCAGACTCTGTTCTTTAAACATTTTTTTATAATCTCTGCCTGTTACACTGTAAAGTATTGCAGCTCCTGTTTGGAAATGTAGTAGTAACATGGAAGAAAATGTGTTAAAGCTTCCATCATCTGGCTTATAAGGTCTAGCTAAGGCTTTAAATGTTATTTAAACATATATTTTTATGACTTCATTTTATTTTTATTGCTGTATTTTAGAGCATTACTAATAATGCTGTCAGTCCTTTTTATGTAACAAATGACATAAGTTTGGGCTTTTTTCCTTTATTTTGTTCCTGATTCTTTTCTGCGAGTTTCAGCAATCAGCCTGAAATTCTCAGTCCAGACTTTCCAAGGGATGATGTTAAAAGAAAGCTGTCTTAAATTATTGGATTTTTTTTTTTCTGAAATAGAAACTCTGACTCTGAACCCTATAGGGCTGACTGAAAGCATCTAAAAAGATAAAATCACTGCAGTCCGTTCCTTTGTTCTTGGCTGTTGGAAAAAAATAAGCAAAACAGATGCACAAGAATTTCACAGTCTGAGGAGACAGAAATGGTATTTGAACAAGGAGAAGGTTTCACCCTTGCCCTAATCCAATGAACAGGTTTCAGTTTCATGAAACTGCTGGTTCAGTTTTCAGAGTCTGTTGTTTCTTAAATATCCCAAACCATGTCACTCAGAGCTATGGGATGAGGATGGCTAGTTAGAAGGATTAAATAATTTTTTTACTCTTTTATGTCACCATAGTTTTTCCTTTAGTAATGTCAGAAGTTATTTTCTTTAATTAAAACAATTACTTAGAAGAGGAGAAAATTTTGAAGGTGACCATCATTTTAAATCTTTCATTATTAACCTGTTATAATTGCCCAGTTTGGGTGCTTCAGTATTAGAGAAATATCAGGAAACTGCACAGAGGACAGTGGAGGGCCACTTAGGTGAAAATGAATTTGTTTAGGCTGAGGAGGTCTTTCCCTACTGAAATGGAGTTAGAGACAATGGAGCTAGACTCTTTTTGGAGCTACATAAATATTTTCACAGTGAGAGCAGTTAACACGTAGCACAGAGAGTTTGCAGAATCCAAGCCCCACAAATCCTTGAGGAACCTGTTCCAAACTTGGAAGTTAGCTCTGTGCCAGGGAGTAGCATGAGTGGGCTGCTCTGCAAAAGTTGTCTGACCATGCAGGGATGGAAAGCCATACCTGGAATTTTCCCTAGGAAAGCCAAGGCTGACCTGGAATTGGATCTGGCAAGGGATAAGAAGGATAAAAAGAAAGGATTATGTGAGTACATAAACAGCAAAAGGAACACTAAGGAAAACCTGGCCCCAATGCTGAATAGGGAAGAGGAGCTGCTGAGAAAGGRTATGGAAAAAACCAAGGTACTTGGTGCCTCCTTTTCTTCACTCTTAACTGGCAAGACCAATCGGAAATCAGAAGCCCCTGAGAGCAGAGGAAAGTCTGGAGCAAGGAAGAATAACCCTTGATGGAGGAGGACCATATTAAAGAGAACTTAGCTAAACGTACAGAAATCCATGCAGCCTGAGTGGTTGCAGCCACAAGTGCTGAGTCACTAAAAGCACAAGACAGTAAAGCATAAGAAGGTGATCAGGAGTAGACAGCATGGTTTATGAAAGGAAAATCCTGCTTAACCAACCTGATAGCTTTATACAGTGAGGTGACTAGGCTGGTAGATGAAGGGAGAAAAGTGCRTGTTTACCTTGACTTTAGTAGGGCTTTTGACAGTCTTCCATAACATCGTCATAGATTAGCTGACAAAATCTGGGTTACATAAACAGAGTGAGCAGGGATTAAAAACTAGCTGAACAGCCAGGAACAGAGGGCCATGATCAGTCCATTTGTGCCATCAGGCACAAAGTCCATTTAGAGGAAAAGCACTAGTGGTGTACCTCAGGGGCTGATACTGGGGCCAATATTATTTAACCTCTTCATTAACGACTTGGATGTTGTGGCAGAGTTAGCAAGTTTGAATATGGCACGAAACTGGGAAGAATGGCTGATACACCAAACACTTATCCTGCTGTGCAGAGGGGCCTGGACTTGCTGGAGAATTGGACTGAGAGATTTCTCATGAAGGTCAATAAAGAAAAGTCCAGAGACCTGCATCTGAAAAGGAATAACCCCATGTACCTCAGTATGAACAGAGGGAAAACAGCTCTGCAGATAAAGACACCCGTGTCCTGGTGAACAGTAAGCTGACCATGAGCCAGCAGAGCACTCCTGTAACAAAGAAGGCCAACAGCATCCTGGGCTACATTAGTGTGGTTTGTCCCTGGCTGGCAGCCGAGCTGCTTACTCACTCCTCCCATAAACACACATGGTGAGACAAAGGAGAAAAGTATGAAAAACACAGCATGAGAAGACTCACAAATCAAAATAAAGACAGGGAAATCACTGACCCATTACTGTCATGGAGAAAACAGGCTTGACTTGAGACATTTAACTGAATTTAAAACATTGAATTACTGATCAAGTATTGGGAAGCCAAGACAAATATTTAAATACTCAAAGAAAACACCTTTTCTCCACTTTCCCATGCTCGACTTTGCTCCAGACATCTCTCCTTCCTTTTTCCTACTCTCCCCTCAGTCCTGTCATTGAAGCAGGGGCATTGCAAGAGATTGGSGTCACTACATAGTAACTTCTTTTTGCAGCTGCTTGTTCCTTACACTTTATTTTCCACTGTGCCTTCTTTCTTAGTGGTTTCCTCTGCTCTGGTGGTGGTCCTCCGCAGGCTGCAGTCCCTTCTGTGATGTGCCTGCTTTGGTATGGCTCCTTCATGGTCTACAGGCTCCTCATGGTTTTTCCTGCTTCATCACAGGCTTGTCTCCATGCTGTAATCCCTCTGGGGTGTTACTGTCTTTACTATAGAACACCTTCTACCACTCTGGACTTGGTCTTTTGTCTTGATGTGTGCTGCCCTTTCTTAAATATGTTGGCAGAGCAGCATCATTAGCTTCACCAGTGGCCTCAGCTGTGTCCTGTGGTGTGGCTGGTGTGGAGCCAACTGGAATCAGCTGAAAGTGGTACAGAGCAGCTCCTTACCAAAATTACAAATTAATTCCTTTCTCTTCTTAACAGTGTTTTATGTATTTAAAGACTGTAAGCATATCTGCTCCTTTTTTTTGTTTTAATTTAGTTATTTTTAGTCTAAACCGTCCTGTGTCCTTTACACTTTTTGCATATGTGGGATGTTTCTAGATATTCTCATTATTCTCATCTCTTTGTCTAGTCTGCATCTTTTTTTGAAGTGCAGTGCTCAAACAAGAATGTCGCTCTATGGCTGAATTATTTTCATGACTGAACAAACTGGAAGGCTTAATTCATGTATTTTGGAAGTTATACTTCTGTTTACTTTAAAAAGAGATGTTAGAAATTGTAAATGAAGTAGCAGAAGCTTTTAAAAATATATTCATACAAATGGAATTGCAGAATTGCAGAAAATCAGTCAGTCAGCACAAACCACTGTTCATTTGGTGAAAGTATATGCTTCCTAAAATAGTTATGTTCTCTAATTTTTGCTTTCTCACACATATTGCCATAGAATCATAAAATCATTAAGGTTGGAAAAGACCTTCCTTGGCATCAATGTCAGGCTGACAGGCCTCTAGTTCCCTGGATCTTCCTTCCAGTCCTTCTTTTACATGACATTTGTAAACTTCCAGTCAACTGGGACCTCCCTGCTTAGCTGGGACTGCTGGTGAATGATGGAAAGTGGCTTGGAGAGATCTTCCTCCAGGTCCCTCAGTGCCCGTGGTTGGATCCCATCTAGACTTGTGCGTGTCTATGTGGTGCAGCAGGTCTCTGACAATTTCCCTTGGATTTCTTTGGGATTATGGGGATTTCATTCTGCTCCCCATCCTGTCTCTCAGCTCAGGGGTCTGTGTACTCAGAGAATAACTGGTTTTACTATTAAGACTGAGGCAAAGAAGGCATAAAGTACCTTGGCCTTTTCCTTATCCTTTGTCACTAGGTTTTCCCACACATCCAATAAAGGATGGAGATTCTCCTCAGCCCTTCTTATGCTGCTTGTGTATTTTTTATAAAAACATTTTGGTTGTCTTTAATGGCAGTAGTCAGATTAAGATCTCATTGGATTTGAGACCTTCTATTTTTCTCCCTRTATAACCTCATCACGTCCTTGTAGTCTTCAGCTGCCTGCCCTTTCTTCCAAAGCTTGTAGACTTTCGTTCTCTTTCCTGAGTTCCAGCTAAAGCTCTCAGTTTAGCCAAGATGGTTTTTTTCCCCTCCAGCTAATTTTTGGGCACATGGGGACAGCCTGCTCCTGTGCCTTTAAGATTTTCTTCTTAAAGCACATCCAGCCTTTCTGGACTACTTTCTCTTTTAGGACTGCCTCCCAAGGGACTCTCTCAACCAGTCTGCTAAACAGGACAAAGCCTGCCCTCCAGAAGTCCAAGATGGCACTTCTGCTGACCTTCCTACTTATTTCTCCAAGAATTGAAAATTCTATCATTTCGTGATTGCTGTGCCCAGGATGGCCTCTGACCATCACATCACCCACCAGTCCTTCTCTGTTTGCAAACAACAGGACGATTGGGTGCCTTACCCAATTGGCTCACTCATAAAGCACCAGATAACCATTGAGCTTGTTTTCCCTAAAGGCACTATTTATTTGACTTATAGGCCATTTAGTAGTCATGCTGCAATGCTGTTACTAAACACTGTTTCTAAATGCTGTTTATTTTGAATAGCTCATGTAAGGTAGTATTACTGCAGCTATTGCAGGCCTCTTTCTCACATCTACAATTCAAAAGATTTTTGAGTACAGTGATTACTACTTTCCTATTGATGCTGTAATATATTTCACATATCCAAAAAGACCTAGGTCAAATTCTCTTTACATACATTGCACAACATTGTTCAGTCCTAAGATTTCTCTGTAACATTTAAATAAGCAGTGCTAAGATTATGGAACAGCGTTCTGCTTTAAATACTTTTCCCCAGTGTTAGAAATGTCTGGATAATTAGTGAAATACGTCTTTGAGGTTAGATTAGTGCATTGGTTTTGATAACCAATGGGGAACTAAACTCCAAATAAGCCACTCCCCTTTTCACCACCCTCTCTCTGACAAGGGGACAATATGGAGAGATTTTAAGTTAAAATCAACAATTTACTAAAATCAGAAATAACAACAACACACATAACAAAAAGTATACAAAAAAGAAGGTGCCCTACCCACAGAAAGGCATTTACCACCAGGGCAAAGCTAAGATGGCTGCTGTTCCCACAACACATGGCTCCAAGCAGACAAAGACAATATGGTGGGGGCAGGGGGACTCCTGTGCTAGACCACATGGGCCAAGAGAATAAAGAAAAGTATGTGGTAAACAAGTTTCTGTGGCCCAATGCACTCCCTCCACGAGACAAATGGCAGGGAGACGGGGGCAAAGCAAAAMGAAACCTGGGGAAATGGCACCCTCCGAAATAGGAGCCCATGCTGCCGCTGTGCCAACCCTGGTGAGGGCTGTAGGGTGCRGGGTCTCTCTTGGTGGGGCAGCAGCAGTACCGTCAACATGTGGTGGCTCCCATGCTGGGATCACGACTGCGCTGGCTCCCGGGGTTACACCTGTGGCAACCTCCAGCACAGGAGCTGCCTTTTCAAGGCCTGGGATCCACCCAGCTGAAAAATGATGAACAGGGAACCTGCAGTGACAATGGTGCAGTCCCAGATGATGGCTASCTCTCCCCAGGCTCCAAGCAAGTGAAGAGCGGCTGCGCTTCTGCTTCTATCTGCTGCCTGGAGAGACAGTCCATCAAAGATGACGTAGATGGTGYGGAATAGAGCTAAACTCCACCTCCTATCTATAACTGGGACAATTAGTTATTTCACTTTTTTTTGTTAGACATACAGGTATATTTTGGAATGATAAAGAGGTTTTCTGTCCAGATTTCTTTCCCTGTCATTGCAAATTCAAAACAAAGAGGTTTTGATGGATAGGGTGCATCCTCTCACCCTTGACAGAGCTGTTGCTGGTTTGCCAGCTTGCTGCCTCGCTTAGTAGGTTTGTCAATACCTTTCCTACCAAGTCTCTTAACTGACTGTAAACAATGCAACGTCAGAGGGGTTAATATTCTGTCTTTTATTCTGTAACAATATATACCTAGTACAACTGAAAGGCGTAGAAATGGAACTATAACATATAGGCTGTCAATAAAATACTGTCATCTTAGAGTTTCTAAATACTCCTTGTAAGASCCCAAGTCTCTAAAAAATCACTCTGTATGGCGGTTTTCTTTTTGAACATAATTTCTATCTTTTTAATTTAGTCCTCTTCAGAAACTACTATATTTCATCATTTAACTCAGAAATTGGATGCCTTAGGGCTTGACTTTATCATGCACTAATAAAATGAAGAGAAACAGACCTTTAAAAATAATTGCAAAAATACAGTCTGTCAGCAAGGATTAGACTCAGCTGTGGCACTGGCTTGAAAAAGTTATTTTGCTTTAAAATACATTAAATATTTATAAGCTTCACCTGAGGTAAACATGCAGTTGTTTACATATCTGCAAATTTGTATATACACACTTGTAAATGAATTTAGAAAGGAGCACCACATTCATAAATGTATACCTTTCTTATCTATGTTTTGAAAAATAAGTCATCAAAGTGTTCCATTAGCAATAGGCCAGGACTAGAAAGATATGATATTTGAGGAGCAGGACCCTTTTCCTTAATCTGTCTAATAAAATATGCTATTACTCATTTGATTTGTTTTGTCTCCTTTCTATCTCRAACTCTTTCTCTCCACAAGCCACATAGATTGGCTTAGGGCAGAAGTTATTACACATGAAAGTATAATGTATTCTGCCTTTCTTCATACTTACCAGTAAGAGATGATGACCTAAACCCATAAGAAACCCATAAACCCATGAGAAATGTCTCTGCTGTGATCAAAAGAGATTTGTGAAATTGAAGGTCCCAACAAACTGTTTTTAAAATCTTGCTGAGTCCAGATAACATTCAAAGAGTTTTCTTTGGCACGTAGGATAGTTTTTTGGTGAAACAGGGACATTTTGCTGTACCATGCACCAAAGTAATTAAGAAAGCTTATTCCCCAGAACTTGTCACTTAATTTGGCATCAACTTTTTTGAACTTCTCAGTTCCTCAGGTCTGTGAACTTCTGTGACTGAACTTCTGTGACTCCTTATGCACAGAAGCAGTCCAGCTTCTGAGAAAACAGCTATGAGATCATAGCTAGAATCCCTGGATTAGCCAATGGCCAGAGATCTTCTGAGCACACCAAATGCACAAAAAAGTGAATGAGAAAGAATTGAATTCTCCAATGCACTATAGGAAATCTGTGTTCCACCCTGTGTTCTCAGGACTATTTTAATCTTCTGCATAATTTAAAAGAATTGTCATATGAATTGAGAGAGCAGCAGTATTTAAAGTTAATTCTAGGCCTTGAAACAAATTTCTTTATACGATTTTCCAGTGCTTGACATAGTTTCATCTGCTCAATCACTTTTCCCTGGAACTTTATTTACTCAGTGTTTCTTCAGCACTTTTATTTCTATCTCTTTAATAATAGATATCTTTCAGAAGCTGTGTTTTATTATTCTTGTCTGTCTGCTGCTTGTAAAATATTTTTTATGTTCTGTGGCAGTAATTCAGATTTTTCTGTTTTGTTCCTTGCAACAGTGCACAAGTTTTCTTAGCTTTTTGCTGCTCTCACCAAATTTTCCAGGTATATTAGATTTCAGTCTATCAAAGCACSTTTTAGCCAATAAATCTTATAATTTTCCTCCTGTTGCAGTCCTTCTCTTTCCTGTGTCTTTGCCTGATTTTCTTTTCCCTTTGTAGCAAAATAATGCACGGACACCATATGATTTTTTTACAACTTTCTTCAGCAATGTAGTTATTGAACGTCTGTGTTTTCTGTGTATTTTCTCAGCTACTTACATAGATTTCAACAGTTGAGAGAATTAATCCTTAAATATATTCTCCCAGTGCTAAGACATTCCCAGCTTTTCACATGACTGAACCACCTTTTCATTTTCACTATCCTGTCCTTACTTCTCTAGAAAAAGCTTTGGCCTTCAGTTCTGTAAGCCTCTCCTGCAGATCTGCGTAAACCTCCATGCACCCTTTCTGGGGGATACAGGCAGTCATTCACTGCAGTGTAAAGGACAGTAAGGACGCTTGTTGTAGTTACGTTTCTCTTCAGCCCCTTCAGCTACCATGCACATCCTCAGTCATGATGAGCAATAAGTAACTTTAGAAACATTACGATGACAGACTGAAAAAATATTTCTGAATATGAAGTTTCACTCACATAGATATGATTTTGCCAAGTGTCAGCGTTCTTCCTGATCTTCTCCTCTCCAGATTCCTTTCTATCTACAGGTCTTGGACACTAAATCCTTTTAGTTCTTGTACCTATTGAGTGATTTTTTAACCTTTTTATTCTTTATTTTTTTTCCCTTGACTACTATAACTCTCATTTGGGATTGATGAGTTGACTATCAGCTGTGGTGAAATGCAAGAAATTTCTTACATGTTCTCAGTTTTCAAGYCATGGTCTCCACCTGCAATTCCTAAGCTTCAAACTGAAACAAGTCATTGATACTGTCAGCTGTGACCAAAAAATCACCTGGAAATGGAGAAGAAGGTTTTTGGTTTTTTTAGCCTCAGGGAACAAAGCCCAGGTTCTTTTTCTCACTGTCAGTCATTTGATTTAGGATTTAATATCTTTAAGGAATGTCCAAATTAACATGAATAATGAAATAATTTAAAATATTAATATTATTTCACATCCACATTTGCCTTTGTAGCTTATAAAATATTAGAAGATATTCTTCAAATAAAAAAAAAATCTGAAAGGTAGATAAAGCTTACAGGAATTCATTGAAACCAAATAGAAATGCTATTTTTTTGTATATTTCTGTGTTTTAACATTAAGGCATACAATGAAAATGTCTCTGTTTCCCAGAGATCATAGTTTTACCTTTCCTTTAAGTTCTGATACAATGATCAGTTTCTCTATTTGGTGCAAAAGACTGGAGTGCACATTACAATATAAATGTGTTTGATCTGATACAGTGACAAAACCCTTTCACATGCAGATGCTTCTCATACCTATGGACTAAAACCTAAACAGCATGTAAACACGGAAGTAGTAATTAAATTCTAATCTGTATTAATCTCAGTGACACCTGCATCACATGGTTACAAATAAACAGTGAACATTGTGGAAAGTTCTAGTGACACAACATTACTAAAAGTATAGTCTCTTCTGCTAAAGCAGTTAAAAATGGTGGCATTGTTCTATTTGTAGGGTGCTTTAACCATTAAAAACACTTTGCAAGTGTGCTCAGCCTCCTCTGACCTCTGTAGAGAAGGACTTCCACTGAGGTGTCTTTCTGTTCGTATTTGATAACGCATAGGTATGCCATATCCATCGAGATCRTATTAAGACCTCTTATTGCTCAGCAGGTATAAGTTGATATCACTTTGTTCATGTCAGTTGTTTCCATTTTAAAATTTGTTAATATTACTTATGATAGGATTTTGAGTCAAACTCTACAGGATTTTAGTTTGTTGAAGTGATTTACCCTATGCACGTATAATTTGAGCAAATTAATATTTTTGAAAGTATACTTTGAGGAAAACCTATTAATATAAGCATTCACACTGTGCTCATCTGTGTGGCAGGTCTGCTCCTTGCATAATGAACACGAAATAAAAGAAAAAAGAAAGAATTGATTGAATAAGTTTCTTCAAGCTTCAGCAGTGTGCATTCACACAGTTGTCTCTCTTTATGCTGTCTAGTTTGCTCTCACTATCCCGAGTCAACAGAAAACATTTACTGTGTGTGATTTTTTCTATGAAAGGCAAGAATATATGAAATACAGTGCATGGCCATTCTGCACTATAGAGTATTATACCCCTTTGACACGCCTCAGACAAACTAAATGGAAATTGCACTTTCGTAGCTCAGGGCACATATAATTTTAAAAGATAGGATGCACCTCTTGACAGCAGAAGGCCTGAAATATGCATGAGCATTCTTCTGAGAGTCTTCAGTCTTCTGGAATTAACATAGTAAGTATTWTAGTAGGTACATCAGGTTAAAAGAGTAAGAAAAGATATTCAGCCCTTGCTGTAGTCTCTCACCCCAGTAAGTCTTTTACATATAGTGTGCAAGTAGGCACAGAGGGGGACAAGAACACCCTAATCAGTCTGGGGCGGGGGTTCAGTTCTAAAACATTAAAGAGCACCCTTTCTTTGCCAAATTTCATCTCAAGAATCTCAAAGGCTCAGTTCTTGGTCCTTTTCTTCTAATTGTGGCCATATCCGTGGCTCTCTCATGCACTAAAAACCAAACTGGGGATTTCCAGAAATGAGAACATGAGTCAATACAATTTGATCTTAAATGTCTGCTTTAAAAACTCTAAATACCATGTAGATCAGACACAGAAAGCAATACCTAACACATTACCTGGGAGTAACAAGAAAACATAACAGAAAAAGATATCATATGTATCTCATGTTATCATCTTTGCAGAACTGTGTTGACTGGTGAATTCATGCCAATCACATGACAAACATTTCACATTTTTTAGGAAAAAGCAGGTTTGTGGTGTGGCTGTTATGCACAAAAAAGTACTGTATCTGCTGCCTTCCTTTTCAGCAAGAAATCTCATAGTGACAGTGTAAATGATTTGACAGAGGACCTGGCATAAAAATAGAATCATGATCTCTCTGTCATGGCTTTGGAAAGCACTGCCTGAGATAATTTGAAAAAATCTTTTGACTTACAAATCGCATTTTTAATCTTCTGGTAAAAATGTAAATATGTCTCAGATAGTGTTAGTCCCATTTAAGAGGATATTCTATATAAGACTAGATTAGAGAAAATGAAAGAAGCTTGTTTTGTGTTTGGCAAGAAGGAAAAAGTACCTAGAGCTACCATCACAGACTGCTTGCGTACAGAATTGCATGACACTTGAAAAAGATATCTCTGGATTTTCTTAACAGCTAGAAATTACTGTATGTTACTTGGAGGATTTAGTGACAGAATAAATTAATTTTTTTTAATAGACAATCAATAGATTTGTATTCTACTTTGTACTTCTACAGATGCTGAAGTGAACTAAAGGGGAAATTAATAGTTTAATTTTGCTTGGCTTATATTTCTGGAAGCAAGTGTTATAGACTTTGTCCATAATGACTATACAAAAGGAGGTACAAGAAGGTAACTAAAGTCCACCTTTAAAAACAAAATTATGTTACCTGTCATCCTTCAAGAGTCCAGTTCTTGTTTAGTGTGATTCCTCACTGTATAGATTACATTTTAAGAATCCAGAGCAGTAATTTTTATAAATTTGCTATAGCAACAAAGCAATGGCTATTATTGATGGAGGGCTAAACACTTCCAAAGTGGAGGAGACCGTGAAAGTAGGTGGCTTGATGTTTCATTGACACTAGTGAAAACTTTAATTAAAAACAAGTTATTTGTTGGTAACACAGACATCTACATATGAATTTTGTGGATAACCATTTTCTATTAGCCCAGAAAATGGTATGAACATAACTTCATTGACACTTTAATAGGATATGTCTCACCTAACTTTAGTTGTGTGAAAATTACATGTTCAGCCTAAGGTGATTATATAGATGGCTCTTTACTCAGAGGAGATATTTTCAGAGTGTGGGCCGTTATAGCCAGAAATAGATTTCTAATACAGAATGGGATTAATTCCCTCTGGGTGTGCTCATTTCTCTCCACAGTTAGAGAACAATGACAAGTCCAAACTAGGCACATAGTTAAGTGAAATAAATACTACCTCCAAACGAACAAAACACATATTTGTGTAAACTACAGGAGAGGATGAAATTTTAATTAACTCACCTTCCAAAATTAGTTTGAATATATTGTCCTGAGATGTTTGTTCACCACAACACCTTATTTAATTTATTCCATGAATATGTATGTATAGACCACTGAGAATGAAATTTTGTCCTGTGTTAAACAGAAAGTAGGGTCTGCAACTGCTGTAAACTGAAACTGCTGAATGATGAAGARATGCAGAATTTGTGCACTATCACATGCTGAGTAGCATGTTCCCATTGCTACAGTCAGGTGAGGAAATCCAATCCCATTAACTTCAAAGCAGGTAATGTTTTAGCCATGAAGACAATTTGATCATCCACATTTGCCACCACAGAAGAAGAAAGCCTTTTAAAATGTACCATAAGTTATGCCAAATTATACGCTGTCTTTTCCCAGTGAACAGCAGAAGCTGAAAGAGAGGCAGCACTTTGAAACAGATGAAAATTGAGAAGAAATCTTGGCTAATGACACACCACTTTGTTTCAGGTCTCTTGATCCTTTCTCTCCATTGTACCCAGAAGGAGATAAAAAAGGAAGACTAAAGGATCCTATGTTCTCCTCCTGATTCCTGAGCCTGCTCTGTACCAGACTTTGCATAGCATACTTTAACCTTGGACCTGAAATGATCTGTGCTAGTTGATAATAGACCTTAAATGGTTGTTAACCAATTCAAATTCGCATCAGTGTTGCAGCCTTTCAACAGCTSTCCACATAAAGCAGGCAGCCTGCAGAAAGATTAAGTAAGAAGTGGATATATAGTCATATTTCTGCCTGATGCTGAGAAAATGGATGGAMTAGAACAGACAATATGGTCTTTTATACTCACATCTGTTTCAATTTCCCTTAAACTGAAACACTTTAAAATGAATATATAATACACCCTTGCTCCTGTACAGGTTCTTTTATTCAAAATAACAACAYGGAGTAGAAATGGCTGATCACACTCATGATATACCATAGAACATTAGGAATTGCTACCTCATTCAGATAAGGGATATTTTTTTATTCTATTACAAATTTTATATTCAGTAATGCAGTTGCCTTTTTCCTTAAAAAAATTGATCTTGTCAGGTGGAATAAAGGATAAAACAAAGAGACATCAACAAGGCATTTACCCACTGTTAGCAGCTCAGTTCCAAAGGAAAAACATCCAGTGGCCCCTGCCTCCTGGCTCTAATTTTTGTTCTCCCACTAGAAACACAGCAAGCAATTTTTAACTTGTCCTCCAACCATGTATTTTAATTTGATGATGAAAATTATATAACTCAGCATTTAAACAACTCTTTCTTAAAAAATTACTGAGCCTAGATTTGGTAGCCAGGGTTTGCTGATTACACTACAGGTCATGAAGCTGAGCTGCTTGGAGGAACCAATCCCTCTGCATGTGTAGAATCAGCTCTGCAGGATTGCTCTAATTCTATCTGGGTTTTCTTTTGTTTTGACGGGAGTTTTGTGTGTGGATTTTTTGGTTTTGCTTTTTTTTTCCCCCCCTCAGTAGACCGTACTTTACAGACTCTTCTGCCTCTGCCTGAACTGCCAAAATCCAGACACTCTGTGCTAATTACTGTGATTATGACATTAAAAATCAAATTTCTGACACTTCTGCTGCAGTGGGGCCAGCTCAGCAATCTCTAGTGGAGGAAGGATACATAAAAGGTTTGAATATAGTGTCGTATTTATTCCACAAGTGTCACAGTCTTCTCTCATAATTAAATCTGTTGAGTATTCCTTTGTAAAAAATAAGGTTTACTTACAGTTAATTTTTATGGATTTTTGGAAACAAAAAGTAACATTGGTTGATTTCCTTTGACTGGCAGAGGAGTAGCTTTAAAAGTAAACCGTGGTGCTAATACCACCCATTTCCTCCCCTTCCTGTTTTGTAAATGGAATTTCTTGATCCTCATTACAACAGTGCCCCACAGGGATGTTGGTGTTTGCACATAATAATAATTGCAAGAATAAATCTTGGCATGGAAAGAAAACAGGCTATAAATGAAAAAGAGAAAACTCTACTAGAAGTGCAAGATAATGTAGTGGGTTGGTTTTGCTGCTGTTTGAAACCAATGTATTTAAACAGAGAGTGTTAGGCTGAATAATTAAGAATCATAAGAGAGAAAATGTAGAGAAAAATCATGTACATGGCTACCCTATAAATGAGAGAGAGAACTTTCACATTGATTTCTTCATGTTTGAAATGGTGCCAAAAATGAATGAACAGAGGGAGGAACTTCAAGAGAGATCAGAGCTAAGAGCAATGTTGCTGGAACTGATCTGTCTCTGGCCTCTGGCTTTCTTCTTTTGACTCGCTTTTTTTTGTACAACAACTATACAATAATTTAGTTCCTACTTCAGCTTTCATAGTAGAACTGGTAATGTAAAATCAGGCTGAAGTCTGTGAAATAATGAAAGAAACATTTGAAAGCCTTCAACATAAGAACATAACAGATAACGGGGAGAGTTCAAGCTGGCTTATTCTAGGACTCTTGTGGACTTCAACAGTCACTGTAGCTGGCCTAACATGGCTGAAAATGAGAGTGTTTTCTAGACCATTTTCAGAAAACATTAATTTTATATCTACTGAAGGGAGATGCTCTGCTCAGTGATTACATTGTGTTCTGGTGCATGTTGGAATTTTGTGGCAACGCACGTACTCTTTGCTTTCAAAGTCACTAGAGTTACTTGGAGGGTTCCTCCTGGGTAGCAGAGCAGCATTTGACCCCAAACCATCATTCCTCTTCTGGCTGTCAGCTCTCCCAGCAGCACGCCACACAGGCTGCAAATGGAATTTGGCTAATAACAGTCCTAGTGAGTTTGTCAGCGGATGGCAGTGTGGAAATGTATATCCTCTGTCTTGTTTCATATTCCAGCAGGAAAAAAAAAGGGGGGGGGAGGGAAAGCAAAAAAGACACATACTGTTTGTGTTTCTGAAATGACAGGCATGGAATGGAATTGTATAAGTAGCTATGATTCTGTTATTTTCTTCTAGTTATTAGAACTGAAATATTTATCTGTCAGTATATATATATACACATATATTACATACTGAAGAGTGTTAGAAAGGACTTAGAGAAAGGTCACTGTAATTCAATTCCAATAAGTTAAATTTAAGAAAAAAATACAGCAGTGAGCAAACATATACATACCCACACACTGCTGAATGTCATCCTCTTCTGCATAGCACTATGTGGTTGCTCTATATGACCTCCATATTTCTCCTTCCCCCAGCAAATCCACCCTTGATAGGGCACACACAGAGAAATATATGAAAAGATGATCAGCTTAATCTTTTATTCCGTTTGCACAAATCCACATGATTTCAGTGTTAGCTGTGTTAAATCCTTACCAACTGATTATAGTAAAAGAAAAAGAAAAAAATAAGGAAAGGTGATGAGGAGGTGGTAAAGATTCTGTGAATATGCCACTGACACTGTATGGATATATGGGCACTGGGCTCCTTATCACTGGATTGAGGCTGAGCACATGACGACTTACCTAAACCTTTTTTTTGGAAAAGAAACCATATTTGGTGTCTAGTGAGCTAGATGGATTTACTAAAGTGATTTTTTCAAATGAAAGCATTACCCTATATTCAATATCCTGATTTATCCTGTAAAGTGAATTCAGTAAAGGACTTCTATCCATCAGTTATAAAACAGCATATTGTATGATGTCTACCAGCCAGACCAAAATACTGGAGCATGGATTTGATATCTAGCATGGCAATAGCAAATCGAAGAACTTAAGAAGGTTAGGAAGGGGAATAGGATTACTGAAGGAAAAGGGATTGGATTTTTGTAGAATAAAGTGTATCACAATTATGTTTGCAGATAGCATCTATTGTGGTACAAAGATAATACAATACTCAGAAACATGCCTTCTTCTTGCTTGCTATCACTGTTCATTTCCCATTTCTGGCTTGCGTCTTTGTATGGATTTTGTTTTTTTTCTTTTTCAAATTAGTTTGGATGACTATAGCAATGCTAACAAAAGAGATACCTAGGCAACCATAACTGGGATTATTAAGGGGTTATTTTGTAGTTTTCCAAACACTTGCTGGATCTTTTTTTCTACCAGTTTGGCACTACTTAGCAGAACAAATAAATTTTTCTCAGTAAAACTGTTCTTCCTTGGGAGAAGATAATTTAATAGAGGTGAAGCTTTTGTAAAAAGTGATTTTTTTAGTATATCTGTCTAATGATATATTTTGATCTATCACTCCTGTTTACAAGATTCATATTGATGATTTTAGAAGCACTTCTTTTGATTTGAGAGGCTGAAGTTTCCAGCTCAGCACAATTCAGTAGTTCATTTCTGAGTCTTGTGTGTCCCCTCCAGTACCCTCTCTTGTTTCCAGCAAAATGGAAGGATTATCTGAAAATCAATACCAATTGGGTATGGAAAATACTGAGACACAAAAGCTAATCACTAAATGACCTACCATATCAAAAGAACAAAAGTTCTATGGAATACACTGCAAAAGGTAGAAACAAGTTAATTTTAGGTCAATAAAGTAATAATCACACGTCTTGTGAGGGCACCCGGAGCTGGGGCTGTGGCTTGCTGTGCCCCTGGTTTGCCCTGTTTCTGGCTGGAGCCAAACAGGGCAGGACCCTGCAGGCAGACCCTGTCCTACTGCCAAATGGACCTTGGCTGCCAGGTCCCGTCCTTCCCACCCTGGGGACAGCAAGTGAGAATACAGCCAAACATTATCAGCTCCTGTAGATTCGATATTGAATCTATTGAATTCAATATTCAATATGAGGTTTTTAACAAAATGAAAAAGCTCATGTATCGTTATGATGCAGCAGAACAGCATGAGGGAACTTGGCATGTCACTGGGCATGTTTCTTGACAAACTGCAGGCACATCTGATAGTGAAGAGTGGGAGGATGAGCAAAGGGAGTTAGCAAATACAATGAGATCCAACAAGAATAATCCAGTCCAAGGATAAACATATGGGAAATAACAACATTTTATAGTTTAGGAAGGAGAAGACTCAAGAGGAATATGATCATAAGTTTATAAACACCATTAAAGTAACAATAAAAATGAATTAAAGGAATTGCACTGTCTCAGAAGAGGGCACGACAAGAAGTGATGGTCTAAAGGGAGGAACGGAAACTCTTAAGTCAGACATTTAGAAAAGGTCTTTAACAGCTAGAACAAATGGCCAGTGTGGGAAATTCCCAGGGGTGGCAGTCAAATCATCAACATCATGGAGTTTATTCAAGAAACAAGGTTTCTTTCAATGTTTCTGCTAAAGAAGTGCAACAGAGAGTAGAGTGACAGCCCAGAAAATGAATTGACTTTTTTGTAACTGAACTTGTGAGGTTGTGATTTTTTTTATAGATATGACTCTGTATATTTAGAAAAAAAAGACATGCACATTGATTTTGAAAAAGAAATATCCTCTTTTATGTTCTGGTCATTGAAATCAACTTTCATTTAAGACAAAAAAGTCTCATTTTATTTTTCCAAAATACTTTTTAGTGAAAATATCTTTATATAATGATTTCTGGCTCTAAATTTTTGGAGAGAAATAGCCAGGTTTTTTTAATAAGACATGGACTATGCTCCTAAATAGGAACAATTGATAGATGTGCTAATAAACGCCTGCATTCTGTTTCTGTTGATGTAAGACATTAAAATACAGATCATAATAATCTAGAATAAACCACAGAACTGCAAGTTGTGGGAACAAACTGATTTTTTAATAAAGGAAAGTGACTGTTCATGATTCTGGAGATAAAAATATAAGCCTCCTGTTGGTGAATATGGAAACATACACGAAGTGAAATTGTGTATATTTCTAAGAAGTAGCAGCCAAGGACTTGACAGATTAGGAAAAAAAAACCCGAAGGACTGGAAGTATCTGTTACAGAGCAGCTCAAGGTTCCCCCACCATGGTGGTGTCTATGGGTGCTACAGTACAATACTGTCAAAATTACACGTCGGTGTCTAGTTTCTTGTCACAAATGGATTTCTTGGGATACACACAAGTATTTTCTATTGCTGATAAAGCTCCCCATTCTGTTAGACCCCAGAAAGTATGATTTATTTTTTTTCTTTTTTGTTCCACTCTTTCCCCAGCAGCCCAGTAGAAATCTTGGAAATTAATTTATAACACTTTCAGCAGCCTATCAGATCTAGCATTAGAGTACTGGTAAAACTTTAGAGCCAAAATCTAGTTTTGGATTGCTTTCTACTCAACTTGAAGTACTCTAGGATTTTGTTTTTGGAGTCCCAGCTGCAGAGATGTTTCAGCATGCAAAATTATAAAAAGATAATGCAAATGCCTATCTCAGGCAGTTTGTCAAGAACCAGATTACAGTGACTCTAAGTGCTTCTGCGGTCCGTATATAGACTTCAGACAGAACACATTTTTTCTGTCAAACCTATTTTGGTAAAAGACTGGTATGAGGAGGAACTGAGTTTATGCTGCAAGGGTGACTGAATGCTCTATGTGCAAGACAATGGTTCCAGAGTGCTTGAATATGTTTGGATTTAGCCTGATGTATTTTGCAGTGATGGTTGAATTGGCTGATCTAGATGCTTAAAAAAACCCCCAACAAACAAACAAAAAATGCAAGCATAATGATAATGTCTTTATTTTTCAGCTCTACTCAGAGAAAATGTAGGGCTTTTAAAMTGAAGATATTATTAGGAGTACAGTATTATGATTCTTGGAAGGGTTGAAGGGCTTTTTTTAAAAAATCAATCATCTAGGAGAGCTTTTAAAGCAATAATTAGGTATCACAAATCCATGGAGATATAGGTAGATAGGATTTACTCACCTGCCACAGAAATACCACCAAATTCAGACTGGCATGCAGCAGCAAAGAACAGACAGTAGGGTGATGTGCAATTTTGCTCTGAATTACTATCAAGTAGCAGTCACCGAGAGGACTAGACATTGTGTAAACTGAAGTCAGACTACTCTGAAATGAATAATGATGTCTATGTTTGAAACGTTTAGGTAGACAGACTGTAAGCACTATCAGATTTCAGCTACCTGCAAATCAGCAAAAACTCTTTCCTATTCTGGTTCAAATAYGTTGCCCTTTCCTCACCCAGTTCCCTTTTTATCTCATGTGTTTGGTTTTTAATTTGAGGAATAAATAACCTGCACTGAATACAAACAATATTTCTCCAATATTCTGTCCTTCTTGAATTCTGTCATTTAGTGCTGACCCTGATTAACTTGTGACATTTTAAAGGATCGCCATATAATCTGGCAAGGATGCAATTTCAAACAATAAAACCGGCAGAAGGGTTCAGAGCAGAGGATGCTTAAAAACTACTCCTGAAACCAATTAACATAATTTGTGCCCTGCAAGGAAATTTTAAATGAATTAAAGAAGATCACTGCAAGGTTTGGTGCACTGTTGCCTTTTTCTACCTAAAATTAGAAGCTGGACGATGTTATGAGGGTAGGGAAAAGCAGACACCTTTATTGTAGGTCCTCTGAGGATACAAAGCACAACGATCAGCCGATCCCAGCAGCCGCAGCGGCAGCCGCCCCACCGTACCCCCGACGTGTACTCTGATTCTCCCCCAGACTCTAGCACTTTTATAAATTTGTAGGAAATTAACATAGTTGACAAAAATCTCCCAATTAGAAATATGGTTAATGAGGTAATTCCCCCTTTGGTTCAGCCTCCCACTGAAACCCCCCTAACACTGCTAGCTCTACTGTTGTTTTGGCTTTTAGGACACATGGGACAGAGAGCCCTGGTCCCCAGAACACTAGTGATGATAAGGTAACATAGGAATCTTGACTATGGGACAGGGAATTTGCTAGCTAGGAATTTACAAGGTTATAGGGTAAAGGCTACAGGGCTACAGGACTACAGGGCTACTAATATATAAAAAGTATGAAAGCAAAAATACTACTAATATAAAAAGCATAAAATCAAAAATCTCTTTGGCATCAGCACCAATGACTGGAAGAATCTTGTATGAAGAGGAGTTTGGCAGTGACTGGATGAAAATGTCAAACATGAGTAGGCTGGGATATTGATGAAAGGAGAGGGAACACCAGAGACACTTGGAAGGGAAGGCTGTATGCTATCAGTGCACCTGAAGGTGAGAAGTCTATTTATTGAAAGTACTTTAGGGGCAGAATTTAGTCCTTTTACTTTTTCATGTATTATAATCACAGAAAATTGCAAGATTGAGACGCTGGGGAGATTGGTGTCAGTAGAAGCCTGCCTGTGGATTCCAGGATAGAAGGTGCTACAAAGAAGGACACTGCGTATACTAACAGGAAAAATCTGCCTAAGGCTTATGAGGATATTTCATAGTGCTTGGGAGGACAGTCTAGGCAAGGATCAAGATGACCTTGTTTAATACATCTATCTCTCAAGCAGACTTTGCTTCTCCGGGCTATAACTGGCCAGAATTGCTGCACAAAGGGTACTGGAACTTCCTTCTCCCAAAAGTCCTATATTTGTAGTTTGTATGGTGAGTAGGTTTTTGCAATGTCTTCACTGGAGCAAACTGCCTCATATTGTTTTTATGGAGAGACAGTTTGATCTCCCTCTTTGACTGTGTCTCAAGACCTGCCTGACGCATGTAGACTCTGGAGAGGAGGCTCTGCATATTAGAAGGATTTGAAATAAGTATACTAATACCTGCACAAAATTCAGTGTAAATACAGTTGGCATGATTATTTCCAAGAATATAATTTTACTCAAAGTGAAAAACTAAACCACAGATAATAAAGGGGCCTTAGAGGAAAGTGAGGTCATCAAAATTACTAGATATTACTTTCAATTAAGTAAATGACAAGCGCTTTTGCTACCTCTGCTCCTTTTGCTTTATCATCCTTGTACTGAAAGGGGTTTATCTGAGTAATAGTTGATTTTATTGGGTTCATTTATTAGGAGGATATTAGTGTAAAGCAGCCTTCTCAAAAGCGCAGTCATAGTCTAAGGAGGAAAAACAAAAGAAGTGGACCAAGGTAACATCTATGAAGCTGGCAGATCTAAGCCTGCTCTTAACACACAAAGTTAATATGAATTTTATATAAAGTTAGCATAGGCTAACATACAGAAGAAAATAGTGGCTTTTTCTTTGATTAATAATAGTCACAATGTGGTTTTGGGAGTTTTTTCTCATCAGACACTACAGAAGCCTGTGCCACTTTTAATGGATTATTATAGTTGAAAATTTGGTGGTGAAGAAAAAAGGAAATCTTTCACGGTTAAAGAGGATACAACATGAAAGTATATCAGAACTTTGTCCTCAGTTCTACAATGATGTGTGCAACCTGCAAGAGTTTCACTGCAGGAATCYCAACTACAGTTATAGATTTTTTTCTTTAATGAAACCTTTTCCCAATAAATTCAATCACTAACCTGGCTTAGCTCAAATATTTGCTATGTAGCATGTCATACTTACTGTAAATTTGCTTTTTCTTCTGTCTGAGGTAGATGCAAAATGTGTTAAAAATTTAGATAAGTTAATTTTAAATTCACCTGCAGAGAAATCATCTGGATGTTCTCTACTGACACAGACTAGTGATGATTGGGCTTCTGATGTCTCCTCTAGGCCTCCTGTCCTGCTCAGCTGTGTTCAGCATGTATTACAGTGCACAGAAGCATGTGCATTCTGATAGCAGCCAGTAGACTCCTGGAGCTTGATATGGCTTTCTCTCTTTTCTGCTGTGGCCATCACAGTCATGAAGCAGAAATAATGCATGCAGAGGTGTCCAGAGAAAAACAGTACTAATACACCGTACACACAGCTTTCCCTTTTCTGACCTGCATTGTGAGAGAATTTTTGGTGAAAATATAAACTGTGAATCAAATCAGTGCCTGAGGTGTTGCAAACAGAGCAACAATATATAAGATAAAATAGTAGCACGGAGATCAGTGCTAGTCTCCTCATCTGACTAAAACACTGTAGTTCCTTACTAATCAAAATATAAAGTAGAATTCTGCATGGAGAGAGTGATTAGATGGAAGTCAGTCCTCCTCTATGCTGCATAACTTTGCTGATACAACAGTAGCAAAAGTCAACTCTACATTGCAAGTTAACACAGCATCTGTATCTAAATTAACTCATATTCTACTACTGTATATTATTCATCAGAATAGAATATTCAGAAGAAAAGAAGAACATTCTTCACTGCTCATTCAGTAGACTGATCTGTAAAAAAAATATCTGGAGGCTTCCTTTTGGTAGTTACAGTGCATGGCAGCAAGGTCATCCCTAACTTTCTCGCTGCTGTTAGAGAAAATAAAATTCAGCATCTCATAGTGTTCCTGAGTCTAATGTTATATGGGAGCTTAGAAAGTAGTACAGGGCTCCACATTACACTTTATTTCCCTCAGAAACCCACATAATGCTCCCATATAGCTGGGGCTTAGTAGTTTTTTGATTTTTTTCTTTTTTATTCTGTTAACCTTCTTCACTTTTGAGTGACGAGTAGGCATATGCATGGCCCAAAACTGAGCTCAGTCCATTACAGAAGGAGATGAGTAGCTATCTATGAGTAAAAATAGATTAGATTAATGTAAACAAAGGAGAAAATGACTGTGTGGTTTCAGAGGTGACCTCATTGCCAGTAGTAATAAGGAAGGTAAATTGAAGACATGCATACTTCAAAGAAGCTTGGGATCCCTATAGTTTTATTTTACTTTTCTTGCAAAACTCTGGTGTCAACACCAAGAGCTGCTGGTGTGCTTGCCTCATGGGCCATGATTCCTCAGCTCAGAGATGAGGGTAACACCACATGGTCCTACTGGGTGATGTCTGAGTTTTGAAAGCAGCCCCTTCCATTCCAATGGGTTTGGAATCTTACAGCACAGCAGAAGCCAGCAGGTACCACCCTTTGCTGTGYCTCCTGTGTACAGACATCGACAGGAAATTGTGCTGCTATAAATAAGTAATATCTTCTCTCCTTGAAATTGGTGTTCAAAGCACTGTAAAGATCTCTCAAGGCTGTGTAAGACAGCAGCAGGCCTGTCTTCTGCTGAGCACTAAAATGTCCTCTTAAGAAAATACCAGGGCTTTCGTTTTCTGACTGTAACACTAACATTTATTTATTTATTTTTTATTTTTATTTATTTATTGCATTCTGATTTCTTTGAGGGATGTGCCATTGTCAGAAATACAACAAATCTGTGGGCTGGCCCTGAGTTCCTCCTAGCCAGAGAGCATAAGCTGATGCTATACCTGGCCAGCTTGTTCATGGGGTGCAATTTATCTTCTTCAGTTTAGCTTCTTTATTTTCTGGCATGAAATTCCTCTGTGTGGATGTTTTCTTTGTCTCCTTGCCAAATCTGTGGCTAGTTACAATTACACATTTACTGACAAATTAATATTTTCTCTTGGCATCAGCCTTATGTTTATTTTGCTCATATATGCAACACTTTATTTGCAGCATCTGTGTATTTCTAATCTGTTTATCTTCAGTATACATCCTCTCTCTGAAAGTGATATGAAGAGAATGGAAAGCTAAAATGTGCTAAATTATATGATGCAAGTATATTTTAATATGCATAATGAACAGTAGAGTTAATCCTTTACAAGTCTTTTCAATTTAATAAAAATGATAACCCTCTACTTCTCATCCCCCCCTTTCTGACTGATCTTTATTAGTTTTTTTCAAAGAGTTCAAATCTCTTATGAATGCAAAGAAAAGAACATTAGAGCAATGTAGTCTTGGATAGTTCTTTATAATTATTTTTCTCCTTGATTTTCTTATTTTTGTTATTTTCTAACTTCTTTTGCAGGCCCTGGATGGGAAGTTACATTAAGGATGCTATTATTTCATCTCCTTCAATATAAAATTGCTTGATACACTGTGAAATAAGTCCCTGAAGCTTATATGTTTAACTTGTCTTTATTATGCTGCTTCAGTAACAAAAATGAAGTAAATAATATGGAAAAGAGATGCTGAATTTCAGTAGGTGGATTTGTTATATTGTTTCTGAAAGATGCAGGAGAGTATGTGTGAGTCCAGCCATGCATAGAGGTGCTGCTCTTTAATGACTATTCAGGATAGCTCTTTGTCTGTTTGGCTGGGGTGATGTCCTCTTCCATCTTGGTTCCTGAACGTTGAGAGCTCTAAACATCCTCTTGGCAGCACCTCAAAAAGGGAGGTGGGATATGGAGATACCAAACTTCACAGGAGTGTAACAGTGACCAARTCAGTCTCTCTCTAGGATTTCATACTGACTTAATCAAAGATATACAAATTAGAAGTTGTCTTTTACTGAAGAAAGCTATAGTACGGGAGTTCTACCAAATATGATACTTTCTTAAAATTCCATTTTTTAATCCTTCATGCAAAAGTTTTTTCCATCTAGAGATGACACTCACATATCTGCTTTTAAGACTCTAAGTGGCCAGAGTGACACCTGAGTACCACAGAAGAATCTGGGAAACCCTGTTATGTGTGAAACTTTGAAAGCCAATCCTGTTTGATGATTTAGCCTGTTTATTCTACAGGGGAACTCATTCTGCATTGGCAGCAGCAGGATTGTGAAAGTACCTGTAGAGCCAAAGAAGGATTGTGTGTCACTCCCTGTATATTATTTTCATTTATAAATGCTTGTTGATTGTACCTGAGGGATACATAAATCCCAGTGGCTTAATACCTGTGTGAGATGCGCTGACGGTTCCCAGGTTCTGAATTGAGCACAGCATTGGGACAGAGTTTCTCCTTCAGAAAATTGCCTTGGAAGAGGTCTCCTCTATCCAGGCACAGCATCATCTCTCCCCTGCCACCTTAACAGCTCCATAAAGAGGAATCAGTAGCAGTAATGAATTAAACAACTATATTACGGGAAAATAAGGAGAATAGACATTACCACCATCATTTTCAAATTTAGAAGCAAAGATGATTTAGAACTGATATGAGATGTTGAGACACAGCACAATATTTTATGAAGATAATTTGCATGAAAAAATGATGTATTTAATAAGTTGAGAGCTTGCTGTTTCCTCTACCTCTGAAAATATATTTATATATAGCTAAAGACACTTCTAATGAAATGTGATTTATGAAAAAAAGTCAGTGTCATTATATCTTTCTTTTTTATATTGTAGTAACATAATTTTCCCTGAAAGTATGTTTCTCTTGCATTTGGCATTTTTTAGGTATGCCATAAAACATATGGCATAAAACATATGCATTTCCTGAGGTAGCCATGTGTCTACCGGAGCTTCTCCACCCTTGTGATTGTATTTACGAATACATGATTGAAATTTCACTGTGATTTATTTATTTTGGTCCATTATTTGAATTACAATTAATATAAAGCACATCCCTCCAGATCCAGGTGGCTCCACAGTACGTAATAAATGACATTCGAGCCATGTTGCAAGAGAGAATGCTTCTATCCAGGACCATATAAACAGGCTGGAGGGCAGCAGATAGAAGCCCAACAGCAGGGCAGCTTCGAGTAAGGAATGATGGCCAGATGTCAGAGGGTCTGCCTGATATTCTAGTTACTGAGTCAGGCTGACCTCTCTGATATGTTTTTTTAAGCAGAACTCTCTTTAGAGGGGCAAGTGATGTTATCACATTTTTCAAGGGGAAGAAACTGAAACAGGGAAAATTGAAGACAYGCCTGTGATCACCCAACAGAGAAAAGACTGGAATCTAGTTTTCCTGACCATGATCGTTCTTACATGCTGCATGTTCCCTGGGCCTTAGTTTTTATTAGAAAAATATGTCTTTTCTTCATTACGCCAGCATTTTCCAGAAGATTGCATACTTCACTGTTATTCAGTGTTCAGACCTTCATAGCCTTCTGAAACCAAAACAAATTTCTTTTGAAAGAGAACACATCCAATATCTGACAGAAATGTCCTTACATAATATCCCTTTTCTTTAAATACACTTGTTTCAACTGAAAGATTTTAAGTACATAAAAGAATGTGTATATTTTTCTCTCCATCTTTGATGTACACAGGAATAACCAAGTCAGTTTTACTCAAATTCATTTTTGTGAAGCTTACTGGTGGGTGAAAACTGACTGAAAGACTTTACTGCTTGGATTTTTGAAAATCTTCCTGTGAATTTGTTTTCCTTATCACCAGTTTATCTACAATAAAGTAATAGGTCTAAATATGATTTTAGAGGTGTCACTGGGAAGTAGCTGATTTTATAAAGTAAATGTATGCCAAGTACAGCTTCAAAGATGAATTAATATAAACTCAAAAAAAATATAGGGAGGAAAATGTGGTGAATTATATACATCATATTTTTTTCCCTGTCTGTTTCACTAATATAATTTCAGAGTGAATATTCAGTAATTATTTCACTGAGACACACTTTTCACGCTATTTTTCAGAATGTGTGATTAATTACTAATCATGAAATGGCTATAAAATGAAAGAGTATTTCTATTTCATTGCTTGTTTTTGAATTTCCTGCAAGAGGAAATATCACAGATATCTCACTTCAAACTTTAAATATTTAACCTTTCTTTTGGAAGTTGTTACACAGGATCAGTATTTCAGAGATATCTAAAGAATTCATTCCACAGTCAGCTTTCTCTCCATTTTCATGTGATTTGTTTTCATACAGAGATGATTAAAAATATGGAAGTTGGTTCTTTAGTCACCATTTCAGTTATTCTTTATGTAAAGAATTTTTACTGTAGAAAACCTTCAACCTGATAATGCAACTATTCATAAATACACTAAAGAGGGGTAATGAATCTCCTAAATTGCCTCTTCCTCAGATCTGTGATGCTGTAACACCAAGAAGATGTGCCATTGTTGGCAGACCACGGGAGAAGAACCTTGGGATTCAGATTACATTTCCTTCAACGCACCCCCTTATAAAAAAGCAAAACAAGTGAGGCTAAGCCTCTTAGTAATAAAATCAATGATGAGATGAGTGCTAAAAATGATAAAGTGCAAGATGCCTGTGCTGGTTTGACTGTAAACCAGCAGGGGAAATTAACCCCATACAAAATACCTCGAGAGATTTTAGGTCAAAATTACAATTTTAATAAAGAAAGGTTAAAATAAATGCAGTAATACAGAAACACGGGCTTAAACAAACCGACAGAGTCACGGTACAACCTGACACCCTGTTGACCAGGGTGGTAGCTGTGTAGTCCAGTTAGGCACCAGTCCTGCAGAAAGGCCTGGTAGTCCAGTCCAGTTGAGCAGTGGAGTGGAGTCCAGTCCGGAGGAGTGCAGTAGCTGAGTCCAATTCTGAGGAGTGGAGTGGAGTCCAGCCGAGTCGAGTCGAGAGTTGAGTCAAGAGTCCTGTCAAGTCGAGGGGGGTTTCTCCCATCCTAAGCCCTTGTTTTATGCTGTGTTTCTTGGCTGGCACCTCCCCCGGGGACGGGGACTTTCACAATGGAAGAGGATTTTCCCGATGTTCTATTGGTTGCTTTTCTGTTGGTAATGAGCTCGGATGGTCCCAGTGGTCCTCTGAGCTTGGATGGTCCTTATGGTGTTCTGACATTCCAACTCCAAGATCGGGCCATTAACCAGGCTGGCTGGTGCTAATGGGCCATTAGCTGAGATTAGATAATCAAGATGGGTGGTGCTTGCTGTCGGCCAGAGTGCTTATCTCAGTTGTGATAAGGAGTCCCTCAGGGACCAGGTGTGTAACAATTTATCCAGGTTTTGTGGGTGGTAGTAGAATATATGACTAACCCATCTTCCTCCTTTGGCATTGACTCCCTTTTCTAAATATTGAGCTACTGGCAAGGCAGGCAGACAAAATGTGAAAGAATATGCTTCTCATGTTTACTCACTCTTTCTGAAAAGCTAAAATAAATTTTCAGTACTTTTTTTTGCTTATACATTTACTTCCCTTCTTCAGGATTGTTCTGTCACCCTTTTATTTTAATTTGATAATGAGTAAGTTTCCTGACAAAAGGTTAGAAATCAAGGTTAACAAGTAACAAATTACTCTAAAATCAAAATGTCACAAAGTTTTTGTGGAATGCAGCTGCAGATATTGGTTATTCAGGATCAATTTTTCATTAAATTCTGCAAATTATTTTAAGACTTCTTCATCTATGACGAATTGCTCTTTATCAGCTGCCAGAAGATGGAGCTCTTTTAATAAGCCATGATGCTGGTATTTGGAAAAAATGCAGAAAAAAATTGCATAGAAAAGCTTTAGAAAAACAATGAGAATGATTTCCATTTGTTCCTAACTAAGGCTTAGTTGAATACATTTTAAAGCAGGTAAAATTGTGTTCTGCTGTAAATCTGAAAAACAGCTTAGTATATTAACTATATTTTCAGATTTTGTTAGTTTTAATCTTATATTTTAAACTCTCTTCTTCTTCCATCTTTTGAACTTTCCAGACATTCCTGAATAGGTCAGAAGTTGCTCTTTAGTTAAGACATGGAGTTGCAAGACTGTAAAGTAACTAAAAAATTGACTCAAAGTCCTTTTTCTGTTTTTCTGGTTTCAGTGGGGTAAGGCTAGAGTGGAAGGCAGTGTAGCTGGACTCTGTAGAGCTTCATGGCTGTCAGACCAAACATCTTTCACTGACATCTTTGACAACTGCTAAGCAGGTGGCTTTCACTTCTGCTGACAGTAAGCCCCCTCAGACAGGYGACGGTGGAAAGCCATATAAATGTGCCTGTGAAGGTTATCTGTTAATCTCTCCTGCTGTATTGACCATGGAGGAAAGACAGATAATGAGGTTAGACTAGACCTCTAACTTTAAGACAGGTAAAGTTAGCCAAAATGAATCCAGAAATGTTATTACCAGAATTTGTGAAGAAAAGATCGAATCTCTATTGACAGCATTGATTCAGACTTCTTTAAGGATAAGCTGTGATTCACACTTCTTTAGTATAAGTTGCAACCACAACAGAGTACAAGCATAAAGTTCAAATTAAAGGGAGACAACCATGTAGCTTGGAAAGAATAGTGAAAAAAAATTGTTGTTATTTTATATCCAATGCCGTATCTTAGCTTTCCACTGAAAATTGAAATAACCTTTCCTTAAGTGCCAAGTCTGGATGGAGGAATCATAAAATACAGATTATATTACTTCTTATGTTAATTCTTCCTACTGTTTTGGAAAGTTAATGAATGATATACTGAAGAATTCTCACATTGACACAGCACTTGAAATGTAGACTTCCAAAGGTTGCTTGGTATGATAGGATGGACTTTTTCATCTATTTTAAGAAAACCTCTTTTGTCTGTACAAAAATTAATCAGTTTGTGTGATCAGTCTGTCAACAGCTCTCACTGAATTTGTCTATCAGCCTGAATTGCCTTGAAAGTCACTTTAGGTCTGAATCACACTGCTGAAAATCATGTGTTTGCATTTTCACCATTCGTCTCCTGATGCAGAGAAATGTTTGCTTTTAATGGAGATTAATGGTATAATAAATGCTTTTGCATTCTATCCTTGTGTCAGTCACAATACAGCAAGTCCACTCTTTGGGTTATTCACTTTGCAAAGCCTTTGCAGTAGTAGACAATAGCAGTTTTGTCCCACATCTTCTTTTTGTATTATGCTTCTCTGGATGTTTTTAAAAGCTTGCACAGCCGTACTGTACATTAGGGGTAAAGACTGGAGATTCACTTGGCACCTTTGCTCCCTCTCAAGCCATTGAACAGAGAAAAGTGTCTTCTAACATTAAAAACTGGGCACATTCAGAGGTGAAGTTGCAGTATTGAATGGAGAACTTAACTACTGTCGCTCCATATTGATTTTTTACAAGTTTATGCACTGCAATTCAAGCCAAAAGTTCTGATAACCCTCCTGAGATCCATGCGTACTTTTGAAGTGCACTCCCTGTCATACACCCTGAACCTATACGGTGGTTGTGGGTTTCAGCTTTGCTCTGATGAATACTGTTTTCTGATATTGTGAAAACAAAGCCCACACTTGCATACCCAATTTTGAAATCAATTTAGGATTTTGTCCAAAGGAACAAAATTTTTATTCTCTTTCTTTTTAGGACGTTTTTTTACAGTCAGCTTCCAAGATATCCGCTATCTTTGGATCTTTCTGTGGGTTTCTCTGACAAGCAATGAAAGGATCACCTGTACCATGAAGGAGAATGCTTACTTGACAGTAAATGGCCCTAATGGACACATGCCAGAGGATTCAGCAGGAATGCATGGTGACATCCATAAATGATGGTGCATAATGATGACAGAGAGAGTGCATATATTATTATATGAGGCTTTTATTACTTAAGGCTTTCATATTTGTGCTGACACATCCTCTTGCAGTATCTTAAACAATGTTATATCAAACTCACACAGTGTAGCACCTTACTTCCTTTTGCCCAAACTAGAAATATCTTGCAGGATGATTAATAGCTGAAGGGATTTTTTGGCAGGGGTTGCAGTATTGAGCTTTGCTGTAGCATTCTTCTCAGACATCTCTCCCACTTCATGAACGTAATTACCTCTCATGAAAATAAAATCCACCCTTGTATTCAATGTAAGTACTAGATTTCACTATTTTTTTCTTAATTTCCTTTGCTTATTTGAAGAAGTGATCATGCAATTGAAGGCTACTCAAATCCAGAGGGAAATTAAAAGCAGCTTTTGGTACTGAACTTATAAATGGTACTTTTGAATTGAAACTGATGCTTTTCCATCAATTAAATCTGATTTTAGAACTAGTTTTTCTTTCTTACTGATTATGCAAAGGACCATATGTAAGATAAATAAGCAATTAAGCAGCAAGGATAGGAGGAAAATAGAGAAACAACACACTGTATTTGCAAGGTCTTCTTTACCTATGCCAGTTGCACAGTTGTGACTGTAGTGGTAAAAGTGTGCCATCAGCTAAGGGTGCACCAAACTCATTGAAAAGGAGGCATTCTTTTACAGGAACGCTTTTCTTCTGATACAGATGTTCACAAAGCAGGAATTGTGTCACTTTCAGTCATGTAATTATTTCCATTTTTAAGCAAAGTTCTATCCTTAACCAAAGTAGTTACAACAGTAGCAAATCTGCAGGTTAATTAGGACTATTTTTCTGTTACAACATTGTCCAATGGGACTTAAAATTTTCAGTGAAATTTCTCAGGAGGAAAGTATTTCAGTTGATGGTGATCTGTAAGACTTTGTTGAACATAAAACCAAACCCAAAATGAACGTCTTTTTGCAGGATATGGTGGATCCCATGACAGAAGTAGTTATAGAAAAAAATATTTATTCTCATATTAAGGAAGGATATCAGTTAGAATGTGGAATATTAATTTCTCTCAAATGTTTAACCCTGACACATTCTGGAAGGTTATTCTATTTTGGCACACCTCTTTTTACCCTTTTGGAGGAAGGCTTCAAACTAAGGACACTAGTGGAGTAGCTAGTTATTTCCACAAAACCTAGTGGCAAAGGAAGTACCTAGCTAGATAGGTATACAGCCAATAAAGAAGATAACTAATATTTTTGTTTAGTACATCTTGGATAATAAGAGAATGAATGTGGGAAGATAGCAGCCCTTTGGGGAAGAAATTGTACATCAAGTCATTAATTGTAGATCCTTTTACTATAGTTCAAAGCATTTATGATGTATGTATTTTCTTCCTTCTTGTAGAAGAGATATGCACTGTAGTAGCCTATAAAAGGCAAGAACTAGGCTGCCATAAGGCTAGAAAAGTAACCTAAAACGGGCTCTAAAGGTTTGGGAGTTAGCTTACATTTTCATTACAAGATGATAACACCATTACAGGTGCATTCCAGGCTGTTTGACATTTCATTTAATTATAATCACAATTTTACATCCTCTAATTCAGTACCTGAAACATGCAATATATTTAGTTAATACTAAAAAAAAAATCCCAAAAGATATGAGGAGTCAGGACTGGATTGATTTTTGAGCGTATTTGTCACTATGAGCAGAGATTAGAACTCAAAGAAAAGTGACTCATGATGTCTGTGCTCATTGCAGCAGGACTGACAGTTTGCAAGTAGACAGACACACCTCTGTTCCTCTGGGAAGTTAGCAGGAAAAGGCCATTTTATCCAGCCAAACTAGGGCTGTATTTTGGAAAAGGTTGCATCCATTTTTTTAGTATTGGTGGGCACTAATACAGTTTGTACACCCAAACAAACTCTTTCCCCAATGTGAGAGCATTTTGCATTGATGTCTGTCCTGACTGCACCCTTGTCCTTAACTTTGGCCTTGATCTAGAGCCCACTTAGAGTAATGCAAAAACTCTTATTGACTTTGATGGAATTTGGATCTGATAAAAAGCTGCATTGCTAGATTTTTGCAACAATATGGCTTTTTGGGTTTTTTAGTAGCAGATCTATAGATGGATATTGACACTTCTCAGTTAACCTCCTATTTTCAAAGAACTTCTCCTTGAATTGCCCAGTTTCCAGTAATACACCTCTAACAGACTTCAGATTCATCTTATATTGTGAAGTGCCTTTAGATTTAGTTGCTTAACTCTCAAGTGGAAAACTGCAGCAATCTAGAATAGAATTGTTAAAAAATGTTCTGGTTGTTTTCAGCACAAGTCCGTCATCGTTCTGCAGAAGATGGGAATATATTTCCTTTATTTTGTTTTTCATTCTTTTGTTACATGATTATAGACAAACAGTCATTGTATTTATTTGATTGTGTTGTGTTGTGAACTACTACAGAAAAAAAACCAGAACAAATTAGAAAGAAAAACAAAACAAAACAACACTTTTCTATTTCTAAGACTYCAGGTCTGCCTCATTTAGCCAAAATTTCACTGGGTTTACCATGGACTTTAGCTGGTTACCTTGAGATCATATTTAGGCAGAAGTAACATGACTCTTCCTTTCCAGTTCAGCACACTTATTTTTTGTTTTTTTTCTTTTTTTCAGTGTTTCATACTATTGAGACCTCAGCTAATGAAGATCCTCACATCTGCCAAAGACAAGCTGGATATTCCAGCAGATTTAAGCATTTCAGGAGATATCCTAATTTTGTGGTGTAATTCTACCTTGATTAATTGGTTTGATTTTCCTAAATTTGATTCTGGACCATGGAAAATCTTTCTATTGAGGAAGACGTGCTGGGGGCTAATACTGCAGAACTGGAACAAGTCTACTTTATTCCAACACGCTGAGTGAAGGATATTCCTTCCTTTTGGAAGATACATAATAAAAAGGCGAGGCATTAAAGGAGGCAGAATTACTTGGAAAACCTGAGTTTCATACAGCTGTAAGCTACATAAGAAAATGGTACTTGACTACTGTGACTGATGCAGAGCTTTTAGAACATGAGGGCATATATAATTTAGCAGTGACAGCAGTAACGGCAGGAGAAAGAAATTTACTTCAAAGGAAGAAGGAACAGAGGGAGGGAGATGTTTTAACAAACCTGGGAGCTCTCTCTGGTAACAGTACCTTACGGGATTCAAATGCAGAAGGCCAGACTCTTCTATCGATTGCTGACTGATCCGTATTTTTTCTTGTGTCAAAGTTAGTGTATACTCAGCTTTTAAATCTAAGATCTGCCTTTAACTTTAAAGGAGTAAAGTCTTGGATGAATTTTCTCAAACAATTGCTTTTCAAGGAAAAAAAAGTAACACACAAAGAGAACAAAATCTTAATGCATTAATACCTTTTCTTGTCTCTGGAGGTGTAGAACAGACAATTTAACTCCCTAGAATCTGCTTTTATCCACGTGGCAGTCACCTCCCTGTAAACATCTCACTCCTCCATAGTCAGAGTTCTGAACATGCTCTAGGGTAGCTTTCCCACAGCTGCTTTGAGCTGCAAGTCRGGTGATGCCGAAAAATCTCTAGAGCAAAGGATCACCACCATGAGAGGTCTAACGATCAGTCAGCAGTCACAAATTAACAAGTCTGTGTATTGAAGAAAAGCAGAAAGCATCACTATTYATCTTGAGGTTGGTCTCCTTGTGTCCCAAGGGAATCACAGCATTTGCCAGGAATCCTAGAATCATCCTTTCTTACTTGGTTAAAACTCCAGTGGTCCTTAAGTGTCCCACATCATCTGGGAGCATGTTCAAGAGAAGTTGCCAGAACGTTTATTATATCCCATAGGCTATTAATAAGAGAAGGAAGCAAGGAAGGAAGGAAGGAAGGAAGGAAGGAAGGGAGAGAGGGAGAGAGGGAGGGAAAGAGAGAGAGAGAGAAAAAGAAAGAAGAAAGAGAAAGAAAGCAAGAAAGAAGAAAGAAAAGAAAAAGAAA